>CM070611.1:26564716-27185372 GCA_036346395.1 Hsuehochloa calcarea | reverse complement strand
CGGACCCTCAAAAGGTCAAGTACCATTGCACCTTTGCAAGAAAGAGGGCCACACTTGAGTTTTGCTTCCAAGAGCAAAAATTGAGAGGAAAAGAGGATGAGCACCTTGAGATCCATTAGAGGAGTTTTTCTTCAAATGATAGTCTCTAGAGCCAAAATTATTCATCGTATCACTTATAAGCCTAGGTTTGTAGAGAATTTGTTGACTCTTTTGGTGGGTCCAGCAAGCAGCTTGGTCTTGGATATCGTGAGGATAGACCACTGTAGCACCTAGACAGGGGAGTATCGGTCTTTTGGTAGATCGCTTTGGAGAGGTCCGTGGTGCTCATGGGCATTCTTATGATTTTGTGCCTAATCATTTTTCTCGCCGCTTCTTTTGTCGCTCCTGTGCCTCATCCATCTCAAGATCGACTCCTAGAACGCTTATCTCAAATCCCAAAGATCGAGGCTTGGATGTTTTGAGGAATTTGCTCTTTTGTTTTCATTGTATCATAATGCATTTTTATTTCAAATGTCTTGCATTGCATAATTAAAATTGTGGAGCTTTGATTATTATCCTTGTATGACTTGTTTTCATACTCTATACCTTGTCATATCAAGTGATAGTCCTGCTAGACTTCTTTTATGGCTCTTCGTGTTTTGGCTTAGCTTTTCCTTGCTAGCTTTATATCTCGTGAGCAAATTGAATCGAATCATGTCTTGTTGGATCTTGTGACTAGTTTTGCTCTAGTGATCCTCTTATGATTCTTGCCATGTCTTACAAGTTGAATTGAGTCTTGAACTTACTTTGAGATGAAAATGAGCTTTTATCTTCTTAAGTCAAGCAAATGAAAAAAAAGAAGATTTTCTCGTATGAAAAATCGATCTCACCAATCCTTTCTCATGAGACGGCTTGCCATTGCACTAGGCATGAACTCGTGGGGAGTTTTGGATGACCTAGACCACTCTTTTAAGCTTATCGCTTGAGATGGTCGCGCAAGGCTTGGGATCTAGCACAAGAAAAGGAGAAGAGAAAGAAAAGGAAAGAAAAATTGCCCAAAAGGGCTAAGTGCTTGAGCTTTGCTTCAAAAGAATTCTCTTAATGCTCAAAATGCCTCAATTCCTGCTTTTGAGTCTCTTTTGCTTATAGACATGGCTTGACTCATTTTTGGTTGCTTTTAGTGAATCTCGATATTGAGCAACCTTTCATGGTTTTAATTGCTAATCTCAGATTGCTATCTTGGTTTTAGCTTAAAGACATGTTTTGCCATGATTGAATATAGCCTCTACTCTTTATATGGCTTGGTATATGTCTTGTACTGCCTACATAGATAATGGTCATGGCTCCTTTTGCTAAATTTCAAATAAAGTCATTTCTTCATGCTCGTTCTTCTCTCATGCATCTTGATGAATTCATTGTCAAAGGGGAGAAGGATTGAAGAAAATGTCGCTTGGAGCTTTTGGTTCACATAAGGTTTCATGCATAAAAGAACACACACACACACACACAAAAAAAATTTGTGAACCTTTGAAAATTTGTGATCATAGTGAGTTGAGTCTCTGGTTTTATTGCCTTTTTCTCGATTTGAATTGCAATTCAAGAAGACTCACAATGATCAAAGGTCAAATAGAACTTATTGTCTTTCATATGGACCTTAGTGAGATTTTTGGCCATCTTCCGATTTTGAATCTTTTGTGCTGCTCAATGCCTTATCTCACTTGCCTTCACTATTCGAAGCCACTTGGTCGGTTCCTAAGCTTTTTCTTGCTTATGGACCAAGTTGTGCCTTTATGCGTAAAACGCGATTTTTACTTTTCATTTCAAAACCATATTTTTTTGAAATTGCCAATGTGTTCATCAAGGGGAGATTGTGATATCGTGAGGATATGTGCACGATCCCGTGATGATGAGTCAATTGGCAATGGCTTTGTTGGTTTGCAAAATCTCGCTGGGTTTTGCTTTTGTCGCCGCATCACAAAGCGGTCCGACCGGTGAGTGGGCGGCCGATCGCCGGGGACTGGCCGGACGGGCAGCGGTGGCTTGGCCGGACCGGCCTCGACCTAAAGTTGGATTTTGGGGCTAAGCCAAAATAGGTTGTGTAGGCAAGTGAGGGGAGTCTCCTTGATGTGGTCCCATCATTTTGGAGCTCCCAACAAAGTTCTATTGAGTTGAAAATTCCGAAGGTTTCGGATTTTCAAGCCAGATTTTGGCTGTCTTTTGACCGGTCCGACCGCTGTGGAGCGGTCCGACGGCCGATATCGGCCTGACCGCCCCGTAAGGCGGCACGGACCGCAATGACTTGGAGGTTTGCCAAGTTCGCATTGATGCATGTGTATTGTGTTTAATGTTTAGTTATCAATGCTTTATTATTGCTTATTGCATTGTGGAACTAACGGGTCAAGTTGTGAAGAACTTGTTCCTAAACGGTTTGTTTGTCTATTGTCGCGTGTGGCTTGCGTGTCAACGACGCCAACGGTGAGTGGATCGACTACGCTTGGAGAGCCGAGGTCCGTAACGATCGTGGATACCGTGAGGTTGTGTGACTCAAGCATGGTGCGTATGGACAAGATGGATCGAACGGTGGTTCGACATACCGTTGGATCAAAGCGGTGCGGATATCGGCAAGTCTCTCGAGGTCCCATGGATTCGGACAAGAGAGGCTTGGCGTCGATGAGAACCGCTGATCAACCTACACGTGGTGAAGCAGGCGATTGCTTCAACAGATTAGTATGTGGGTCCCATGTGTGAGTGGGCCCCAAATGTGAAACTCTAGTCCTCTCTAGTATAAATAGGAAAGGGGGAGAAGGAAAACAAATAGAGGCATTCATTTGGTTTCTTCCCTTGCTTTTCTAGGGTTAGGGTTTGGAGAGGAAGAGAGGGAGAGATTGTATGCTCCTTGAGTGAGCTCTTGTCCTCCTTGTTGGAGTGGCTTTGTAAGCATCTTGTGAGATCAATCAATCTTGTGATGCTTGCTTGAGAGATCATTTGTCTCCTCTTTGTGTTCTTCTCTCATTTGGATGAATTTGGTGCTTCCTTGATTCAAGTGTTTAAACTTGGTCTTTTGACCCTTTGTGTCTTGCTTTGATGTGTGGGAGTACTCCTAGAATCATCTAGACCATCAACCCCCACAAGCAAGTCTTGAATCAAAGTTTTTCATATTTCTAGGGTTTATGCACTTCTTTGGTAAAAACTCGAGAGATCGATTCTCATGAAGTGGATCCGACGGATCGTCGCTAGAAATAGGTCTCTAATATCATTAGGAGGTGTGCTCAAATTTGGTCAAGTTTCATTGGTTGAATCAAAAGTTGATCAAATTTCGCTTTGGATTTGGGGTGGATTTTTCAAGATCGATCGAACCGGTCCGACCGTCTTGTAACGGCGGTCCGATCGCCAGATATTCGCATCACGCTCGCCGGGTCGAATCGTTGCCCACCGGTCCGACCGCCGCTTAGTTGCCGGCCGATCATTGTTGAACGCCGGTCCGATCGCCGTGGTAGCCGGTCCGACCACTGCGCCTGATCAACCCTTTGAATTTAAGTCTCCACATTTGTGTCGTGTGGTTGTCGGGGTTATCGAATTCAAGACAAGGTTTCCACTGGTGCTTATCGATCTTCTTAGCTCATAGCTATAGGAGTAAAGTTCGTGTTGAATTTGATTTAGGCGAGAAAATTGTGAAAGCGCCTATTCACCCCCACTAGTCGCCTTCCGGTCCTACAAGTGGTATCGAGCCGTTAGCTCTTTTCTCTAGATCTTAACCGGTCTTTGGAGCCATGGCGACTGAGCGATATTCAATCAGGCCACATGTTTTTGATGGAGTTGATTTTGCTTATTGGAAGGCCCGAATGGAGGCCTACATCGAGGCTCAAGGGCACGCGATTTGGCTTAAAGTGAAAAATCCTCATGTCGTGCCACCGATGACAATTTGATCACCTGTGATGTGGAGAACAACAAGTGGCTCGAAATTTCTTGATTCAAGGCCTTAGTCGATCGGAGTTTGAGCGTGTTGCTCATTTGTCGTCTCGCTTCATGAGATCCGCGACTCTTTGTGATTATCACGAGGGGTCCACTGCGATCAAGGAAGTGAGACAGAACCAGCTTAAGAAAGCATACTCCAAAATCGAGCAAAGACCTGGTGAATCTTTAGATGAGCTGTGGGGGAGATTTTCTAAAATTCTTCATGAGTCCGAAAATGCACGCCAACTTTTGGGTGCTTTGGATGTGAAGGTCTGGGGGATGAAGATCACGGCCATCAATGACAACACTGTCATGAGCGAGCTTACCATGGATAAGCTTTACTCGAGGTTGAAGACGCATGAGATTGATTTTATCTCACGCCTCTCTTCGATGCATTCGATGGCTTTAGTGGTCGATCAATCTAAGGGTAGATATGCTGATTCTTTTAATGTTAGCTCATCTGGATTTTCTTTGTCTGCTTTGCATTCTTTGAGCGATGAGCAACTTGAGAGACTACCCGAGGATGACTTAGCCCTCCTATCCACAAAATTCACGAGAGCCTACAATAATGTGAGGAGTAGGAGGAGAGGTGGACCTATCACATGCTTCGAGTGTGGTGAGCTCAACCACATTCGCCTAGATGCCCCAAGTCAAGGGCAAGGAGGAGATGGAGTCACAAAGGCATCCTCAAGCTTAGGATGCTAAGTCCAAGAAGACAAACTATCGCAAGTTTGTCACCGAGTCCTTGAAGCTCTAGAGGATGTGAGCATGGAAGATGTGGACTCTGAGTCTGAGGATCGACAAGAGTGACTCCGTGGCAAGAAGAAGGCACGTGATTTCACCGGCATGTGCTTTATGGCTAAGAACACCACGACAAATGACTTCTCCAACAAATGAGGATCTTTTAGTGATCCCGATGAGGTATGCCCTTCACTTCCCGACATGAAAAGGGCTTTGGTGCTTGCTTAACAAAAATTGCATAAGCAAGCTAGAATGATTAAGAAACAGATACTATGATTGATAATTTGAACCTAGAAGTGGTTAGGCTCAAATCCATTAATCTCGATGATTTCGTGATTCATGCTCTAGCTTGCTTAATGAATTGTCAAGCTTGAATAATGCTCATTCCTCCGTTGAGGAACAATTGAAAATGCTCTTTCAACTAGAATCTCTCAAGTCTAGTTCTGCTTGCATGAATGCCATTCCGCTTGATGTGACTGCTTAGAAGCTATTCCATTAAATTGCTCAAACCGCTGCTTTGCGGAATTGAAACCGATAGCTCCTTAAAAGAATTGCAAAATTTGATGCTAGTCACACTTGTTCTCATCGTAAGAATAATCAATTAAAATGCAAGAGATGACCAAATGGTTGCTTATTCTAGAATTGCCTCTTGTGAAAATTGCCCTAAGCTTACAATCGAGATTGAAGCTTTAAACAAGACTCTTGAAGAGAAAGCTAAAATTGAAAGATCCATGTCTCTTATCGCTCCAAGAAAGTCATTGATTCTTCCTCTTGTATGTTGCATGTCAAATTGATATTGCTATTGGTAAGATACAAGAGGCTTTTAGAGTCAAATTTAAGGAGCAGCTTGAATAGGATTGAGAGTCCTATTGTGTGTCTTGTGAGGCTCTTAAAGTGGAAGTGGATCTTCTTAAGAGCAAACATGTTGAGGCAATCGATTCTAAAAAGTGCTCCAATTGTGGAGTTTTGGCAAAAGAGAACGACACCTCAAAATGACTCTTGAGAAGTTTTCTAGTGGGAAAAAGAAGCTCAACTTGATTCTAGACCAATCCAAGGTGAGTGTGAAAACAAAGGCCTAGGCTTTAAGTCCCTAGAGCTTTCCAAGAATCTCACACCAAAGATTGCTAGAATTGTGAAAAGTGGTTTGGTTGAGCAAGAATCTTCTTTGTCTTCAAAGGTTGTTCTTAAATCAGAGATTCTCGCTCAATCTCTTTCTAGCAAGAAAGGTGCTTCTGTCTCACCAAGACGGACCCTCAAAAGGTCAAGTACCATTGCACCTTTTGCAAGAAAGAGGGCCACACGGTTGAGTTTTGCTTCCAAGAGCAAAAATTGAGAGGAAAAGAGGATGAGCACCTTGAGATCCATTAGAGGAGTTTCTTCTTCAAATGATAGTCTCTAGAGCCGGCAAACCTATTCATCGTATCACTTATAAGCCTAGGTTTGTAGAGAATTCTGTTGACTCTTTTGGTGGGTCCAGCAGCTTTGGTCTTGGATATCGTGAGGATAGACCACGGTAGCACCTAGACAGGGGAGCATCGGCCTTTTGGTAGATCGCTTTGGAGAGGTCCGTGGTGCTCATGGGCATTCTTATGATTTTGTGCCTAATCATTTTTCTCGCTTCTTTGTCGCTCCTGTGCCTCATCCATCTCAAGATCGACTCCTAGAACGCTTATCTCAAATCCAAGATCGAGGCTTGGATGTTTTGAGGAATTTGCTCTTTTGTTTTCATTGTATCATAATGCATTTTTATTTCAAATGTCTTGCATTGCATAATTAAAATTGTGGAGCTTTGATTATTATCCTTGTATGACTTGTTTTCATACTCTATACCTTGTCATATCAAGTGATAGTCTGCTAGACTTCTTTATGGCTCTTCGTGTTTTGGCTTAGCTTTTCCTTGCTAGCTTTATATCTCGTGAGCAAATTGAATCGAATCATGTCTTGTTGGATCTTGTGACTAGTTTTGCTCTAGTGATCCTCTCTGATGATTCTTGCCATGTCTTACAAGTTGAATTGAGTCTTGAACTTACTTTGAGATGAAAATGAGCTTTTATCTTCTTAAGTCAAGCAAATGAAAAAAAGAAGATTTTCTGTGAAAAAACTGATCTCACCAATCCTTTCTCATGAGACGGCTTGCCATTGCACTAGGCATGAACTCGTGGGGAGTTTTGGATGACCTAGACCACTCTTTTAAGCTTATCGCTTGAGATGGTCGCGCAAGGCTTGGGATCTAGCACAAGAAAAGGAGAAGAGAAAGAAAAGGAAAGAAAAATTGCCCAAAAGGGCTAAGTGCTTGAGCTTTGCTTCAAAAGAATTCTCTTAATGCTCAAAATGCCTCAATTCCTGCTTTGAGTCTCTTTGCTTACGACATGGCTTGACTCATTTTTGGTTGCTTTTAGTGAATCTATGACATTGAGCAACCTTTCATGGTTTTAATTGCTTAATCTCGATTTTGCTATCTTGGTTTTAGCTTTGCAGACATGTTTTGCCATGATTGAATATAGCCTCTACTCTTTATATGGCTTGGTATATGTCTTGTACTGCCTACATAGATAATGGTCATGGCCTTTTGCTAAATTTCAAATAAAGTCATTTCTTCATGCTCGTTCTTCTCTCATGCATCTTGATGAATTCATTGTCAAAGGGGAGAAGGATTGAAGAAAATGTCGCTTGGAGCTTTTGGTTCACATAAGGTTTCATGCATAAAAGAACACACACACACACACACAAAAAAATTTGTGAACCTTTGAAAATTTGTGATCATAGTGAGTTGAGTCTCTGGTTTTATTGCCTTTTTCTCGATTTGAATTGCAATTCAAGAAGACTCACAATGATCAAAGGTCAAATAGAACTTATTGTCTTTCATATCGACCTTAGTGAGATTTTTGGCCATCTTCTCGATTTTGAATCTTTTGTGCGCTCAATGCCTTATCTCACTTGCCTTCACTATTCTCAAGCCACTTGGCTTGGTCGGTTCCTGCTTTTTCTTGCTTATGGACCAAGTTGTGCCTTTATGCTAAAACGCGATTTTTACTTTTCATTTCAAAACCATATTTTTTGAAATTGCCAATGTGTTCATCAAGGGGAGATTGTGGATATCGTGAGGATATGTGCACGATCCCGTGATGATGAGTCAATTGGCAATGGCTTTGTTGGTTTGCAAAATCTCGCGTGGTTTGTTTGTTTCGCCGCACCACAAAGCGGTCGACCGGTGGAGGGGGCGGTCGATCATTGTGGGACTGGCCGGACCGGAAGGTGGTGGCTGGCCTGACTGGCCCGACCTAAAGTTGGATTTTGGGGCTAAGCCAAAAATAGGTTGTGTAGGCAAGTGAGGGGAGTCTCCTTGATGTGGTCCCATCATTTTTGGAGCTCCCAGTCAAAAGTTCTATTGAGTTGAAAATTCCAGAAGGTTTCGGATTTTCAAGCTAGATTTTTGGTTGTCTTGACCGTCCGACCGCCGTGCAGGGAGCGGTCCGATCGCTCGATATCGGCCTGACCGCCCGTGGGGCGGTCAGACCGGCAGTGACTTGGAGGTTTGCCAAGTTCGCATTGATGCATGTGTATTGTGTTTAATGTTTAGTTATCAATGCTTTATTATTGCTTATTGCATTGTGGAACTAACGTGGGTCAAGTTGTGAAGAACTTGTTCCCGGAAACGGTTTGTTTGTCTATTGCTGTGCAGGTGGCTTGCAGGTCAACGACGTCAACGGTGAGTGGATCGACTACGCTTGGAGAGCCGAGGTCCGTAACGATCGTGGATACCGGTGAGGTTGTGTGACTCAAGCATGGTGCGTATGGACAAGATGGATCGAACGGGTGGTTCGACATACCGTTGGATCAAAGCGCGCGGATATCGGTGCAAGTCTTCGGGAGGTCCCGATGGGATTCGGACAAGAGAGGCTTGGCGTCGATGAGAACCGCTGATCAACCTACACGTGGTGAAGCAGGCGATTGCTTCAACAGATTAGTATGTGGGTCCCATGTGTGAGTGGGCCCCAAATGTGAAACTCTAGTCCTCTCTAGTATAAATAGGAAAGGGGGAGAAGGAAAACAAATAGAGGCATTCATTTGGTTTCTTCCCTTGCTTTTCTAGGGTTAGGGTTTGGAGAGGAAGAGAGGAGAGATTGTATGCTCCTTGAGTGAGCTCTTGTCCTCCTTGTTGGAGTGGCTTTGTAAGCATCTTGTGAGATCAATCAATCTTGTGATGCTTGCTTGAGAGATCATTTGTCTCCTCTTTGTGTTCTTCTCTCATTTGGATGAATTTGGTGCTTCCTTGATTCAAGTGTTTAAACTTGGTCTTTTGACCCTTTGTGTCTTGCTTTGATGTGGGAGTACTCCTAGAATCATCTAGACCATCAACCCCACAAGCAAGTCTTGAATCAAAGTTTTTCATATTTCTAGGTTTATGCACTTCTTTGGTAAAACTCGAGAGATCGATTCTCAAAGTGGATCTGACGGATCGTCGCTAGAAATAGGTCTCTAATATCATTAGGGAGGTGTGCTCAAATTTGGTCAAGCTTCATTGGTTGAATCAAAAGTTGATCAAATTTCGCTTTGGATTTGGGGTGGATTTTTCAAGATCGGATCGAACTGGTCGACTGGTTTTGTAACGGCGGTCCGACCGCCAGATATTCGACCGCCGCTCACGGTCGAATCGCGGCCCACCGGTCCGACCGCCGCTTAGTTGCCGGCCGATCATTGGTTGAACGCCGGTCCGACCGCCTGTGGTAGCCGGTCCGACCGCTCGTGCCTGAGATCAACCCTTTGAATTTAAGTCTCCACATTTGTGTCGTGGTTGCTCGGGGTTATCGAATTCAAAGACAAGGTTTCCACTGGTGCTTATCGATCTTCTTAGCTCTCATAGCTATAGGAGTAAAGTTCGTGTTGAATTCGACTTAGGCGAAAATTGTGAAAGCGCCAATTCACCCCCCACTAGTCGCCTTTCCTGCCCCTACAAGAATGACTCCGCTTAATATTATTAATACTGCTCGCTCGTGTTTCGGTTCTATGTGGATGAATGGAATTGATACATAAATTTTGTGATGAGGTGTATATACGCATTTTCGGGAAGTATACATGTCTCGAGTCTCTGGATTATCCGCTTGTGATGCTAGGACCGAATGGATGGTTAAGATTACAAGTTCTGATAAACCGGGTCTCACACCATTAATCATCAATAATACGCCATGCCCATACCTTACAGTGCAATCGACGCGCCTTTTAGATCTACGTAAGGTGATGTCTCATCTACAGTTCAACAACACATTATTCGTCTCGTAGAGGTTCAAGAGAAGTTGAAACACTTTCAGATGGTTCCCGAACTTCTTCGAGTTGTATCTTTCTCCTACTGACTCCTTTTGAAAGAAACTCTTTCTCCAAAAAGATACTATTTCAGGCAACAAACACTTTGCCCTCCTCTTGATTGTAGAAATAATATCCTTTGGTTTCCCTAGGATATCCTATGAAGAAACATTTATCTGACTTAGGTGCTAATTTTCAGTTCTGAGAAAAATTTCACGCAATTTTCTTATTGCTAGGGGTTTATTCGGCAAGAATGTATAAAAACCGTAATCCGTTGTAAATTTTCCCAACTCCAGGGGGGTTTCTAAAAAAATTACTTATCCCGAAAAAATCCTCATAATTTTCAGAACTTTGAAGGTTTATTTGCAAATTTTTGGGTTTTCCCTTTTCTTTCCCTTTTTTTATCTCGGGATTTTTCTCTCCCGAGTGGGCCAGCCTTCCCCCATTTCTTTTGTTCTTTCAGTTGCGCTGGCCCATTCGGCCCATTGCACGGCTGGTCAAAGGGGGCAGGAGATTTAGGGTTCCCCTACCCTATTCTCCATGGTGGCGGCGCACGGCTTGTGCACGAGAGTCCGTGGTTGTGGCGGGCATGGCTGGCGGCACAACGTTCTAGGCTAGCAGGGAGGCCGATGCGGAGTCCGTCGGGAGCACCCATGGATGTGGCGGCGTGCTACGAGCGCATGGCTGGGGACGGAGGTGCATGGCAGGGTGGGCGACCGGTGCGGGTGCAGCTCGGGCGGCGATGTCGTGGCCGTGCGGGGCCGGCGTGGGCACGGCTTGAAGTGCCGACACCGTGCGGGTTCCGGTAGCGGCACGGGGTACCCCATGCAGGAGGAGGGGGCCAGCGACTTCATGCACGTGTGAGTGTGCCTGGCGGGGCGCAGCAACACTGGCGGCGGGCGGTCAACTGCGTGCGAGCATCGGTGGAGGGGCTTCGGGTTCGGGTGCATGTTGTTGGTGCGGCTGTAGGCCATCCGCTTCTTTGAGTGCGAGGCGGCCGTGTGCAGGGACAGTGCCGTGCGGCGACATGAAGGCTGGCGGTGTCAGCGGCGACAAAACGACGGTGCGGGTGCTTCGTGTGAGAGCTAGCGGTGTTACGGCCATGATGGTGCTGCTGGCGCGACACGGCGGCGTGCGAGTTCGGCCGGTACGGCGGCGCTCTTCGGGCGGTGTGTTTCGGGCAACACGCTTATCGGTTTGGCCAGTGACTTCAAGTCAGCTCGTGGTAGATTAAAACGTATTTGCAATCTACAATGCAATCATCATCTACTCTTTCTTGCAATACACTGATCGACATCATCGCCGCGACTTCAGTCGACTTAGGGTAGATTAGAGCGGATTTTCACCGTAGAAAACTAATATAGAAATCAAAATTTGAAGAATTGAAAGCGATCTAGAAAAACGCTCAATCTACGAGTCGCTTCTTCAACTACACGCTTCGATATGAGGAGAGTCGATCGTGCTGATAACGTGTTGAGGAACCATCGCTGGCGAGTCCAGTCCGAGCGATTACCTCGTAGACAAACTCATAATTGTAAGAATAATGCAAGAACACAAGAACAAAATAATAGATTGAACACATAGACGTAGGGATTTCTTGCTTCTTTATTTCTCTTCACGCGATCAATCTTTTACAATGACTAAAGATCCCCTATTTGTAGTTTATGCACCTCGCTAGGTTTGAGATGAGGCGCCACACATGGTCGGGCACGGGCCAAGCCCATAGTTTGCCAATAGATTGCTCTGTTTCATCGAGGAAGCCAGGTGAATAATAATACCAAAGGTTGACCTACCCACGCTTAGATGCGCCTTCTAGCCTCCAAGATCCATAAATAGTCGCCCTCAACTTTTCACTAACTCATCGCTCCACGATACAAGTTCAAAAATTATCAGTACACACAAACCAAGAGAAGTTAAATGTAACAAAAAGTTAATATTATTAGACTATACATACTCCTATTAAATAATATATATAATTACCCATCCACTTTGTTAGCATAAAATGAGGGCTATTATGATAAAAATATTGCAATAAGTACACATTTGATATCTGCAATGGAATTGTATTATGAGACAATGCTTCCCAAGAATAGAGCTTATATTGCGGGACGGATGAAGTATCTCTTGACGAGGATTGAATAATCCTCAATTAATAAAGTTATTTATCTATAATATTTATTTTAGGTAATAGTATTATAATAGCCCTCTAGTATACCGTTGGTCGAAGATACTTGTCACGACCGGGCCAGGTTATGACCACCCCCTGGTCGGAATGTCTATAATGACTAGGTCAAATCATGACCACCATCTAGTCGATAAGTCTCTGTAACATCCCAAAATTGGTTTGTGTTTCAAATGTAATAAAAATGAGGAGAAATTAAAACTTTTTCTCTGATCTTGATTTTTGTAATCAGTTCCATAATTTTTGTAAAAGAATTATGTGGAATCAAAAATTAAATTGCCATTTGGACACCAACACAAATCTCCTTCATGAAAATCTTGTGCCCAACCCCTGAAAATAATTTTCATTGAACCTAGGAGGGATGGTTAACACCTCAGAATTATTTCATAATTTTCAGAAATTATTTGATAATTTTTGAGACAAGTCAAACCTTAGTCAAACTCCTAAAGTAGCCTTCTGAAATTTTTAGAGAAAAATGCAGTGCATAAAAGTCTCTGAAAATTTTATATAAGGTTCCTCTGTCACAAGAACCTCCAGCTAAAATTTCATAATTTTTGGAGCTGGTTTGCTACCTTAAACAAATTCCTCAAAATCAGCTTTAATTCAAACCCTAGTTGGTTTGCACTGCTCCTCTGTTCGAACCAGTGCTCGCTCGAGCCATCGGACTCGGTCCAATAACTAATCGCACCGGCGTGGTCGATCGGGTGTGCGTGTCGTGAGCCGTTGGATCGCATCGAACGGCCTCGACCGCTGAACGATGGAATCGTTTAATCCACCCGATCCAACTCACCGCTGATCAACATCGAACGGTCTTCGACCGCTTGAACGACGGAACCGCTGTAATCCATTCGATCTAACTCACCTTTCGATTTCCATCCGACGATCGACGAGTCGCTCCTTCCTCCGTCAATACAAGCGTGAAAGAAGCCATGGCGCGGCGCAGAGGAGAAAAGCCGCAGCTTCCAATCCAATCCACGGCCGCTTTTAAACGGCTATCTCGCACGCATTTAATGCCCGCTGTGCTCCTCCTCGACGCCCACTCTCCAACCGCCCTGCCGCCTCTCGCGCCAAATGGCCGTGTTGACTCGAAGGGATATCGCTTTGCTTCTCGCCATGCCCGCTATTTAAGCTCCTTGGTTTCTCCCTTAGCTTCCTTTAGCCACACCGCAGCTCTAGCTAGCACTCACAAGCTCGCTGGAGCCACGATTCTCGGAAGCTCTCGCCGCCATTGACGGTTTTGGAGCTTCTGAAGCTCGGCAATGGGGTTTTCTTCCACGAGTCTTTGCTCCTCTCGCTCTCCTCTACTCATCGACGCTTAACCTCACTCAATTCGGTTCAATTTGTCCAGGACGAGCCAATTCGATTTCCTTTTCGCCGAATCGCCATTCTTCTTCGCCTGAGCGCTTCGACTCTTCTCTGCATCCTTTGCGCCTGTAACCCTCTTTAGTCCCTAGTGGCTCGCACCACCCCCTTGGACCGCACTGAGCCGCTTGCTTTTTTTTCGTTGCCACTTTGCGGTCACCTCGGTTCTCTCCGCTTGCGGCTGCTCGACCACCTCACCAACGCCATTGGTACTCTTAGGTGCGCAATGATGTTTGGGACCCATTTTGGGCACTTGCTCGCACCGCCGCGCCGAGCCGCCGGCGGCGCGAGCCGCTCTCCTCCGACATTTTTGCCGACGAAAACAGACGTTGGTTTGAACGCAGGCCATTTTGGACCGTCGATCCTTAGATCTACGCCCACGCTCACAGAGAAAATTTTGAATTCGCCGCTGCGCTCTGGCTCTCGTGGACCGCTGGATCTAAGATCAATGGTCCCGATGCGCGAGTCCGCGCGAGCGTTGATCCCGATCCACGGCTCGCGCGCGCTGCGGAACGCCGGACCGCCGAACGCCCCATCTGACGTGGGACCGTTGGATCCGATCCAACGGCGACGACGACGTTGTCCGGATCGCCTCGCAAGGCTCGACTAAAGTGGTGGAATGGGACCGTTGATCTCGATCCAACGGTTAATCCACTGTGGTTTCATGGCAAGCAAGGCTACAAGTTAGCGCTGACGCGACCGTCGGATCCGAGATCGACGCCTCGCTCGCCACGCCATTTCTAAATTCTGAATTTCCCGAGAGGATTTATTTATCAACCGAAAAATGTGATAACTTGTAAAATGCATAACTAATTCATTTCAACTCCTTTTCGGTTGATTCAAATTTTGCTGGTTATGTTTTTAACTCATCTTTAAGTTAAAAATGTTTCCAACCTCAGTATAGCTCCAGAAAATTTTGCTAATGAATAGTAGCATTTTTGATTTATAAAAGCTGACTAAAATTGTTTTGGTCATATCTTTGGCATTAAGAATCCAAATCAATTGGTTCTTGTTGCTAAATTCTTTATAAATCATTATCTTGCTACTGTAAAATTTTTGGAATTTTTGGAGAATGTTTACTGTTGGGTCTTTGTATTTTATTCGTTTTATCTGCTGCTTTTGCTTTCTCGTTAGGATCCAAGAGCACATTCATAATATTGTTGATCCTCAAGAACACCTTGACCCACAAAGAAGTGCAAGATATTTGATCATAAATGTCCCATTACTTTCAAAGCCTAATATCTTGTTTACAAATTATATGTATGCATTGCTTTTGTGTCCAATTATTTTTGCCTGCTTAGAGGTAGCTATTCCTAATGCATTGTTGCCATTAAAATGTTATCCCCGCCACAACCATAAGTTATTATCTTCACCGTGAATTAGAGCCCTGATTTAATTATGCTCTTTACTGCCTTTGCGATGTCATGCTTAGAAATGCTTAGCTACCGGTAGAATTGGGCTGTTATCGACTTAGTCGATGACCTTGATCACACAAATCATTTTGTTTATTTTTGGTTCAGCACTTTATGCTTTAGTTTTGTAACAACCAAAATGAAACAAAATGATTTGACTTGGGCACAATGGCATGTTGGTGTGATTGTTGGGTTTGACAAGGAAAGGTGCCCAGTCCCTAAGGACCGAAAATGTTGCTTGCGCCATTGATCCAAGTACTTTTGCGTACTAACCACATGAGGGTTATATGGGACCCTCTTGACGTAGTACTTTGGCGGTGTTATCTCCGAGTCGCAGGAGGGGTTGTGTGTGTTGTGTGAAACATGATATGTGTTCTCTGGGTTTTTGTGTTGGGTGTGCGTGGTGGAGATTCCTGTAGGCTCTCCACCTCGAGGAGCATTGTAGTTGTCCAAGGCTTTACTCGCGACGGGTAGTTGACCGAGGCTTTACAATGACTCCGACACAACGTATGGGTTTCTATCCATACGGCGGCTCAGAGTTAATACACAATATTGGAAATGTCTCGAGGACTTAGCCGTGCTTGCAGATACCAAAGGAAGTGTGCTTAATCATGTGGCAAAAAGGGCGGTCTGACATGTGGGTAAGTTGGTACACCCTGCAGGGATAAAACTATTCGAATAGCCTCGTCCTAGGTTATGGACACGCTTGGAGATTTCCCGCAAGATCTAGACTTCAACAACTATTTTTGTTTTTAAAAAAATTAAAACTTGACATGGTTGGCATGAATGGGTAATTCATGCTATTGTTGTGGTGACTAATGGTTAGTCACTTCCAGACTGGTTTTATTGTTGTTGCTACTTGATTACTACTGTTTGTATCAAATAAAATCAGATTTGTTAAATGGCTTTCAATCTATTACATTATTGCAAATAAAACTTGCTTTATGCTTAAAAGTTTGAGTCCTAACCTGCTCCACTTAAATAAGCTTGCATGTAGTTATTGCATAGATCTGTTATCATTCTTATATATCTTGTGAGTACATTCAAAGTACTCACCCAGTTTTTGCTGGGCTGCTTTTGCTTGCAGAGGAAGAAGGTGAGCCCCAAGGGCCTCACTTTTGTGAGTTGTGCTGTGGATTCGACGACTAGCCTGGCGGTCCGGTCGGTTGCCTTGTGGGTTAAAGGCACACTGATTGGCTCTTTTGTTTTATAGCCATCTTATGGCACTTTTGCTTCCGCTGTTAAATTTCTTTATGTATTTGTCATTTGGCCGGTCGGCCTCTCTTTTGTAATGACTATCCTTTATTTATGTTATCCTCTGGTTTGTTGTTTATGTTTCGGTTCTATGTGAATGAATGGAATTGATGCATGAACTTTGTAAA
Organism: Hsuehochloa calcarea; assembly: GCA_036346395.1. Taxonomy (NCBI): domain Eukaryota; kingdom Viridiplantae; phylum Streptophyta; class Magnoliopsida; order Poales; family Poaceae; genus Hsuehochloa; species Hsuehochloa calcarea. The sequence goes on along the minus strand of CM070611.1, from coordinate 27,169,059 downwards.
GAGGTGTGTATACTGCACTCTGGGAAGTATACATGTCTCGAGTCTCGGATTACCTGATTTGTGATGCTAGGACCAAGTGGATGGTTAAGATTACAAGTCGATAAACCGGGGTCTCACAAGGTTTGGTATCAGAGCCATACTGACCGTAGTAACCCAAGTTGGTCGTCTTTAGGATATTTTGGAAAACTTTATTTTCAAAGTATCAAATGATTTATGAAAGCTTAAGTAAGTTCTCAGGTTTTATTCCTTACCTATCTTAGCTTTCTCCTCTCATCTTACTCTAATTTGAGTTTGAAAGTTGTTTTCCTCTCATCTTCTTTTCAAAGATAGTGTTATCGATTAAATGGGTTTTGGGAACCACTGAGTTTGGCAAATTGAAGTTCTTAGGGTTTTGAAGTTTCGGATCAAGGTTTCGCTAGAGGCTTGATGCGAATCTGAACAAAGACGCTTCAATTTCAGACAAAGAAGCTCAATGGTTTCGATAGGACCACCGAGCTTGGCAAATTGAAGTGTGCCAGTTTTGAAGTTTCTAGAATGGAAGACTTCTACCGAAGCTTGATGCTAAATCACTACAAAGAACCTCAATTTCCGACAGAAGCTCGATGGTTTCTAATGAGGTAGAAAATGAGGAGTTAATCAACTAAAACTTGTGGGGTTAAAAGGGTAAGATGTGATACTAGTTGGCTATGTATCTAACACTATTTTCACGATTTAGCCTTGATCTTAAGTGGTATTAGATCTTACCTTGACCTTCTAATTTTTATCTTCTCAAACAATTACTCGCTCATTCAATACGGTTAGTTGCATTGGGGAGTTGAGCTTTGGTTTTATGATTCCTTGCCGCTTTTGGAGTCTTTTGTAAACCTCGCCTAAGTTTATACACATACCGGTTTTGGCTTTCTGCTAGGGTGATCTTCCATTCCCTAGTCGTTAGCTTTTCGCTTTCGGCTTTTAATCTTTGAGTCTAGTTTTAACCAAAGTTTCTTGTAACAGATGGCCGGACGACTCGTAGCGCCAAGGCCGGGCCACCGTCGACGAGGATCTTCCTCCTCCTCCGACCATGGCCGAGGTCCTTCTTCGATCGAGCGCAACCGCAGAGGATGAGGGTTCTTCCGACGCCATCACGCGCAACACTTCCGCCTCTTTCCTGCTTCGTGATCCGGCAAGGGGTGGACACCACCGCGTGGGGACTTGCGGAGTTTCTTCGCACTCACTTCACGCTCTCCAGTCCGAGGACTCGCTTGACGCAGACGATCGCTTCGCCTCGTGGAGCGGAAGCCAGATAGCGCAGCGCCAGAGCACGAAGGCGCTGCTTGCATCGCACCACCGGAGGGTGCAGCTTTGTCTTGGTGGGAGAGCTTTCGCCATGCACCGACGGTCACACCGTCACTTGGGAGGAGTTCCGACGCCTTCCGCCGCTCATATTCCTTCCGCTTGATGAAGTCAAGAAGAAGGAATTCTTGTCGCCGTGCAAGGGCGCTGCTCACCACGAGTATCTTTACGAGTTCAACCATTTGGCTCGTTATGCTCGGAGGAGGTGGCCACCGATGAGGCCAAGCAAGAGAAGTTCAAGGATGGTTTGTCCGAGGAGCCGCAGGACAAGCTATCCATCGCTGACTTTCCGGATTTCCGTGCCTTGGTGGACAAGGCCATCGTTGTCGAAAGCACGGGGAGAGCACTTGTGGATTCCCGCAAGCGCAAGTGGAGGCCCACAAGTCGCCGCAGCGCCTCTTTCCGCTCTCGTGTTGGGCGCCTCCGGTCCCGCCCTCCGCCTTCAAGACTTCCCGAGGCCGCCAAGACTGCTTCGCCCTTCGCAGCCGTGCCCCAATCACGCACACGCGAGTCGCCAGAGGCCTCCGCACACCGCGGATGTCACCGCCGCTGCAACAACAAGGGGCATTATGCGAACCAATGCCCCAAGAAGATAGAGCGCCTCGCCCTAATGGAGGACGCGGGCCGAGGTGGTTCTTCTCAGACTCAAGATAGTCCCTACTACCCAAGGCGTGGGTAGTGGTCGCGTCAACCTCATCTCAGCAGAGGAGGCACAGGAGGCACCCGACGCCGTGGCCGGGTACGCTCGTTAACTCTCATTCTGCCATCGCTTTGTTTGATTCAGAGCATCTCATTCTTTTGTTTCAGTCTTTTGTCGCTATTAGTGAGCTCCTCTTTACTCCATTGTTGGTCCCATTGCTCATTCGCTTCTCCGGTTCGGAGTTGAGGGTCAACTGAGTGTAGGGATGTCCCAATTGAGATCGAGGAGTAAGATTCTTGCTAATCTTATCCTCCTCCATTCGCAAGTCTAGATGTAATTCTTGGTATGGATTGGTTGTCTCAAAGATAAGGGACAAATCGATTGCGCCAAGAAGTGTGTCTCTATCTAGCCTTTCGGCGGCGAGCAGTTCGCTACCGGTCGCTAGGTCCGCATCTTTTCGCGCTTGAAGCGAAGCCTGTTCTAGATATTAGTGAAGTCCCCACAGTTCGTGACTTCATTGATGTCTTTCCTGAAGATCTTCCCGGGATGCCACCAGTTCGAGACCTCGAGTTTGTCATTGAGTTGGTTCCTGATCGCCTGATTTCAAAGAGGCACTATCGGATGCCACCGAACGAGTTGGTGGAATTGAAGAAGCAATCGAATGAGCTGCAAGAGAAAGGATTCATTCGCCCTAGCTCATCTCCGTGGGGTTGTCCAGCCATCTTCGTAAAGAAGAAGGACAATACTTTGCGCATGTGTGTTGATTACCGTCCGCTTAATGAAGTAACGGTAAAGAACAAGTATCCATTGCCCCGCATTGATGATCTCTTTGATCAATTAACTGGAGCTCGAGTATTCTCCAAGATTGATTTGAGAATGGGATATCATCAAGTTCGATACGACCGAGGATATTCCAAAGACGGCTTTCTCTACTCGCTACGGCTTGTATGAGTATACCGTCATATCATTTGGCTTAACCAATGCTCCCGCCTTGTTCATGAACCTCATGAATTCGGTATTCATGGAGTATTTGGATAAGTTTGTTGTGGTCTTCATCGATGATATTCTTATCTATTCTAAGAACGATGAGGAACATGATGAGCATCTGAGGCTCGTGTTAGGCAAGCTTCGTGAGCACCAGCTGTATGCCAAGTTCAGCAAGTGCGCATTCTGGTTGAAGGAAGTGGCCTTCTTGGGTCATGTTCTTTCGGCAGAGGCGAGCCGCTGACCCTAGTAAGATCAACGATGTTCTTTCATGGGTTCAACCTACTTGCAATCGGCGCGGAGTTTTCTCGCTTAGCCGGATATTATCGCCGCTTTATCGAGAACTTCTCCAAGATCGCGGGCCGATGACGAGTTGCTCAAGAAGGACAAGAAGTTCTTGTGGTCCGATGCTTGTGAGGAAAGCTTCCAAGTACTCAAGAAGCGCTTGACCACCGCCCCGCCCTTGTTCTTCCCGATATTCATCGGTTTCGATATCTTTTGCGATGCTTCTCCGAGGACTCGGCTGTGTCCTTATGCAAGAAGGCAAGGTAGTGGCCTATGCATCAAGGCAATTGAGACCTCATGAACTCAACTACCCTACCCATGACTTGGAATTGGCTACCGTGATTCATGCACTTAAGATTTGGCGACATTACCTAATTGGTAATCGCTAGAAGTGTATTCGATCACAAAAGCCTAAAGTATTTGTTCACCCAACCGATCCGAACCTCGTGCAAAAGAGATGGTTGGAGTTGGTCAAAGATTATGACATGGGTATTCACTACCATCCGGCAAGGCTAATGTCGCTGCCGATGCGCCACCGCAGAGCGCATTGCAATGCCTTGTTGCTCCAGGATGTCAACCCACCCTTCCGAGGAATTTCAGCGCCTCAACTTAGGTTTGGTTGAGCGTGGTTCCTCACGCTTTGGTTGTGCAACCAACCTTGGTAGATCGGATTAAGGTCGCCAAAGAATCGGATGCCGGAATAAGCCGCATCAAGGAAAATGTCAAGAACGAACAACAAGTGCTTCTCGAGGATGAGCATGGTGTTGTAAGGTTCGGCAATACTTTGTGGTTCCAAAGGACATGGAACTGCGGATTTGATTCTCCGCGAGGCCCATGATTCGCTTTTGTCTATCCATCCCGGCCACAAAGATGTATCAAGATCTCCGCCGAGATTTTGGTGGACCCGAATGAAGAGGAGATCGCGGTTCGTTGCCGAGTGCGACATGTGTCGCCGTGTCAAGGCCGAGCATCGGGCCAAAGAGCTTGCTTCACCTTTGCCTATTCCGAATGGAAGTGGATTCGATCGGATGGACTTTATCACCGGTCCGCCCACGCCACAAAAGGGGAATGATGCTATCCGGGCAATTATTGATCGACAACCAAAGTGGCACATTTTCTTCCGCCAAGACCAAGCTTCGTGCCGATCGCCTAGCCGAGCTCTACGCCTGTGATTGTGAGCTTGCATGGTACCAAAGACGATCATTTCGATCGTGGTTCACTATTTACCTCCCGCTTTGGCGTGGTCCGCAAGAAGCTATGGGCACTCGCCTTTCTTTCGGGCCAAAGATATCATCCTCAAACCGATGGCCGACCGAAAGAGTCAACCAAGTGTTGGAAGACATGTTCTCTGCTTGTGTTCTCTCCTATGGAAAGAATTGGGAGAAATGCTTGCCATTTGCCGAAGTTTTCCTACAACAATGACTTTCAGCCGCCTCCTGATGGCACCTTTCGAGGCCTTATACGGAGAAAGTGCAGAACCCCGCTGAATTGGTCGAGACGGGCGAAGACCTTTCTTTGGCCCGCTCGATCGATGAGGCCGAGAGTCAAGTCCACTTTATTCGCGGATCGCTTGCGCACGTACTCAATCCAGCAAAAGAGCTATGCGGATCGCCGCCGCCGTGAGTTGAGCTTTGAGCCCGATGACTTTGTGTATCTCAAAGTCTCTCCTTTGAAGGGCCATCGCTTTTGCGCCAAGGGCAAGTTAGCTCTCGATATGTGGTCCTTACCGTGTTATCGAGAAGAAAGGGGCTGTTGCCTATAAGTTGGAATTGCCACCGCACTTGAAGGGGTACATGATGTTTTCCATGTGTCCCAACTAAAGAAGTGTCTCCGTGTTCCAACCGAGGAAGCTCCGCTGGAAACTCTTGATGTTCAGAAGATTTGACCTACAAGGAGCACCCTGCTCGCATCCTTGAAGAGGTCGAACGAAGGACGAGGAATCGTGCCATCAAGTTCCTTAAAGTTCAAGGGTCGAACCATTCTCGGGATGAGGCTACTTGGGAAAGGGAAGATCGCCTCGCGTGCACTATCCATCTTTCTTTACCGAGCGAGCCAAATCTCTGACGAGATTTTTGTAAGGGGGAGGTTTTGTAACATCCCAAAATTGGTTTGTGTTTCAAATGTAATAAAAATGAGGAGAAATTAAAACTTTTCTCTCGATCTTGATTTTTGTAATCGCCCATAATTTTTGTAAAAGAATTATGTGGAATCAAAATTAAATTGCCATTTGGACACCAACACAAATCTCCTTCATGAAAATCTTGTGCCCAACCCTGAAAATAATTTTCATTGAACCTAGGAGGGATGGTTAACACTCGAATTATTTCATAATTTTCAGAAATTATTTGATAATTTTGAGACAAGTCAAACCTTAGTCAAACTCCTAAAGTAGCCTTCTGAAATTTTTAGAGAAAATGCAGTGCATAAAAGTCTCTGAAAATTTTATATAAGGTTCCTCTGCTGTCAAGAACCTCCAGTTAAAATTTCATAATTTTTGGAGCTGGTTTGCTACCTTAAACAAATTCCTCAAAATCAGCTTTTAATTCAAACCCTAGTTGGTTTGCATCGTTCCTCTGGTTCGAACCGTGCTCGGCTCGAGCCATCGACTCGGTCCAATCAACTAATCGCACCGCCGTGGTCGACGGGTGTGCGTCGTGAGCCGCTGGATCAAGATCGAACGGCTCGACCGCTGAACGATGGAATCGTTTAATCCACCCGATCCAACTCACCGTTGATCAACATCGAACGGTCTTCGACCGGCTGAACGACGGAACCGCTGTAATCCATTCGATCTAACTCACCTTTCGATTTCCATCCGACGATCGACGAGTCGCTCCTCCTCCTCCGTCGCACAGGAGCAAGCAGCCATGGCGCGGCGCAGAGGAGAAAAGCCGCAGCCCGGGCCCAATCCACTGGCCGCTTTAAACGGCTATCTCTCGCAGCATTTAATGCCCGCCGTGTTCTCCTCGACGCCCACTTCCAATCGCTCCCGCCGCCCTCTCGCTCAAATGGCTGTGTTGACCCGAGCGGATATCGCTTTGCTCTCGCCATGCCCGCTATTTAAGCTCCTTGGTTTCTCCCTTAGCTTCCTTTAGCCACACCGCAGCTCTAGCTAGCACTCACAAGTCTGCCGAGCTACAGATTCTCTGAAGCTCTCACGCCATCGACGGTTTTGGAGCTTCGTGAAGCTGCTGCAATGGGGTTTTTCCACGAGTCTTTGCTCCTCCGCTCTCCTCTACTCATCGACGCTAACCTCACTCAATTCGGTTCAATTTGTCCAGTGACGAGCTGAATTCGATTTCCTTTTCGGCCGAAATCGCCATTCTTCTTCGCCTGAGCAACTTCGACTCTTCTGCATCCTTTGCGCCTGTGTAACCCTCTTTAGTCCCTAGTGGCTCGGCACCACTCCTTGGACCGCAATGAGCCGCTTGCTTTTTTCGTTGCGTCACTTTGCGGTCACCTCGGTTCTCTCCGCTGCGGCTGCTCGACCACCTCACCAACGCCATTGGTACTTTTAGGTGCGCAATGATGTTTGGGACCCATTTTGGGCACTTTGCTCGCACCGCCGCTGCCGAGCCGCCGGCGGCGAGCCGTTTCCTCCGACATTTTTGCGGACGAAAACAGACGTTGGTTTGAACGCAGCGCCATTTTGGACCGTCGATCCTTAGATCTACGCCCACGCTCACAGAGAAAATTTTGAATTCGCCGCGCTCTCGGCTCGTGGACCGTTGGATCTAAGATCAATGGTCCCGATGCGAGTCCGCGCGAGCGTTGGATCCCGATCCACGGCCGCGCGGCGCTGCGGAACGCCTGACCGCCAACGCCCCATCCACGTGGACCGCTGGATCCGCATCCAACGGCGGACGACTGTGTCCGGACGCTCGCGGCCTGACTGGGTGGAATGGGACCGTTGGATCCCGATCCAACGGTTAACCACTGTGTTTCGCCGCATGCAGCGCTACAAGCAAGGCTGGACGCGACCGCCGGATCCGAGATCGACGCCTCGCTCGCCACGCCATTTCTAAATTCTAATTTCCGAGAGGATTTATTTATCAACCAAAAATGTGATAACTTGTAAAATGCATAACTAATTCATTTCAACTCCTTTTCGTTGATTCAAATTTTATCGGTTATGTTTTTAACTCATCTTTAAGTTAAAAATGTTTCCAACCTCAGTATAGCTCCAGAAAATTTTGCTAATGAATAGTAGCATTTTTGATTTATAAAAGTCGACTAAAATTGTTTTGGTCATATCTTTGGCATTAAGAATCCAAATCAATTGGTTCTTGTTGCTAAATTCTTTATAAATCATTATCTTGCTACTGTAAAATTTTTGGAATTTTTGGAGAATGTTTACTGTTGGGTCTTTGTATTTTATTCGTTTCATTTGCTGCTTTTGCTTTCTCGTTAGGATCCAAGAGCACATTCATAATATTGTTGATCCTCAAGAACACCTTGACCCACAAAGCAGTGCAAGATATTTGATCATAAATGTCCCATTACTTTCAAAGCCTAATATCTTGTTTACAAATTATATGTATGCATTGCTTTTGTGTCCAATTATTTTTGCCTGCTTAGAGGTAGCTATTCCTAATGCATTGTTGCCATTAAAATGTTATCCCCGCCACAACCATAAGTTATTATCTTCACGGTGAATTAGAGCCCTGATTTAATTATGCTCTTTACTGCCTTTGCGATGTCATGCTTAGAAATGCTTAGCTACCAGAGAATTGGGCTGTTATCGACTTAGTCGATGACCTTGATCACACAAATCATTTTGTTTATTTTGGTTCAGCACTTTATGCTTTAGTTTTGTAACAACCAAAATGAAACAAAATGATTTGACTTGGGCACAATGGCATGTTGGTGTGATTGTTGGGTTTGACAAGGAAAGGTGCCTGTGTCCCTAAGGACCGAAAATGTTGCTTGCGCCATTGATCCAAGTACTTTTATGCACTAACCACATGAGGGTTATATGGGACCCTCTTGACGTAGTACTTTGGCGGTGTTATCTCCGAGTCGCAGGAGGGGTTGTGTGTGTTGTGTGAAACATGATATGTGTTCTCGGGTTTTTGTGTTGGGTGTGCGGTGGTGGAGATTCCTGTAGGCTCTCCACCTCGAGGAGCATTGTAGTTGTCCAAGGCTTTACTCGCGACGGGTAGTTGACCGAGGCTTTACAATGACTCCGACACAACGTATGGGTTTCTATCCATACGGGCGCTCGTGAGTTAATACACAATATTGGAAATGTCTCGAGGACTTAGCTGCGTCTTGATACCAAAGGAAGTGTGCTTAATCATGTGGCAAAAGGCGGTCCGACATGTGGGTAAGTTGGTACACCTCGCAGGATAAAACTATTCAATAGCCTCGCCCTAGGTTATGGACACGCTTGGAGATTTCCAAAGATCTAGACTTCAACAACTATTTTTGTTTTTAAAAATTAAAACTTGATATGGTTGGCATGAATGGGTAATTCATGCTATTGTTGTGGTGACTAATGGTTAGTCACTTCCAGACTGCTTTATCGTTGTTGCTACTTGATTACTACTGCTTGTATCAAATAAAATCAGATTTGTTAAATGGCTTTCAATCTATTACATTATTGCAAATAAAACTTGCTTTATGCTTAAAAGTTTGAGTCCTAACTCGCTCCACTTAAATAAGCTTGCATGTAGTTATTGCATAGATCTGTTATCATTCTTATATATCTTGTGAGTACATTCAAAGTACTCACCCGCTTTTGTCGGGTCGCTTTTGCTTTGCAGAGGAAGAAGGTGAGCCCCAAGGGCCTCACTTTTGTGAGTTGTGCCGTGGATTCGACGACTAGCTCGGCGGTCCTGGCTTGGTTGCCTTGTGGGTTAAAGGCACACCGATTGGCTCTTTGTTTTATAGCCATCTTATGGCACTTTTGCTTCACTGTTAAATTTCTTTATGTATTTGTCATTTGGCCTGGCCGGCCTCTCTTTTGTAATGACTATCCTTTATTTAGGTTATCCTCCTGGTTTGTTGTTTATGTTTCTGCTCTATGTGAATGAATGGAATTGATGCATGAACTTTGTAAAGAGGTGTGTATATCGTGACTGGGAAGTATACATGTCTCGAGTCTCGATTACTGATTTGTGATGCTAGGACCAAGTGGATGGTTAAGCATTACAAGCCGGATAAACCGGGGTCTCACAGTCTCACATACAGATATATGGGTCCCATCTTATTGTCCAGGGACCCTATACACCATGTCCAACTATGTGTGGTAGCAAATACAACATGTGTACCTTTGTGTCTCTAACATAACTGCACACACCCCTCTCTCTCTCTCTCTGACAATAATTATCTGGTGAACGCGCAAGGAGGATGTCTCACTGACAATAACCGTTGTCCACATATGGTTTCCAGCAACTATCAAGGCATCTCTTGGCAGGCAACAACTGTCGCCCCTTCGACGCTTTATAAGGGGCAGTACCGGCAGATAGGATGACGGATGATAACATTCATAGTTTCAGTGGCACATTGTGCATTGTAATCTCACTTAATATAGGAATACAAGAGTATGGTTATTATTCTCTCCGAAGAAGGCCCAAATCTGTCTAAAAACACCATGTCACTGCTTGCATGATCTCGAGAGTTGTGTTCCCGCATTTATTTCTGTAATATTGATAGTAATTCATCAACAGTTGAGACCGTCTATGGGGAACATGGCGAAGATCTTCGTTCGTTATGCTAGAAACCTCCACGGCAAACGAGTGGAATGAGTAGAATTGGTTCGAACTCGCAGATTACGTAGGACTTCATATGGCTGCTTGCTACGACTACGAGCTGAGCATCTACTCATCTGAGGGCAACGCCAACTCTAGTAGCACATTGCTAGGCCCAAGAGACCATGCCATGTACACGCTATAGGAGGGCGCGCTATCACCGCCACTGAGCCCAAATTGAGAGTCACAATCCTCACAGGGCAAGCGAACAAGACCAATGTCGGTGGGCGACAGGCTCTGAAGACGGTGGGGCCCACGCCTTTGAACACACAAGCTCATCCAAAGATAGCCAACTACCTTGGGGATGTCCTAGAACATACGATTCCTAAAACTACCTACTAACCATCACTATGGGGTTACCATTGCCCAAGGTGTGGTTGAATACTATGCAGTTGTGACTCCAACCACACACCTAGAGAGTACGCCTTCGACCAGAGATGGTTATAACTCGGAATTCCCCATCCCGGAATGGACATCTCCGTGGTGAGAAACTCTCTTTGACTACTCCTCAAGTCGAGGACTCGATCACCACAAGGGTCGGGAGGTCTTTGAAACCATCGGTGACCTTGATCACAGTCCCAACCACTATACTTCTAGGACTTATCGAGATTTATCACCTTCGACAAATAGTCAGAATGAACCTTCGCCGATGACAAAGGTGTCAACCCTGATGAGTGTCATTGACGTACTCCAGGTGGTTGCACTCTAGGAGCACTCATCGCCACTGACATTGATGATCCATAGACCATAAGAAGAAGAAAGATTGCCATACGTAATGTACTTACTTGTCGGGTCCAATACCACCAGAACCTCTCAAGACTTACAATTTACTAACGATCTTCTTGAACATCCACCCGCATATATTGCATGGGCACTAAGTTATGATGCCTTTGCACGAGAGATTGCACAACCACTCCAACTAACCATGGACATGTCTGAGTGCTATCGACAACAACGTTCTAGAAGCCAAACCAGAACAACTCCCTCTAAGTCTAGTCGGTCCTATAGCCCTGTACAAAAGAGAAGGAATCAGGATCATCCCGGACCACAACCATCCGTCGAATCGGGGATCACTAGCTGCCGGAAGACACCACACATTCTGTGGGCACCTCATCAGTCCTCAAGAGCACGGGTACGACTACTGCCGACGGGTCTCCATGATCCAACCTTAACAACTTGCCTTGTCCCAAGCAAGGATAAAGAAACACTGTTTAAAAGTGATAATGGTAAACCCAAGAAAAGAAAATGGTTCTTTCTTCACAAAAAAAGCTAAACACAATCTTCGTGATTGCCTTGTGTTTCAAAAAAAGACTTGAAGATTACTTTTTGAGCATATTTGATTGTTTGTGATTTGCAAGAAAGTTTTTTATGACTTCCTTAGTTCTACAAGAAGATCAAGGCAGTAAATGCGATACTAGTCACTAAATGCGATAATACTCAATGACCATTATACTATGAAAGTGAGGTTTTACACGAGCTTAAGAAGCACTACTATCAGGTTCAAAACCTTCTTTATGTCTTCCTCATTTTTTGAGGAGATCGAGACATTAATTCCAGATGCACGAAATTACTACACCATCTAGATTTCTCTAAGGAGAGGTCCTCCAAAACAAGGAATCATCGGGGCGCATGCTGAGTGGTAAATCAGGATTAAATACTTTGATCTCCATTTCGTGTTCCGAACGTCATCTAATTAATTTTCATGCTACCAACATGTAGTAGAGTACAAGAGTCTATTGGATGACATATGAGCAACTAAACCGCTTGGGATTCACAAAACCATAGCTAGTGGGGCATGACATGGGGAAAAAGTCATGGTACTTTAATCCCATTATCTGATGCTAGAAAGTTATAAGGGCATTCTTATGGTCTGGAGGTACAATCTATCTCAAGAAGTGATGAGTCACGGTGGCCCGATCTTCCGATAGGTTCGATTTGGTTCGTCGTGAGGATGTTGACGCTTTGAGGCTTCCGACCAACAGATCGTCACCTCGCAATTCGCTACACCAAGACGCCGTCGTTATCGACCACGCTACACGCGATCGACCTTACCACGAAGGTTATGGTTCCCGCAAGCAATCAAGCAACTCACAAGAACAAGGTAGATGCAATCAATTGTATTGCGGATATAGATGAAGTTTACAAGTGGGGTTCTCAAACCGATAATCGCGAAACCGCAATTGGCGTAATAATCTAAGAAAACCCGCCTAAACTATGGCGGCCATCAGATATATATAGGAACGTGAGGAGGTCGACCTAGGTTGTGCGGCCGTGGGATGAAGCGCACACAACCCGGACTCGACCTCGTTACGCTTACAAAGTCTAATTAGTTTCAAACGGTGACGCAAAGACCTTGTGTTGCGATTTCGGTCGAAGATCCGTCCTAGGGTGGTCTTGAGGAGTCCATGCTATCTTTGGTCGTAGATTGTGTCCAACGAGCATCGTGCTCGCTCGTCGTAGATTGCTCCAATCGAATCAACTAGTCGAGGTCCTCTTGTAGTGGTCGAGGTCTTCTTGCAAAGTGGTCGAGAGCTTCTTGAACCGGTCGTAGTCCTAGATTCCCGAGTACAAGTAAATCATCTCCATTAGGCAAAGATCATAGAATTCTCAAATAATACACTCACTTCTAGAAACGACTTTACTCGATCGATTAAGTGACGTGTTTCAGCTCTTGTCATAGGACCGTAGTTCAAAGACCCGGATCCGAGGGTCTTGTGTCGTATGTATCCGAAGGAGGATGTCCTCATCAAGAAGGGATAATTTTCTCACCAACCAATTAGCCCAATTAGATTTTCCCGATTATGTTATCCTCAAGGGTCGTTTTGGAACAAATACCAAAACCTTCTATGATCACAAGGTCAAGAACTCCAAGAGGAAACAACCACTCTCGAGTACACAGATGACTAGATGTCATGCATTTATGCGTATCTTCAAGAATAACACAATAACTGATGATGATGCAAAAGCTAATTTGATATCCCAAAAGGCCAAGATGTATACCTTGGTCGAAGGAGCCCTCTATAAGAGAGGTACTCATGCGGAGCATATCACAGAAAGAGGAATGTAATATCCTCAATGAAATACAAGGGAAATTCACTTGACCAGGCTCAGTCCGACTTGCCATGAGAGATGGACAAGTTCTTTCTCATTCGTGCAACATGGATCAATCAATTATTTTTTATCAACCCTTATTTTAACCCATTGGTGACTTGGGGGCTAAGGCACTTGGATCACTTCTGGATTCTGTGTAAACTAAGACTAGTCGTCACATGAAAACTACCTAGTCGAATTCTCTCTTTTCTGCGTATGGTCCAACCCACTAGAAGAACCTTCCTAGCGTCGGTCTTTTCCTACAATCCTTGCTACCAAATAAGGTGAAACATGGAACGAACAATGTATCCATAATACTGAAATCTAAGTCTTTTCAATAGTACACATTACTTGAGAAAAAAATAGGAAGGGGCTAGATAAATCGAATATTTTCTTAGTCATTTTTCCTCCCAACTAGTACCTTTTACTCAAACAGTCATTGTGATGCATTGCTAAATTGGCGGTCGAACTCAGGGAATTCAACCTCCATTTCGTGTCCGGAACGGCCATCAAGTCCATGATCTTGATAGACTTTGTCTCAGAATAGACAAACCTTTAGCCAATTCAAGGTCCCGAGTACGAGTTCCATGATCAGTGGACTATGTACTTAGACGGGTCTTTAGCTTTAAGTATATCGAGGGTTGGGTGTAACTTCCCAATTTTCTGAGCTATTTAAAATCTTTTATTAGCTAGTAGTTGGAAAATTCAACATTTGGATTTTATTTGAATTTTTAATTAAACCTTAATATGGACTTTTAGAAAATGATTAATCCCAACATCAACAATTGGCAAAACTATTTTATTTAAATTCTATGTGTTTGGATATATTTTCTAGAATTTTTCCGAGTTCATTTGCTATTTTCTAATTGCTATTTGGATTTTCTGGTATTTTCTAAAATGAAAACTAATTTATAATCTTGGAACAGTGTTTGAGCTGAAACCTAAACCCTATTCCCGCTGGCCCAAAACTGTGCAGCTCGCTCGCCCGCGCGCGCCCCACTCCGTTGACATGTGGTCCCCACATATTAGTCTCTCTATCTCGCGCGCCACACACGAGCTGGTCCCACTTGCCAGCATCACCTTTGCCTTTTTCCACGCGCATCTGTCCAAGCTTCAGCCAATGACGAGTGGGTCCCACCCCGCCACATCATCATCGTCTCCGAACGGGACACTCGGTTCCGATTCTTCCGCGCGCGCGTCGCCGTCCTCGACGCGTATTCCACGGTTCCTCGACCCTATTTAAAGCTGCACCCGCGTCACGAGGATCGCATCGACCTCCGCCGCCTTTTCCCTAAAGTCGCCAACCCTAGCGTGCCACCTTTTCACAGAATTTGGAGCTCAAACCCTAGCGCTGTCATGAGCTTCTTTACCGGATTCCTTCGCCGTCGGTGAGCTTCAGCCGTCGTCGAGTCCACCCTCGAGTTCGCCGCATCACAGCCTATCTGATGCGCGCGTCCTTTGTCCTAGGGTAACCATAGTTCGCTGTCGCCGCCTTCAGCCACGCCGCTTCACCGCTCATATTATCGCCGCCGTCGTTCTTGTCGTCCTCGGCGAGATTTGATTGTGTCACCAGATCCCCTGTGTCGCGCTCATCCAGATGAGCACTTCCGCTTCTACAGAACTGCCATCGTTCACCGGATCCGTGGTCGTCGGAGCATCGCAGGTGTTTTGCCGCTATGGATGCCCATGTGTGCTGCCACCTTAACGTCTTGGCCTACGTGTCGTTCTACGTGGCGCCGAGTCACCCGACTCGTTAGCGTTGACGCGACATTCTAGATCCAAAACCCTAATACCGGTTCAGTGGACTTGGTTTACCATGAGCTGTGCCTATGCCTTGTGGGTCCCATTGTGAGGTACACTGTTGCATGAACCCGTAGACTAGTAAGCCTTTCCGTGGACTCGATCTATAGACCGTGGGTCCCACCTGTCAGTCTCTCAGCCTTTTTCCCTAGATTTATTTTAATTCAAACAATGTGCTGACCTCATACTTGCGTCATAATCTTGATTTTTCAACAGAAAAATAATTCCGAAATTCCAGAAATTCCAATTTAGGGTATTTTCTTGAATTTGATATTCCAAAGGCCATATCTTCTTCATCCAAACTCCGATTGTGCCCATTCAAATTTATTAATTCATCTAAATTCGATATCTATTTATCTAATATTTTTATTTAATTTTTAGAGTTTGTTTTTTCTCTATTATTTATTTACTTTTTTGTTTTCGTCTGCGAGTAGACGTTAATTCTTTGGGGACTTTTGAAGAAGAAGGAGTGCATCAAGATCAACACGAGTACCTAGACCTATTCCAAGGGAAGTTATACCTTTGATCTTATTTCACCCCATTTTCAAACTATTTTGATTCAAATTATTGCATTCTATTTCAAGTATTTATTTAAATGCTTTTGGGTTTAGTTATTATTCTATTTCAAGACCTGGAGGTCAAGCAAAGGATCATCATGTGTTGATGATTAACAAGTTAATGACCCGGACTTGAAGTGATGATGTTCGTCATCAGGTTTCAAGAAGATGTTCAAGGCAAAGGTATGGCTAGGTAGGGCTAAGGATGTGTTTCTAGTCTTTTATCGGTTTTGGTGTTTGGTTGGTAGACCGGATTGCTAGTATAGGTTGACGTACTATTAAGAGGGGTCTTAACTAGTAGCTTGAGTTTGTCATGTGTTGATAGCTCATTTTGTTTGCTCTAGCTCTTCTAGGCATGATGCTATTATTTGCGAATGTGTTTTGCAAATAGTTGCGGCTCATGCATAACCCTGGTAGCATGTGACTTTAGTTTGCAAATGTGTTTTACAAATAGCGTAAGTCCATGTATCTTATTCCTTGTGGTGTTGATTCTAAAAGTTGAGAAATGTGTTTTGCAACTTGTTGAGAATATCACCTTTAAACCTTGTTGAAGTTACACTCAAATGGGCGAATGTGGTTTTCCATTTGAGTGTAGTGAAAAAGGTCTCTCTCTGGAGCCTGGTAGTTTGACCGCCATTGGTCACCGGTCTGACCGGCAGAGCATCGGCCGACCGCCATGTGTTGGGCAGTCCAAGTGATTTCCCCCTGATTTGAATCTCTGTGCGGTAGTACCGCCGTTAAATAAACGGTACTACCGGGGAGCGGAACTACTGGAGTTCTTCTGGTACGATTTTTCCAGAGAAGCACCATTTCGGATTGTGCTGGATTTCCTTGGGCGGTCGTCCCGCCCACCCTTGGCGGTCGGACCGGCCGTGAGTCCAACAGCTAGCTTTATAGCCGTTGGCGCATGGGCGGTCCGACCGGCCAATAGTTGGCGGTCAGACCGACCTTGCACTGATTCGGGGGAATCTTTCCTCCAACAGCTAGTTTTTGGGTGTGGGCTATAAATACCCACCTTGGCTGGTTGGAGCAGGTTGTTGCTGCTATTGCAAAGTGTTCTAGTGCTGTGAGGCATTCTTTTGAGCTAAGAGCAAACCCTCTCTTTTCTTTTGTGCATGCGTTGCACTTAGTGAGATTTGAGAACAAACCCGAAGTGCATGTGTTGTCTTAGGTAGTGGATTGTGTATCCACTAAGCTTAGACACTTGATTAGTTCAAGTGAAAGTTGAGTCTTGTTACTCTTGGTGTTTGCCGACACCTAGACGGCGTGGAGGCGTCGTGACCGGTGATCTTCTCAAGAAGCTTGTGAGAAGGTTCGGCGTGGTTGTGAGTGGTTTGGTGCTCGCCATCTCCGAAGTGGAGGAAGAGCAAGCCTAGTGGACGAGGTGTTGGTTCGTGTTGGAACCGGTCCAAGTGGTTGGACTTACCTCGGAGGTGTTGGCTTAATTAGTGGAGCCGGTCTAATTTGATTGGGCTTACCTCAACGTGGATTAGGGAGACCAAAGAAGGTTCAACACCACTAGAAAATATAATTGTGTCATCTTGGTTTGTGCTTGTGTTTTACTTAGGCAATTTACATTCTTGCTTTAATTGCTTATATATCTTTGTATGATTGCTCACATTCAATTGTATTCATATTGTTGGTGCACTTAGTAGAGCCTAGTTGATTTAGGTTTTAATTGTGCAAAACAAATTTGTTATTAGCTTCCGCATTATTAATTGGTTTTAGCCGAAAGATTTTTTAAACCACCTATTCACCCCCCTCTAGTCGGTCTCCTTGATCTTACAAGTTGTATCAGAGCTTGGTATCTCATTTTATTATACTTAACCCTCTAGAGAGTAAAGGATGGCAACTAGAGATATAGTGCACCTAGGTGAAGCACCTATTTTTGATGGAATAAATTGTGCTCATTGGAAAATCCGCATGACATGTTATCTTAGGGCCATGAGTCCAAAAATATGGCGGATTGTAGATGTTAGCTTTTCTCCTCAATTGGATCATCTTGCTCCAACAATTGAGGAAGAGAAATACTTACATCTCGACGCTCAAGCAATGAATGCCTTATTTAGTGCTTTGAGTGTAGAGATTTTCAATGAGGTATGCAATCTCAAGAGTGCTCATGAAATGTGGACATATATTCAATATCATTATGAAATGTCCACCACAACAAGTGATGATTGCACAAAAGAATGGACGTCGGAAGAAGAATGCTCTACTTTTAGCTCCGACGATGATGAGTCCACAAGCCTCTCCACATCAACTCAATGCGTCATGGCAAAAGGTAATAACGAGGTAAATGATAATGATGAGCTTTCATATGATGAGTTGATGGACGAGCTAGAGGACTTAAATGAATATCTTGGCAAGGTGAAGTCAAGATTCAAAGTCTTGAAGAATGAATTTATTTCTCTCAAAGATTCCTATGAAGAGCTAAAAGAAGCTCATGACACTCTCCTTCTCAAGGATCTCAACAAGTCCAAGGTGGATATAGGCATCACATGTAATTTATTAGATGATATACTATGTGTAGTTGCTAACCCTTGCATTACATCTAAGGTTAGCATATCCACCTCATGTGAGAATTTATTTGATATGCCTTGTTGTTCAAAATTAGATGCTCATATTTCCTTTATGTCTCGTGATACTAACATTGTAGAGGAAAATAAAGAGCTCAAGACCCAAGTCATCAAATTGAAAAAATGACTTCACAAGAAGCTACAAAGGGAAGGCCACCCTCGACGATATATTGAGCAAGCAAAGACGCTTGCAAGATAAGAGTGGTATAGGTTTCACTCCTAAGAAGAAGGAAAATAGCAAGACAAGGCACAATGCAAGACATACGAAGAATGTCAAGTGCCATGGATGTAATGGAAAGGGCCACTTTGCCTCGGTGTGCCCAAATTAGGTGAATGACAAGTCACAATCACAATAAAGATGCAAACCGGCATGGAGCAAGTAAAGAAGGCAAAAAAATGAATATAAATATCAAAGTTGCTACAATTGCTGGGAAAAGGGACAGCTTAGTAAGGATTGTCCCAAATGTATCTCTCCTAAGCCAATTATTTACAATGATCATTACTTGCTTTGGAAAGATAAAAATGACAATATGTTTGCTAGAATAGTTAGTTCACCAAAATTTATTGCTAGGGCCATTTGGGTGCCCAAATCTATTGTGACTAGCATTCGTGGACGCAACCAAGTATTGGGTACCAAAATACGCTTTAATGCTTAATAGGTACTTGGAGAGGCATTGGAGGTTTGGCTTACATGAAGAGGTGGATTACATCGCATATCAAAATTGGAGCCAAACTTGGGGATAATCAAGTCATATCATAAGCCAATGCCATTTCGGTAACAAGTACCTACATTAAAGTATCTAGCCCCTTTATGCCTTGTGTAGGTTGTATTTCATGAAAATCATATTAAAAGGGGTGTTCTTGCTCTTGTTTATAATATTCATTATTAAAATCTTAAGCAAGATGGCAGTGGCACATTAAGAGGCAAACCGGCAAGGAGCAAGTAAAGAAGGCAAAAGATGAATATAAATATCAAACTTACTACAATTGCCGGGAAAAGGGACATCTTAGTAAGGATTGTCCCAAAGGTATCTCTCCTAACCCAATTATTTACAATAACAGAATCATAAATAAATAAAATGATAAAGTACTATCAAAGAAAATAGCAAACAACCCATTGTTCACCACTCTACCACGCACGTGCCCTTTAGCCTCTACCACGCTGAGCTTGAGGCAATGTATTTCTGGAATCTATAGATAATTCACTTTTCATAACTATTTTTCTATAACATGAAAAATAGCATACCATAATATTTATGGAATCTATAGAGAATTATCTATCTTATCCCAGTTATTACCACAATTAAATTATTTCATCTAATTCACGTAATTAATTAATCTACACGACTCTTGCCATTGGCAATGGATTTATGGACAGTCGTACTCCCGACGCCTTATTTTTTAACTTATCAAAATTTAGTGATATAGAGCTTCCTGGAAAGCTAAGGAACTACCTACAAATTTTCTAACCAGACAAAATCCTAGTTCTGAGTCTGGGAACCCCTAATTCTCCCTGTAAGGTTCTGCAAGACAGTTCGATGAACTAGGACATCACAAAAAATCTATCTCCCGTGACCAAACCAATCTACCACATGAATAAACAATAATCTAGGATCACTACTACAAAAGAGGCTATAGCAGACGTCCCATCACAGACGGTTCTTTTGGAACCGTGTGTGTTGGGTCCGCTCGACCGAATAGCCGATGGGAGTTTATCACGCATTTGTTCTTATTTAGAACCGCTCGTGATATGAATCTATCACGCACGGTTTACTAATAGAACTGCTCAGGAATTATCAAAGACGGTTCTATTATTAAACCGCCTATGATAATTCAGTTTATTCACTGCATCGCTCTAATTAAGAACCGCTCAGATAGTATACAGACGGTTCTTAATTAGAAACGTCTGTGATAATTGGTTATCGCAGACGGTTCTAATTAAGAACCGTCTGTGATATCCTCACCCTATATATGGCGCGCCCGACACACATCTCTACCACGCCTCGCCACGCCTCGACACATTTCGCCACGCCTCTCGCAGATCGCCATCGCCGCCGCCACACTGCCGAGGACCACGCCATCGTTCTGCAGCTCCACAAGCGCGACGGCAGCATGGACCTCATCTCCATCCCGCGCGACTTCGCCGGATTCTGCTACACCCACATGACGACATCGTCGCCAAGAACCGCGCACGACTACTTCAAGGTCATTGACGTCTAGCTAGCTTATTTCTAGCTATATCGATCCTACTAGATATAGCTTCATACCATACATGCATATGTATATATAGTAGAAAAATTGCATTTAGCTAAATAACATGTATATGCGTGGTCGGTTGGTGTGCTAGCTAGCAGCTTGGCGTCATGTGTGATTTGGTTCGGCGAGCTAGCTTAATAATTAATGTCTTGTGTGATACTGTGATGTAACGGTGTACGACTGTACGGTACCGTACGTGTGGTGTGGAGTGAGCTCTGTACTAATGTCCTGTATATTGTATCTTCTTAGTTTTCTTTTGTGTGAAATTATATGAAATGCCGTGTTATTTACGATCGACCGTCTCAGATCGCATGCGAATGTAGCGCAGAAGCATCGATTTGCTTGTACATGTTTGTTAAATTCCATTGCATAATTAACTGTGGTTCGCTAGCTACAGGTAACTGTGGCCTTGCTGCATGCACGCAG
Source organism: Hsuehochloa calcarea (assembly GCA_036346395.1). Classification (NCBI taxonomy): domain Eukaryota; kingdom Viridiplantae; phylum Streptophyta; class Magnoliopsida; order Poales; family Poaceae; genus Hsuehochloa; species Hsuehochloa calcarea. The sequence continues at coordinate 27,148,361 of CM070611.1, read as the reverse complement.
TCGTATCAAACCTATCCAAAGTCTCTCATTGGCTGTGAAGGTATCGGGTGTTTAGAGGTAAATAGTGACATACCACTCGGTGATTGCATATGATTATTTTCTTTATAATGTGTATGAAAAGGCATATGTGGTTTTGTAGGCAAATAACAATCTTGGTGTAGGTCAAATTAATTAGTCCAAAGTAATCGCTAATCAATTTAAGTATATTTGGTAAATAGGAAGCCCATTGTGTCGCCGACAGAGAGGGAAGGGAGGAGAAGGCGAGGATTGTCGAGAGATATTAGGTATTTTTTTCGTGAGCTCCGAGGGTAACGATCTATAACCCTTTATGTTTGCTATAAATTTATCGCTAATCAATTTGACACTAATTTGTTAAATGCGAGTGTAGATGGATCAAATCTGGATGTACGGTGTGAACCGTGTGAGTCAAGAGTACATTAATGGCGTGGTTGCTTTTAGAAGAGCCGCTGAGCACGATATGTTGAAGAAGGGGATAAAATTTATGTAATGTCCGTGCAGTGATTGCGGTAATCTGAAGATGTTTAACAACGCGGCGCAGATCGAAGCGCATTTGATTCGAAGGGGTTTCAAAAAAGGGTACACATGTTGGACCAATACGGTGAAGAGCGATTATACCGGTTAATAATGACGACATCGCCGAGGAAGTCAACGATTTGCGGATGTGGATTGTGCTTTTGATGAGGATAGGTGGCATGATGACAACTGATCGATGCTACACGATGCGTAAGAGAACTACAAAGAGAGAGAGTTTTGTAAATTCGAGGGCTTAAGGAGGACTCGGTGAGACTTTGTTCCCTACCGCAAACCGATACACAAGGTTGTCAACCGTGCTTGAACTGTTGAAATTGAAGGCAAGCAATCGTTGGTCCGATAAGAGTTTCACGGTGTTGTTAGGTCTCCTAGCGGACATCCTTCCGGAGGGAAACGTGTTGGCCAAAGACCACCTATCAAGCAAAGAAGGTTATTTGTCTATTGGGAATGGAAGTAGAAAGAATACATGCATGTCCGAACGATTGTATCCTCTATCGTAAAGAGTATGCGACATGCATGTATGTCCTGTGCAAAGCATCCCGATACAAGCGCCAAAATATCGCTAAGGTGAAGCAAGGACCTCCTCGCTAAGATGTTGTGGTATCGCCAGTAATCCCACGCTTGAAGCGCTTATTTGCGAACCCAAAGGAGGCAAGATTGCTACGCTGGCACTCGTGAGGAGCGTAAGAGATGGAAAGCTAAGACACCTCGCCGATTCTCGCCAAAGGAGAAACTTTGATCGAGCTTCAAGAGTTCGGTGCGGAACCGAGGAACATAAGGTTAGGTTGAGTACGGATGGAATGAGTCCTTTCGTAACATGAGCACCGACATAGCACTGCCAGTGAATCTATGTATGTACAATCTGTCGAACCCGGAACGGCGATCCCGAATCCTCCGTGTTCATACACTAGTCCGTGATTTCCAACAGCATACGCTACAAAATGGTATCACAAACATATCACGATTTCATTAATAGAGTATTTCAAAGTTGATACAAACGGCCCAAAGGCCAAATAACAAATAAGTAAATAGCACAGCGGAAGTAAAGCAATAGTGGTAGGCTAGAACGATTCGCCACAGTCAATCGTCTGGGGCGCAACCTAAACGCTTGTCCTCATCGTCCCGTAGAAGTCTTCTCGCATAAAGATATTCAAAGAAGAGTGAGCACTACGACAGCCGCAAGTCACACCCAATATTGAATAGTAATGCATGCATAAAGTAGTCAAGGGATAATGGCAGGGTTATTTGCATAAAATGGCATTTTGATGTTAAATAATCATATTAATTTCCAAGGCCATTTTTATATTTTACCTAAAATTGAATTTAGAAATGACAAAGTTTCAATGTGGATAACCTCCATATTTGACTGGTGAAGGATACTCTCCTATGGCTAACCGCCCAATTTTTCCACAAGGATAAATCTTCCCAAACAACTGCTTAAAACATTTTCAAAACCAAAACAAGTCTAACTCTGAGTGGCTTTGCTAGCATGTCCATAATCATGACGCGCTATTCAATAGATTTTTACTCGCAGAGTTGGTACAACTTTACCCACAAGAGACAGCTTTGCTTTATATGTCGCCATTACACGCTCCGGCGGCGCATGACTAAGCAACTATCACAAGGTCATTATGATGTTCTACCCCAAAGTACTCATGCCCGCTAAGGTTTCGCGTCCTTTGACTAACCATCCTCCGGAGCCCCTCTGCGCTGTGGGATCTGCCTAATCGACACCCACTCATACACATGGCACGAATATCTATGGAATATCCCAAATTATTAAGCTAGGTTCGCCCACACGCACTAAGTGGTAGTACGAATAGGCGAGCAAAATACGCCAAAGGCCGGTCCTCAATTGACTTGGGCGACTTTCAATCAAACCTCGGGCTTTAATCCTAACCAGATTAAACCTGCATAAACTCGCACCCACCATTCCTCCGTTTTGCCCAAGTCCAAATCATTTTCATTTTTGATTAAAACCATCTTTAATAAACCTCCATGGTAAGACAATACCATGGATTAAACTTTTAAATCAAATTGAACCGATTTGGCTAGTTTCCAAAACACAAATCATGACCTAAACATTTGCTAAGCATATATACTTTGTATAAATTTTATCTAAGGGTGACAAGGGAGTGACATCCAACATTCAAATTGGCCATACGAAAAGAATTGGTATAACTAAGCATTTAAAACGGGAAGTAAAATAATTGATTAAAACTATGCATGCAATAATTATTTAGAAACTGAAATAAATAACTTTAAAATATTAAGTCAACATGGTCAAAGTGTAACTTGCCTTCGTTGAAGTCTTGAAATTCTAAATCTTCAGTAGGGTCCAAATCCCCGGAATCGTCGAAGTCTAAACGTGAAAATACAATAAATCAAAAGAAATTCAACTCTATTCAAAAAGAAAAATAAAACCAAATCAAAATGAAATTATTTTATTTTATTTAGCTAGATAATAATTTCCTAGAATTTTAGCAATTTGAATCACTCAATTTGGAGTTAAAATGCAAAAGATATGAATTTTACAAGTTTAATCCAAATTCTGAAATTTTCTGATTTAAATTTCTAAAGGAAAACATTTATTGCGCAATGCCGACGTCAGCCTTCCGATTTTCCGAAATTAAAATTAATTCCGACCGATGGGCCCCACGTGTCATAGATACGGTCCACATGGACCAAGCCCACGAAGTTTGGCTAGGGGGGCGCTGATTTGATGGGGTTTGGTGCCACGTCAGATCCACGTTGGATCCGACGCTGAGGTGGCGCCCACGAGGTGCGCGCGCGGGCGTGCCAAGGTGGCGAGCCGCCGGCCGGCTGGGATCAAGGTCGCCGGCGCTACACGCGGGCGGCGGACGGCGAGGTGTGCAATCGAGAGATGAGGAGACGGCGAACGTGGTGCTCTCACCCACTCGACGCGGCGAGGACGGAGGCAACCGGCGGTGAGGAAGAAGCGGCGGCGCGCTTCGGGTGACGGCTTGGTGGCAGCTCCGACGACTCTCTGGCGAAGGCGAGGTGCGCACCGGTTGCTCGATGATCCGGCGATGCGAGTGGTGGTGGCTGCGAGGGCGCGGCGGCCACGGCGGCTGGCACAATCGAAGCTCCAAGCTTCGGCGGTCGTCGGCGGAAAATCTCCGATTACGGCGAGCACACGGCGAGAGAGGGGGAGAGAGTGGTGGCGGCGGGATGAGTGAGAAGAGGGGCGCCCGGTGCTTCCTTTTATAGGGGTCGAGGGGGTCCGAGGCGGTGCGGCGACGTCGGGGACGTGGTGGCGGCGGTTACAGAATCGTGGCGCACGCACGCGGAGAAGGGGGCAAGAGTTGGGGTCGTGGCGAGGTGGGCGCGGTCGTGGCGCGACGACGCGGAGGAGCGGAGGCGTTGGAGGCGGCGGTTGGCGAGCTCGGCCAAGCTAATGGCGGTCGCGGGCGGCGGCTTCGTGGAGACGAAGGCGGCGGGGAAGAAGCAGGCGCGGGTGAAGCGCCGTCCGATTTTAATCGGACGGTTGAGTGATGGATGATGCGCGAGAGAGCGGGAGCCGGTAGATGACGATCGGACGGCCAGCACACGCGGGAAAACGGCCGGCCGGCGAGAGGAATAGGAGCGGGCTCATGGGATTCGCCCAAACATCTGCTGTAGATTTTAAATTGATTTCTTAATTTATTTAATCCGGTTAATTCAAAAAGGGCTTAGAAAATAGCAAATAAATCCGAAAAATTCTAGAAAAATTGAGAGAAGTCTCTAGAATTATTCTGGACTTAAATAAAATAGTTCCAACTTAAAGTTGTTAATATATTTTGGAAATAACTTCATTTTAGCTTTAAACCAACTAAAGAAAAGTTTTTAAAATTTTAGAACAACCACAAAATCAAATAAGTTTTAAATTTTAACCAAATTGAAAATTTTGGGTCATATAAACCTACCCCTTTAAAGGGAATCTCGTCCCGAGATTCGGACTTGGTCAAGAAAAGGTGGGGATAATCGGCTTTCAGATCTTCTTCTCGCTCCCAGGTGTCTTCTTCTTCGGAGTGATTGCTCCACTGGACTTTGCATGAACGGATGACCTTGCTCTGGGTAATACGTTCCGCCACATCGAGAATCTTGATCGGCTGTTCCACATAGGTGAGATCTTCCTGAAGATGGATGCTTTCCATCGGTGTTTCTTCAGTCGGCACTCTGAGACACTTCTTCACTTGAGAAACGTGGAAGACATTGTGAACGGCGGATAAGGATGCTGGTAGCTCAAGCTGATATGCCACTTCACCTCTTCTTGCCAAGATCTTGTAAGGTCCTACAAATCTGGGTGCGAGTTTTCCTTTTGTCTGGAATCTTCTTACTCCTCTAAGGGGAGTAACTCGGAGATAGACAAAATTTCCTACTTCAAATATCAACTCCCTCCGACGATTATCAGCATAACTCTTCTGTCGGGTCTGTGCCACCTTTAGGCGTTCTTTTATTGTTTTAACTTTGCTTTCTGCTTCTTTGATCAACTCTGGTCCAAAGAATTGATGCTCTCCTACTTGATCCCAAAGGAGTGGAGTTCTGCATTTCCCTCCGCATAAAGCTTCAAGGAGACATCTGCAAACTGGCTTGGTAGCTATTATTGTATGAGAATTCTGCATAGGGTAGATTTTTGTCCTAACTTTTTCCATAATCTATGGCACAGGCTCGAAGCATACACTACTACAAAAGAGGCTATAGCAGACGGCCCATCACAGACGGTTCCTTTGGAACCGTCTGTATTGGGTCTGTCTGGGCTTTGTTTTGGCGCAGCTGAGCTTGCTGCTGCATCGTTCTATTTCCAACCGTCTGTGATAGTAATTATCACGACGGTTCAAATAGAACCGTCTGTGATTTCTGTGCTTCATATAAATTGAGCCGAGACATCGCCACCAAGACCGCCACCGTGTCTACCGCTCCAGGCGCCACTTCCCTACCCTAGCTCCTCCAACTCGGCTCCTCCTCTAATACCGTATGAGCTCCTCCAACTGCTTGTGGACTTGGCATTGTATTGTGTGTTAATGCATTGACTAAAAGAAAGGAGAAAACATAGTGTAGATGCTAATCGTGAATTAATATTGAGAAGCCCTCGCAAATCTTAGTTTTGAATAATGGTTTCCTTATAACTAATGAACTAAAATTTGACTTAGGAGTGGTAACTTAATAAAACTGAATTAGGTCTAATAATCACTAAAATTTGAGTTAGGATAATTAATTGGCTTAAAAAAATAAAATTTACACACCGGTTCACAGTACGGTGGGGTTTGGGTCAAGCAATATTGCATTTACGGTTCCTGTATTTTAGGTTAATAAGTGTTGTATGAGATGATGCCTATATTTGGGTTGCATGATTGTTCAATTGAGATAGATATCGGTGTCGAGAGGTAGGGATTATCGAGAGATATTAGATATTTTCTTCGTGAGCTCCGAGGGTAACGATCTATAACCCTTTATGTTTGCTATAAATTAATCGCTAATCAATTTGACACTAATTTGTTACATGCATAGTGTAGATGGATCGAATCGATGTACGGTGTGAACCGTGTGAGTCAAGATTACATTAATGGCGTGGTTACTTTTAGAAGAGCCACGAAAGGTGATATGTTGAAGAAGGGATAAATTTTATGTATTGTCTGCATTGATTGCGTAATCAAGATGTTTAACAACGCGCGCAGATCGAGCGCACTTGATTCGAAGGGTTTCAAAAAGGGTATACATGTTGGACCATCACGGTGAAGAGCGATTATACCGTGGTTAATAATGACGACATCGCCGAGGAAGTCAACGATTTGCCGGATGTGGATCGTGCTTTTGATGAGGATAGGGGCACGATGACAACTGGATCGATGCTATGTGATGCGTAAGAGAACTACAAAGGAGAGAGAGTTTTGTAAATTCGAGGGCTTAAGGGAGGACTCGTGAGACCTTTGTTCCTCGATCGCAAGCCGGAATACACAAGGTTGTCAACCGTGCTTGAACTGCTGAAATTGTAGGCAAGCAATAGTTGGTCCGATAAGAGTTTCACGGCGTTGTTAGGTCTCCTAGCGGACATCCTTCCGGAGGGAAACGTGTTGCCCAAAGACCACCTATCAAGCAAAGAAGGTTATTTGCCCATTGGGAATGGAAGTAGAAAGAATACATGCATGTCCGAACGATTGTATCCTCTACAGTAAAGAGTATGCAGACATGCATTATTGTCCCGTGCAAAGCATCCCGATACAAGCGCCAAAATATCGCTAAGGTGAAGCAAGAACCTCCTGCTAAGATGTTGTGGTATCTCGCCATAATCCCACGCTTGAAGCGCTTATTTGCGAACCCAAAGGAGGCAAGATTGCTGCGTTGGCACTCGTGAGGAGCGTAAGAGAGATGGAAAGCTAAGACACCTGCGATTCTCGCCAAAGGAGAAACTTCGATCGGAGCTCAAGAGTTCGGTGCGGAACCGAGGAACATAAGGTTAGGGTTGAGTACGGATGGAATGAATCCTTTCGGTAACATGAGCAACCGACATAGCACCGCCCGTGAATCTATGTATGTACAACTTTCCTCCTTGGCTCAGATGAAGCGGAAGTACATTTTGATGTCACTACTTATCCAAGGGCCAAGCAACACAGGAATGATATTGATGTGTACCTAGCACCATTGCCGGAAGATCTTGTGACACTGTGGAACGAAGGGGTGCAGTATGGGATGCGTATAAATGAGAGAACTTCACTTTACGCCCATGTTGTTCTCGCACCATCAATGATTTTCCGCCTTGGTAACTGTCAAGCTTGAAGACAAAAGGAGCCAAAGCCCGTCCGCACCGCTTAGATGCTACGGAGAGTGTATGGTCAACAACTCGCAGTAAATCGTATATATCGCCACCGTAGGTTCCTTCCGAGGAGTCACCCATACCGCAAGATGAAGAAACAATTCGACGGAAATAAGGAAGACGCTTCACTTCAAGGGCTTTTAGTGGGAAAGAGGTCTATGATATGGTTAAGGATATCGATGTTGTGCTTGGGAAGGGACGTAAATTAAGAACCCGTGAGAAGAACATCCGAAGAAGCGGTCAATTTTTGGGACTTGCGTTATTGGGAGTACTTAGAAGTTCGCCATCGTGATCGACATTATGCACGAGAGAAGAATGTATGTGATAGCTTGATTGGTCTCTTCTTTGAACATTAGTGGCAAAACAAAGGATGGTGTTAACGCAGGCGTGACTTGGTCGATATGAACATAAGGACCGAGTTAGCACCGAAAGAGACCGATCTGGACTAACGTACCTTCCCCGACTTGCTACACTCTGTCCAAGGCCGAGAGAAATGAACTGTGCCAGAGCTTGCATGGTGTGAAAGTCCCGTCTGGTTACTCCGCTAACATTAAGAAACTTGTTTCTATGCAAGATTTGAAATTAATTGGTATGAAGTCGCATGATTGTCGTGTGCTGATGACACAAATGCTTCCTGTTGTAATTAGGAGTATCTTGCCAAACAAGGCCCGAGTGGCAATCTTGAGGCTGTGTTATTTCTTCAACTCAATTGCTCGTAAGGTCATCGATCCCCAAGGACTAGATGCTCGCAGCCGAGGTAGTGACGACTACGTGTCATCTTGAGATGTATTTCCTCCGTCATTTTTCGATATCATGGTCCATCTCATTGTTCACCTTATGAAAGAGATAAAGATATGCGCCCTATGTTTCTACGCCACATGTACCCGCTCGAGAGGTACATGGGAATTCTCAAGTCCTACGTGACGGAATCGATCTCGACCGAGGGCGAGATCATCGAAGGTTATGCAACGAAAGAGGTCATTGAGTTCTGCGTCGACTACATGGCTCGTGGATCCGATTGGTGTGCCTCTATCTCGCCATGAGGGGAGACCGGATGGTATCGGACCATCGGAAGGAAATCAATCACTCCCGATCCGATACGTGCGCTCAAGCCCATTTCACGGTCTTGCAACACATGACCCAAGTGTCCCGCACATCGACGAGCACAAAGACATGGTACGCCAATGTAATCCGCACGGTCGGAGGTTTGGATCACGAGAGAGCACAACCGCTTGGTTCAACGAATGGTTAAAGGTGCGAATCACTCGGAGGTCATCAAGTGATGATACGCTATGGTTGGCAAGAGGGCCACATTTTACAATTGTCACATGGCAAGGATACGACATAAATGGGTACACATTTTATACGGCAACTCGAGGATAGGAAGAGCACAAAGTGTAAGCATGTGTCCGTGATAGATGCATTCAAGATCGATGGGCCGAGGAGCTCGTACTATGGGCAAATAGAGGAGATATGGGAGATCGACTACGTGCTTTTCAAGATCCCCTATTTCGTGCCGTTGGGTCCATCTCCCACAGTGAAGGTTGACAAGCACGCGGCGTCACTACCGTGGACCTCGAATGTGTCGGATACAAAGACGAACCATTCGCATCAAGCAACCAAGTTGTTCAAGTCTTCTATGTAACCGACCCGGCAAATAAGAAGCGCCACGTAGTTCTTCATGGAAAAGGAGGATTGTCGGAGTTGAGAATGTAGTGGACGAGGAAGAATACAATCAATTTGACGAGTTGCCACCTTTCGGAGACGGCATCGTGCTCGAGGAAGAACCCAAAGAGGAAGCTAGCTATATGCGCGTCGATCATCATGAAGGGCTATATTTTAATTAAGAATTTACTCTATTGTAATTAACTAATTTATTCCATTGTCATGTGTTAATGTGTTATGGACTTATGATCTTTAATATTGATGACAATGTGGATGTTCATTGTAATGTACGAGTATCAAATTAAATTGGTTTCACTTCATTTGGAGTTGATGTTCATTGTAATGCTCAAATCAACAAAATGAGTTTATGGAGCTTTGATTTCACAAAGTTAAATACAAAGTCAAATCATGAGGTCCGATTGTGATGGCACTTGCCGACTCCACAACGATTATGATGGCACGGAGCAACTCTTTATCACTATATATCATCAATAATCGTATGATTAGAAGTATGGAACAAGAAATCTTTGGCTATACCATGTTTGCATGTTCCATATATAGGAACGTAAATCTTGGCTATACCATTCTCCATGACATCACGACGGTTCTCGAGGGAACCGCTCAATTACTATCACGCACGGTTCCTCGAGAGAACCATCTCGTGATGTTATCTCGAACATCACGACGGTTCTGCGAGGAACCGCTCCTTATCACGATGGTTCCCTCGAGAACCGTCTCGTGATGTTGTTCTTTAAAGGCAAGAACCGATAGGGTTTCCACCTCTCCGCGCCGCCTTAGGTCTCGCGCGATCTTTCGCCGCTGCCGTCACCGCCGCCCGACCTCGGCGCCGCCATCCCGACCTCTGCGCCTCCCCGACCTCTGCGCGCCTCCCGACCTCGGCGCGCCATCCCGACCTCTGCGCCGCCTCCCCGACCTCTGCGCGCCTCCCGACCCCGCGCCTCCTCTCCGAGCTCCTCCACGACCCGGCCCCGGCGCCACCTCCTCCCGACCCGGCGCCACCTCCTCCCGAGCTCCTCCCAAGCACCACGAAGGTAAGCCGCCACCCCTGGTTTTGGGCGCTTCTTGATGTTTGATTGGTTTGCTTGAAAGCTTGCTTTGAGTATAGATGGGCGACCTACACATGCACGAGTAAAGCAACACCTTCAGATTAGAAATTGCTCATCATTAGAAATTAAAATGAAGCCCTTGTAATTTACATGAATGCGTGTCTTGAAAATACTGGTAGACCATCTACCCTCTCCAAACTACTTGATTTTAGATGGACTTGCATAGTTGCAAGATCGCTATATCAATCCTAGGCCAGAATAAGCCTTAACAAGAATGTGGTGTGCTTTTGTTGAAATATATATATATAAAATGAGGGATACCAAAAGGAACTAGATATCGATTTGGTTAAGAAGAAATTGGCACACAAATATGAGCCGAAGAAGACGAACCTAGGTCCCACCAACTGAGCTAGGCTCCATTCCTGCTTTTTGTTGAAATATGATGAGATATTTTTTTTAAAAAAAATGTGGGATACTTAAGAGGAACTAGATATCGATTTGATTAATAAGAAATAGACACCCAAATACGAGCCAAAGAAAACTCGGACTACCGGTGGGGTGTACACCCACACCTCCCAACACCTAAGCTAGGCTTGATTCCTTCTTTGTTGAAATATGAGTAAATTGTCTACCTTTCTCATGCTTTTATTAGGGATAGATCAGACCATATATATAGCTTAATGATTCAAGCAAAGAGATGCCCCATCCAATCTAAATTAGATGTCATTTTGCTCAATACACATAAAACGCGGAAGAAATTAACACCGCTAGCAAAAACAATCAAGAAAGGCATTGATGGTCAATTACTTGCATTCGCATGGGAACACAAATTTAGATGTTTGTCCTAATGAAATTGGGATTTAAATTCCATTAGGTAGAAGATCATGTGTGTTCACGTAAAAGGGCATGCTACTCCAAAGAACTTCCTCCGAAAGAAACTAGGTAACCAATGCAAACCGTAGTCAATGTAATGTATTGCATGTTGGTAAATAAGACTAAGTGACCCATTGAGCGCTTGTTTCACAAGTATATAATTAATACAAGAACGGCTAGCTCCTTCTGTACTGGATATTCTTGCCATTAGCATATTTTGCACCGCCTTTTTAGAAAAGAGAACGACGAAGTAGTATATATCACCGTATCATTTTTTGGTATATGAGAATAGTATTCTAGCTTCTAAACAACATCATTAGAAAGATTGGTCTGCTTTTGACCGTTAATTCTAGGATGCCATATATATCTTTATTAATTCATGATCGCATATTCTTTTGGATTGTTAATTCTAGGATGCCATATATATCGATTAGATAGCAAGTAAGCGAGATGGCGAGGCGCCGTCTTCGCCGCCGTCACCGACGCCGACATGGCGAGGCGCTGTCTTCGCCGCCGCCACCGACGCCGCAGATACGTAAGTTTAGATGGCGAGAGGAATATCGAATTGCTCACGGCCGATCGACCATCACGGAGGTCGCTGACGTTGGGGTCCCTCCGAGTCCCCGGCATCGTGGCGAGATTCCTGACCATCTGCGAGATACTTGCAAGGAAAAGGTCCCTATCACCACACCAAAGTGGAAGTCTCGACAAAAGATCGAGACGCGGCCGTGGGAAGACCTTTCAAGCGTGTTCACTATCCCGTAAATGACATGAAACGCGTGGAACGGCATGCCTTGCTCTCCATGTGTCACGCGTGGAGGACCTTCAAGAGCGTTCTTGTCACGCAAAGACGTGAACAAGAGTGAGACGCCTTCACGAAGTTTCCATTCTTGACGCTGAAACATGGAACGCCTTTGTGGCTATGAAGACGACGGATGAATTTAAGGAGCAAAGTGCGCGCACAAAGCAATCCAGCACGAAACACTCACCCCCACGGACTCGGCACACTGGTGCGCGGCTAAATCCGCGCAATGGGAGGCGGAGGAGGAGAATCTATTTCCGATATCACACACCCGCTCCGTGCACGGTTAAAAGCGAGGGCAAAGTCTCGTCGATGGCGCATCACTTTCCCAAACCCGGCGGACGTGAAGTGTCCCAACGTGTGGTAAATATGTCGAACTACCTACTTGTTTATAAGTCCATAACTTCATAGTGACTATAATAACATGATGACCTCTTGTAGCGTGAATTGATTGCCCAAACTTCCGAAGGCTCCTTCCAAGAACACAGGGAGAAGGATATACTATCTACGGCCCTAGGAAACAAGGAGCACCTGGGTCGCACGCGAGGCAAGGGGGTTAACGTACCTTGGGTACATGGATTCGCATGACGACTACTTCATGTATAGAAGTAGGAAGAGATCCAAGGCCGAGTACGACAATCGCTTGAACCGCTTAGGCGAAATTTCAGGGACGGATAGCAAGTTTGCGGGATCAATCGAATCAAGTACTCGCAACCAATGCAAGTCGCCTCTATTATTGCGGGAACAAGTCCTCGACATCGGAGTAGTGTCGCGTCCACGCATAATTTTGAACATGACGACGACCAATTACCGATAGACCACATCAAGGTAATGTACATCTATGGAATGCACCAAAGATAGACCTATAGGACGCCTTAGCTAATTGCGATCGTTTTGTAGGAGCCGACGGCCCGCAAGCTCCAAGCGAGGTTAGTTGGGTCCATTCCTATTGAGGTCAAGGGGATGGTGCATCCATACCAGAAGGAGCAAAGGCAAAGACGGTGTCGTGTGGCGATGGTTACGCAAGGGTGGAGGTGGACATGGTACATCAACATTTCATGGCCGTCCTACCGAAATTCGCCCAACGAAGAGATCACAACACTAGGGGATGCCGTACGCTTTTATCCGAGGCCCAAGACGGACATCGCCCCGACCCAAAGATGGCCGCAATCTCGACAGACCATTCCTCTCCAACGGACCCTCCATGACTCCACCTCATATTTCACCTCGTAGGCCAACTCATCGGTTCCGTGGAGAAGACGCCAAGGAACAACAAAAGCGCATACCGTGTCGGTTCCCGAGTCGCCTCGCAGAAGACGCCGCCAATCGTTAAGGCCAAATCGAAATCGACGAACATTAAGCCGCCTCCCAAGTCCCGTAGCACGGAAGTACTCCATCGGAAAACCGTTGTGCCCTAACGCAAAATTAGCCCACGCTGATTTGCTTGTCGCTTTGCATGCAGTACCGCGAATACCGCAAAGAAGGGTGCGACATCGAATCACCGTCGCATACAAGGATGAGCATTTCTTCAACGGCCGCAACTTCGTGGTGGGCTTCAACGACTTATTCAACCTATTCAATCTCGAAGCCCTCGACGCCGCTTCTACGATATTGACAATCGTAAGTGTGTACAATCAAGTTCTACATTCATGTAATATCGATAAATATCGCAACTCATTGCTTATGTATAGATACATGATGAAAAATGCCCGGGAAGGGCGAGAACCGGTGGGTTTTCTCGACCCACACGTGGTATCTATGCAAACCATCCAAGCGGTACGCGACCTTCGCCGAGAACTATATAACGACGACATTGCTTCTTCGTAATCGCAAGGACTACATACCGTGCCCTACAACCAGGGTAAGTGCTTCACTATTTGCTATTCAAATTTCATTTGTACTTAGGTTTAATAGTTATAGCGACATACATGAGTAGGTACCACTGGATCCTTTTAGTCATTATACCCAAGAGGAACATTGTGATATATTTTGATTCCCTAGTCAGAAACGATCACGACTTCAGCATTCTGCAAGGAATACTCGACAAGTATGATCATTTCCTCCATACATAACTCTATTGTAGTCTTCCTTCGCTTGAAATGCCCGAGGATAACTTTTTCAATTATGTAGTTCGCTCATCTCCTATGTTAGCCAACAAGGAAGATACAATGGATCCAAATACCAACTAACACACAGGACGAAATTTCCGGTACGCGCTACAACACAATAATCCTATATATATCATACTTCATAAAAATGTGTCTTCAACTGACTATACGTACATATGTAATTCTATTTTTGCAGTGCCGCCAGCAAAAAAATGATGAGCTATGTGCATTCTACGTTTGCCATCATATGCAAAGAAATCATTAGTGCTAAGATGAAGAATCCGAGGTTTGTCGATCTCAAATAATTTTTTGTAATTGTAAATTCAAATATATATCCTTACCATTTTTTCTTGACCTAGCGGCGGGTTTGATAATAGATTTACATGGACTCGCTGCGCAAGAGCTCGTGGAAGTTCGAGGGCGCTATGCACCTTTATCATGACATAAATAGTTAACAAAGGAGAGTTTCACTCCATCGCCACCCGTAGATTCACGCAAACAATTGACTTAATTGTAATCCAATTGTACAACTATAGCGAAAATACTTCAACAAATTCGATCTTTATTAATTTATTTTGAGTAATGATCAATTTGAGTTGTCAACAATTGATTATCTGCGATGTATCTGTTTTTTGTACATGCTTGTTTTCAGAGGACATGGCTAGCAATTCCCGAGGTCGCCAAAAAAAGAAAACAATGTAGCTAGGATCGATCGATACCACGACGGTTTTATGTTGAAACCGTCTGCGAAGGCTATTACCACGCACGGTTTCAACATAAAACCGCTCGTGGTAATAGCCTTCACAGACGGTTTTTAAAGTAAACCGTCTGTGATACTAGACATATCACAGACGGTTTACTTTAAAAACCGTCTGTGATAACCACTTATCACATACGGTTTTTTAAATTAAACCGTCCGTGATAAGTGGTTATCACAGACGGTTTACTTAAAAATGGTTCGTGATAATCACTTATCACAGACGGTTTACTTACAAAACCGTCTGTGATAACTGCTTGTTATCACAGACGAACAAATATAGACGGTTCGAAACCGATCTGTCATGACGGTTCCGAACCGTCTGTGATTACGTGTTCTGTAGTAGTGATATCTTCAAGAATTTGGTTGACGCGTTCCGTCTGGCCATCTGTCTGGGGATGATAGGCTGTACTAAAGTTGAGTCTGGTTCCCAAAGCTTCGTGCAGGCTCTTCCAAAATCGAGAGGTGAATCGGGAACCTCATCCGGACACAATCTTCTTAGGTACACCGTAGACAAACTATCTTGGCCATGTACAGCTCGCTAACTTGTTACTTTGGTATGTTGTCTTGACTGGGATGAAGTGAGCCACTTTAGTCAATCGGTCAATTATCACCCAGATGGAATCACACCCTGATTGGGTCCTAGGGAGTCCGGTGATGTAATCCATACCAACTTCCTCCCACTTCCACTCGGGAATTGGTAGCGGTTGTAGCAAACCAATGGGGTCTTTGATGCTCGCCTTGACTCACGACAAACATCACAACAAGCATTTAACTCAAGAATTCCTCGCTTCATACCGACCCACCAATATTTTTCCTTCAAATCTTGGTACATTTTGGTATTCCTGGATGAATGGAGTACGGCGATTCATGAGCTTCCTTCAGAATCGACTTTTAACTCCCGCCGACGGTACACAAATGCGGTTTCCATACCACACCGTTCCTTGCTCATCTTCGTAAAAGCCCGCGCTTTGCCTCTTCTCATATTCTTCTTAATTTCTTTGATGTCCTCATCTTCTAACCGCTTCTCCGATCCGCTCAAGAGTTGGTTGAACTTCCAAAGCGTTCACGCACCCTTGATCAACAATCTCCAAGTTCAGATGTTTCAATTCTTCGTATAACTCGGGCTGATTCTCCTGAACTAAGATGGTGTTGCAATACGCCTTTCTGCTTAGGGCATCTATAACCACATTTGCTTTGCCCGGATGGTAATGAATCCCAAGGTCGTAATCCTTTATCAATTCCAGCCATCTTCTCTGTCGGAGATTAAGGTCAGATTGGGTGAAAATGTACTTCAGACTCTTATGATCCGTGAACACCTCACATCGGTTGCCAATGAGATAATGCTGCCAGATCTTCAAAGCATGCACAATTGCGGCTAACTCAAGATCATGAGTCGGGTAATTCCCTTCATGAGGCCTCAACTGACGAGATGCATAAGCTACAACCTTGCCCTCTTGCATCAAAACACAACCGAGTCCCTAGCGAGATGCGTCGCAGAAAATCACAAAATCCTTATGGATATCCGGTAGGACTAATACAGGGGCGGAGACTAGTCTCGTCTTCAGCTCTTGGAAACTTTTCTCACAGGTATCTGTCCATTCAAATTTCTTCTCCTTCTTCAGAAGTTGTGTCAATGGTTTTGCCGTTTTGGAGAATCCTTCAATGAATCGGCGGTAATACCCAGCTAATCCAAGGAAACTTCTCATACGTGATGATTTCGTTGTTTCCAATCCATTACTGCTTCAACTTTGGCTGGATCTACTGCAACTCCTCCTGCTGACACAATATGTCCAAGGAATGCCACTTGGCTTAGCCAAAATTCGCACTTGCTGAATTTGGCATAAAGCTGGTTCGCTCTGAGTTTTCCCAAAATTATCCTGAGATGGTTCTCATGCTCTTCTGCGGTCTTTGAATAAATAAGGATGTCATCGATGAAGACAACCACAAACTTATCCAAGAATTCCATGGACACTTTGTTCATCATATTCATGAAATAAGCGTATTAAGTCAAGCCGAAAGACATTCATAAACTCGCATACCCATATCTAGTGGTGAAGGCGCCTTCTAACATCTTCCGTCCGATCTTCGCTGGTGATAGCCAGATCTCAAATCAATCTTCGAGAAAACACTTGCTCCTTTCAACTGGTCGAAAAGGTCATCAATCCTGGGTAACGTGTACTTATTCTTGATCGTCACCTCATTGAGTGATCTGTAATCCACACACATCCTCATACTATTGTCCTTCTTCTTGACAAATAGCACTGGTGCTCCCCAAGGTGATGTACTTGGTTGAATATACCCTTTGCTCTGTAACTCTTCAATTTGTTTCTTCTTCTCTGCCAAATCATTAGCCGGCATTCTGTAAGGTCGCTTCGAGATTGGAGCGGTTCCCGGCACTAAGTCAATTAAGAACATTATATCCCTATCCGGTGGCATGCCGGGTAAATCGTCAGGTAAAATATCTGGAAATTCTTGCACTACTGGTATATCTTCAAGCTTCGACTCTTTCAAGCTGGTCAGAAAAGATCTTCCTCCGGTACAGGTCTTGGGCCTGAATTCAACTGTGACTCCTTGCTCATTGGTGAGGATGATAGACCTGTTGGCACAGTCTATTCGTCCTTGGTTTTTGGCCAGCCAGTCCATACCAAGTATTACATCCAGACCTTGAGATTGCAAGACTATCAAGTCTGCCGAGAAGGGGACTCCGGATATTTCCAAAGTAAGGTTTGGGCAGAAAGAATTGGTTCTCATTTCTGAACCCGGGGAATGGATTATCATAGGGTTGTCTAGAGGGGCGGTAAGTAACCCGTTTTTTTCCACAAAAGCATTGGATACGAAGGAATGCGAAGCTCTGGAATCAAACAAAACTGATGCTGGTAACGAATTAATAAGGAACATACCAAGGACGACATCGGGTGCTGCCTGAGCTTCCTCTGCTGTGACGTGGTTCACATGTCCCTTCGTGAACTGGTTTGCTGGCTTTGGGGTGGCGTTGGTGGCGGGAACTCCTGATGTTGGTCTAGCTGGTGTTGCCGACTTCTGTCTCTTCGGGCATTTGTTGGCATAATACCCAGTCTCGTTGCAATGGAAACATGTCACTCCCGCTGCGCGACGTTGGATTCTTCTCACTGGCCGCTGCAGTGCATTGTTGCGAAACCAAAAGAGTTGGGACGTTGTGCGGTCTTTGGGGCTCTATGGGTAGAAGACTGGAATCTTCCACGCTGGGGTGGCGGAGGTTGAACAAGGCGAGGCTTGGGTTGTCCTCTGGAGTTGAATTTTTGGGCGGCCATCCTCCGCTTGTGATTCTCTATCTCCTGATGTTTGGCCTCCTGGCGAAAAGCTTTGTTCACCAGCTGCTGGAAGTCAGTGTAGTCCTGGGAGATCAGCTGGATGGAGATTTCATCATTCAGGCCTTCCATGATCCTTTCCTGCCTTTCTTCATCTCTAGCCACATCTGCTGGGGCGTAGCGAGCAAGCTGGTTGAACCTATGCAGGTACTCTCCAACTGTGCGGTTGCCTTGACGAAGTGCGTGAAACTCTCTTTTCTTTAAGGTCATTATTCCCGCGGGAATATGTGCATGGCGGAAAGCCCGCACAAACTCCTCCCAAGTGATAGCTGCGCATCGGTATGGGCGATGTTGAAGTTATCCCACCATTCCGATGCGGGGCCATTGAGCTGATGAGAAGCGAACAGGACTCTCTCACGGTCAGTACATTGAGCTATATCTAGTTTCTTTCCGATAGCACGGATCCAGTAATCGGCATCCATCGGCTCTGTGCTGCTGGAGAAAGTCGGTGGGCGCATACGTATGAACTCTGCCATGGTAAATCTCTGTGGAGGTGGAGGGGGTGCTGCAGTCCGAGTTGTTGCCTGCACATTCTGCATGCTGTTGAGGGACTGGGCTAGGAGGCTAATCAGGTGGTTTTGGTTCTCCATCATCTGACGCCAATCCGGTCCTCCAGCTGGCGGCGGTGGTGGTTGCTGCACGGGATTCTCCTAATAATCCACGTTCTCGTTGCTCTGTCCTTGGGCACTGCCGCTGCCGGTACGAGTTGTCACCATCTGCTAGAAACTCCAAGATTTAGACGAGCTAGAAGGAAGAGGAAGATCTAAAGGGGTAAATTCCAATAGCCCAAGAACACGCAAAGCACGCAAAACGAAGAACAATTTTCCAAGAACTTCTTTATTAAATACTTTTGTTCAACGGAAATTATGGCTACCACAAAGGAATTGAAAGCTCATAATTCTCGTCTAATGATCGCACTACAGGAATAACAACTATGGGGTACTAGGGGTATAATCTAACTCACTAGAGCTAGCCTCGCTTGCCTTGTAGCGAGCCAGCTCTTCCTCTGCGGCTTTTAACCTTTCCTCTACTTCCTGTAGTCGATCTTGGGTAGTTCTCAAGTCTTCCAGGGTGTTTCCGTATGCATAGTCCATGGCCTTTGCTTGGTCCACTTGGTGCGTCAGCTCGGGAAGATCCTCCCCCAGGGCCGAGCGGAAAGTGCTGTCACTCTGGTCGGAATATGCAGCGGGTGATAATGGAACCCCGTGCCTTGAAAGTAGGGGTCATAGATATAAGCGGAGATGATGATCGCTTCTCTCACAGATCTGGATGCCATCGTGAAGGTATCGCGTCGATCGGGACGTGGGTACGTAAGAGAAAGCCTTAGTCCTTGTGTTTGCTCGATTCTTTTGGTTCCTAAGAAAGACGGTAGTTGGCGATGTGTGTTGATTGCGAGCCATTAATAACATTACTATAAGGTATCGTCATCCTATCCCAAGGCTAGACGACATGCTAGATGAATTGAGTGGTTCTATTATTTTCACAAAGATTGACTTGCGGAGTGGTTACCACCAGATTAGAATGAAATTAGGAGATGAATGGAAAACTGCTTTTAAAACTAAGTTCGGATTATATGAGTGGTTAGTGATGCCTTTCGGTCTAACTAATGCACCTAGTACTTTTATGCGTTTGATGAACGAGGTTTTACGTCCTTTCATTGAAAAATTTGTGGTGGTTTACTTTGATGATATCTTGATTTATAGCAAGTCACATGAGCAACACTTAAATCATATACGTGCTATTTTTAATGCTTTGAGAGACGCACGTTTGTTTGGTAACCTCGAGAAGTGCACCTTTTGCACCGATCGAGTTGCATTTCTTGATTATGTTGTGACACCACAGGGCATTGAGATGGATGAGACAAAGATTGTAGCCATCCAAAGCTGGCCGACGCCTACTACTGTGTCACAAGTGCGGAGCTTCCAAGGCCTTGCTGGATTCTATCGGCGCTTTGTGCGGGATTTCAGCACCATTGCCGCACCATTGAATGAATTGACAAAGAAAGGAGTGCCTTTCCAATGGGGACCTGCACAAGAGAAGGCATTCAACTTGTTGAAAGAGAAGCTCACCCAAGCACCCCTACTCCAACTCCCTGATTTTGGTAAGACTTTTGAAATTGAATGTGATGCCACTGGGATTGGGATAGGTGGTGTATTGATTCAAGAAGGTAAACCGATTGCATATTTCAAAAAAACTAAATGGGCCTAGTTTGAATTATTCCACCTATGATAAGGAATTGTATGCTCTAGTTCGAGTACTTCAAACTTGGCAGCATTATCTATGGCCCAAAGAATTTGTTATACATTCGGATCATGAATCGCTAAAACATATTAGAAGTCAAGCTAAACTGAATAAACGACATGCTAACTGGGTAGAATTTATTGAGTCCTTCCCATATGTTATAAAGCATAAGAAAGGTAAGGATAATGTGATTGCTGATGCGCTCTCTAGACGTTACACCATGTTATCTCAACTTGACCATAAGATTTTTGGTTTGGAGGCCATTAAGAGTTTATATGTCACTCATTTGGACTTTAAGGAAGTGCTTGAACATTGTAAAGGAGGGAAGACATGGAATAACTATGTGCTGAATGATGGTTTGGTCTATCGTGATAACAAGCTATGCGTTCAGCTAGCTCTGTTAAATCTTTTGTTGTTCTGGGAGGAACATGGAGGAGGTTTGATGGAGCATTTTGGAGCAAAGAAGACAGAAGATGTGCTGGCCACCCACTTCTTTTGGCCAAGGATGAGGCGTGATGTCGAGCGCTACGTAGCTCGCTGCACTACATGCAACAAATCTAAGTCTCGTCTCCTTCCACATGGACTTTATATGCCTCTTCCTATTCCTAGCGCCCCTTGGGAGGATATTTCTATGGATTTTGTTTTAGGATTGCCTAGGACAAAGAGGGGGAGAGACAGTATATTTGTAGTAGTGGATTGATTTTATAAAATGGCACATTTTATATCTTGTCACAAAAGCGATGATGCTACAAACATAGCTGATTTGTTTTTCAGGGAAATCATTCGCTTACATGGAGTGCCCAATACTATTGTCTCGGATCGTGATGTGAATTTTTTGAGCCACTTTTGGAGATCACTTTGGAATAAATTGGGGACAAAGCTGCTGTTCTCTACTACATGCCATCCCCAATCTGATGGACAAACGGAGGTTGTCAACCGCACGTTATCCACCATGTTGCGGGCTGTTTTAAAGAAGAACTTGAAGATGTGGGAAGAGTGTTTACCGCATGTTGAGTTTGCTTACAATAGGTCAGTACACTCCACCACCAAGGTAAGTCCATTTCAGGTAGTGTATGGTTTTAACCCCCATGCTCCTATTGATTTACTACCTTTACCGACCTCTGAAAAAATTAATCTAGATGCTAGGAAGCGTGCTGCATTTATTCTCAAGTTGCATGAAACCACTAAAGAGAATATAGAGCATATGACTGAAAGGTATAAGGTTGCTGGAAGTAAAGGTAGGAAAGTTGTAAAATTTGAACCAAGTGATTTAGTTTGGGTTCATTTGAGAAAGGATAGGTTTCCGAAATTAAGAAAATCAAAGTTGATGCCTAGAGCTGAAGGACCGTTTAAGATAATTAAGAAGATAAATGATAATGCATATCAATTAGAATTACCTGCAGATTTTGGGGTTAGCCCCACATTTAACATTTCAGATTTGAAACCATACGTGGGAGTAGAAGATGAGCTTGAGTCGAGGACGACTCCAATTCAAGAGGGGGAGTATGATGAGGACATCCCTCCTTCGGATACACGCACGACACAAGACCCTCCAGATCTGGGTACTGAACTACACGGTCCTATGACAAGAGCTAGAGCACGTCACTTAATCGATCAGGTAAAGTCGTTTCTAGGGCTGAGTGTATTATTTGAGAACTCTATGATGCTGCCTAATGGAGATGATTTACTTGTACTCAGGAATCTAGGACTACGACCAGTTCAAGAAGGTCTACGACCACTGCAAGAAGATCTACGACCACTACAAGAAGACCTACGACTAGTTGATTCGATTGGAGCAATCTACGACCAGAAAAGCGAGCACAATACTCGTTGGACACAATCTACGACCAAAGATAGCATGGACTCCTCAAGACCACCCTAGGACCAGTCTACGACCAGATCTTCGACCAGAAATACGTAACACAAGGTGCCGCGTCACCGTTTTGGAAACTAATAAGATTTTGTAAACGTAACGAGGTCGGAGTCTAGGTTGTGTACGCTTCATCCCACGGCCGCACAACCCTAGGTCGACCTCCTCACGTTCCCCTATATATATACAGTAGCCGTCATAGTTTAGAGGCGGGTTTTTCTTTGATTATTCTGCCAATTGCATTTTCGCCGATTATCGGTTTGAGGAACCCTACTTGTAAACTTCATCCATATCCGCAATACAATTCAGATTGCATCTACCTTGTTCTTGTGAGTTGCTTCGATTGCTTGCAGGAACAATAACCTTCGTGGTAAGGTCGATCGCGTGCAAGCGTGGTCGATAACGACAGGTGTCGGGTGTAGCGAATTGCGGGTGACGATCCGCTGGTCGGAAGCCTCAAAGCGTCAACGTCCTCACGACGAACCAAATCGAACCTATCGGAAGATCGGGCCACCGTGACTCATCAGAAATGAACTGTGCCAGAGCTTGCATGGTGTGAAAGTCCCGTCTGGTTACTCCGCTAACATTAAGAAACTTGTTTCTATGCAAGATTTGAAATTAATTGGTATGAAGTCGCATGATTGTCGTGTGCTGATGACACAAATGCTTCCTGTTGCAATTAGGAGTATCTTGTTGAACAAGGCCCAAGTGGCAATCTTGAGGCTGTGTTATTTCTTCAACTCAATTGCTCAGAAGGTCATCGATCCCTAAGGACTAGATGCTCTGCAGGCCGAGGTGGTGACGACTCTGTGTCATCTTGAGATGTATTTCCCTCTGTCATTTTTCGATATCATGGTCCATCTCATTGTTCACCTTGTGAAAGAGATAAAGATATGCGACCTGTGTTTCTCGTCATATGTACCCGTTCGAGAGGTACATGGGAATTCTCAAGTCCTACGATGGAATCGATCTCAACCGAGGGCAAAGAACATCAAAGGTTATGCAACGGAAGAGGTCATTGAGTTCTGCGTCGACTACATGGCTCAGGTGGATCCGATTGGTGTGCCTCTATCTCGTCATGAGGGGAGACTAGATGGTATCGGGACCATCGGAAGGAAATCAATCACTCCCGATCTGGATACGTACGCTCAAGCCCATTTCACGGTCTTGCAACACATGACCCAAGTGTCCCCGTACATCGACGAGCACAAAGACATGGTACACCAACAGAATCCAGACCGGTCGGAGGTTTGGATCACGAGAGAGCACAACCGTCGGTTCAATGAATGGTTAAAGGTGCGAATCACTGGGAGGTCATTAAGTGATGATACGCTGCTATGGTTGGCAAGATGGCCACAATTTACAATTGTCACATGGCAAGGATACGATATAAATGGGTACACATTTTATACGGTAGCTCAGGATAGGAAGAGTACATCCGAGCAATGTGTCCGTGATAGATGCATTCAAGATCTGATGGGTGAGGAGCTCGTACTATGGGCAAATAGAGGAGATATGGGAGCTCGACTACGTGCTTTTCAAGATCCCCCTATTTCGGTGCCGTTGGGCCCATCTCCCATAGGTGAAGGTCGACAAGTACGGCGTCACTACCGTGGACCTCGAACGTGTCGGATACAAAGACGAAACATTTGTACTGGCTAACCAAGTTGTTCAAGTCTTCTATGTAACCGACCCGGCAAATAAGAAGCGCCACATAGTTCTTCATGGAAAAAGGAGGATTGTCAGAGTTGAGAATGTAGTGGACGAGGAAGAATACAATCAATTTGACGAGTTACCAACTTTCGGAGACGGCATCAGGCTCGAGGAAGAACCCAGTGAGGAAGCTAGCTATATGCGCGTCGATCATCATGAAGGGCTATATTTTAATTAAGAATTTACTCCATTGTAATTAATTAATTTATTCCATTGTCATGTGTTACTGTGTTATGGACTTGTGATCTTTAATATTGATGTCAATGTGGATGTTCATGGTAATGTTGAGTTGAATTAGATATGAATTTTGAAGTCAAATTATTTGGAGTTATTTTGGAGTTGTGTTATGAACTTGTCATCATCTTTGCTTGTCCAAATTGCTCATACATGGTGTTGTGGGGATA
Organism: Hsuehochloa calcarea; assembly: GCA_036346395.1. Classification (NCBI taxonomy): domain Eukaryota; kingdom Viridiplantae; phylum Streptophyta; class Magnoliopsida; order Poales; family Poaceae; genus Hsuehochloa; species Hsuehochloa calcarea. Next base: position 27,124,145 of record CM070611.1, on the reverse strand, counting down.
TCACGCAGACGGTTCTAGAATAGTGCCGTCAGTGATAGGAATCCTGCACGGAACCGCCTGCGGATATGTGATATGATCACGCATCACTGACGGTTCTCTGAAAGAACCGCTCAGTGATATAAACACATCACGAGCGGTTCTATTAAAGAACCGTGCGTGATGTTATTTTATAAGGCGGGACCGCTAGGGTTTTGCTCTTACTCTTCACCTCTCCGCGCGCCTCTTTTGCTGTCGCGCGATCTTTCGCCTCCCTTCTAGGGCTCGCCGTCACCGCCGTTACCGCCGCCCCGACCTCGGCGCCGCCTCCCCGACCTCGGCGCCACCGTCCCGACACAGGCGTCACCTCCTCCGACCTCGGCGCGCCTCCCCGACCTCGGCGCCGCCTCCCGGACCTCGGTGCCACCGTCCCGACTGGCGCCGCCTCCTCCGACACAGGCGCCGCCTCCCGACCTCGGGGCACTGTCCCGACACAGCGCCACCTCCCCCGACCTCGGCGCCACCGTTCCCGACCTCGACGCCGCCTCCTCCGACCTCGGCGCCGCCTCCCCTGACCTCAGCCCCGCCCCCGACCTCCAGTGCCTCCCCCGGTACTCCCTCGCGCCTCCCTTCGGGCTAGCACGTTCTGTGTGTAGGACTAGTTCTATACCCTAATTGTAAATTGGTATCTTGTGTTGTTGATTCAATTGCCTCTTGACATGCTCTGTGATGAACTCTGTCTTATACTGAGATTAAATGTGATAGTTAGTTCATTCTTGAGCTCTATTGTATTACTTGCTACTGTCAATTTGATATACTGTTAATTGGTTACTTTCGGTTGAAAGCTAGTTATTCTGATTCTATTTTCGTAATATTCGTATCATTTGACAGTTAAGCAAAGTATTATTTAGAGCTCATAGTTTGAATTTATATTATCATATTCATTTCATGAAGAGTATAGACAATAGGATTTAGATGGCAAAGACTTGTTCTTTTGCAACTCTCCTTCTGAGAGCACAAACTATCATCAATCTTTTGCAATTCTGTGCTAATTACAATAGGATTAATGCTTTATTGTTTCATATTTATGCTGGATTTAATTATGAATATTTGCTAATATTGCACATGTTGAGCGTATGTAACTTATGTAGATAGCAAGTAAGCGAGATGGCAGAGGCGCCGTCTTCGCCGCCTTCACCGACACCGCACATGGCAGAGGCGCCGTCTTCGCCGCCGTCACCGACGCCGCAGATACGTAAGCGAGATGGCAGAGGAATATCGAAATTGCCTGCGGGCCGACTGACCATCACGGAGGTCAGTGACCTTGGGGTCCCTCTGAGTCCCCCGAGAGAAGCGGCGAGATTCCGGACCATCTGCGGGATACTTGCAAGGGAACGGGTCCCTATCACCACACCAAAGTGGAAGTATCTAACAGATGATCAGAGAGGCGTGCTGTGGGAAGACCTTAAAGACAAGTTCACTATCCCAGAAGCACACATGGCACGCGTGCAACGGTATGCGTTGCTCTCGATGGGTCACGCGTGGAGGACCTTCAAGAGCATTCTTGTCACGCAGTACGTGAACAAGAGTGAGACGCCCTTCACGAAGTTTCCATTCTTGACGCAGGAAACATGGGACGCCTTTGTGGCTATGAAGAGGACGGGCGAATTTAAGAAGCAAAGTGAGGCGCACAAAGCAATCCAGCACGAAACACTCACCCCACGCACTCTGGCAGGCTGGGGCACGCGGCTAAAACCCCGCAATGGGAGGCGGAGGAGGAGAATCTATTTCACGATATCACGGACCAGCGTTCCTAAGTCGGTTAAAAGCGAGGCAAAAGTCTCGTCGATGGCGCGTCTCTTTCACAAACCCATGGACCGTAAAGTGACCCAACGTGTGGTAAATATGTCGAACTAGCTAGTTGTTTATAAGTCCATAACTTCATAGTGTCTATAATAACATGATGACCTCTTGCAGCGTGAATTGATTGCCCAAAGTTCCGAAGGCTCCTTCCAAGCACACAGGGAGAAGGATATACTATCTACAGCCTTAGGAAACAAGGAGCACCTGGGTCGCACGCGAGGCAAGGGGTTAACGTACCTTGGCTACATGGATTCGTAGACGACTACTACATGTATAGAAGTAGGAAGAGATCTAAGGCCGAGTACGACGATGGGTTGGAACTGCTAAAACAACAATTTCAATGACAGATAGCAAGTTTGCAGGATCAACTGAATCAAGTACTCCGCAACCAGTCGCAAGCCGCCCTCGTTATTGCGGGAACCAGTCCTCCTCGACATCGGAGTAGTCTCGCGTCACGCATAATTTTGAACGTGACGACGACCAATTACCGATAGACGGCATTAAGGTAATGTACATCTATGGAATGCACCAAAGATACACATATAGGACGCCTTAGCTAATTGCGTATCGTTTTGTAGGAGCCGACGCCCTGCAAGCTCCAACTGAGGTTAGTTGGGTCCATTCCTATTGAGGCTGGGCGGGGGATGGTGCATCCATACCTGCAAGGGGCAGTGCAGCACGGTGTCCAGGTGGCGCATGGTTACGCCAGGGTGGAGGTGGACATTGTACATGAACATTTCATGGCCGTCCCACTAGAGATTCGCCCGAACGAAGAGATAACAACACTAGGGGATGCTGTGCACAGCTTTATCCAATGGCCCAAGACGGACATCGTCCCGACCAGAAGGCAGACAATCTCGACAGACCATTCCTCTCCAACGGGACCCTCCATGACTCCACCTCATATTTCGCCTCAGAAGGCCACCTCATTGGTTCCCGTGGAGAAGACGCCGAAGGAACAAGAAAAGCGTGCTACCATATCGGTTCCCGAGTCGTCTCGCAGGAAGACGCTACCAATCGTTAAGGCCAAATCGAAATCGACGAACATTAAGTCGCCTCCCAAGTCCTAGAAGTCCGGGAAGTACTCCATCGGAAAACCGTTGTGCCCTAACGCACAATTAGCCCGCGCTGGATTTGCTTGTCAGTCTTTGCATGCCTGGTACCTGCGGAAGACCGGAAAGAAGGGGTGCAATACTGGAATCACCGTCACATACAAGGATGAGCATTTCTTCAACGGGACGGGCAACTTCTTCGTGGGCTTCAACGACTTATTCAACCTATTCGACCTCAAAGCCCTCGACGCCTCGCTTCTACGATTTTGGATACTGTAAGTGTGTACAATCAAGTTCTACATTCACGTAATTCTGATAAATATCGCAACTCATTGCTTATGTATAGATACATGATGAAAAATGCCCGGGAAGGGCGAGAACCGGTGGGTTTCCTCGACCCACACGTGGTATCTATGCAAACCATCAAAGCAGACCCGACCTTCGTCGAGAACTACATAACGGCGGCATTGCTTCTTCAGACCCGCAAGAACTACATACTGGTGCCCTACAACCAAGGGTAAGTGCTTCACTATTTGTTATACAAATTTCTGGTGCCCTACAACCAAGGGTAAGTGCTTCACTATTTGTTATACAAATTTCATTTGTACTTAGGTTTAATGACTATAGCGACATACATGAGTAGGTACCACTGGATCCTTTTAGTCATTATACCCAAGAGGAACTATGTGATATATCTTGATTCGCTAGTCAGAAACAATCACGACTTCAGCATTCTGCAAGGAATACTCGACAAGTATGCTCATTTCCTCCATACATATCTCTATTGTAGTCTTCCTTCGTTTGAAATGCCCGAGGATAACTTTCTTCAATCATGTAGTTCGTTCATCTCCTATGTTACCAACAAGGAAAATACAATGGATCCAGCGCCCAACTAACACACAGGACGAAATTTCTGGTACGCGCTACAACACAATAATCCTATATCATACTTCATAATAATATGTCTTCAACTGACTATACATATATATGTAATTCTATTTTTGCAAACGCTTGACAAAAAAAAATGATGAGCTATGTGCATTCTACGTTTGCCATCATATGGAGAAAATCTTGAGTGCTAAGATGAAGAATCCCGAGGTTTGTCAATCTCTAAATAATTATTTTCTAATTGTAAATTTAAATATATACGCTTACCATTTTTCTTGACCTAGCGACAGGGCTTGATAATAGATTTAGATGGACTCGTTGCGCACAAGATCGCGGACGTTCGAGGGAAGCTAAGCGCCTTTATCATGTCAGAAATAGTTAACAAAGGAGAGTTTCACGCCATCGCCGATCCAGAGTTTCACGCAAAGAATTGACTCAATTGTAATGCAATTGTAACTATAGCGACAATACTTCAACAAATTCGATCTTTTGTAATTTATTTTGAGTAATGATCACTTTGAGTTGTCAACAATTGATTATCTGTGATGTATCTATTTTTGTACATGCTTGTTTTCAGAGGGCATGGCTAGCAATTCCTGAGGCTAGCCAAAAAACAGCAAAAATATAGTTTGGACGACTCACTACCACAGACGGTTTTTTGTTGAAACCGTCTGTGATATTTCTAGTATCACAGACGGTTCTTAAACATAACCATCTTTGATATCTACTTATCACAGACGATTTTTAATTGAAACCGTCTGTGATACTAGCCTTCACAGACGGTTTCAACAAAAACCGTGCGTGATATTAATATCCTGAGCGGTTTTGAACCGTCTGTGATAACTTCTTGTTATCACAGACGAACAAATATAGACGGTTCAGAAACCGTCTGTGATGACGGTTCCGAACCGTCTGTGATGACGTGTTCCGTAGTAGTGGATCAATCTAGGGATCATCAGATCGCTACCCATGGAAAACCAACGATGATCACTAACGGATCACAAGAGTGCCCTAGCTTTCTTCTTCCATTTCCTTTCACTTTCCTTCCTACTTCCTACTTCTTCTTTCTTCTCATTCCTTGCTGCTCCTTCTTGGCTCTTCGTCCTCCTCCTTGCTAGACAACCACAACAGCAGCTCCATCCCCACAACAGGGGTAGCAAACAGAAGGCATCGCTAGGAGGGGCGGCGGCTAGGGAGGGTGGTGCTAGGAGGGGCGCAGGGGGTGGGCAGGGGTGTTGGCGTCTAGGGTTAGGGTGGTCGCCCCCCTCCCCCTGCTCCCTTATTGTCAACTAGCTCCCTCCATTGGGCCATGGACCAGCGGCCCATATCTTCTCCCCAATGCTACTTTCTGAATTTCTAGTCCCTTCTATAAATCGTTGATTACTCATTTAAATAAATGAGATATCACAAGACTATGTTGGCTTTGCCTGTGTGGAGGTGGTCGCTTTTCACAATTATAAGTTGTATCTTTTCATCTCTTCATAATATATTTTTTTGAGAAGATTGGGCAATTATCTAGTGCATGCATCTTAAGGTTCATATATAACACACTTGTCCCAGGTTCAAATCCAAGAAATTATAGTTTAGAATCCACATTAAATTGTGGCATGAAATAAAAGATGTACTGATTGAGGTGTGGGAAATGATGTGAATCGAGGAAGAAGAAATGACACAACAGGACGCTATCTATCTAAAAAAAAAAGAAAATTACCAATTTGATTTCCATACAAAATTCAAAGCAAAATCCCTAAAGATCTAAAATTCGGAACAAGAATGAAAAGAACATTGGCAGTTGGATGTTTATATGACTCCCAACCTAAAAATGAAATTCTGAATAAAAATAACAGAAGATTAGAGATTTGATTTCCATATAAATTCCAAATTAAATCCCCATGTGGCTAATATTCATAATAATAATTGAAATTTTTTTATAAATTGTAGTTGTATACGAATGCCAACATAAATTGAAAAAACAACATGTCATATATAAATTATAAAATATGCATATTCGGAATAAAAACCAAAAAAAAAGTACTGATTTCATTTTTATACGAAGTCCTAAACATTAAATTCAATGTAAAAACTAAATGAAATTAGAAAACTATTTTTATTTCGAACTAAAATTCCCAAAAAAAAAGTTATAATTCAAAATACAAATTAAAATAACATCTTGGTGACCTGAGTTATAATGGTTTAAGGCAAAAGAAATAGTCTATGTCAAGTACAACAAACGTAATAGAAATTCTAAATAACTAATAAAATAAAATTGGCAATTTTATTTACACATGGACTCCAAAGTAAAACCCCAAAATAGCTGAAATTCGTAATCAAAATTAAATGAAAATTAGCTATTTGATTTATATAAGAATTCCAATTTAAAATGAAATTTGGAATAAAAAATTAAAATATAATTAGCAGTTGTAAATAAATGAAATTTGGAATAAAAATAAATGAAAACTAGCATTTTAATTTGCATACGAACTCCGTGGTAAAATCCCTAAATATCTCAAATTTAGAAAGAAAAAAAATAGCAATTGGAGTTTTTTTTTAATGATTTCGAACATAAAACTGAAGAGAAACTCTATGATCATTACAATTCAACATAAAGGAAATTAAAAGTTTGATTTCCATAGGAACTCCAAAGTAAAATTCCTAAATAACTAAAAATTGAAGTACAAATTAAACGAAAACAAGCAATCATGTAAGCAAAGTAGCTTTCCTACCATATCTCACAATGATGCTTTGGTTTCTTCCCAGTTGCATTAATACAATCAAGGTTATTGGCTTGGCGAATATCAATTTGTTAATTTGGGGGCACTTTCTGTCCTTTTTTTTAATCACGGAGATGTTATTAAAAATTGGAAGTTAAAGTTAAAATCGAAATTAGATTAGTCAATTAAGTACTATTTTCATAATCTAACATTTTATAGTTTTATCTTTTGAGATGGAGACATAGTACTTTATCTTTGAAGCTATCCCGTGCAAATGCATGGGTTGCCGACTAGTATCTATACTAATTAGTTACTCTCAGGAAATTCCCATGTTAATCGAAAAAAAGAGATAAAAAGATCAAGCTGTTCATGCCAAGTACAACACCAAATAAGTGAAATTCGGAATAAAAAGTAAAAGGAAAATAACAATTTGATTTCCATACGAACTTCAATCTCTAAATATCTGAATTTTGGAATAAAAATTAAATTAAACTTAGCAGTTGGATATGTGTACAAATTCCAAATTAAAACTGAAATTCAGAATAAAACATAAAATAAAATTAGCAATTTGATTTCCATACAATTCCAAACTAAAATACCTAAATAGCTAAATTTTGGGATAAAAATTAAAATAAAATTAGGAATTGTGTTCGTATATGGCTTCTAACCTGAAACTGAAATAAAACTCATAGTCATACGCAATCCAAAAATATGCAAATTGACATGTTGAGTAATATTAGACATAGACCGATCTGATTGATTGCAGAGAAAAAAAAACATAAACAAAGGCTAATTACCTCGTTATGTGCGCACTACCGTTTCGAGAAAGGAATCAAAGGATGCGTGGTGCCATAACGCAGGCCAAGAAGGGACGGGCACATGCACGGAGGCGCCCGGTGAGCTGGGGAACCAAGCGATCACCGTTATCTAATTCATATAATCTCGTTGGTTCTTCATTAGGGTTTACCAGTTTACCCCCGAGATGTGTGCTTTGGCTTGTGGTTCAATGTAATTTTCGTATTCGAATTCTTGCTGTTATCGTAGTTATGTTTCGGCTCGGGTTTAACGGTACGACAGTGTTAGATATGTGGTTTGACAGCACAACACAGAGGTACAACAGTGCATAGGGCCAGAATACTTGAGGTTGGAATCAAAGGCAATCTGGCTGTATATTCTGAAAAAAAGGCAACGTGGCCTTGCCACTGTTCAAATGTGTTGGGAACAATTGTAACATATTGTAATACAATTAATCTAATGTTTACGGAAAATATTTTTTTTTGTTAATTGTACGATTATAATACCTGTAACGTCTATATATATATATATATATATATATATATATATATATATATATGTTATTAACCCGATGCGTTTTAATCTGGCCCCTTCAATGTAAGTTGTGCATATCTTTCTCTTTTTCTCTTGATTAAAGAGTTTTTTATAGATTAATGTGGTATTTTCTAGCCATTTTAGCGAAGGGGCCGGCTCGCAACTTGCAACCAACTGGAGTTGTTCATGGGCAGCCCGTCCTGATCGACCCAATCTAGCCCAATTTTTCCTGGCTCGGGCCCTGATTTCTTGCCCACAAGCCAGGTCCAAAGCCCAAAAAGGTCAGATAAAATTAAATAAATGATTAAAAATAATAGTTTATTCAGAAAAAAATAATTTTAAATATTAGTTTATTCGGATAACAAGAAAATAATGTTTTTGGGCTTCGGGCTGGGCTCAGACCTATCCATTCAAGGGCGGCTTTTACAGACTCAGCCCGAAGCCCGGTCCAGACCAGACTCACTATTACAAAACAAGCTATAGTAGACGACCCATCACAGACGGTTCTTTTGGAACCGTCTGTGTTGGGTCTGTTCCGACCTGGAATAGCCGATGCGAGCCTATCACAGACGGTTATTATTTAGAACCGTCTGTGATAAGAATCTATCACGGACGGTTTAATAATAGAACCGTCTGTGAATTATCACAGACGGTTCTATTATTAAACCGTCTGTGATAATCTAGCCATTCACAGACGGTTCTAATTAAGAACCGTCTGTGATATCCTCACCCTATATATAGCGCGCCCGACACACATCTCTGCCGCTGCCTCTGCCCGACACACATTTCTGCCGCCATCTCTGCCGCCATTTATGCCGCCTCCTCTACCGCTGCCTCTGCCGCACTGCCTCAAACCTATCCAAAGTCTCTCATTGGCTGTGAAGTTATCGGGTGTTTAGAGGTAAATAGTGACATACCACTCGGTGATTGCATATGATTATTTTCTTTATCATGTGTATGAAAAGGCATATGTGGTTTTGTAGGCAAATAACAATCTTGGTGTAGGTCAAATTAATTAGTCCAAAGTAATCGCTAATCAATTTAAGTATGTTTGGTAAATAGGAAGCCCATTGTGCCACCGACAGAGAGGGAAGGGAGGAGAAGGCGAGGATTGTCGAGAGATATTAGGCATTTTCTTCGTGAGCTCCGAGGGTAACGATCTATAACCCTTTATGTTTGCTATAAATTAATCGCTAATCAATTAGACACTAATTTGTTACATGCGTAGTGTAGATGGATCGAAACTGGATGTACGGTGTGAACCGTGTGAGTCAAGAGTACATTAATGGCGTGGTTGCTTTTAGAAGAGCCGCTGAGTAGGATATGTTGAAGAAGGGGATAAAATTTATGTACTGTCTGTGCATTGAATGCGGTAATCTGAAGATATTTAACAACGCGGCGCAGATCGAAGCACACTTGATTCGAACGGGTTTCAAAAAAGGGTACACATGTTGGGCGATCCGCGGTGAAGAGCAGATTATACCGGTTAATAATGATGACATCGCCGAGAAGTCAACGATTTGCGGATGTGGATGTGCTTTTGATGAGGATAGGTGGCATGATGACAATCTAGATCAGATACTACGCGATGCAGAAGAGAACTATAGTGAGAGAGAGTTTTGTAAATTCGAGGGCTTAAGGGAGGACTCGGTGAGACCTTTGTTCCCTGGCTGCAAACCGGGTTACAAAAGGTTGTCAACCGTGCTTGAACTGCTAAAATTGAAGGCAAGCAATCGTTGGTCCGATAAGAGTTTCACGGCGTTGTTAGGTCTCCTAGCGGACATCCTTCCGGAGAAGCGTGTTGCCCAAAGACCACCTATCAAGCAAAAAGGTTATTTGTCCATTGCGAATGGAAGTAGAAAGAATACATGCATGTCCGAACGATTGTATCCTTTACCGTAAAGAGTATGCAGACATGCATGTATGTCCTGTGTGCAAAGCATCCCGATACAAGCGTCAAAATACTGCTAAGGTGAAGCAAGGACCTCCCGCTATGATGTTGTGGTATCTGCCTGTAATCCCACGTTTGAAGCGTTTATTTGCGAACCCAAAGGAGGCAAGATTGCTGCGTTGGCACTCGGAGGAGCGTAAGAGAGATGGAAAGCTAAGACACCTGCTGATTACGCGGTGGAGAAACTTCGATCGAGCTTGAAGAGTTCGGTGCGAACCGAGGAACATAAGGTTAGGGTTGAGTACGGATGAAATGAATCCTTTCGGTAACATGAGCACCGACATAGCACCGCCCGTGAATCTATGTATGTACAACCTTCCTCCTTGGTACGTGTATGAAGCGGAAGTACATTTTGATGTCACTACTTATCCAAGGGCGAAGCAACACAGGAATGATATTGATGTGTACCTAGCACCATTCTTTGGAAGATCTTGTGGCACTGTGGAGCGAAGGGTGCAGGTATGGGATGCGTACAAACTAGAGAACTTCACTTTACACCATGTTGTTCGCACCATCAATGATTTTCCGCCCTTGGTAACTGTCGAACTTGATACAAAAGGAGCCAAAGCACGTCTGCCTTTGCTTACATGCTACAGACGGTGTATGGCTTAACAACTAGCGCAAAACTGTGTATATGCGTCACCGTAGGTTCCTTCCCAGGAGTCACCCATACCGCAAGATGAAGAAACAATTCGACGGAAATAAGGAGGACGGTTCAGTTTCAAGGGCTTTTAGTGGGAAAGAGGTCTATGATATGGTTAAGAATATCGATATTGTGCTTGGGAAGAGACGTAAATTAAGAACCCGTGAGAAGAACATCTGGAAGAAGCGATCAATTTTTTGGGACTTGCCTTATTGGGAGCACTTAGAAGTTCGCCACTGCATCGACATCATGCACGTAGAGAAGAATGTATGTGATAGCTTGATTGGTCTCTTGCTGAACATTAGTGGTAAAATAAAGGATGGTGTTAACGCACGGCGTGACTTGGTCGATATGAACATACGGACCAGTTAGCACCGAAAGAGACCGATACAGGACGAACATACCTTCCCCCAGCTTGCTACACTCTGTCCAAGGCCGAGAGAAATGAACTATGCCAGAGCTTGCATGGTGTGAAAGTCCCGTCTGGTTACTCCGCTAACATTAAGAAACTTGTTTCTATGCAAGATTTGAAATTAATTGGTATGAAGTCGCATGATTGTCGTGTGCTGATGACACAAATGCTTCCTGTTGCAATTAGGAGTATCTTGCCGAACAAGGCCCGAGTGGCAATCTTGAGGCTGTGTTATTTCTTCAACTCAATTGCTCAGAAGGTCATCGATCCCCAAGGACTAGATGCTCTGCAGGCCGAGGTGGTGACGACTCTGTGTCATCTTGAGATGTATTTCCCTCTGTCATTTTTCGATATCATGGTCCATCTCATTGTTCACCTTGTGAAAGAGATAAAGATATGCAGCCCTGTGTTTCTACGTCATATGTACCCGTTCGAGAGGTACATGGGAATTCTCAAGTCCTACCTACGGAATCGATCTCGACCGGAGGGCAGCATCATCGAAGGTTATGCAACGGAAGAGGTCATTGAGTTCTGCATCGACTACATGGCTCAGGTGGATCCGATTGGTGTGCATATATCTCGTCATGAGGGGAGACTAGAAGGTATCGGGACCATCGGAAGGTGTTGGACCGTAAAGGCGACTAGAGGGGGGGTGAATAGGAGCACGCTCACTTTTTCACAAAATATGAATTCAACACAATTTCACTCCAATAGCTATGATGAAGCTATGAAGATCAATATATCGAAGACAAATGAAGACTAGTATTGAATCAATTAAAACCCTAAGTAATGTGATAAAAATCAGCAAGAATCAAAACTAACGAGATGGCGGTCGACCATTGTTATCTTGGCGGTCGACCGGTACTCAAATCGATCGACCTGCGGTGTGGGGCGGTCGGACCGGCACCAAAATCAGTCTGACCTCTGGTGTGGGGCGGTCTGACCGGCAGGCTCCAGAACAGTAAAATCAGCCCGATGACGAAGTTGCAATTTGGTCTAACTTTTGATTCTCAACTCCAAACTTCACGAAACTTTGCACACACCTTCTCTATGAAATTAAGGACCTATTCCAATCAACAATTATGATAATTCTTGGACGAACAAAGATCTTTTATGATCTGATTGAAGAAGGGTGCAAAGCGCAAAAGTGAAAACTAGATCCAATCGATTGCTCGTGGGTGATTGATGATCAAATTGATCCTAGATGGGTACCCACACATCACAGCAAAATAATCCACGTGAAAGAATCAATCACAAACTCGCGGATCAAAGAAAGCCCTAAAAACACGAAATTGAAAGCAAGAACGAAAAGAGACTTATCTCAAGCAAACCTTGCATAGATTGATTTCGTGATTGATCTTTGGATTACATCCACACCATCATGGATCGATGGACAATCAAGGATCACGAAATTCTCCTCAAACCATGAAAAGCCCTAGCCTCCACCTCAACTCCCCTAAGCCAATTAGTGTTTTGCAAGCAACAAAGAGGTGAAAATAGCGAGGTAAGGGTGCAGCCACCACCTCCTCCTATTTATAGTGGGCGCCTAGAACTCCTAGGGTTTGACTCAATTGGACTCCGTTAAGGCCCACTAACAAGCGGGTCACACACGCACGCCGCATAAGCGCCGTCTTTAACCTTTTGACCTAAACCGCTTCACCATGCACTATGGATTTGCCAATAGGTCATCCTTGTCCATCTTGTGTCACGCTTGAGTCGTTGACCTCACCCGCATCGTCGATCGTTCGGACCTCAACTCTTCAAGTCTAGTCCGATTCTCCTCGCCGTTGACCGTCGTTGACCACCAAGCAACCTGCACAACCACGGACAAGCAAACACGAATTCGGGAACAAGTTCTTCACAACTTGACCCATGTTAGTCAAAACATGCATCATGCAAATCATATGCCATGAAACCAATGACTTTGACCTAACAAAACAACATCGCCACGGTTGGTGGCGTTCAAGTAAAGCGGTCCGACCGCTCCAGTGAGCGGTCGGACCGCCCTTTGGCGGTCGGTTGCTCCTCAATGAGCGGTCGGACCGCCTTGGGACTTAGCGAAATTCAACCCCGAAAATCCAAACCTTCGGAAACTTTAAACCAATAGAACTTTTCTTGGAGACTCCAAAATCATGAGACCAAGTGCATTGGGATCCCCTCACTTGCCTACAACACCTATTTTTGGCTCGACTTGTTTTACCACTTTGGTCACCGCCGTCCGACCGACTCACATGGCGGTCCGACCGATTTGGGACCGATCGGACCGCCGTGCAAGGACCGGTCGGACCGCCTCGCCCGAGAATACACGTAGCTTTGTCGAAAACACGTGAAACTACAAACCGTAAACGCCATTGCCAATTGTCACATCATCCTAAGATCCGGAACATATCCCCATGAAATCCACAATCTCCCCTTGATGAACACATTGGCAATTATCCGAAAAATGTAAGTAAGAGGTTTGAAAACGAGTTTACTCGCAGATTTTCGCACAAAGGCACAACTTGTCCATAAGCAAGAAAAAGCAATGTAAGTGACCAAGTGGCATCGTAATAGTATAGGCATGTGAGACAAGGCAAAAGTAAGCATAAAAACTTTGATTTCGGAAAGGGTCAAAATCTCACATAAGGTCCATATGAAAGAACAATTGTTCAACTGACCTATGATCATTGTGAGGATAAAAGAATGCAATTCAAGTTCATAATATACAATAAGACAATAAGAATGCAACTCAAGAACTCCCCCTCACTATGATCCTCAATTTTTCAAATTTTCAGTTTCTCCCCTTTGTACAAACTTCTCCCCAACAAAGAAATATATTCTAATTAACACATCTTCTCTTCTCATTTAACACATCTTCTCCCCCTTTGACAATGGATTCATTAAGGAATCACGCCTTCCTCTCATCCAGAGATAACAAATAGAATAAAGGAAGAAGCAGAAACAAAAGAAGCATAAAGAGGAATATGCATGAAGTGCAATGGAGCGGCTTCAATTTTTGTATTTTTCAATTTTTGATTACAAGAAGCTTTGGAGATTACCCAAAAGAACAAGCTAGTATCTCTAATATTGCACAAACAAAGATATCAAGCTTGACAAATAGCAAGATCATGGTAAGACATATATATCAAAGCTAAGCACAAAGGCTCAAAAGTAAAGCAGTAGATTTGATCAATTTAAGCAACGCTTCAAATTCAGCAAGTTCATCAACAGGGATCCTAAAGTGAAATTGGCCATGTCAAGATGTCAAAGTGAGATCAAAAATCTAACAAAGACCACATTAAGAGTCAATCAAGTCCCGTATTGAATCATTTTGCTCAATATTTTAAACGCCCATTTGTCAATATTTTTCTCATTTGCATTGAATATTGAAGTTGACTAATGATCTAACTTAGTGACAAGATCCTGGACTAGGAGCCATCCACAAACTCATCCTAAGCTTCGACCAAAAGTTGATTAAAGGTATATCTTAGTAAAGAAGATCCTGGACTAGGAGCCATCCACAAACTCTTTCTAAGCTTCTACCGGGGCGACAAATCTTGAGGTTCATGTCATTTCTGACAAGCAGTCCCCATGAGATCGTCTGGTTCATCAAACTATCTCCAAGTTCATGTCATTTGACAAGCGGTCTCGTAAGAATAGTTTGGCACAATTTAAGCATAAGACAATCTTGATTTTCATTTTTCACAAGAGCAGTTTTAGAATCTCAAGAACACAAAAGCTCAAGTAATGGTCAATTTTAGATCAAAGAGCTAACAAAGCAATTCTGACAGGGCCAATGTCACAAGAGGAGCACTAATTGCGCAACTCGCTAAAACATCCACAAATTGCAATTTCTTAGTTTGAGTTGTTTAAAAGGTTCTAGCTCATATAGCAAAGACTTAGCTACACATGTAAAAGCATGATAATTCTAGCAAGTCAAAGAACTAGACATGACATTGAGCAAGAATTGAAATACAAAATCTCTAAAGGGTAATAGGCAAAGCTTCATCAATTTTTAAAAATAAGCAGAAAATCTTATATTACAATGCATCTTTTTGGATTTTTCATACCATTTGTTGTAACCACTTGTTGGAGTTTTCATATGAATGCAATATGACACAATGAGATGCAATTAAAAAGCCTAAAAACCTAAAGAGTTCAAAAAGATCACTAAGTTCAGAACAAGAACAATAAAAGATCAAAAGAACAAGGAAAGATCAGAAAAGATCAAACTCCCCCTCAAACCAACCCATAAGGATAAATAACCCCTAACTCGCTTCTCAAGGTGGCAAACCTAGTTGGGTCTAAAGATTTGGTGAGGATAAAAACAACAGACAAAAGAAGTGCCTAGTGGGTGACAAGCGCCTGAGGTACTCTTCCTATCTAGCCGACAGCCCGCACAATCAGAATAAGAAAAACCCCCGAATGGACAAGGATAAAGAACAGGAATATCAAATGCCATACAAAGAAAGTAGAGTGTAAGTACCTGAATAAGAGCTTAACGGCCTGGCGATGGGAAGTTCTCGGAGATGCTTGAAACCCGTCGACCGCGTGAAGGAGGTCAACCATCTTGAGTCTCCGGTCATATGACGTGAACAGCCGGAGTCAACAAAGCACGTGCTCTTCCTCTTTCCGCGGCAATCCTGAAAAATCAAGGCACGAAGAGCGATATGTCTCGACATCAAGGGTTAGTTAAATAAGACTTGGGAACCCGATCTTGAGACACACGCGTGCGCAAGTAGTATGCAAAGCGTAGTGTTATCCTTGATTTCATCTAAAATTACATTATGAGCAATGTTTAATTTAACATGGGAATTAAAGCATCACTGGCGATGATCAGTAACATCCCAAAATTGGTTTGTGTTTCAAATGTAATAAAAATGAGGAGAAATTAAAACTTTTTCTCTGATCTTGATTTTTGTAATCAGTTCCATAATTTTTGTAAAGGAATTATGGGAAATCAAAAATCAAATTGCCATTTGGACACCAACACAAAGCTCCTTCATGAAAATCTTGTGCCCAACCCCTGAAAATAATTTTATTTGAACCTAGGAGTGATGTTTAACACCTCAGAATTATTTCATAATTTTCAGGAATTATTTGATAATTTTTGAGACAAGTCAAACATTAGTCAAAATCCTAAAATGGCCTTCTGGAATTTTTAGAGAAAAATGCATTGCATAAAACTCTCTAAAAATTTTATATGAGGTTCCTCCTGCAGTCAGCAAGCTCCAGTTAAAATTTCATAAATTTTGGAGTTTGTTTGCTACCCCATATAATTCCTCCAAAAATCAGTTATTCAAATTCAAACTCTAACTAGTTTTCACTGTTCCTCGGGTTCGGATCAGACTCGGGCTCGAGCCACTTGACTCGGCCCAGTCAACTAACTGCACTGCTTCGGTCGGTTCGGCGCGAGTGTTGTGCGCCGTTGGATCAGCATCGAACGGTCCACGATCGCGTGAATGTTCGGACCGTCTGAACGCGCCGATCCATTTGAACCGTTGGATTCTAAATCAAGGGTCCACAATCGCGTGAACGTTCGGACCGTCCGAACGCCTCGCGCAACGTGAACCGTAGGATCCAAATCAACGGCTCGAGATCAAGCGCGATTGAATCGTTATTCTCGACCGTTCTATTTCAGGTAGTCAATTAAATCCAACGGCTGGCGGCTATCGTCTTCCTCCGCTCGCTCGCGCTCGGCCTTGGTCAACAGTAGTTGGTGAAAAGGGCAGAGCGTGTCAGCGTCGGGTCTTCTCTGCTTTCGGCCAACGATTCTCAGCATTTATTGCTCCCGTCCCACCGCCTCCGAAGTCGTCGTCCTCCTCGAGTTCACGTGCTCCCATCGCCCTCAGTCGACCTCAACACAGAGTTCGGCCATTTTTCTTCCCGTTGCTTCTTCCTTGCCCCTTCGGCTATAAAACTCCTCCAGTGGCTTCCTTAGCATCCTTTGAACACCCTTGAGCTCCAGAACCACTGTTAGTGCATTACTCGAGCTCCATTTCAAAAATTGCTCTCGGCCGCCATTGTTGAAGCTCCAACCTCTTCGGTGAAAGTGGTGCTCCAGGCCTTCTCTTTCTAAACCCTTGCTTCCTCAGTTACTTACCATCTCTAAGAGTATTAACCCTCTGTCAATTTTGCTTTTGACAGAAGAGAGCAGATCAATTTCGGTTTTCCCCCAATTCGGCCGAAACAGCTATTCTTCTTCACCCAATCCGTTTCAACTCTCCTCCGTGCCTTCTTTGGGCTCAGGTACCCTTGGACCGCAGCCGAGCTCTTTTGCATTTTTCGTTTTCGGTCATTTTGCTCGCCTCGGTCATCTCCGGCTTGCCGGCGTTCTAGAACGCCGCTGCTGAAATTTCTGGTACCATTTTGTGCGCAAGAGTGTTAAGAACCCATTTTGGGCAATAGCTCGCACCGCCGCGGCCAGAGTCGCCGGCGATGAGCCAATCTTCCCCCGTCGTTTTGTCGGACGAAAACCTGGCGCGAGAGTTTGAACTTGAGTCGTTGCGGACCGTCGATCCTTAGATCAACGGTCCAGATCTGTATGAACGTTCGGACCGTCCGAAAGGTTCGATCCGCGTGGACCGTTGGATCCAAGATCAACGGCTCCTATGCGTGTGAACGTTCGGACCGCCCGAACGTCCTGATCCACGTGAACCGTTGGATCCAGATCCAACGGTGAACGTTTAGGGTTTGTAAATCCCGCGCGCGCGCGTCCGCGCCGGAGCTTGGGCCGTTGGATCCGAGATCAACGTCCCAGGTTCGGCCACGTCGTTTTTAATTTCTGATTTTCCCGAAAGGATTTAGTTATCAACTGAAAAATGTGATAACTTGAAAAATGCATAACTAATTCATTTCAAATCCTTTTCGGTTGATTCAAATTTTGTTGGTTATGTTTTCAACTCATCTTTAATCTAAAAATGTTTCCAACCCTAGTATACCTCCATAAATTTTTGCTAATGAATAGTAGCATTTTTGATTTATAAAAGCTGAGCAAAATTGTTTTGATCATATCTTCGGCATTAAGAATCCAAATCAATTGGTTCTTGTTGCTAAATTCTTTATAAATCATGATCTTGCTACTGTAAGATTTTCAGAACTTTTGGAGAACTTTTTCTGATTGGGTCTTGGTGTTTTCTTCGTTCTTATCGGTTCTTTTGGTTCTTTCGATAGGATCCAAGAGCACGTTGATAATATTGTTGATCCTCAAAGAAGACCCGAACCCTCAAAGAAGCGTGCAAGATATTTGATCATAAATGTCCCATTACTTTCAAAGTCTAATATCTTGTTTACAAACTATATGTATGCATTGCTTTTGTGTCCAATTATTTTTGCCCTGTTTAGAGGTAGCTATTCCTAATGCATTGTTGCCATTAAAATGTTATCCCCTGCCACAACCATAAGTTATTATCATCATTTGGTGAATTAGAGCCCTGATTTAATTATGCTCTTTTCTTGTCATTGCGATGTCATGCTTAGAAATGCTTAGCTACCAGTAGAATTGGGCGGTTATCGACTTAGTCGATGACCTTGATCACACAAATCATTTTGTTTATTTTTGGTTCAGCACCTTATGCTTTTGTTTTGTAAAAACCGAAAATGAAACAAAATGATTTGACTTGGGCACAATGGCATGTTGGTGTGATTGTTGGGTGTGACAAGGAAAGGTGCCTAGGTCCCTAAGGACCGAAAATGTTGCTTGCGCCACTGATCCAAGTACTTTTGCGTACTAACCACATGAGGGTTATATGGGACCCCTCTTGACCTAGTACTTTGGCGTGGGTTATCTCCGAGTCGCAGGAGGGGGTTGTGTGTGTTGTGTGAAACATGATATGTGTTCTCGGTGTTCTTGTGTTGGGTGTGCGGTGGTGGAGATACCGGGTAGGCTCTCCACCTCGAGGAGCGTCGTAGTTGTCCAAGGCTTTACCCGGGAAGGGTAGTTGACCGAGGCTTTACGATGACTCCGACACAACGTATGGGTTTCTATCCATACGGGCGGCTCGTGAATAATTCACAATATTGGAAACGTCTCGTAGGACTTAGCCGTGCTTGCAGCATACCTAAGGAAGTGTGCTTAACCCGGTGGCAAAAGGCGATCCGGCATGTGGGTAAGTTGGTACACCTGCGCAGGATAAAACTATTCGAATAGCCTCGTCCTAGGTTATGGACACGCTTGGTGATTTCACGCAAGATCTAGACTTCAACAACTGTTTTTGTTTTAAAATTAAAACTTGACATGGTTGGCATGAATGGGTAATTCATGCTGTTGTTGTGGTGACTAATGGTTTAGTCACTTCGTGGACTATTTCTTGTTGTTGCTACTTGATTACTCTGCTTTTATCAAATAAAATCAGATTGCAAAATTGCCTTTGATCTATTACATTATTGCAAATAAAACTTGCTTTATGCTTAAAAATTTGAGTCCTAACCTGCTCCACTTAAATAAGCTTGCATGTAGTTATTGTATAGATCTGTTATCATTCTTATATATCTTGCGAGTACATTCAAAGTACTCACCCGACTTTTTTGAAATGCTTTTGTTCTGCAGAGGAAGAAGGTGAGCCCCAAGGGCCTCACTTTTGTGAGTTGTCTTTGTGGATTCGACGACTAGCCCGGCGGTCCTGGCTCGGTTGCCTTGTGGGTTAAAGGCACACCGATTGGCTCTTTTGTTGTAGCCATCTTATGGCACTTTTGCTTCATTGTTTAATTATTGTTGTCTCTTTTATTATTGGCGGTTGGCCTCTCTTTTGTAATAACTATCCTTTATTAATGTTATTCTGCTACATTTTGCTTGGGTTCTATGTGAATGAATGGAATTGATGCATGAACTTTGTAAAGAGGTGTGTATATGCATTTACAGGAAGTATACATGTCTCGAGTCTCGGATTATCTGATTTGTGACGCTAGGACCAAGTGGATGGTTAAGCATTTACAAGCCCGATAAACCGGGGTCTCACACGGTCTGACCGGCGTTGGGCTGGCGGTCAGACCGGCGACCAAAACGGTCAGACCGGTGACCACCAAATGATCGACCCGACGACTGAGAACATGAGAATTAGGATATGCGAAGCATGATGATTAGCATGTGAGAAAATCCTAATCCGTGTTTATTCCTTTCGGTGTTATCATGTCTCATAAGAGCTCTAGGTTGCCTGAATGAAATTCTATCAAGATTTTTCCTATCATTTTTCAACCTACGCCAACAGAATTCAATCAAATGCCAACCTTTCTTGCAATAAGTGCAATGGTACTTGGTACCACTAGAAGAAGCACCATTTGAGTTAATACAAGGTTGGGCAAAACCTGCAGATTTAAAGGATGTTTTTGCGAGTTGGGTTTTGAATTCAATTAAACCTTTTCCAAGACTTGAATGACTTTTGGGTTTGAATTGTCTTGAAAAGAATTGAATCCTAAACCTTGCTTCTTATAAGGAGTTTTAGACTTGTCAAGAATCATGTTTAATTGTTTCTTACCTTTAGAAAATTTCTCTAATGTATCATGAAGGTAAGCATTTTCTTTTCTCAAGTTAACACAAGCATCACAAGTTTTATCCATAGATTTCTCCTTATATAAAGCAATTTCAAGCTTAAGAGTGGAACAAGAAGCACAAGTAGTATTTTCAATATTGTCCTTAAGCTTAGCATATTTGACTCTAGCGACTTCTAAGATATCTTTGATTTCACGTTCTTTTCTAAGCATGAAGTGCAAGGGCTAGAATCAATCACATCGAAGCAATCAACTTGCTAGACTCTAAGCATTTTTCACAAGGAGCGATTTAATTTCAATTAGCTCGGTTCTAGCATTTTCAAGTTGTTGTAAAGCAATATTATGAGCAGATTGTAAATTGGTAATTTCGAATGCATAGCATGACAAGATAAACATTCATCGAGTTCAAGAGTCTTAACATTTGCAAGTTCTAGTTTCAGCTTACCAATTTTTGACTCTAGTTTCTTATTTTTAGTCATGACAAATTCTAGCGCTTCATCTTGACTAAGCACTTGCTCAACTATAGAATTATATTTAGCGAAAGCTCATCATAAGAAAAAGATACCTCATCATTATCAATGTCGGTTGTCGACCATGAAACACATGCCGAGAAAGTCTTTGGCCTTCCCTTTCTTTTCCTCTTCGCTCCCGAGTCCACACCACTAATGGATTGCTCTCCAAAAGCGGCAAGGACCCGTGAGCGGCCTTTATGAGCTTGACACAGATCATACTCGAGTTGTTCTCATGAGGCTTCTTCCAAGTCGTCTTCTCCTCCTCCTGTGCTTACCCTTACCTTTTAGCTTGGGGCAATTGGCGGATGTGGTAAAGCTCTCCACACTCATAGCAAGTAACAGGACCACCTCTCTTTTATTTCTCACATTGTTGTAAGCCCGTGTGAATTTTTTAGCTAAAAGGGCTAACTCTGTCTCGAGAATATTTTCAAGCTCCTCCTCGAAATCGCAGATAAGCAAGCAAATGAAAATCCGTAAGAAGATTCAAAAGAGTCATCAAAAGCCTTTTGTGAGGATCTGCTACCAAAGCTAAATTATCTTTCTTGGGATGATCAACTCTTTTAATTTCATGAGTCTTGAGTTTACTATAAAGCAATTCTAAAGTAAGACTCGAAAGATCAACATTCTCTTCTATAGCAAGAGCCTTCATCTCCCACTCCTTGGTGTTGATTGCGACCAAGAGGTGGGTGGCATTTTCAGATTGAGAATATTCAATATCAACAAATTTTCATTTGATTAATCACTTTATTAAAGCGATTGAAAATGTCATCGATGCTCTCTCGGGGCGCATCTCAAATTTGTTATAATCACGCTTATAGATTGTTTGGCGCACTTTCTTAATTTGGGACGAACCCTCATGATATGTTTCGAGAGTGCTCCAAATCTCGCATGCAATGCAAAATTGCAAATCCTATCATATTCTTGTCTACCAAGCGCACCATATAAAAGATTCTTGGCCTTGTTGTTGTTAGCCAAAAGAACCACGTATGCGGAGTTTCAACCTCGGGAATAATGAGCGGGATCGAACAACGTCCCATATAGCTTGTCCTCGCTCTCAAGGAATACTCGCATACGATTCTTCCAATAGGCATAGTCTTGTCCATTGAACATATGCGGTTTTGTAGTGAATCTATCCATCGCCAAAGTTCAGTGACCGGTTAAGATCAAGTGTGCATATATCTCGTCATGAGGGGAGACTAGAAGGTATCGGGACCATCGGAAGGTGTTGGACCGTAAAGGCGACTAGAGGGGGTGAATAGGAGCACGCTCACTTTTTCACAAAATATGAATTCAACACAATTTCACTCCAATAGCTATGATGAAGCTATGAAGATCAATATATCGAGACAAATGGAAGACTAGTATTGAATCCAATTAAAACCCTAAGCAATGTGATAAAAATCAGCAAGAATCAAAACTAACAGAGATCGGCGGTCGACCATCATTATCTTGGCGGTCGGACCGGCACTAAATCGATCGACCTCCGGTGTGGGGCGGTCGGACAGCACCAAAATCGGTCGACCTCGGTGTGGGGCGGTCGACCGTGAGCTCGAGCAATAAAATCACCGATGACGAAGTTGCAATTAGGTCTAACTTTTGATTCTCAACTCCAAACTTCACGAAACTTTGCACACACCTTCTCTATGATATTTAGGACCTATTCCAATCAACAATTATGATAATTCTTGGACGAACAAAGATCTTTTATGATCTGATTGAAGAAGGGTGCAAAACCGGGCAAAAGTGAAAACTAGATCCAATCGCTTGCTCGTGGGTGATTGATGATCAAATTGATCCTAGATGGGTTCCCACACATCACAGCAAACTAATCCACGTGAAAGAATCAATCACAAACTCGCGGATCAAAGAAAGCCCTAAAAACACGAAATTGAAAGCAAGAACGAAAAGAGACTTATCTCAAGCAAACCTTGCATAGATTGATTTCGTGATTGATGCTAGATTACATCCACACCATCATGGATCAGTGGACAATCAAGGATCTCGAAATTCTTCTCAAACCACGAAAAGCCCTAGCCTCCACCTCAACTCCCCCTAAGCCAATTAGGGTTTTGCAAGCAACAAAAGAGGTGAAAAATAGCGAGGGTAAGGGGTGCAGCCACCACCTCCTCCTATTTATAGTGGAGGCCTAGAACTCCTAGGGTTTGACTCAATTGGGCTCCCGTTAAGGCCCACTAACAAACGGGTCACACACGCACGCTTCGCAAAGCGCCGTCTTTAACCTTTTGACCTAAACCGCTTCACCATGCACCATGGATTTGCCAATAGGTCATCCTTGTCCATCTTGTGTCACGCTTGAGTCGTTGACCTCACCCGGCATCGTCGATCGTTCTGGACCTCAACTCTTCAAGTCTAGTCCCGATTCTCCTCGCCGTTGACCGTCGTTGACCACCAAGCAACCTGCACAACCACAGACAAGCAAACACGAATTCGGAAATAAGTTCTTCACAACTTGACCCATGTTAGTCAAAACATGCATCATGCAAATCATATGCCATGAAACCAATGACTTTGACCTAACAAAACAACATCGCCACGAAGTTGGTGGCGTTCAAGTAGAAACCGCTCGACCGCTCCAGTGAGCGGTCGGACCGCCTTTCTGGCGGTCGGACCGCTCCTCAGTGAGCGGTCGGACCGCCTTGGGACTTAGCCGAATTCAACCCCGAAAATCCAAACCTTCGAAACTTTAAACCAATAGAACTTTTCTCGAGACTCCAAAAATCATGAGACCAAGTGCATTGGGATCCCTCACTTGCCTACAACACCTATTTTTGGCTCGACTTGTTTTTACCACTTTGGTCACCACGGTCCGATCCTCACATGGCCGGTCCGACCGATTTGGGACCGGTCGGACGCTGCAAGGACCGGTCGGACCGCCCCTGTCCAGAATACCTGTAGCTTTGTCGAAAACACGTGAAACTACAAACCGTAAACGTCATTGCCAATTGTCACATCATTCTAAGAAGCAAGGTTTAGGATACAACTCTGCCCAGAACAAATCCAAGGCTAAGGTCATTCGTGTCTTGGAAAATGGCTTAGTTGAATTCAAAACCCAACTGCAAAAATTGCTTTCAAACTCGCAGTTTTGTCCAACCTTCTTTTGAGACAAAGGTGCTTCTCCCAGGGTACAAAATACCACCGCACCTATTATGAGAAGAGTGGACATTTAGTTGAGTTCTGTTGGCGTAGGATGAAAAATGCTAATCATGCTAGAACTTTATTTCATCAACCTAGAGCTTGTGTGAAACATGGTCATGTAAGGAAGAAGAAACCTGGTCTAGGATACACTGCACATGCTTATCATCATCATGTTCCTAGACAGAATGCATCTCATGTGTTTGTAACCATTGCTCATGATAGGACTTCAACTAGGATCAAGGACACTCATTCTGCTTTGCATACTACTCGCAGACGTGTGTCTCAGTACTGGGTTCCCAAGTCTATTTTAACTAACCCTAGTATTGAGACACATTGATCTTTTGTGCCTTGATTTTCAGGATCGTCGCGGAAGGAGGAAGAACACGTGGCTCGTTGACTCCAGCTGTTCACGCCACATGACCGGAGACTCAAGATGGTTCACTTCCTTCACGCGGCGATCGTGATGACTTCATCACCTTCGGAGATGATTCACAAGGGCGGATCGAAGGAACTGGATCGATCAGGGTGAACGACAGGTTCATTCTCAAGGATGTCGCTCTTGTGTCCAAGCTAAGGTACAATCTCCTTTCTGTCTCACAGCTTCTTGATGATGGCTATGAGACTAGATTTAAGAAGAACGCTTGTCGGGTGCTTGATTCTTTTGGTGAGCTCATTTTTGGAATTTCTAGAGTTGGTAGAATATTTGGAGCTGATTTTTCAATCTCTTGCGGATCTCTCAAATGTTTAGTTGCATCTTCTTCTGATATCTGGCTTTGGCACCGACGCTTGGGGCACATTGGTTTTGATCATCTGACACGAGTTAGCGGCCTTGATCTCATGAGAGGCTTGCCTAAACTCAAGGTTGTCAAAGATGTATGTGCTCCCTGTAGGCATGGCAAGCAAGTTGCCGCCTCACACCCTTCATTGACTATGGTCATGACCGCCGGACCGGACGGTTGCTTCATATGGATACCGTTGGTCCCGCTAGGTTCGGTCGATCGGTGGCAATTGGTACATTCTTGTCATAGTCGATGATTTTTCGAGATATTCTTGGGTGTTCTTTCTTGCTTCGAAGGATGAGGTCTTTGATCATTATCATGATCTTGTTCTTCGTTTGGCCTCTGAACTTCCTAGTGCCTTGAGAGAAATCCGCAGTGACAATGGCACGGAGTTCAAGATGCCTCGTTTGCCTCTTTTTGTGCTGAGCGCGGTATTGAGTATCAGTTCTCTTCTCCACACGTCCCTCAACAAAATGGCGTTGTGGAAAGGAAAAACAGGACCTTAGTCTCGATGGCTAGGACGATGCTAGATGAGTATAGCACACCGAGGAGGTTTTGGGCCGAAGCTATTGCTACAGCTTGCCATATTTCAAATCGTGTCTTTCTGAGACCGTCTTTGGGCAAGACTTCTTATGAGCTTCGTTTTGGCCAGAAACCCTCCAGTTTCGCACTTTCGAGTCTTTGGATCGAAGTGTTTTATTCTCAAGACAGGGAACCTAGATAAATTTGAATCAAGAACTTGTGATGGTTTATTTCTAGGTTACCCTGCTCATTCGAGGGGTTTTCGGGTTTTTAATGTTGAAACTAACATTGTCCAGGAGACATGCAATGTCACTTTTGATGAGACTAGCCCTGCAGCTAGATCCGATGTTTCTGTGACTTACAGTGTGAGAGAGCATATTTGTTGAGGAAGATGAGGATGAAATTGATGATGCTCCTCCACTTGTCGCTAATGCTCCGATTCCAGCTCCGAACACCTTTCTGGCTCGCTTCACCTCCAATTGAGGCTCTCTGCGATCTTCTTCATCAGCAGATACTGCGGAGGTTGAGGAGATACTATCACCCCAGCGCCCCTTGCACATCCGAGCGGCACCCTTCGGATCAGATGATTGGTAGTCTCCATGAGCGAGTCACTCGCTCTAGGTATCATGATCCGAGTCTTTTCTCTCACTCTGCATTTGTAGCGTCTTTTGAACCCAAAGATATATCACATGCTTTATCTGATGCTAGTTGGGTCAATGCCATGCATGAGGAGTTAGAAAACTTTGAAAGAAATAAAGTCTGGAACCTTGTAGAACCTCCTAGTGGTCATAATGTAATTGGTACCCGTTGGGTGTTTAAAAATAAACAAAATGAGGATGGTTCTGTGGTTAGAAACAAGGCTAGGTTGGTAGCTCAGGGTTTTAGCCAGGTTGAGGGGTTAGATTTTGATGAGACCTTCGCTCCTGTTGCTAGATTAGAAGCCATTCGCATCTTGCTTGCATTCGCTGCATCTAAAGGTTTTAGGTTGCATCAAATGGATGTTCAGAGTGCTTTTCTGAATGGTTTTATAGAGGAGGAAGTGTATGTTAGGCAACCCCCTGGCTTTGAGGATCCCAAGCACCCTGATCGTGTCTTTAAGCTATCCAAAGCCTTATATGGTCTTAAGCAAGCCCCTAGAGCATGGTATGATAGACTTAAGACCTTTCTGCTTAAGAATGATTTTAAAATGGGAAAAGTTGATAAGACTCTATTCATTCTTAGGCATGGCAATGACTTCCTGCTTGTTCAGATTTACGTTGATGATATTATCTTTGGTGGTTCCTCTCATGCTCTTGTTTCCAGTTTTTCTGAGACCATGTCCAGGGAATTTGAGATGAGTATGATGGGCGAGCTCAACTACTTTCTGGGGCTGCAAATCAAGCAATGCAAGGAAGGGATCTTCATCCATCAAACGAAGTACACCAAGGATCTTCTCAAGCGTTTTGATATGGGTGACTGCAAGGCGATCGCCACTCCCATGGCGACTTCGACTGCTTTGGACCCAGATGAGGAAGGGGAAGCCGTGGATCAACGCGAGTACCGCAGCATGATCGGCTCCCTCCTGTACCTGACGGCCTCAAGACCGGACATCCACTTCGCGGTCTGCCTCTGCGCG
The DNA here is from genome assembly GCA_036346395.1 of Hsuehochloa calcarea. Taxonomy (NCBI): domain Eukaryota; kingdom Viridiplantae; phylum Streptophyta; class Magnoliopsida; order Poales; family Poaceae; genus Hsuehochloa; species Hsuehochloa calcarea. The sequence goes on along the minus strand of CM070611.1, from coordinate 27,097,271 downwards.
AGGTTTCAGGCGTCACCGAGGACTTCACATCGCCAAGCCGTTAAGCGCATCTTCAGGTATTTACATTCTACTCTCCAGTATGGCATTTGGTATTCTTGCTCTTCTTCGCTGTCTATTCGGGGGTTTTCTGATTCTGATTTTGCGGGCTGTAGGCTAGATAGGAAGAGCACTTCTGGTACATGTCATTTCTTAGGCACGTCTCTTGTCTCTTGGTCTTCTAGGAAGCAGTCTTACATTGCACAATCCATCTTTGAAGTTTGAATATGTAGTCTTTGCTAGTCTGTTGTAGTCGATTTTGTGGATGGTGTCCACTCTTAAGGACTTTGGGTTAAATTTTGCTAGTGTTCCTCTTTTCTGTGATAACACTTCGCTATTAACATTGCTAAAGAACCCTGTGCAACACTCTAGGACCAAGCACATAGACATTCGCTATCACTTCCTTAGAGACCATGTCGAGAAGGGTGATATTGTCTTTGCATTTTGTGGAGTCAGAGGCTCAATTGGTGATATCCTCACCAAACCTTTAGACCCAACTAGGTTTGCCACCTTGAGAAGCGAGTTAGGGGTAATTTATCCCTATGGGTTGGTTTGAGGGGGAGTTCGATCTTTTCTGATCTTACCTTGTTCTTTTGATCTCTTATTGTTCTTTTTCTGAACTTTTTGATCTTTCTGAACTTTTTAGGTTGTTAGGCTTTTTATTGCATCTCATTGTATCATATTGCATTCATATAAAAAATACAACAAGTGGTATGAAAAATTCAAAAAGATGCATTGTAATATAAGTTTTTCTGCTTATCTTTTAAAATTGATGAAGCTTTGCCTATTACCCTTTGGAGCTTTAGTATTTCAATTCTTGCTCAATGCCATGTCTAGTTCTTTGACTTGCTAGAATTATCATGCTTTTACATGTGTAATTAAGTCTTTGCTATATGAGCTAGAACTTTAAAACAACTCGAACTAAGAAATTGCAATTTGTGGATGTTTTAGCGAGTTGCGCAATTAGTGCTCCTCTTGTGACATTGGCCTTGTCAGAATTGTCTTGTTAGCTCCTTGATCTAAAATTGACCATTACTTGAGCTTTTGTGTTCTTGAGATTCTAAAACTGCTCTTGTGAAAATGAAAATCAAGATTGTCTTATGATTAAAATGTGCCAAACTACTCTTACGAGACTGCTTGTCAAATGACATGAACTTGGAGATAGTTTGATGATCCAAACGATCTCATGGGGATTGCTTGTCAGAAATGACATGAACCTCAAGATTTGTCGCCAGTAGAAGCTTAGAAAGAGTTTGTGGATGGCTCCTAGTCCAGATCTTCTTTACTAAGATATACCTTTAATCAACTTCAGTCAAGCTTAGGATGAGTTTGTGGATGGCTCCTAGTCCAGGATCTTGTCACTAAGTTAGATCATTAGTCAACTTCAAATATTCAATGCATATGTGAAAACTGTTGACAAATGGGCTTTTAAGAAATACTGAGCAAAATAATTCAATACAGGACCTGATTGACTCTTAATGTGGTCTTTGTTAGATTTTTGATCTCACTTTGACATTTTGACATGCCAATTTCATTTTAGGATCCCTGTTGATGAACTTGCTGAATTTGAAGCTTTGCTTAAATTGATCAAATCCATTGCTTTACTTTTGAGCCTTTATGCTTAGCTTTGTTATATATGTCTTACCATGATCTTGCTAGCACTATCAGGCTTGATATGTTGTTTGTGCAATATTAGAAATGCTGACTTGCTCTTTTGGGTAATCTTCAAAGCTTCTTGTAATCAAAAATTAAAAAATACAAAAATGAAGCCACTCCATTGCATTTCATGCATACTTCTTCTTTTTGCTTCTTTCTTCATTCTGCAAATTGCTATCTCTCGATGAGAGGAAGGCGTGATTCCTTGATGACTCCATTGTCAAAGGGGAGAAGACATTTTCAATGTTGGGAAGTTTATACAAAGGGAGAAAGTTGGAGAATTTGAAATTTTCAAATCCGAGGATCATAGTGAGGGGAGTTTTGAACTGCATTCTTATTGCCTTATTGACTCTTCTGAACTTGAATTGCATTTATTACACCTCACAATGATCAAAGGTCAATTGAACAATTGTTCTTTCATATGGACCTTAAGTGAGATTTTTGACTTTTAAAATCAAAGTTTTATGCTTTCTTTGCCTTATCTCACTTGTCTATGCTATTCTGATGCCAGCTTGGTCATTTCCATTGCTTTCTTTTGCTTATGGACAAAGTTGTGCCTTCGTGCGAAAACGAAAGTATTTTACTTTTCAAACCTTCAAATTACATTTTCTGGATTATTGCCAATGTGTTCATCAAGGGGGAGATTGTGGATATCATGGGGATATGCTCCAGATCTTAGGATGATGTGACAATTGACAATGGCGTTAACGGTTTGTCGTTTCACGGGTTTTCGACAAAGTTTCAGATCTGTTCGGCATTCGGGATGTGCGGTCCGACCGCCATGTGCGCGCGATCGAGCCGTCCGTTGGCGGTCGACCGCCCCGAGGGGCGGTCTGACCGGTTCTGACTTGTTCATCGGCCAACTTCGTGGCGATGATGTTTTGTTAGGTCAAAGTCATGGGTTTCAGTGCATACGTGTTGCATGATGCATGTTTTGACTAACGTGGGTCAAGTTGTGAAGAACTTGTTCCCGGATTCGATTTGCTTGTTTATTGTTGTGCAGGTTGCTTGGTGGTCAACGACGGTCAACGGCGAGGATGATCGGGACTAGGCTTGGAGAGCTGAGGTCCAGAACGATCGTCGATGCCGGGTGAGGTCAATGAACTCAAGTGTGGTGCAGAATAGACAAGGATGACCGAACAGGCGATTGGTGCGGCGGTTGGATCAAACGGTGCGGGGTCGGTGCAAGTGCCATGGTGGTTCTGGTGGGGGCCGGATGGGAGAGACTTGCCGACATGTTGAGAGCCGTTGATCAACCTACACGTGGCGAAGCATGGGAGGTGCTTCACAAAGATGGGACTCGGTCTTTGCAAAAGATCGAGAAGGGTATTTTGGTAATTATACCAAATACCGCCTTGGTGACTTTGACGACTCGCGGCGCAAGATGGCGTGGAGAAGCGGAGTAGGTCAAGAGGAGATGAAGACGGCGCTCGAGAGCGTGCGTGTGTGACCCGCTTGTTTTGGGCCTTAACGGAGCCCATTAGGGTGACTCTTCTAGAAGGTTTAAGTCTCCACTATAAATAGAGCGGGGAGGTGGTCGCACCCTTCAACCCTTTCATGCTTGAAACCCTAGTTTTGGCTTAGGTGCTTAGGGAAGGTTTAGTGGAGGTTAGGGTTCTAGAGAGAGAGATGTTTTGATCTTGTGTCCATGCGTATCCGTATGAGTGATCAGTAATCAATACGGTATCAAATCAATCCAAAGAAGAGTTCTCTCTAAGATGAGTTCATTTGCCTTCTTTCTCTCTATTTGGTGATTTTGAGTCTTTCTTTGATTCACATGTTTTTGATTGATTTCTTCTCATGATCTAACTTGCTGTGACATGTGGGAACACATCTAAGATCATCTTGATCATCAATCACCCACGAGCAAGTTTTTGGATCTAGTTTTCGCTTTGACTCGGCTTTTGAACCATCCTCTTTCAAACTGAAAAGGTCATAACTTTTCCATGGATCTTCACGATCTTCGATTGGAATAGGTTCCTGACATCCTAGAGAAGGTGTGTTCCAAGTTTCATGAAGTTTGGAGTTGTAGATCAAAAGTTAGACCTATTTGCAACTTCGTTTTTCGGGCTGATTCACTGTTCATCAGCCGAGGTCGATCGCCCTAGCTAGAGGTCGGACCGCCCCTTGAGAGGTCGACCGCCCGAGTAGAGGTCGGACCGCCCCTTGGAGAGGTCGGACCACCAGTAGAGGTCGACCGCCTACACTTAGGAAATTAAGTTTCGGTTGTTTTTGGTTGTTTTGCTTCGGGATTTTGATTGGATTCAATCCTAGTCTTCCGCTGTACTGGTATATCGATCTTCATAGCTTCTATAGCTATTCAAATTAACCACAAATTGAACACCTTTTGGAATATAGTAAATAGAGTCCAAAAAATTTAGAAAAATTCATAAAAATTCCTAAAATTATTTTGAACTTAATAAAAATAATTCCAACTTAAAGTTGGCTTTTATTTTTGATTTTATTTTCTAAAAAATAGAAAAACCTTTTTAAATACCCGAAAAGTAATTAAAATTTTATTTTTCAATTTAAATCCAATAAAATCACAGAAAATCAAATAAACTTAATAAACTTTCCTTTTAAAGTTAAAACCAAGAAATCAAATAATAATAATTTTTTTTTTACTTTTAACAGTGAAAACTCTTTTCAAGTTACAGTAAATCGAGAAAATTCTTCGATAGTCAGAAAATCAAATAAAATAATAAATTTATTTATTTTATTTTGGTAACAGAACTTTGGGATGTTACAAACTACCCCCCTTAAAAGGAATCTCGTCCCCGAGATTCGGAGAAGCTAGAAAGAAAGAAGATGGACATAGGGTAAATGAAATGAGAGTGAGTGTCTATCTTCAAGTTGGCTTCATGTCCAAGGGTGTTGAGTTGTTCAGAATTTCAAAGCGTCAATTCGTCCTTCAGGTGCATCGATAGGTTAGAAGTCCAATGGATTGTTAGAGAAGAGACGATAGCAAAGGATGAGAAAGAAAGCTACGAGATGAGAAGACTACCCATTTAAAGCAAACGTTGTACATAAGATCAAAGGATCTACGTACGACGTACCAAAAGAAAACAGTACGATACAAGATAAGAACAATACAACGTTCTACTCGATCGGTACTCATAAGCTGGTGAAACGACTCAATACACAGAATGAGCCTTGGTAAACTTAAGCTATATGGCTTGGTTCAAATCGCGACCTTCGGTTCACAGTCTTCGATTGATCATGTCCGTTGTCCTTGAATGGTAGAGACGATGATGCATGTCTTGGGGTCTTGAACGTAAGGGTTAATAATCGTCTTTGACCAACTATAGAAATTTTCAAGGAAAGAGGATTCATTTAACATTATAAAACGGTGAAAAGAGAATTAGGTAAGAAAGAATACCATGAAGGAACTAAAGATAGATAGATGACCAAGATGAGGAGAGAACATTTTATTTTTCTTGTTATATAAAATAAGTTTTGAAGTTTTTCAACTAACGACCATTCTAACTAGGTCACGACCTACAGTCGATATGGCTCTGATACCATTTCTGTCGGACCCGGGAGTAACATCCCGAATCCTCCTCATGCATTTACGAACTAGTCCCATGATCAGTAGCTAGTTCACACAGTAAACAAATATGGTAACATCCATAAACCGCACAACTTTATTAATAAATATCAGAGTTGATTACAAGAAAGGCTTACAAGCCAACATTAAACAAACACAGCGGAAGACGAAGAAGTAGTGGAGTCCAGCTGATCTGCCACAGGCAATCGACTGGGGTAGCGGCCTAGTCGTCGAGATCCGAAGTCCTTCTCCTCTGAAATTTATTTGCATGAAGCAAGGGTGAGCACAACTACCGTGCTCGCAAGTTACACCCAAGAATGTGAGTTAATGCATGTATGGATATATCAAAGGAATGCTTATTGGTTGAATTTGCATAAAGCAATATTTTCTTTAAATATTTGTTACTAAGTTCCAAAGCAGTTATTCTATAACTAAAATTCATTTTATAAATTCTCAAGTTTTATAGTAGGATAACCTCCATATGAAACATGGTGATGGATACCCTCCTATCACATGGCTAACCGCCCAATTTTACCACAAGGATTAACCATCCTCAAATCATTTGCAAAAATCATTTTTAAAACAAAATCAAAGTTTAACTTTGAGTGGCTTTGCTCAGCATGTCCATGACCGTGGACACGGCTATTCAATAGTTTTACACTCTGCAGAGGTTGTACAACTTTACCCACAAGAGATAATCAACTTTTAATGTCCGTCTGACACACTTCCGTAGGTGTGCGACTAAGTGATTATCACGAGACCTTTACAATGCGTCATTCCAAAGTAGTCATGCCCGCTAAGGTTTCACTTCCTTTGGATTAACCATCCGCTAGAAGCCCCCTCTTGCGCCGCTAAGGTTTCACTTCCATTGGGTTAACCACCACGAAACCCCTCTTGCACCAAGTGGGAATACTGTCTAACCGACACCCACACACCAAAATGGCACAACTAACAATGGAACGTTGCAAATTATTCATTCCTTGTCCCATTCCAGACTTGTGGTAGTACGGTGGAGCTTTGCAAGATGCGGCTCGAAGACCGGTCCTTAACTGACTTGGGCGACTTCCAAAATAACCCCTGGGTCACAATCCTACCCGAATTGAGCCCGTGCATAAACCTGCACCCACCAAGCATCCATTTCGCCCAAGTACAAACCAACTTTTCATTTTTGCTTTTCAAAGTCATTTGTAAAATCTTCCATGACAAACCAATGTCATAGGCTTTTAAACAATAGTTGATTATTTGGGCCAAATTCCCGGAACTGAACATTTTTGGTCTAAGCATGTCTAAGCATAATTTTTCCCAAAATGTTCTGGTTCATACTACTGCATAAACCAGATTTTTATCTAATGTGTCAAGGTATGTTTCATTCAACCGCAAGTTGGCTATACAATGGCAATGGGAATAACTATAATTTAAAAACAGGTATTTAAATTACTTGAATATAAATAGCATGCAATAATAATTTAAAACATAATTTAAATAATTTGAAATATTGGGATCAAATATGATCAAAGGTATAACTTGCCTTGCTTGGTTATATGTTATTCTCAAACGGTGTCGAATTCCGGTTGTCCGAAGTCGTCGAAATCTATACGTGTAAACGATCCAAATTCAAATAACATTCAACTAAAATCCAAATAAAATCCAAAAATTAAAAGATAAATACTGGAAGGAAGATATCAACTTTATATGAATATATGAATTTGAATCGATGGAATCGGAGTTCGTATGAGGGAGAACGAAATTCCGGAAGGGAGGGTGAATAGTATTTTGCATGGCACTATTTATTTACATGCAACTCACGTGAATAGTAAATATTGTGAAAGAATTGGCCGTGCAGGCGATAGGAATGGAGAGTTGGGCGGCGAACAACGAATATGGAATCCCGTGAGGTACTCTACCCAATGGTAGCGATTCGCTGCGGCGGCTCGTTCTTGGCAAGCACGCGCAATTAGAAAAACAGCTAATATATAATAAAAACTCAAAATTACAAAATAAATACTGAAAAATAAAGGATGAATTTAGATGATTTTACGTGGAAGAATTATCGGATTCGGAGTTTGCATTAGAGAGCAATAATTTCTGGAAGCAAAAATCACAACAAAAAGAAAAGCTACAGTAGCATGACTAGAAAAATGAGCACTGGTCATCTTCTTCCTTTTCGAATCAACAGAGAATGAAACCAAGCCATGGCTATGGGGGAAAGAGAGGGAAAGGTGGCCGGAGAACTACCAAAATGGATTGCCGATGTCGAGACGGAGTCAACGGTGGTGACGACGTGGTCGGAGATGGCCGGCGGCGGCGGCGCTGCGCACGGTGGTGGTCGGCCATGGAGGTGGGCGGCAGCTCGGCGACGTTTTGATGAGGCGGCCATGGACGCCAGAGAGTACGACGTCAAGGTGCCAACGGTGGTGACGAAGTGGCGAAGCTCCACCGGAGGCGATGCACTAACGCAAAACGACAATCGGCCGAAAAACTTCAACTGCAAGGTTTGGCCAAACTATGGGGAGAGGGGAGGAGAGGTTTTGGGGGTGGGTCGAGGGTGTAGAGGAGCTCCTGGAGGGCACTTTATATAGGGAGGTGGTGGCGGATTGATGAGAAAATGCGAAAATAAAAGCTTCAGTTTTCGGGTGCCATAATGACCGTCGGAAAACTGAAAACTGCTCATAAATGGGAGGAATAAACGGCCAATTGATTGTGTAGTGATGTAGGTGACGTTACTACGGACGTGTGGGCACAGACGGCATTCAATTTGGTGCTTTGAGTGAGAAGAAACGGGAGAAAGAGTGAAGACGGCCATTAATGGTGGAGCTTGAGTTTTGCTTGCGGTGGTGGCGGCGAGGGCGGCCGTGGCCGGCGGCGGGTGTGGGAAGGTCGGCGGGATGAGGAAGTACCAGCGGGGCTGGTCGGCAAGGGCGAAATGGGCTGTAGTGGAGGCTGCCATTAAAGTTGCTTACGGGAGGAAGAGAAGAAACCTTCTGGTCTTGAGGAAGAAGAAGGAGTTAAAGAAGGAATAAAAGAGGGGAGAGGGATTTCCTAATCAAGAAAATGGAAAAGCCCACTTGGTAGCTACGGGAGAGGAAATGTTAAGCGTGCTGTTGGTGTAGCAACGGTGGGATGGGTGACCCGATGGGAACTTTGCAAAATTTTTATTTTCTGATTTTTTTTTATTAAATAATTTTCGAAATTCAAATTAACCACAAATTGAACACCTTTTGGAATATAATAAATAGAGTCCAAAAAATTTAGAAAAATTCATAAAAATTCCTAAAATTATTTTGAACTTAATAAAAATAATTCCAACTTAAAGTTGGCTTTTATTTTTGATTTTATTTTCTAAAAATAGAAAACCTTTTAAATACAGAAAAGTAATTAAAATTTTATTTTTCAATTTAAATCCAATAAAATCACAGAAAATCAAATAAACTTAATAAACTTTCCTTTTAAAGTTAAAACCAAGAAATCAAATAATAATAATTTTTTTTTACTTTTAACAGTGAAAACTCTTTTCAAGTTACAGTAAATCGAGAAAATTCTTCGATAGTCAGAAAATCAAATAAAATAATAAATTTATTTATTTTATTTTGGTAACAGAACTTTGGGATGTTACACTGCACCCCTTCAACCCTTTCATGCTTGAAACCCTAGTTTTGGCTTAGATGCTTAGGGAAGGTTTAGTGGAGGTTAGGGTTCTAGAGAGAGAGAGATGTTTTGATCTTGTGTCCATGCGTATCCGTATGAGTGACTGTAATCAATACGGTATCAAATCAATCCAAAGAAGAGTTCTCTCTAAGATGAGTTCATTTGCCTTCTTTCTCTCTATTTGGTGATTTTGAGTCTTTCTTTGATTCACATGTTTTTGATTGATTTCTTCTCATGATCTAGCTTGCTGTGACATGTGGGAACACATCTAAGATCATCTTGATCATCAATCACCCACGAGCAAGTTTTTGGATCTAGTTTTCGTTTTGACTCGGTTTTGAACCATCCCTCTCTCAAACTGAAAAAGGTCATAACTTTTCCATGGATCTTCACGATCTTCGATTGGAATAGGTTCCTGGCATCCTAGAGAAGGTGTGTTCCAAGTTTCATGAAGTTTGGAGTTGTAGATCAAAAGTTAGACCTATTTGCAACTTCGCTGGGCCGATTCACTGCTCATCAGCCGAGGTCGACCACCCTAGCTAGAGGTCTGACCGCCCCTTGGAGAGGTCGACCGCCCAGTAGAGGTCGGACCGCCTTGAGAGGTCGACCGCCCGAGTAGAGGTCGACCGCCCTACACTTAGGAAATTAAGTTTCGTTGTTTTGGTTGTTTTGCTTGGGATTTTGATTGATTCAATCCTAGTCTTCCATTAGATCGGTATATCGATCTTCATAGCTTCTATAGCTATTGGAGTGAAATTTGTGTTGAATCTAATCGTGGTTGAAAAAGTGAGCGTGCTCCTATTCACCCCCCCCCCTCTAGTCGCCTTTTCGGTCCAACAATATGGTACGCCAACAGAATCCAGACCGATCGGAGGTTTGGATCACGAGAGAGCACAACCGTCGGTTCAACGAATGGTTAAAGGTGCGAATCACTGGGAGGTCATCAAGTGATAATACGCTGCTATGGTTGGCAAGAGGGCCACAATTTACAATTGTCACATGGCAAGGATACGATATAAATGGGTACACATTTTATACGGTAGCTCAGGATAGGAAGAGCACAGTCCAGAACAGCGGTGTCCGCATAGATGCATTCAGTACCGATGGGCTGAGAAGCTCGTACTATGGGCAAATAGAGGAGATATGGGAGCTCGACTACGTGCTTTTCAAGATCCCCCTATTTCGGTGTCGTTGGGTCCATCTCCCACAGGTGAAGGTCGACAAGTACGGTGTCACTACCGTGGACCTCGAACGTGTCGGATACAAAGACGAACCATTCGTATTGTCTAATCAAGTTGTTCAAGTCTTCTATGTAACCGGCCCGGCAAATAAGAAGCGCCACGTAGTTCTTCATGGAAAAATGAGGATTGTCGGAGTTGAGAATGTAGTGGACGAGGAAGAATACAATCAATTTGACGAGTTGCCACCTTTCGTAGACGGCATCAGGCTCGAGAAAGAACCCAGTGAGGAAGCTAGCTATATGCGCATCGATCATCATGAAGGGCTGTATTTTAATTAAGAATTTACTCCATTGTAATTAATTAATTTATTCCATTGTCATGTGTTAATGTGTTATGGACTTGTGATCTTTAATATTGATGTCAATATGGATGTTCATGGTAATGTTGAGTTGAATTAGATATGAATTTTTGAACTCAAACTTGTCATCATATCGCTTGTCCAAAGCTGCTCATACATACATGTTGTGGGGATATCACGCACGGTTCTAGAATAGAGCCGTGCGTGATGAAAATCACTGACGGTTCTTTTGTAGAACTGTCAGGATATGCACCCATCACGCACGGTTCTACGCAAAAACCGCTTGTGATGGGTGATATCACTGCACGGTTCTTTCAGAGAACCGTCTGTGATGGTTCATATCACGCACGGTTCTACGAAAGAACCGTCTGTGATGTTATTTTTATAAGGCGGGACCGCTAGGTTTTGCTCTTACTCTTCACCTCTCCGCGCCCCTTCTTTGTCGCGCGATCTTTCGCCTCCTTCTAGGGCTCGCCGTCACCGCCGTCCGGCCATTGCTTCGCCTCCGGCCCTCGGTGCTGCCTCCTGCGCCTCAGCCCGCCTCCGGCTCTCGCCGCCTCTCCTCGAGATCTCCACCTCCTCCGCCGCGGGCGCCGAAGGCCGGGTGCCGCTGCGTCGCCTCCGCTACCCTCGGCCGCCTCGGTGGCCGCTCCCTCCCGGCCGGCTCGGCGCCTCTGCTGCGCCGACCTCGCTCTGCTCGGCCCGGCACCACCGGCGTCGCCTCTACTCCACCGGCTTGCCCTCGGCTCTCGCCCGATCTCCTACCCGGGTACTCCGCCCGCCTGGGTAAACCCTACCGATCTTCCTCTCTACTCCTACCCGCTCACTGAGGTGAACTGATAGCTACTAGACTATTCTACTAAGATCCGTGATTACCAAATCTAGTGATTTGGGAATGGTGTGCAATGCAAACCGATGTGTCCGAGAGGGATGGCGGTGTTGGCTTGGGCTGGTGCTCTCCCTTCTCTTCGCCTCCTGGCTCCTCAGTTGCGCGGGCTTTGGTGGTGGCTCCTCCTCCTCGGCCCCGGTCTGCTTCTTCTTCACTGCATGGTGGCTCCTTCTTCTTCTTGGGCTCTGGCCGCAGGGTTGAACCCACCTTTGGTTCTTGTCTCTGCTGGCTGATGGCTTGCTTGCTTTGAGTTTGAGAATGGGAAATGGGGAAATGAACTTGGTGGCTCGAAGGGGATGCACTTGTCGGGTCATTGCTAGCTTGTCTTTGGGTAATGCACTTGTCTTTGGGAGGGGATGTATTTGGGGTCACTGGGTCATAATGTGGTGTGGCTCCTGTGAGATTTACCTCTTTATACCTAAGAAATGGTTGCATCTAGGGTTCATGTGCAAGAAATCAATGTTTCATCTTGTTTGTTCAAGGAGGTTCTTTTTACTGTATGGCTGTCACAAGTGAGATGATGAGGATATACTTCATCACTTTCCTTTGTCTATTATTTAGAGCTCATAGTTTGAATTTATATTATCATATTCATTTCATGAAGAGTATAGACAATAGGATTGAGATGGCAAAGACTTGTTCTTTTGCAACTCTCATACGAGAGCACAAACTTTGCTTTATTGCTTTATTTATGCTTTATTGTTTCATATTTATGCTGGAATTAATTATGAATATTAGCAAATATTGCACATGTTGAGCGTATGTAACTTATATAGATAGCAAGTGTTTAGATGGCGAGGCGCCGCCTTCACCGCTTTCACCGACGCCAAGACATGGCGTAGGCACTGTCCACCGACGCCGCAGACACGTAGTTTAGATGGCGGAGGAATATTGAAATTGCTCAAGGGCCGATCGACCATCACGGAGGTCGGTGACCTTGGGGTCCCTCCGAGTCCCCGAGAGAAGCGGCGAGATTCCGCACCATCTGCGGGATAATTGAAGGAACGGGTCCCTATCACCACACCAAAGTGGAAGTGTCCGATGATGATTAGAGAGGCGTCGTGGGAAGACCTAAAGACAAGTTCACTATCCTGTAGCACACATGGCACGCGTGCAGCGGTATGCGTTGCTTCGATGTGTCACGTGTGGAGGACCTTCAAGAGCATTCTTGTCACGCAAGACTAACAAGAGTGAGACGCCTTCACGAAATTTCCATTCTTGATGCGGAAACATGGGGCGCTTTGTGGCTATGAAGACGACGGATGAATTTAAGAAGCAAAGTGCGTGCACAAAGCAATCCAGCACTAAACACTCACCCCCACGCACTTAATCACTGGTACGCTGCTAAAACCCCGCAATGGGAGGCGGAGGAGGAGAATCTATTTCCAAATCACGCACTGCTCCCTAAGTCGATTAAAAGCGAGGGCAAAGTCTCGTCCGATGGCGCTGCTCTTTCACAAACCCGGCGACTGTGAAGTGACCCAACGTGTGGTAAATATGTCGAACTACCTAGTTGTTTATAAGTACATAACTTCATAGTGTCTATAATAACATGATGACCTCTTGCAAATGAATTGATTGCCCAAAGTTCAAGGCTCCTTCCAAGCACACAGGAGAAGGATATACTATCTACGGCCCTAGGAAATAAGGAGCACCCGAGTCGCACGCGAGGCAAGGGGTTAACGCATCTTGGCTACATGGATTCGCAGACGACTACTACATGTATAGAAGTAGGAAGAGATCTAAGGCCGAGTACGACGATGGGTTGGAACCGCTAAAACAACAATTTCAAGGACAGATAGCAAGTTTGCAGATCAATCAATCAAGTACTCGCAACGATGCAAGCCGCCTCGTTATTGCGGGAACCACCCTCCTCGACATCGGAGTAGTGTCGCGCCCACGCATAATTTTGAACGTGACGACGACCAATTACCGCATGAGCGGCATTAACGTAATGTACATCTATGGAGTGCACCAAAGATAGACCTATAGGACGCCTTAGCTAATCACAGATCGCTTTGTAGGAGCCGACGGCATGCAAGCTCCAACCGAGGTTAGTTGGGTCCATTCCTATTGAGGTCAAGGGGGATGGTGCATCCATACCAGATGGGGCAAGGCAAAGACGGTGTCCGTGTGGCGATGGTTACGCCAGGTGGAGGTGGACATGGTACACGAACATTTCATGGCCGCCCCACTAGAGATTTACCCAACGAAGAGATAACAACACTAGGGGATGATGTGCACGCTTATCCAAAGGCCCAAGATGACATCGCCCGGACCCAAAGAAGGCCGCAATCTCGACAGACCATTCCTCTCCAACGGGACCCTCCATGACTCCACCTCACATTTCGCCGTAAGGCCACCTCATTGGTTCCCGTGGAGAAGACGCCAAGGAAGAAGACAAGTGTGCTACCGTGACGGTTCCCGAGTCGCCTCGCAGAAGACGCCGCCAATCGTTAATGCCAAATCGAAATCGACGAACATTAAGTCGCTCCCAAGTCCCGTAAGTCCGGAAGTACTCCATCAGAAACCGCAGTGCCCTAACGCACAATTAGCCCGCTGGATTTGCTTGTCGGTCTTTGCATGCTCGTACCCGCGAAGACCGGAAAGAAGGGTGCGAGCATCGAATCACCGCCGCATACAAGGATGAGCATTTCTTCAACGGACGGGCAACTTCGCCGGGTTTCAACGACTTATTCAACCTATTCAACCTAGAAGCCCTCGACGCCGCTTCTACGATGTTGACATCGTAAGTGTGTACAATCAAGTTCTACATTCACGTAATTCCGATAAATATCACAACTCATTGCTTATGTATAGATACATGATAAAAATGACCGGGAAGGGCGAGAACCGGTGGGTTTCCTCGACCCACACGTGGTATCTATGCAAACCATCAAAGGAGACCCGACCTTCGTCGAGAACTACATAACGGCGGCATTGCTTCTTCGCACTTCGCAAGAACTACATACCGGTGCCCTACAACCAAGGGTAAGTGCTTCACTATTTGCTATACAAATTTCATTTGTACTTAGGTTTAATGACTATAGTGACATACATGAGTAGGTACCACTGGATCCTTTTAGTCATTATACCCGTGAGGAACTATGTGATATATCTTGATTCGCTACTCAGAAACAATCACGACTTCAAAGATTCTCGCAATGAATACTCGACAAGTATGCTCATTTCCTCCATACATATCTCTATTGTAGTCTTCCTTCGTTTGAAATGCCCGAGGATAACTTTCTTCAATCATGTAGTTCGCTCATCTCCTATGTTAGCCAACAAGGAAAATACAATGGATCCAAATACAACTAACACACAGACTAAATTTCCTACGCGCTACAACACAATAATCCTATATCATACTTCATAATAATATGTCTTCAACTGACTATACGTATATATGTAATTCTATTTTTGCAGTGCCGCCAGCAAAAAAATGATGAGCTATGTGCATTCTACGTTTGCCATCATATGGAGAAAATCATGAGTGCTAAGATGAAGAATCCCAAGGTTTGTAAATCTCGAAATAATTATTTTCTAATTGTAAATTTAAATATATACGCTACCATTTTTCTTGACCTAGCGATGTGGCTTGATAATAGATTTAGATGGACTCGCTGCACGATATCGCGGACGCTCGAGGGAAGCTATGCGCCTTTATGATGTCAGAAATAGTTAACAAAGGAGAGTTTCACGCCATCGCCGACCCAGAGTTTCACGCAAATAATTGACTCAATTGTAATCCAATTGTAACTATAGCGACAATACTTCAACAAATTCGATCTTTTATAATTTATTTTGAGTAATGATTACTTTGAGTTGTCAACAATTGATTATCTGTGATGTAAAACAGCAAAAATATAGTTTTGATGACTCACTACCACAGACGGTTTTTTGTTGAAACCGTCTGTGATATTTCTAGTATCACAGATGGTTCTTAATCATACCGTCTGTGATATCTACTTATCACAGACGGTTTTTAATTAAAATCGTCTGTGATATCTACTTATCACCGACGATTTTTAATTCAAACCGTCTGTGATACTATCCTTCACAGACGGTTTGAACAAAAAACCGTCTGTGATACTATCCTTCACAGACGAAAGTTTGAACCGCCTCGTGATAACTTCTTGTTATCACGCATTTAATAAATATAGACGGTTTGGAAACCGTTCGTGATGACGTGTTCAACCAAGATCGTGTTTGAACAGGTCTACAAACAACGGCCACGAATATTAATACGGTTTATAATGCGGACAGGAAAATACATCATTTTCCTAACGGTTATGTAAATCAGCATGAGAAAAATAAATTTTGTTGTCGGCCTTTGGGTTAACCATCAGGCAAATGCGAATAGAAACAATGAAAGCCACGAATTTAAAGCACCTGAATAGATGCAGATCCAAACAACGCGCATAACGCTAAAAATAAATCGTTGATACATTTCGAGTTTGTAATTAGAAAATTAGCTCCTATTCAACGCACAGTGGCATCAAAAATGCGTTTTGTTTAAATCAACAAAAACGTATAGTAACAAGAAAGCCGTGCATCCGCCTAGCAAGTTTGGCAATCACGCGCGTGATCACCTCAAATCTCCAACGAAAAAACCGGTACACCAGCAACATTACAAATTTCCAGTTTTGGCACTTCCTCTAATGCAACATCCCATAATCCCAGGCACGAAACTCGTTTGCTAAATATATCCATAGCACCCGTAGATATGCGCACACACGCCCTATTCTCTGCACTCGTGCAACTCGCAACAATGGCGCCTCGCACGACCACCTCTCTCATCATCTTCGTCCTCGTCGCCACCGTTGCCGCATCAACATCCGATGTGGCCGCCTCCAGATCATACTCCTCGTCGTCACCAAGGGCACCGCCGCCGCCGCCGTGCGCGGCGCCACAGTCGGTGGTCGCGTTCCTCCGTGCGCGCTGCGCCACCACGCTGTACCGGGTAACCTGCTACGAATCCCTCGTTCCGTACGGGTGCACGTTCCAGACCAGCCATGTCAAGCTCGCCCGGGCCGCTGCCGACGTCAACGAGGCCCAGCTCCGTACCTTCTCCAAACGCGTCAAGGAGCTCGTCGCCAGTGGTGGGCGAGGGGAAGCGCCGGCGGCCGCTGCCGCGCTGCGCGACTGCGCGAGCACGGTGTCATCCGCAGCCGGACTGGCCAAGCAGTCGGCTGCCGAGCTCGCCATGCTCGATGCGGCGGGAGCCACCGCGACCGAGAGGCAGGCCAGGTGGGCGATTTCCAACGCGCAGACGTGGCTCAGCGCGGCGATGACGAACGAGGCGACGTGCGCCGACGGGCTCGGGGCATCGGGTGCCGTCGCGTCGCCAGCCGTGAAGGAGCTGGTTGCCGGGGTGGTGACCACGAAGCAGCACACGAGCGTCGCCCTCGCACTCGTCAACGGCATACCGTTGAAATGAGCCATGACGAAGTGTTGGTACATCAGTTTTCTTCATTATTTCTATCTTTTACACGACAGATCGACGATAGGATATTAAATGTGGAATGAGGTTCCACAAAATTGGGACAGTTTACTATATACCATTGTGTTTGCCCGGAAGTACGGCAATAAAGTTACTTTTCGTGGGATTTTGTTTTTCGATCATAGTAAAAGTTTCTTTAATTTCCATATGAAACAAGATGCTGTCGGTTTTTCAATCTTAATAAATATTTCTTTTCTACATGAAACAAGATGTTGTTTATAGGTAAGGTACATACATACCTACTGCTGATTCGGAGGATTTAATGTGGAATTGAGGTGGATTGGGTGATATGTTGAAGAAGATCTGGAAGGAATGGAGCCGTGGTTGCTAAAGCAGGAGATCGACTAGGATAGTCGATGGGAGAGTAGGCGCCGAGGAATCCGAAGTCCTACTGATTCTTCAATGTCTACCTCATCTCAACGCCAGGTTCAGATTTGTTTTGTATTTTTTATAAATCTACCAGATGCGCGGGTAGAGCGTTCGCCATTGCGTGCTACCGTGCGTGACAGCGTGAGGCTGTTCGACACTTCGACTAATTGCGTGCACATTAATCCAACTGATGAGCACGTCACCAGTACTCTCTGTCGCTTCGTATTGGCCCATACAATCCACATCATCATTTAAAAATGGGTAAATTTCGGGAAAGTACAACTTTTATGACAAAACTATCATAAACTATAAATTTAATTTTCTATTTTAAAGAACTACACGTTTAAGAGCAAAATAAAAATAAATATAACAATGAACTGCAGTCAGTCACATGGGGGTGTGAGACCAGGTACAACTATAATTGAGCACAAGTAGAATTGATCCTAAGTGATGCTCATGTAAGGCATAACTGCAATATGAATGGGATAAGAGCCAAAAAAAAATAATTAAGTGCATTGTTGAGCGTGAGAGAGTGCAGCATATAAACCCTACTGCCAAATATATTTCAATCACCATGTTAACTTTTTTACACGAAACGATGGTGGAAGCGTAAGTATGGTTGGTGTGAGTGCGTAGTTCATTCGACGTGCATATAGAACTAAACCTATTTAGAGCTAGGGCATTATAAATGGTATCAGAGTCACCCCTCGTGGTTAGACAGACACGTACAAAAGAGGGTTGCAAACATATGTCACATGGTGCGTGTTGGCTCGAGTGAGTACACAATATGACATATGTGTCAGTACTGGACGCATGGACATTTGCTAAGAGGGGAAGATTCTTAACATTTGCCCCATCGTGGATATGTTGCCAACGACGACATCCAGTACTTTGAGAATGGGTGCACATGAGACCTGGTCCAATTAGAATACAGCCTAAGTGGGGCCATATAAGGCAGATAATTGTTGACAACTCAAAGTGATCATTTAACTCAAAATCAATTACAAAAGAATGTTTCAAGTATATATTGTTGCTAGAGTTACAAATTGAATTACAACCAGTCAAAGTGAATTACAATATTGAATCAATTGTTTCGAGGTGGTTCATCCGTGTCGATGGTGTGAAACTCTCCGGTGGTGTTAACTATGTCTGCCTTGATGAAGACGCAGAGCTCCCCTCGAACGTGCGTGACTTGGTCCATCTTGAGTGCATTTAACTCTATGTTCAAGCCCTGTCGCTAGCAGGAGTAAACTAGTAAGCATATATATTTAAATTTATAATTAGGAAATAATTATTACAAGATTGACAAACCTGGGATCGTAAGGCCCTAGAAGCAATCAATAGTCGCATATGATGGCATACGAGAATGCGATAGGTGATATCGCTTTTGTCATGGCAGACCGCAAAAATAGAATTATATATATATGTACAGTCAGTTCGAGACGCAATATTATAGAGTATGATATATGATTATTGTGTTGTAGCGCGTACCAAAAATCGCATCCTGCGAGTCAGTGTGGCGCTCGTTCCCTTGTATAAACCTCCCTCGGCAACATAGCCGATGAACGCCCTACATGATTCAAAAAAGTTATCCTTGTCCATTTCAAATGAAGGAAGACCACAATAGAGTTATGTGCGGAGGAAATGAACATACATATCGAGTATTCCTTTAAGAAGGGTAAAGTCATGATTTTTGTTGAGTAGAGAATCAAGGTACAATACCATGTTCCTCTTTGGCACAAGAATCAGAAGAATCCAGTGGAACCTACTCATGTATGTCGCTATAGTCATAAACCTATGTTGAAACATAATTTGTATAGCAAATATTGAAGCACTTACTTCTGGTTGTAGGGCACCATTATGTAGTCCTTGTCGTCCAGAGCAAGCAATCCCATTTTTATGTAATTCTCGACGTAGGATGCATCTCGGTTGATTGTTTGCTCAGAGACCACGTGTGGGTCGAGGAAACACACCGGTTCTTTGATTCAACGGGCACATTTCATAATGTATCTGTACATAAGCAATGAGTTATGATATTTATCCAGATCACGTGAGTGTAGAAATTGATTGTACACAATTACAAAGGTCCAAAGATCGTAGAAGTGAGGCATCGAGGGCGCTTAGGTTGTATAGGTCAAATAAGTCTTCAAGCACACGACGGTGGCTGTGCTCGTGGAGAAAATGCTCCTCCCGTATCCGACGGTGATTCCAAAGATGGCCCCGCTCCTCTCGGTCTTGCGCAAGTACCAATCATGCAAAGCTTGACAAGCTAGTCCTCGAGCTCTTTATCTCGCGCCAAGACCAACGGACTTCCGAGGGAGTATTTCACGGGTTTCGGAGGTGCCTTAATGTTCTTCGATTTCTATTTCTCCTTAACGAGGCGTCTGAGGGACGTCTTCCCGTGAGACGCCTCAGGGACCGATATGGTGACACAATTTTATTGTCCCTGCGCCGTCTTCTCGACGGGAAGCAATGTGGCGGATTTCTGAAGCTTTGGTTGATGCGGACTCATCGAGGGTCCTATTGGAGAGGCAGGTCCCGCCGATATCGCACATCCAAGGGTCCAGCAGATATCCTTCTTGGGCCACTGGATAAAAGTGTGCGTGGCATCCCCTAGTGTTCTGATTTCTTCGTTCGGGGAAATCTCCAGCGGGATAGCCATAAAATTATCATGTACCGTGTCCACCTGCACCCTGGCGTAACACTACGCCAGCTGGGCACCGTGCTGCACTGCCCCTTCCTGGTATGGATACACCATACCCCGCCTAGCCTCAATAGGAATCGACCCAACCATCATCACTTGGAGCTTGCAGGGCGCCGACCCCTACAAAACAGTACACAATTAGCTAAGGCGTCCTATAGGTCTATCTTTGGAGCATTCCAGAGATGTATATTACCTCGATGTCGTCGATCGGTAATTGCACGTCGTCATGTCCAGAATTATGTGTGGACGCGACGCTACTCTGATGTCGAGCAGGACTTGCTCCCAAATTAACAGGGGCGGCTTGCGCCTGCATGAGTTGATTTACTTGGTTCCACAAGTTTGTTATTCGTTCTTGAAATTTTTCAATAATCACATGTTCCAACCGAGCGTCGTGCTGGTCCTTGGATCTCTTCATACTCCTATATGTGTCGGAGTTGTGTGAGAATCCATCCCTCCAAGGTATGTAAACCCCAACGCTCGTGGTGCGACTGGTGCTCCTTGTTTCCCGTGGTCAGAGATGCGACATCCTTCTCCCTGTCTACTTCGAAGGAACCTTGGGAAGATGCGGAAGTCAATGCTTCCTACAAGAGGACATCATGTTATTGTAGACACCATGACGTTATGGACTTATTAACAATTAAGTGGTTCGACAAATTTACCAGGCGTTGAGACACTGCCTCATCTGCCGGGTTTGTGAAAGAGAGTCGCCAAGACGTGGTCGATGCCCTCGCCTAACCTGTGCTCGAGCGCTTCGTCGAGATCTCAAAGAACGGTCGGTAGCTCTCTCGTCCTCCGCCGCCAATTGCATGGCTTTACCCGCGTACCCATCGGTGTCGAGACTGTGGGGTGAGTGTTTTGTGCCTGAATAGCTCTATGCGCCGCACTTTGCTCCTGAAATTCGGCCGTCGTCTTCATCTGCACGAATGCGTCCCATGTATCCCGCGACAAAATTGATACGCCGTGAAGGGCGTCCGACTTGTGTTCACGCATCGCGTGACAAGTGTGCTCTTGAAGGTCCTCCACGCTGGACATCGCAGCGCCGCGTGCCATCACACACGCGTTCGGTCCGCTTGTGGAAAGTGAACGAGGCGTAAAGTTCACCACAACCGATCTCTCTCAGACATTCGCCGAGACTTCCAGGTTGGGGTGGTGATAGGGACCCGTTCCCTTGCAAGTACCTCGCAGACGGTACGGAATCTCACAGCTGGTTTCTTGGGACTCAGCGGGATCCCGACGTCACTGACCTCTATGATCGTCATGGGGCCCGAGGGCAATTTGGAGATTCCTCTGCCTTCTCGCCTGCGTACCACCTTGACCTTGATCGGAGATCCAGACGCATTTGGCAACATCGCTGACGGCGGCGAAGACGGTGCCTCTACCATCTATATAAGTTATGCACTCAATGATTACATAATGAAATAGAAGTTACCCATTGAACCTAAATATATGATACGTAGTAAATAAAATATATGTAATTGCACAAAAAGTGCAAAGGAGAAGGAAATATTGCAAACAAACAAACACACATACAGGACTCGAAAACATACAAAATTAGCATAATGCTTAAATTTAAATATTTATATATTTGCTCTCAGATATCGGGCTGCTCGAGATGAAATCTTAGCCTCCTAAATGTCAAAAGTTAATCTCTTATGTAACAAGTTATTCTATCAGCCAACAGAGAATTGAATTTGCTTAATAGTGCAATTAATTTCAGAATCAAAACTATAGCATTTCAGTCAACAGAGAAGTAAATGACTAACAGAGCTAAAGTATCGCAAATCAGAGCATGGTCAGAGCATGGAAAATTACTGGCTTCATATGCCAGACTTTGAAAATTTAGTAATTCAAAGCTGGACACAAGGGACTAGAAACTTGGCTAGTGTCTCCATAGCCAATCTCAAGCTGAGACGACTACGTTGAAAATTACCAACTCTGTGAGGACCCTGGAATATTGGAGGTTTGTATCGAATTAATAATCATACCAACAACATAATTCTTAATCAAGAACAATCAAGTCTTAATTAAAAATTATACTAGAAGCACAATTCTTAACAAGATACAAATCCAATATTCAGGTTCTCGGATATGCCTCTCATGTTAGCTCCCAGGATTAGCTACATACATAAGCATATCCTTACAACATGATATCACAAGCATACACGATACATAAGCATATCCTTACAACATGATATCACAAGCATACACGATTGAAATACATTAGTAAAAATTTACAGCGGAAACATTAGGTAAACCAGAAATGGAAAATGAAGTAATAAAACAAACTTCCCAGTGGAGCACTGCCTTTGGTATGCCGGCCGGGTAAACTAAGATTTGGTATTTTTCAACAAGTTGACACTATTGAGCTGGAATACCCATGTGTGACTGATCCCGCTCAGTACAAGTTACTAGTAGAACCTGCCAACCGGGGGCCCACATGTTGTGCCGGGAATGCCGATTCGAACAATAGAAATTAAATGACAGAAAATAGAGTTGTGCTAGCTGCACATATTAATTCGCAATCGGAGCCCTTAAGGTACATACATGTGATGGAACGCATGTACGGCCTCACCCTCCTAAGAACACCTGATATTGATGTAAACTTCACATGGCATACGACACGGCCCGAAGACTTAAGCATCTATGCCATATGAAATCAATACACATGTCCTTTGATGAGGACATCGACACCAACTCCATCAACTCCAAGGAGGGCCAAGTCACCTCCATCACGCCCAAGGGACCAATGACAAGAGCGCGAGCACAACAACTTAACATTGAGGTGAAGTCGCCTTACTTGAGTCTCGCTTGATATCTCCGAGAGCCGGATGCTACCTCATGCTCCATATGTATGTTTAATCGCCTTCAGGAGAAGATGGCAAGAGGAATGATGACCGGAGACAAAGGGTCGCTCGCTGTTCAGACAGTCGACCGGCCTCCCACGCCGGCCGATCGGTCCCCACGCCGGCCGACCGGCCGCCACTCCGGCCGAGACGGCCGACGCCGACCGAACCAAACTTCCTAACTCGATCGTCGGCCATTGCTCCGCAACGGTCCGACGCCGCCGAGCCAAGTTCAACGGCGGTCGATCGCGACGCCGGCGGATCACCACCCACTCCGGCCGACCGGCCTCCCACGCCGGCCGACTGCCGACGCAGGCCGAACCGAACGCCTCCAACCCGACCCCACTATAAAAGGGCCCTCCACCCCACAAAGAAAAGGGAGAGAAAATGAAAGAAGACTTGAGCTTTGCTCTTGCCTAGGTTAGATCCCTAGGTTGGGAGTTCCCCATCTTGTCCTTGTATTTCCTATGGATTGTAAGGAGCATCGTATGACGGATGTATGGACACGGCTCGCTCAATTAGAGAGATTGTTGATTGAGTTCTTTGTTGGAGGCTATCTCATTGGAGTGTGTTGCCAAGATTTGCTTCTCAATAGGCTTTCTATTTATCGCCTCGATCCTACGCCGTGAAGACCCTGTAATCCGTATCATCTTGGTATCGTAGCTCTTGGTTGCCACAGAGGATCGATCTATCACTTTTCTTGTTTCTAGGGTTCATGTGTTCTTCCCCAAATTTGACAACCCTAGCTCCGATTCGAGTTTGATTGTTGAGTTTTTCTAATTTGGATCCAATAGATACTTTGCTTATGTGCCGATCTACTTCGTGATTTTTGTGCCATTTGGACCGAGGAATCGCTCGAATCGAAGAAATTCGCCATTTCGCCGATCGATCCGGCTCGCTCGTGAAATCGGTTCGACCGCCGAACCAACGGTTCGAACCGGTGGCTGACCGGTCCGACCGCTGACGACCGTCCGACCGTTGACGATCGTCCGACTGTTGGACACACCCGGCCGACCGCCTGTGGAAAAACAGTAATGCAGAACTTTCCGTAAACCGCAACGCTTCAACCTCGACTTTGAGCCTTGTAAGCCTTTATCGAACCTTTGCGTAATACCTTTGCTCCTAGTCGACTAGTTCATCCATGATTGCTTGGCTTTGCATGTGTAAAATAATCGGTGCACCTAGATCCATTCAGAGCGTGAATCATTTGGAATTCATATGATTTGAGTTGGGCAACAAAGAAATACCTTCCTCCAAAACAGAAATGTAAAAGAAAAGTCAAGAGAGTTGTCCCAACAAGGCATCAAAAAAAAAAGAGAAAGAAAGAAAAGAGGGAAGGGAAAGCTAACTCAAATACCTTTCCGGGCACGCTCCCTACATGTTGGTGCATTCTTATTGACATATGCAATCTATAGCCATACAACTTTGCAATCGAACTAGCGTCTTCCCTTACTAGTGCAACACGAGCTAATTCTACCTTCACTTCCATCCTTTGCTTTAGCTCATTACCTTTGGTTGAATTCTAGTACCATCATCTTTGGAAGTGTGAGTGGGTTCTTTTGACTTGGGATCGGCACCTAGGCTATTGCAATCTAGTTTGGATTCCTTTTAGCATTATTTCACTTGAAATTCGTTTTGTGTTTGTTTTGTTTACTCACCCCTTCCAAGCTCCACATAAATTGTGTGTGTTCAAGGTCTCCAGCAAAGAACTCTCTCAATCCTCTTCCACAATCCATGAGGGAGTACAAGGACTTGGTTGGCAGGGAAGCAGGAGATGAGTTGGGCACTGATTGTGTCACTCAAACGCAGCTCAATGCGTTGAGGGGCGCCCTTCGACAAGAGATCCAGAAACAATGGCCAAGACTAAAGGGACTTGGAAATCGAGATCAACCAACAATTGGGTTCTCCGAGCCAACCTCGTGGCCGACATCATTAGGGAACTTGAGCGACTCCGCTGGGAGCACAAGAGGTTGAATTGATGAGATCGATGCAGAACCGCCGAGCGCCTGCCTCGAGAGCGGCAAGCAAGAAGGGACCGCACCCACCATCACCAAGCTCACCCACCTCCACCAAGAAGAATGTAAGGCATTGCCGATCACTATGATGATGGATGGGAGCCGAGATCGCGTGATGGCCCCAAGCGGAAGGTACCCCAGATGAGCGTGAAGAGGAAAGGTTTGGGAAGCTAAAGTTCACCATACCCAAATTTGATAGAGGTCCGAATCCGTACATATCTCACTTGGGAGTTGAAAGTGGATAAAATATTTCGGCCGCATAATTACTCAAGAGAAGAAACTAGCAATGGCATCTGCTGAGTTTGATGACTATGCACTCATGTGGTGGGAACAGTAATCAACCAAAGGAAGCCCGCAATGAGAGGCCTAGAGCGCCTTGGGTTGAGATGAAGCATGAGATGAGGGCAAGATTTGTGCCCAAGCATTACAAGAGGGACTTGTATGACCAATTGCAAAACATGAAGCAAGGCAACCGGATCGTTGAGGAGTACTATAAGGAGATTGAGAAAGCCATGATACGAGCCAACATACAAGAGGCGTAAGAACAAACCATGGCCCGCTTCATGTCGGGCTTGAACTATTCCATCAAGAGGATCACAGAGTTCCAACCATACAACAACGTGGTCGAGCTAGTGCACCAAGCTACCAAGGCGAGAGGCAAGTGCAACAAGATTCAAAGAATGCCCGCAGCTATACAACTTTCACGCCTGTGGCTACAACATATAGCAACAAATCAACCTCCAAGAGCCCACTCGAGAAGAGCTACACCCAAGGGAGTGGTGGAGGCGCCTCAAGCATAAGGCCTCCAACCACCACCACCGCACCAAAGAAGCACCCACACCCCTTACCCATGAAGTTCCAAAGAATAAGTGGGTCTTCTTCACTGGATCCACCGCCAAGAGCCGTGAGATCCAATGTTTCAAGTGTTTGGGCCGTGGGCACATTGCAAGGAGTGCCCAAACACCCAACCATGATTGTGACCAAGATGGAGAATATGAATCTCATAGTAATGAAGAGGCCGAGAGATTGAATGAGATTGCTAACCGTGAAGATGCCCAAGAAGAAGAGGCCCAAGACCCACTCTTTGTGACTCTGATATGAGCCCGGCTCTCATTGTCACAAAGAAGACTTTGACGGTCCAGAAACAAGATGAGCCCGAGCAAAGGACCAATTTATTTCAAACCAAGGCTGGCATACAAGGAAAATCCATCAAAGTGATTATTGATGGCGGGAGTTGTCACAACCTTGCAAGCCAAGAACTGTGCTCGGTTGGGACTCAAATTGAGAAGCATCCTCACCCTTACCATGTACAATGGTTAAGTGATTGTGGCACTGGCCAAGGTGCAATACATGACAAAGGTCACTTTCCAAATTGGAGCCTACGCCGACTCGGTGGAGTGTGATGTGGTGCCCATGACGGTGTGCCACCTCCTGTTGGGGAGGCCGTGGCAGTACGATCGAGCGGTGACACATGAGGGCCGAACCAACCACTACAAGTTCAAATGGCATAACCAAGAAGTGGTGCTCCGTCCCATGACTCCCAGCCAGATCATCGCTGACAATGCTCCACGGGTTGCTACCTGCCAAGGAGAAAGGGTAAAGAATGAGAGCCACCCTTCGGTGTGTGAGAACCACAAAACCCACAAGAGCGGCCAAAAGAAAAGAGAGGAGAGAGCTTTAGTCATGCTAGCTACCAAATCGATGTGAGAGGAGTGAGGAGGACTCCACCATATGCCCCTCTTTTAGTGTGCAAGGACCTTATTCTTTCAACTAATGACTCACCCCTCTTCCAAGTGCTCTTTCTTTTCTCTTGCAGAATTTGAGGACGCCTTCCCGAGGAGATTCCGCGGGCTTCCTCCTTGAGAGGGATTGAGCATCGAATTGACCTCATTCCCGGGGCTCCACTTCCCAACCGGCCGCCGTACCGCGCCAATCCCGAGGAGACCAAGGAGATCCAACGTCAAGTGCAAGCCCTACTTGACAAGGGATATGTCCGCGAGAGCTTGAGCCCATGCGCTGCACTCTAATCCTTGTCCCTAAGAAAGATGGCACTTGGCGCATGTGTGTAGATTGTAGGCTATCAACAATATCACGGTTAGATATAGGCACCCCATACCTAGACTTGATGATATGCTTGATGAATTGAGTGGCTCCATCATTTTCTAAAATTGACTTGAAGAGTGGGTATCACCAAATTAGAATGAACGAGGAGATGAATGGAAGACCGCTTTCAAGACCAAGTTTGGCTTGTATGAGTGGCTTGTTATGCCTTTTGGTTTGTCCAATGCTCCTAGCACCTTTATGCGCCTCATGAATCATGTCCTCGTGCTTACATTGGGAAATTTGTGGTTGTTTATTTTGATGATATTCTCGTGTATAGCAAATCCTTGGATGAGCATGTTGAGCATGTTAGGCTTGTTCTAGAGGTGCTTAGAAATGAGAAACTGTTTGCTAATCTTGAGAAATGCACTTTTTGCACCAATAAATTGATCTTCCTCGGATTTGTTGTCTCTTCTAAGGGAATTGAAGTTGATGAAGCTAAAATTGAGGCAATTAAAAATTGGCCAACCCCTTTGAATGTTAGTCAAATTCGTAGCTTCCATGGCTTGGCTAGTTTTTATCGTCGGTTTGTGAAAGATTTTAGCACCATTGCCGCCTCCAATGAACTCACAAAAAAAGGTGTTAACTTTGTTTGGGGTAAGTCTCAAGAAAGGTCTTTTCAAGAGTTAAAGTTAAGATTAACCGAAGCTCCTTTGCTTGTTTTACCGGACTTCACCCAAACTTTTGAAGTGGAATGTGATGCTAGTGGGTTGGGCATTGGGGTGTTTTGATGCCAAATGGGCGACCAGAGCGCATTTTAGCGAAAAATTACATGGCGCCCAACTTAATTACCCCTGTATGATAAAGAATTATATGCTTTGGTTAGGTGCTAGAAGTTTGGCAACACTACTTTTGGCCCAAAGAATTTGTCATCCACTCCGATCATGAATCTTTAAAATATCTTAAGGGCCAATCAAAATTAAATCGTCGTCATGCTAGATGGGTCGAGTTCATAGAAACTTTCCCTTATGTTGTGAAGTATAAGAAAGGGAAGGAGAATGTGGTAGCCGCGCTTTCTAGAAAACATATTATGTCAGGTGCAACTAGAGGCCAAGGTACTTGGCTTAGAAAGTTTGAAATCTTTGTATGCGAATGATCCCGCTTTCTATGCCTTTTTCGCAATGTCGTGATGGGAAGGGTTGGGAAAAGTACCACATGCACAACGGTTTCTCTTTATAATAACAAGCTTTGTATTCCCGAGTCGTCGGTTCGCTCGTTCCTTGTGCAGAGTCTCATGTCAAGCGCTTAATGGGACATTTTGGAAGGAAAAGACCTACACCATGCTCTCCGATCACTACTATTGGCCTAAAATGCGACGAGACGCTCGTGAGGTATGTTCAACGGTGCATCACGTGTCACAAGGCGAAGTCCAAGCTCAATCCCCACGGCTTGTATACCCCGCTTCCCATTCCCGGTGCTCCTTGGGAGGACATTAGCATGGACTTTGTATTGGGCTTACCTAGAACGAAGATGGGTAAGGATTCAGCTTTGTGATTGTTGATAGATTCTCCAAAATGGCTCATTTTATTGCTTGTCATAAATGCGACGATGCTTCCCATGTAGCTAACCTGCTTTTCGGGAGATTGTACGCCTCCATGGAATGCCTAGGACGATCGCCTCCGACCGCGATGTCAAATTCATGAGCTATTTTTGAAGACTTTGTGGGCAAAACTTGGCACCAAGTCGCTTTCTCCACCACCGCCACCCGCAGACCGACGGCCAAACCGAGGTTGTGAATCGCACATCGCCAAGTCTTTTAAGGACCAAGATCAAGAAGAGCCTCAAAGAGTGGGAAGAATGCCTACCTCACGTGGAGTTCGCCACAACCGCGCTGCTCACTCCACCACCAACATGTGCCCTTTCAAGTGGTGTATGGCTTCAAACCATTTACACCACTTGATCTTCTTCCACTACCGCTACAAGAACGAGTCAACATGGAAGCCTCCAAGCGAGCCGACTTCGTGAAGAAAATTCACCTCAAAACCCGGAGGAAATTGAAAAGAAAACCCGCCACTATGCAATGTAAGGCCAATATGCACAAGAAGCAAATGCTATTTGAGCCCGCGACTTGGTATGGATTCACCTTCGCAAAGACCGCTTCCCACCGAAGCTCCTCCAAGTTGAAGCCACGCGCGACGGACCTTTCAAAGTGCTCAAGAAGATCAATGACAACACATATGAGATTGACCTTCCAAGCGACAAGCACGCTGTGAGCTCTACCTTTAATGTGGCGGACTTATCACCATTCTTGGAGCTGAACACATCGAGTCGAGGACGACTCCTTTCCAAGAAGGGGGATGATGAGGACATCGACACCAACTCCATCAACTCCAAGGAGGGCCAAGTCACCTCCATCACGCCTAAGGGACCAATGACAAGAGCGCGAGCACAACAACTTAACATTGAGGTGAAGTCGCCTTACTTGAGTCTCGCTTGATATCTCCGAGAGCCGGATGCTACCTCATGCTCCATATGTATGTTTAATCACCCGGGAGAAGATGGCAAGAGGAATGATGACCGGAGACAAAGGGTCGCTCATTGTTCCAGACAGTCGACCGAGCCTCCCACGCCGGCCGACCGGTCCCCACGCCGGCCGACCGGCCGCCACTCCGGCCGACCGCCGACGCCTGACCGAACCAAACTTCCCCAACTCGATCGTTTACCGGCTGCTTTGTTCCAGAACGGTCCGACGCTGGCCGAGCCAAGTTCAACGGCGGTTCGACCTCACGACGCCGGCCGACCGCCACCCACTCCGGCCGACCGGCCTCCCACGCCGGCCGACGGCCGACGCTGGCCGAACCGAACGCTCTCAACCCGACCCCACTATAAAAGGGACCCTCCACCCCACAAAGAAAAGGGAGAGAAAACAGAAAGAAGACTTGAGCTTTCCTCTGCCTAGGGTTAGATCCCTAGGTTGGGAGTTCCCCATCTTGTCCTTGTATTTCCTATGGATTGTAAGGAGCATCGTATGACGGATGTATGGACACGGCCGCTCAATTAGAGAGATTGTTGATTGAGTTCTTTGTTGGAGGCTATCTCATTGGAGTGTGTTGCCAAGATTTGCTTCTCAATAGGCTTTCTCTATTTATCCCCCTCGATCCTACGTCGTGAAGACCCGGTAATCCGTATCATCCTTACTCTCCTGCTTCCAACTCAATAGCATTAACCCTTTACTTAACCAAACAGCGCCCATACACCGCGTGTGGAAGTAATGCTGGGGCTTGAATCATCCAAATTGATGTTCACCCTTAATCAATCCAGACAAGACAACCACATTTCCCAATTCTCGTGAACTACGGCACCACCACTAGCATCCACTTGTCTAGATTTGAAATCAGATTAGCAAGAAGGGTTTAAATTCATTTCTGATTTAAATAAACCGAACAAAGAACTAAAATAAATGAAATTCTTTTATTGCCCATGTTTGACAAGATAAGCTTGCCAAATACTACCGGTCTATGGACTGCATGGCTAAGCAAAATTCTAACCTAATTATTTTAATACAAACAATACCTTAATTTGAGTGTATGATCAAATTTAAGGTAAGCCACAAGTGATAGGTTGTAACTAGATACTAAACAGATCACAATTAATTTTTAAGGAATTAGCATGCAACAGCTATCACTGTATTTTGTAAATCTACAGTTCCAAAAAAATTGGGATCAATATGGTCCTTGGTCTCCAACAATTAACCTTGCATATCTTTACCAACAAGATGAAAATCTGCATGCTCTCTCTGATTGCTTCACTTGGGAAAAGATAGCAAAGGCAATTTAACACTCCCCGAACAACAAAAGTCTAGGACCAGACAGATTCACCAATGAGTTTTACAAGAAATTCTTGAACATTATTGTACACTACATGTAGCAAAGCAAGGAGAGAAGAACTGTAGGGTGGTGCCAGATCGGGGGAGGCGGCGTTGGGTGGTGCCGGATTGAGGGAGGCGGCGTTGGGTGGCGCCAGAACGGGGGAGGCGGCGTTGGGTGGCGCCGGATCGGGGGAGTCGGAGTCGGTGTTGGGCGATTCTGGGAAGAACTAGGGCAAGTGTCGGACCACTTATATAGACTAACATCACAGACGGTTCTATTAAAGAACCGTCTTAGATAACCCTAAACATCACAGACGGTTCTTTAATGGAGCCGTCTGTGATGTGAGTGATCAATCCAGGCCGTTGATATCCAAATCGACAGCTCATGAACGGGCGATCGGCCGGTCCGACGGCCACTCAATCCGTGCCGTGATCTCCAAATCGGACGGCCAGATCCAGAGCGGAAGGCCCGAGTGGTCCCAACGGGTACGAGATCTGGACCGGAGGATCTCCATCGGATGTCTCACACACGACGCGGTTAGGCAGTTGAGCTGAACCGCGAGACTCGGGTTGGAGTCTGACTCGGGTTCGAGCCCAAGGAACAATGATTTATCACAGACGATTCTATTAAGAACCGTCACGGTTCTTTAATAGAACCGCTCGTGATAATATAATATCGCTGACGGTTCTTTAATAGAACCGTCAGGATTATTTATCACTGCATTTATTCTATTAAAGAACCGCTTGTGATAACCTAAACATCACGACGGTTCTTTAATGGAGCCGCTCGTGATGTGATCGATCAATCTAGGCCGTTGATATCCAAATCGGACAGCAAGTGAACGGGCGACGGCCGGTCCGATCGGCCACTCAATCCGTGCCGTTGATATCCAAATCGGACGGCCAAGTGAAAGGGGCGATCGGCGGTCCGATCGCCACTCAATCCAGCCGTGATCTCCAAATCGACGGCTCAGATCCAGAGCGGAAGGCCCGAGTGTTCGAACGGTACGTAGATTTGGACCGAGGATCTCCATCGGACGGCCACACACAACGCTGTTTGACCAAATTTAAGAAATAGCAAATAATTTCTTAAAATTATGAAATTTCTCAGGGAGGTTATCCAAATGATCAGGAATTTAGAAAAAAATATTTCTCGAGGATGATCGCAAGGTTTGACTAGAAGAGCTTGAATTGCAACACTTCGAGTCAATAACCTTAATTGAATTTGAAGTCCACATTTCAAGTAGATAAATTCTAGAGAATTCAAATGACAACAAGGATGTATCCAAAAGTTTTAATTTATCCTCATTTTCATACATTTGAAACACAACTAATTGCCGGTCAGACCGCCAGGCCACAGAAGCAATGCACTTTTAACTTTGCTCAAATGACAAAACACATTTGCCGATTTGTGTGTATTTTCAGCAAGGTTTCAAAGATGATATTCTCAACAAGTTGATAACTCTAACAAGTCCGCATTAACATCAACATTAGAGATGACAAGTTCATAACATATGTTAACATCAAATTACAATGGAATACATGCTTAATTGAAATATAGTCCTTCATGGTGATCGACGCGCATATAGCTAGCTTCCTCACTGGGTTCTTCCTCCAGTCTGATGTCGTCTCTGAAAGGAGGCAACTCGTCAAATTGATTGTACTCTTCCTCATCCACGACATTCTCAACTCCGACAATCCTTCTTTTCCCATGAAGAACTACGTGGCTGTTCTTATTTGCTAGTTCCGTTACATAAAAAAACATGAACAACTTGCTTAGCGAGTACGAATGGTTCGTCATTGTATCCGACACGTTTGAGGTCCACAGTTGTAACATCCCAAATAAGGATTTGTGTTTCAATGTAAGAAAATAAAAAGAAATTAAAACTTTTCTTGCATCTTGAAGCCATTGGTCATTTTTGTAATTCTTTTAAAAAAAGGAATTATGGAAAATCAAAATTCAATCCTCATTTGACTCCAATCAAAAATCTCCTTGGCATAGATCTTGTGCCAAACCCTTATAAACATTTTTTTTCCTGAGTTCTAGGGGGGCTTGGCAACCCCTCTGAATTATCCCATGATTTTTAGAAATTATTTGATAATTTTTGGAGGCAAGTCAAGTTTGGTCAAACCCTATTTCTCCTCTTCTGGAATTTCTGGAGAAAATTTCAGTGCATGAAAATTTCTGAAATTTTTTTGAGAGGTTCCTCCTGCTGTCAAAAATCTCCAGTTAAAATTTCATAATTTTTGGAGCTTATTTGCTACCTTAAATAATTCCTCAAAAATTTGTTATTCAAATTCAAACCCTAACTGGTTTTCACTGTTCTTTGGGTTCGAGTCGGACTCGGGCTCGAGCCACTTGACTCGCCCACCAACTAACCGCACCGCCGGTCATTTGGGCGCGGCGCAGCGCCGTTGATCAAGATCGAACGACCCACGATCGCGTGAACGTTCGACCATCCGAGCGCGATCCATTTGAACAGCTTGATTCTAAATCAAAGGCCCACGATCGCGTGAACGTTCGGACCATCCGAACGCCTCGCGCAACGTGAACCGTAGGATCCAAATCAACGGCCCTTGATCAACCGAACGATGGAATCATTTTAATCCACCCGTTCTAACTCAGCCGTTCGATTTCAATCCGACGGTCGACACGCCGCCTCCTTCCCTGGCCGGGCGCTGCGTGAGCTCACCATGGCGTCGCGCAGAGGAGAAAAGCGTAGCATGCGCCCTTCGCGGCCGCTTTAAACGGCTACTGCATGCGCATTTAATGCCCGTCGGGCTCTCCTAAGTCCATGATTCAACCGCCCCGCCGCTCTCAAGTGCTCTCATGGCGATTGACCGAGGAGAAATATCGACGTTCCTCACTGCCATTCTCAGCAATTTAAGCTCCGTTGCTCCACCCTTGGCTTCCTTTAGCACTTCCGCAACTCCAGCTAGCACCCACAAGCTTGCTTGAGCTGCATTCTCTCAAAATCCATTCGGCCGCCATTGATGAGTTTTGAGCTTCGGTGAAGGCGGTACAGCAGGGGCTTTCCCCTTCCAATTTTTGTTCCCTCGTTCCACCTTTACTCTCCGAAGCTGTTACTCAATTTGGTTCAATTTGCTCGTGGCTTGGCCGAAATTGATTTCCTTTCGTCGAAAACGCCATTCTTCTTCGCCCGAGCCGTCTCGACTCTCCTCGGTGCATTCTTTGCGCTCAGGTAACCCCTCTTTAGTCCCTAGTTTCTTGGCACCCGCTCCCCTGGACCGCAGCTGAGCGCTTTTGCCGTTTTTCGTTTTTGTCATTTTCGGTCCTCTCGGTTCTCTCCGGCTTGCCGACGTTCTGGACCACCGCAGCCAAAACCATTGGTACCAGTGGGTGCGCAATGATGTTTGGAACCCATTTTGGGCACTTACTCGCACCGCCGCGGCTAGAGCCGCCGGCGACGAGCCGTTCTTCCCCGTCGTTTTTGCCCGACGAAAACAGGACGGGCGTTTGAACGTGAGTCGATTTGGACCGTCGATCCTTAGATCTACGGCCCACATTCACGCGGAAATTTAAATTGCCGCGTTGTTCATCGTGGCCTGCTGGATCCAAGATCAACGGTCCCGATTCGAGTTCGCATGGGTCGTTGGATCCGTGATCAACGGCTGCGGTAGGCGGCGAACGCTCGGACCGTCCAACGCCTCGATCCACGTGGGACCGCTGGATCCAGATCCAACAGCATGGCGTTTAGGGTTTCGCGGCGCACAAGCAAGTTACAGGAGGACTTGGACCGTTGGATCCAAGATCAACGCTCCAAGTTCGGCCACGTCGATTCTCTTTTCTGATTTTCCCGAAAGTATTTATTTATCAACTGGAAAATGTAATAACTTGTAAAATGCATAACTAATTCATTTTAAATCCTTTTCGGTTGGTTCAAATTTGGTTAGTTATGTTTTGGGCTAAACTTTAATCTAAAAATGTTTCCAACCCCAGTATAGCTCCAGAAAATTTTGCTAATGAATAGTAGAATTTTGATTTATAAAGCTGAGAAAAATTGTTTTGGCCATATCTTTTGCATTAAGAATCCAAATCAATTGGTTCTTATTGGTAAATTCTTTATAAATCATGCTCTTGCTACTGTAAAATTTTCAGAATTTTGGAGGAGTTTATCGTTGGGTCTTTGCGTTTTATTCGTTCTTATCGGTGGTTTCTCGCTTTCTCGTTAGGATCCGAAGAGCACATTGATAATATTATTGATCCTCAGCAACATATTGACCCACAGCAAACAGGCAAGTAGTTTGATCATGTTAATCCCATTATTTTTTAAGTCTAATATATTGATTTCAACTTGTATGTATGCATTGCTATTTTGTTGTCAAATTATGGTTAGTATCCTATAGTTGCATAATCTGTAGGAATTGGTTATCCTCTACTACCTTGAGCCTAGGTTATTTGCTATGATTTGAGTTCGATGGATGAGCTCTTGTCATTTAGTAGAATCCGAATTGAAATTGCTTAGAAATGCTTAGTTTCGGTAGCAATGGGCGATCATCGATTTTAGTCGATGATCTTGATCACACATTTATTTATTATTCCATTATGTCCAGCACTTGTGCTTTGTTACTTTGTGAAGTCAAAAACTGAAAATAAAATTATTTTAGACTTGGGCACAATGGTATGTTGGTGTGATCTGTTGGTGTGAATGGAATGGTGCCTAGGTCATCAAGGACCGAGTTACTTGTGTCACTAAGCCAAGCGCTTATGCGTATAACCACGCGAGAGGATATGGGACCTCTCTTGACTAAGTGCTTTGGCGTGTGTTATCTCCGAGTCGCAGGAGGGGTTGTGTGTGTTGTGTGAAAAGGATATGTGTTCTTGTGTTAAAAGTGCGGTGGTGGAGATTCCTGTAGGCTCTCCACCTCGAGGAGCATTGTAGTTGTCCAAGGCTTTACTCGAGACGGGTAGTTGACCGAGGCTTTACAATGACTCCGACACAACGTATGGGTTTCTATCCATACAGGCGGCTCGTAGTTAATACGCAATATTGGAAATGTCTCAGAGGACTTAGTCGTGTTGCTTAGATACCAAAGGAAGTATGCTAATCTAGTGGCAAAAGGCGGTCCATGCGTGTGGGTACATTGGTACACCCCTCGCAGGTATAAAACTATTCAATAGCCTCGCCCTAGGTTATGGACATGCTTGGTAAGGTCGCAAGAACTAGACTACAACCTTTTAAATTAAAATTTGACATGGTTAGTATGAATGGGTAATTCATACTATTGTTGTGGTGACTAATGGGTTAGTCACTTCCAGGATTGTTGTTGTCATCTATCTACTGTTATATTGTTGTCATTTACGATTATTTGAACATTAAAAACAGATTTGTTAACTTGCTTTTAATTGTACTACATTATTGCAAATAAAGATTGCTTTGTGCTGAAAATGAAACATACAGCCTCCACTTAAATAAGCTTGCATGTAGCATATGTATAGGTATGTTACTCTACACGTAGGTCTTGCGTAGTACAATTTTTGTACTCATTTGCTTTGCTTAACTATTTGTTGCAGAGGAGGAAGGTGAGCCCCAAGGGCCTCACTTTTGTGAAATGTGCTGTGGATTCGACGACTAGCTTGGCGGTCCGGTCGGTTGCCTTGTGGGTTAAAGGCACACTGATTGGCTCTTTTGGTTTATGGCCATCTTATGGCACTTTTGCTTCCGCTGTTCAAGTTCTATATGTATATGTCATTTGGCCGGCCGGCTTCTCTTTTGTAATAACTATCCTTTATTTATGTTAACTTCTGGTTTGTTGCTTGCTTCGGTTCTATGTGAATGAATGGAATTGATGCATGAATTTTGTAAAGGGGTATGTATACTGCACTTCTGGGAAGTATACATGTCTCGAGTCTCGGTTTATTCGATTTGTGATGCTAGGACCAAATGGATGGTTAAGCATTACAAGCCCAATAAACCAGGGTCTCACAACAGTAGTGACGCCGTACTTGTCGACCTTCACACCCTGCGGAAGTTTAACCCAATGACATCGAAACAGGGGGATCTTGAAAAGTACATAGTCGAGCTCCCAAATCTCCTCTACGAACCCATAGTACGAGTTCAACCCGCGTGCCCCTGCGGTATTGAACCCCTCGTGAAATGCATCTATGCGACACCGCTGTTCGGATCAGGCTCTTCCTATCCCGAGTTTGCCAGATAAAACGTGTACCTATTTATGTCGTATCCTTGCCATGTCACAATTGTAAATTTTGGTCCTTTAGCCAACCATAGCAGCGTTTCATCACTTGATGACCTCCAAGTGAATCACATCTTTAACCATTCGTTGAACCGACGGTTGTGCTCTCTCGTTATCCAAACCTCCGACCGGTTTGGATTATGTTGGCGTACCATGTCTTTGTACTCGTCGATGTACGGGGACACTTGGCTCATGTGTTGCAAGACCGTGAAATGGGCCTGTGCGTATGTATCTAGATCGGGAGTGATTGCTTTCCTCCCGATGGTCCTGATACCCTCCAGTCTCCCCTCGTGACGAGCTAGAGGCACACCTATCGGTTTCACCTGAGCCATGTAGTCGACGCAGAACTCAATGACCTCTTCGGTTGCATAAACTTCGATCATACTACCCTCCGGCCGAGATCGATTCCGTACGTAGGACTTCAAAATTACCATGTATCTCTCGAAAGGGTACATATGACGTAGGAACACAGGGCCGCATATCTTTATCACTTTCACAAGGTGAACAATGAGATGGACCATGATATCAAAAAATGACGGAGGGACATACATCTCAAGATGACATAGAGTCGTCACCACCCCGCCCTGCAGAGCATCGAGTCCTTTGGGATCGATGACCTTTTGAGCAATTGAGTTAAAAAATAACACAGCCTAAAGATTGCCACTCGGACCTTATTTGGCAAGATACTCCTAATTACAACAGGAAGCATCTGTGTCATCAGATCATGACAATCATGAGACTTCATACCAATTAATTTCAAATCTTTCATGGAAACAAGTTTCTTAATATTGGCGGAGTAACCGGACGGAACTTTCACACCATGCAAGATTTGACACAGTTCTTTTCTCTCGGCCTTGGACAAAGTGTAGTAAGCTGGGGGAAGGTACGTTCGTCCTTTATCGGTCTCTTTCGGTGCTAACTCAGTTCTTGTGTTCATATCAACCAAGTCACGCCGTGCGTTAACACCGTCTTTTGTTTTGCCACTAATGTTCAGTAAGAGACCAATCAAGCTATCACATACATTATTCTCCACGTGCATGACGTCGATGCAGTGGCGAACTTCTAACTGCTCCCAATAAGGCAAGTCCCAAAAAAATGACCGCTTCTTCCAGATGTTTTTCTGAGGGGTCCTTAATTTACGTCCCTTTCCAAGCACAATATCGATATCCTTAACCATATCATAGACTGAGCTGAACTGTCCTTCTTATTTCTGTCGAATTGTTTCTTCATCTTGCGGTATGGGTGAATCTTGGGAAGGAACCTACGGTGACGTATATACACAGTTTTGCGTGAGTTGTTCAGTCAAACACTCGCGGTACCTTCTAAGCAGTGTGGACAGGCTTTGGCTCCTTTTGTACTGAACCCCGACAGGTTACCAAGGGCAGGAAAATCATTGATGGTGCAGAATAACATGGCGCGTAAAGTGAACTTCTCTCGTTTGTACGCTTCCCATACTTGTACCCATTCATTGCAAAGTGTCACAAGATCTTCCAGCAATGGTGCTAAGTACACATCAATATCGTTCCCAGGTTGCTTCGGCCCTTGGATAAGTAGTGACATCAAAATGTATTTCCGCTTAATACATAGCCAAGGAGGAAGGTTGTACATACATAGATTCGCGGGCCAGGTGCTATGTCGGCTGCTCATGTTACCTAAAGGATTCATTCCGTCCATACTAAACCCTAACCTTATGTTCCTCGGTTCCGCACCAAACTCTTCGAAGCTCCGATCGAAGTTTCTCCACCGGCGCGTAATCGGCAGGTGTCCGAGCTTCCCATCTTTCTTACGCTCCGAAAGTGCCAACGCATCAATCTTGCCTCCTTTCGGTTCGCAAATAAACGCTTCAAATGTGGGATCACAGGCAGATACCACAATATCTTAGCAGGAGGTCCTTGCTTCGCCTTAGCAGTATTCTTACGCTTCTATCGGGATGCTTTGCACACAGGACATACATGCATGTCTACATACTCTTTACGGTAGAGGATACAATCGTTCGGACATGCATGTATTCTTTCTACTTCCATTCCCAATGGACAAATAACCTTCTTAGCTTGGTAGGTCGTGCTGGGCAACACATTTCCCTCTGGAAGGATGTTAGCTAAGAGACCTAACAACGCCGTAAAAATCTTGTCGGACTAACCATTGCTTGCCTTCAATTTTAGCAGTTCAAGCACGGTTGACAACCTTGTGTATTTCGGCTTGCAGCCAGGGAACAAAGGTTTCCCCGAGTCCTCCATTAAGCCCTCGAATTTACAACACTCTCTCTCATCGTAGTTCCCTTCCGCATTACGTAGCATCTGATCCAGATTGTCATCATGCCAGCTATCCTCATCAAAAGCACATTCCATACCCTGCATATCGTTGACTTCCTCGGCGATGTCGCCATTCTCGACTTCCAGATAATCTGCTTCTTCACCGTGGATCGCTCCAACATGTATATCCTTTTTTGAAACCCCTTCGTATTAAGTGAGCTTCGATCTGCGCCGGGTTGTTAAACATTTTCATATTACCGCAATCAATGCATGGACAATACATAAATTTTATCCCCTTCTTCAACATATCCTGCTCGGTTGCTCTTCTAAAAGCAAACACGCCATTAATATACTCTTCACTCACACGGTTCTCAATGTACATCTAGTTTCGATCAATCTACACGTATACGCACGTAACAAATTAATTAGTGTTAAATTATATTAATAAACCGCAAGTACCCTTCATAATGACCAAACACATTAGTGATTAGTCTAGAGCAAATATAAAGGGTTACAGATCGTTACACATTAGTGATTAGTCTAGAGTAAAAATAAAGGGTTACAGATCGTTACCCTTCTCTCCAAGGTGGCGCAATGTGGGAGGAGGCAGCAGAGGTGCCGCAATGGGGGAGGAGGAGGCAGGGGTAACAGCTCAAAACGGGGAGGAGGCAGCAGCAGCAGCAGGGTGGCCAATGGGGAGGAGGCAGCAGCAGCAGCAGGGTGGCGGCGCCTCAAATGGAATGGAAACGGGGCCTGTCGGGAGCATCTACTTATAGTGCTTAGAGATCACGCACGGTTCTTTACAAGAACCGCTCAGTGATAGGTATATATCATGCAGCGGTTCTTGTAAAAACCGTGCTGTGATGAGTACCATTATCACGCACGGTTCTTTATACGAACCGCTCAGGATATTTCGCTGCACGGTTCGTATAAAGAACCGTCTGTGATGAGTACGATTATCACAGACGGTTAACGAAGAACCTTCTGTGATAATTTTATCACAGACGGTTCCAAAGGAACCGTCTATGATGGGGTGGGAACAGTTTGTGATGGGGTGTCTAGTATAGCATATTTTGTAGTAGTGTAATTTTTATCATCCAATGGTTATCCTCTCACATTTCATCATATATGTTCCAGGATGTAGTAATATGCAATTGCAACATGATGATGAAATAAGTAGTCGGTCAAACACCAAAATATCTAAAAGCGGCTCAACCAAACGAGATTACTATAATCTTGACCCACAACAATGGATGCTGTAGATTTTTTATCTTTTTCAGTGGTTAATGTGAGATTTTCTAGCCCTTTAGAGTGAACATGTGGCTTCCTTTTCTATTGCTTTATTAATAATAGATAGATTTAAATCAGTTATAAACAAGAGTGTAGTCAAAATTCTTTTCATGGTATGTCATAAATCTTCTGGTCCCAGTTTCGGGTGGCCAATTAATTTCCTTATTTTTCAAGATAATTTGTAGGACCGATTGCATAAATCCAACATTCTTCTAACAAGAGTTTGATATAAAGGATCAAGAGTAGGAGTAGACAAAGCTGAAGTATTGGGAACCACCAATTGGTTGGAGTTGTGGGTGTACAACTCCATGTACCAGGATTCAAATCCTCGTGCCCACTTTTACGCACATGTGAGTGCACTACAATAGGAATTTTGTAAGTTTCATGGATTTATCCCCGACCTCCATCTATTTAGGAGTGTGCTAAGAAGTACTCGCATGTGTTCATGTGATGTGCACGCGTGGTGATTTGAGTGCGTGTGTGTCTTGTGTAATATCCAAAAAGTCCTAACGTTGGGGTAATAGAATAAAAATCAGAGGAAAATGATTTTGAACCTATTATGTATGGAAAGCTACCTTGGCATGATTTTGATTTTTTATATAAATCAAAAAATTGAATTCTATGTAAGCAGCAACTTGTGAGAACTTTTTAGCAGATCACAGAGTATATAAAATCCTAAAA
The DNA here is from genome assembly GCA_036346395.1 of Hsuehochloa calcarea. Classification (NCBI taxonomy): domain Eukaryota; kingdom Viridiplantae; phylum Streptophyta; class Magnoliopsida; order Poales; family Poaceae; genus Hsuehochloa; species Hsuehochloa calcarea. The sequence goes on along the minus strand of CM070611.1, from coordinate 27,056,175 downwards.
AATTTACATAAGAAACTATACTGCATCAGAAACCTTCACAAAAAATTCATAAATTTTGGAGCATGCTTCACAGGTTAAAAAATTCAGCAAAGACTCGTCCAATTTTAGAAATTCATAAACAGTTTTTGAATTCCCACCGGACTCTTGGGCCGCATCTGAGATGACCCAAAACCCATCCCCAACTCCAGCCCGCGCCAGCACGCACTGCCCTCTCCTTGACTTGTGGGTCCCACTTGTCAGGACCTTTCTTCCACCTTACCTTCGCCCTCGCTGGCCACTACACCAGCGCCAGCACTACTCCACCCACTATTTTCCTTTCGCCGCCCACTGTTTTCGACACTCACCTACCTCCATCACCTCCACCTGGCTCTGCCCATGCTAACCATCCAATAAATGGCACCCAACCCCCACGCTGGTAGACATGTCGAAGCTGGAGCGCGAGTTTCTCATTGCGGCTGCATCTTCTTGCCGCTCATCTCAGACAATTCACACAGCTACTTAAGCTTCCGAGCATGTCACAAACTCTCAAGATCACCCCTCGTTCTATCTCGTGCCTTCTCCGACCTCTAAGCTCCTTGAATCACCGAGAACGAGAGCATCGTTCTCGACGCCGATGAGTAAGCCTCACAATGCCATCTTTTCTGGTGAGCTTCCTTGCCCTTGCCAACCGCATCACCATGTGCCCCTTACCTCGCTGATGCTTCTTCTATGCTTGATGTAGATTTGGGAAGTACCTCGTAGCAAGGACAAGCCATTATCTTCTTCACCTCCGGCGCACACCCCGTTTTGGACCTCTGTGTTCCCGACGTTCTAGTGAGCTTGAACCTCACTTGACCGCGTCATTTCCTATCCTATACATCACTTATGCTTCTCCCTCGGTTGATCATGATCCACATGCAGGGAATCCCCCAAATCGACCTTCTTCCTCATTTCTAGCCGTCAGAACCCTTTTTCAATTAGCCACTACCTTGCTGAGTCTCTGGTCAATTCCTTCTATTCCTAATATCATCCGAGTGCCTACAAGCTAATGTGAACCTCCTTGTAGCTGCTCCATCACCACAGCATGCTGTCACCGAAAGCCTCCTTTGCACAGCCGCTGCTCAATGTCACCAAGCCACTCTGATTATCCCCCAACACCTTCAAGGACCTTGGTGAGCTTCTAGTAGTCCCTTAGAGCTTTTGCCCATTAGATTAGAGGATTAGCTAGTATAGCTTACACTACATCATAGCTGGCCATGAAATACTGTGGGAAGCTTTGTCGCCACCGCTCCGGTGACCATTGGTGCTCAACCCACTGCGTGTAGCATTGTAGTAACCTCCTAAAGCTAATGCACACCTTCTTTTTCCGTCGACTTACCTCAATCGTGAAAACCACTTTGAGCCCGAGGAGCTCCACCGCTCATCTCCAGCGTAGCACCAGCTTCGGTCATCTGTTGGCATCGCCGTCGGGAGAGGAACTAATTTTGGTCATCCTGGAGCTTCACCGATGCTCCAATCGCCGACCACAAGCTCACCATGGTACTCGGCCAGGAGCGCAGCTCGGCTCCTCTCTCTCTCTCTCTGCTAGTGGGCCTGCGTGTTTAAAAGGTAATTAATGCTTAGTAACAGATGTTAAATGTAACTACAGTATGACAAGTGGGACCAGCCAAAAAGGTTAATGAAAATCTAATTTCAAACGTTATTAGTAAATGAGTCTATGCCACCTGTAAGTTAATAAAAATAAAAAAGTTTACAAAATCCGCTTTTAGTTAGAAGAGAGTGTTCTTTCTCTACTGGAAAGCATAAATCTCAGTAGAACTCTTAGGAAAATACGCTTTCTCAACTGGAGAGCATAAACCTCAACAAATATACTTTCGATGTTAGCCATTTTCTATTTTATGAAATTTTCAAACCAAAACAAATTAAAACATTAAAAACTTTGCATACAAACTCCAAACCAAATGAATACTTTTTTCTAAATTCACATAAAATCATGATCTACATGAATATGCAAAAAGATTTGGATTTTGTTGCTATTGAAATTATTTGGCTATATTTAATTATCTTATGGCTCCTTTGAGTTGACGTCGATTGTTCAAGCGAATTTTACAACGATCCTCCATCCCGCTATTCAGATCAACCAGCATAAGGCAAGCACCTCCTTTGACCATGTTGATTATAATGGTAGTCATAGTCCTATTGGATGCATGAACCTTCTTGAAATATTAATATCCTTACTATTGTAGCCATTAGGTTATGGTATAGACAATAGATGATGTTAATTTGAGAATTTTCAGTGCGAGTGTCGCACAATTGCTTAGTTATGCTAGTCTTTACAAAATTTTGATAAAAGGATGACATGGTGAACATGAAATTGAGAGTTTTGAAATGATAATCCAAAGGGGTTTACCTTTGTTATTTTGTATAGGAATAAGTTCATTTTAACCCCCCTCGAACTTTCCAAAAAGTTCACTTAACCCCCTAATACGGTGCAGATACCATCTACTAATTTGACGAGTGTTTTCTTTAGTTCTTGTGCACAGATCGGAGAACACAGCAAAGAATCTCCTACTATCGTGCATGCGGCGTGCGAGGAAGAGTCCAGATGTGTGTTCCATCAAGGCGAGGCTCATGTCGTATGCATGGAGCCGATCATGGAGGAAGCGACGCTCATGCATGCCTCTGGCGTGTGCATGGCACTTATCTATATTGATGCATGTGTGGAAGATGCACACGTAGAACCATGGATGCAGTTGTGCATGGAGCCGCAAGGAGGGCCAAGAACTTATGGTGGCTCGAGCCCAGAACAAATAAAGCTAGATAAAACGTGTGACCTACTGGTGCTTGGAGAAGGAAAGAAATCACCTTGCTTATTTTTTGGAGATCACTTACTAGATAAATTAGCACATGAAGAGAAGTTCTACATCTACACGTTTACAAGCAATAGCGTGAGAGAGAAACAAGATTGGGTTGGAGATTCTGTTGGAGATAAACGACAAGAAATATGAAGCAAACACGAGGAAATCCAGAAGCAAGAGCTGATTGCTAGCGCCTGGAAGAAATGTTCGTTTGATTTCCTTTCCCTACGTGCATTAGGGTGGGGCCCCCCCTAGCAATACGAGAATTCAGATGTTGCACTAGGAGAACAAGCATTGTAGGTGACGAGGATCTAGAAATCCTCATTTAATTATTTATCTGTAATCTTATTATGGATAATGATGTCACTATTTGGTTACTGAGTATACCCCTTAATATTTATAAGGGAGAAGTTGGAGTCGTAAGATCTTCTACGACTACCTCACGATCGTGAGTTCTTCTATGATCACCTTATAGCCGTAAGTCCTACGACCAGATCAGCCACGACCACCCCATAGTCGTAAGTTCTTCTACGACTAGCACAAGATCGTAAGTTCTTCTACTAACACCTTATGGTCGTAAGTCCTTCTACAACCAGGTCAGCAACAACCACCCTATAATCGATCAAGCTTGCGCACAAGTAGGACCAATTGATTAGGGCATCTAAACAGTCAGTATACACTATTATTCTCTGAAATAACTGCACGATTAATCTCTCTATCTTGGTGATAACTGCCTGGCGACGTGGGAACGTTACTTCTCCAACAGTAATCTCTGGTAACTACGCCATCATCTGAAGAATTGTAACGTCCCGTTTTTCGGAGTTTTTGAAAATTTCAAAATAGAACCATTTGCTTCTATTTGCCAAAAGCTTAATTTGGAAATTTCAAAATCCATTTGCAGTTTAATATGAATTAATCAAACTTCAATTAAATTAAAGTTGGTTTGATTGAGTTTTCTGGTATTTAAAATCAAAAGTATTATTTTAAGCATTTTCTTGGATTTATTGGATTTTAGAAATTTATTTTCCTTTTACCCGAAATTAAAAATTAATTTATTTGCAAAATAAAAAGGAAATTTAAAGTTAAAAGTATTTTTATTAAGTCAAGAATAATTCAAGTAATTTCTGTGAATTTTTCTAGAATTTTTGGAGTCTATTTGCTATTTTCTAAATTGCTTTTTGAATTGTTTGAATTTCTAAAATGAAAAGGTATTTAAAATCTATTTTCTGCGTGGTCGAACCCTAGCCGGCCCAGCACTATTCCCCGCCTCCGGCCCACTCCCGCGGCCCGCTCCGCGCGCGCCTCGCCCTCAGCCGTTGGATCCTCATCGTGTGGTCCTCGCGTCGCCGCGTCGCCCGTCTTTGCCGACCGTTGGATCAAGATCCGGCCGTTCCGCCGCCGCGCCGCTCGTCTCCCTCACCGCGCTCTCCTTTCCTCTCGCCGTTGATCGCGATCCGACGCCTCCGCGCGCTCGCGCTTTTTCTTCTTCCCACCGTCCGACGGAATCGGACGGCGCCCTTCGCATCCGCCGCCGCGCCGTTGACTTCCCACCGTCCGATCGAGATCGGACGGCTCGCTCACCCGTCTCCCTCGCTCCCCACCGTCCGATCGCAATCGGACGGCTCGCTCATCGCCCCGACGCGCGCCGCCTCTCTCTCCCACGCCGCGCGATTCGCGCGCTGCGCGAATCCCGCGCTGCCTGCCGCCACGCCGCGCCCGCCAAGGCTCGCGCCACGCCTGCGTGCGCCTCGCCCCGCCTCGCCGCGCCCGCCACTCCACTGCTCCGTCCGCCGCGAGTTCTTTAAATCCGCCGCGCCTGCTCGCCTCCTCTCTCTCTCTCTTCTCTCTCTCTCTCTCGCTCGGTCGTTTTCTCGCATGCCGACGCCATCGTTTTCCCCGCCTCCGGCCGCCTCAGCGCCGCCGTCTCCGTAGCGCCACCGCTTTCTCCGCACCGGCGCCACCGTTTTCCCAGCTCCGGCCGCCACCACGCGCTTCGCTCTCTCTCTCTCTCTCTCTCTCTCTCTCGACCAGGCCCGAGCCCACGTGGCCACCCACGTGGCGCCACGTCGGGCGCCAGCGCCGGCGCGCTCTGCCGTGGCTGCCCACGTAGCGCGCGTGTGTGTGCTTGCGCGGCGCCGACGCCAAAATCCGGTTTTTCAGCTTGGAAAATAAACCAAAATCCGAAAACCCTAATTTCATCATTTTATGTGATTTAAAACTTCTTTGGCTATAACTTTCACATCCGAACTCCGATTTGGGTGATTCAAATTTCTAAATTCATATAAATTCACCCTCTTTCATTTGGTACTGGTTTTGTAATTTTTGGAGTTCATTTGGTGCTGTTTTATTTACTTGTTGCTATTCTCGCGTGTAGATTCCTGCTTGGAAGATTTCTTCGACCCGACGACCGAAGACCCTCTCCTCGTCAACGAAGGCAAGTCGTAGGCCTTTGACCATGTTGAACCCATTTTACAAATGTATATTGTATTAAATTATCATGCATGGCTAGTTTTATTAAAAATGGTTTTGGGAGTAGATAATTACCATATTGTCCTTATGCCACCTTGATAATTTGAAAATGAAATGTCTCCTTGAATGACATATATCCTTGACACCTTAGGATGGTTAATACTAGTTGGACATAATTGTATTACCAACTTGGGTGCGTATTATTGCTTAGACATGCTCTAGTTACCCGCGAGATTTTCGAGCACATGTTCAATGCTTATTGAAATTTGACTAATGGAACTATGGAACAGTGGTGTGAGGCCACTTTTATTAAAAGATGTTGTGCCATGGCAGGGATTGCCATTTGGTCGGGATTGAACAAAAATGTTTTATGCTCGGGCTTGAGGTAGGGAGCTAGAGTGGGTGCGTAATGCACATTGGGTTGTGGTAGACTTGTCTGAGCAGTCAACTAAGGACTTAACTTTGCAAGTCATTGATCCGGTCACCTCGCAACCATAAGTCCGGTATGGGACTGACCGCCAATTAATTAGGAAAGTTTTGAGTCGGTTCTGCTGGGTGCTTATTGGCGCAAGAGGGGCCGTGATGGCGAAACCTTAGCGGGCAGAACCGAGGCAAAATGGAACTTTGTAAAAGCCTTGTCACGTGCTCTAGACTACTCACCTAAGGAAGTGAGCGGTGGTATCGACGGATGCCAAACAAACTAGAGAATTCGTGTCTTGTGGGTAAAGCCGCACAACCTCTCGCAGAGTGTCAAAATCTATTCAATAGCCGTGTCCCTGCTACTTTACATGCCCGTGATTTCGCGCAAGGGGTAGTATTTGCAAAAATGTGGTTTGGTTCGTTGGAAACGCTTGGTTGAATGGTTGGGAAGTGAACGGATGTTCACCGCTTGATTCAAAAGAACTTGGTTATCTATGTATTATTCTTTTGAAATCTCGCTTGCCATCTAATTATTGTATTTACTGTTAAACTTGCTTTTCTGCAAATTAACCATAAAGCCATCCTTGTGTAAGCCTGGCATGAATACTATGTGCATACATTTCTCTACGACTTGCTGAGTACTTTATGTACTCACGGCTTTATGCCCTTTGTTGATCAGTCCCAGCAGAAGAACCAGGAAATGTTGAGTACTATGAAGAAGGTTACTTTGAAGACTTCGCGATCTAGGTCACGTCCACCACTCGATTGCCTGTGGGCGTGTCGATTGGGCTCCACGTATCTTTTGAGATTTCCGCTGCCAGATACTCTGTTGTTGCTAAGCCCTGTGAGGCGACTTTTGTAAGAACCTTGACCATAAGGTCTTTGCTGTTTTAATTAATATTACTTTGTCTGCTTCATTAGTTCGTTGTTGAATGGTTATGAATGCATCATTGTTGCAACTGTGCAAGCTAGCTACTGATCATGGGACTAGCTTGGTATGCACAGAGGGTCTCGGGGTTGTGTGACATCCCCGGGGTCCCGACAGGAGATGGTATCAGAGCCATATCGACTGTAGGACGTAACCTTTAGTTAGATTGGTCGTCTTAGTCAAAAATTCAAAATATATTTTCTAAATCAAACCAAGCAATTAACTTGACTAGAAATTTTTCTCTTATCTTATTCTGTTCTTTCTCACCTTGTTCTATTCTTTTCTTACCATCTTACCCTCTTATATCATTCTTGAGTTCTTTCATCTTATCTTTTCTAGAACTTGGTTTTCAAATTTAAATTGACTCCCTCATCTCTGGATTATCCCTAGGATCGAGCCCTTCAAGATCAAGCAGTGGAAGTTTTGGAAGCTCAAGATCCGCAGTCTGTTCCCAGTTGCCCCTCCGTAAAGATTAGATTAGTAGCTGCCCTCCCTAGTTTTAGAGTCGTTTAGTCTGCGTAATAGTGCTTCTGTGCTTAAGTGTCCCTTTTGGTTTGCTTCTTGATAGCTTTCCGGCTATCCGTTCGTTGGGTAAAACCAACTTTGTCCGCATTAGGTTGATCCATCTATCTCCCTTGTTCCTCGCTCATCTCCGTGCTTTCCCTCGCATCTAAACTGCTTCTTCTTCTCGTCTATTAAACCTGTGAAGCTTTGTCGCAGATGGTTCGCACCGCAACTCCGCAAGCCGTGATGAGACTCAAGCCCGGTGCCCGCCTTCCCAGCCGCCAGCAGATCCGGTTTGAGTCAGTTCATGGCAGCCCAGACGCAGCTGATGAGCTCTTTGATGCAGAACATGACTCAGATGATGAATCGCCAGAACTGCATCACGCCGCCTCGCTCGCAATGATGAATCAGAACAGTCAAGCAGCTGCCACACCTCCGCCTGCTCCACCCCCAGTGTTTCCACAGTCCAGCCGGGCGAGTTTTTGAGGACCCATCCGCCCACTTTCTAGCTCCTCGAGCCATTGGACGCAGATGACCGTTGCGCTCCATGGAAAGAAACTCGCTATCACCCGCTGTGATGATCGCGAGAAGGTTCTGTATGCCACCCACCAGCTTGAAGGTACCGCTGCAGAATGGTGGGAGAACTATTGTGCCGCCCATGGAAACCCCGAGAGTATCACTTGGGCCGAGTTTTCAGGAGCTTTCCGCCACTCCCATATCCCTGATGGAAAGGTGGAAATGAAGAAGAATGAGTTCCGTGAGCTGCAAAGAAGGCAACATGTCGCTGAGTGAATACCTCAATGATTCACTCGGCTATCCGTTATGCCCTGCAGGACGCTGCCACAGATGATGCCCGCCAAGCGCTTCAAGAGAGGACTCAACCCCGCTTGAAGGTGCAAGTCATCGGAATGACTATTCAGATTTCCAGCACTTGGTGAACAAGGCCATGCTCATCGAGGAATCCCGCCGTGAACTTGAAGAATCCCGCAAGAGAAAGATGATGCAGCACAGTGCCCATCAGTCTCACTCCCAGAGAGTCAGAATGAATATGCCGCCTCCTGCCCGTGTTGCTCCACCTGTCACATTCAGAGCCCTCAGAGCAAAGACTCGCCCAGCCAGTTCTAGTAACCCGCAGCCAAGCAGCCCAAAGAACCAAAGAACCAAGAAGTGGCAACCTGCAATAGGATCACACGCTTTAAGTGTCATCACCGGGCCCTTCGCCAATAAATGCCCGCAGAGGCAAGGCCCTTCTCCTGCTCGTTTCAACATGGGAGCTACTCCGACCAGACCCCGCCCAGAGTCGCACGTGGAGCCCCTCGGACTCCAACCGCACTACAAGTCTCCTCGGCCTTTTGAAGAGGTCGTGTGAACCACACCACTGTGGAGGAAGCCCAGACACCCGGACGTCGTCTTTGGGTAAGTTCCTTGTCAATTCAAAGACCGCCACTATTTTGTTTGATTCTCGAGCTTCGATTCGCTTGTTTCTGAGTTTTGCCGAAAGGCACCAGTTGGAAGTTTTGCCTCTTAAAAGTGTTTTGTTGGTTCAGCCTCCTGCTCGAATTGAGTACGAACCAAGGTTGCCCTAAGGTTAAAGTGACCATAGAAGGGTAGAATTCCTTGCTAATCTCATCGCCATAGACACCAAGTCTCTTGATGTGATTTTGGGAATGGATTGGCTTGCCAATCACCAAGCCCTCTTGGATTGTGGTGGTAGAAGCATCACTTTGGTCAGTCCGGATGGAACCAAGGTAAAGTTTGAAGCCTCCCGAGAGAAGCTAGCCGGATCTTTAGTCCGCAGCGCGGTGTTGTGTCTTTGGAAGAAGTGCCAGTAGTCAGAGAGTTTTCAGATGTCTTTCCTGATGACCTACCTGGAATGCCGCCATACCGAGACTTGGAGTTTGTCATCAATCTTGTTCCAGGAACTGCTCCTATTTTCAAGAGACCCTACAGATTGCCTCACAATGATTTGGTTGAATCAAGAAGCAAATTGAAGAAATGCAAGAGAAAGGTTTTGTCCGACCAAGTTCTTCACCTTGGGAGCCCTGATCTTTGTTGCAAAGAAGGATGGTACCCAACGGATGTGTGTGGATTACCGAGCCTCAATGAGGTCACCATCAAGAACAAGTACCCTCTGCCCTGTGATCGATGATTTGTTTGACCAGCTTGAAAGGAGCCGTGTGTTCTCCAAAATAGACTTGAGGTCGTTTACCACCAGCTGAAGATTCGCCCGTAAGATATCCCCAAGACAGCTTTCTCAACCGGTATGGATCAGATGAGTTCACGGTCATGTCATTTGATTGACCAATGCCCTCGCTTACTTTATGAACTTGATGAATAAAGTATTCATGGAGTATTTGGATAAGTTCGTCATCGTCTTCATTGACGATATTTTGGTGTATTCCAAGAGTGAAGAAGAGCATGAAGAGCACCTCCGCTTGGTCCCGAATAAGCTTAGAGATCATCAACTCTATGCTAAATTCAGCAAGTGTGAGTTTTGGATGAAAGAAGTTACTTTCTTGGGACATGTCATGTCCGCAGAAGGAGTATCTGTTAACCCTAGCAAGGTTAAGGATGTGCTTAATTGGGAGTCACCCAAGTCGCTGCCTCAGTCGAAGTTTTCTTGGAATGGCAGGATACTATCGCCGATTCATAGAAGGATTCTCCAAGATAGCAAGACCCTCACTCACCGTTGAAGAAAGAAAAGAAATTTGCTTGGACAAAGTTTGCCAGAGCAAAGTTTTCAAGAGTTGAAGAAGCGCCGACAACACTCCGTGTTGATTTTGCGGATGTCCTAAGGATTTTGAGATTTTCAGTGATGCATCCGGCAAGGACTTGGTTGTGTCCTCGATGCAAGAAAGGAAGGTTGTAGCTTATGCTTCCGTCAATTGAGGCCTCATGAAGTGAATTACCCCACTCATGACTTGGAGTTAGTCAGTAGTGCATGCTCTAAAGATATGGCGTCATTACCTTATTGGTAATCGCTGTGAAGTCTACACTGACCATAAGAGCTTGAAGTACATTTTCACTCAGCCGATCTTAATATGAGGCAAAGAAGGTGGTTAGAGTTAATCAAGGATTATGATATTGGAATCCATTACCACCTGTGCAAAGCTAATGTTGTGGCGGATGCCTTGAGCGAGAAAAGTCTCCGCAATACCACATCGATCAAGGAAAATCACCACCCTTCATGAAGAATTCCAAGCTCAAGTTAGAGTTGGTTGAAGAAAGTTATCTAGTCGCTTTAGAAGTTCAACCCACTTTGCGAATCGGATCAAAGAAGCTCAAGTTGAAGATGCCAATATTAAGGAAATCAAGAGCAACATGAAGAAGGGTAAAGCCCGAGATTCTCGTAAGATGAGCAAGGCACCACTTGGTTTGACAAGCGACTGTGTTCCAGATCGTAAAGAGCTTAAGCAATGATACTCAAGGAAGCCCATGAAACTTTGTATTCCATTCACCCCGAAGCACAAAGATGTACCAAGACCTTAAAGAAATGTATTGGTGGCCTAGCATGAAGCGTGAGATTGCCGAGTATGTAGCTCAGTGTGATGTCCGTCAATGAGTTAAAGCCGAGCATCAAAGACCTTTGGACTCCTCGCAACCCTTGAAAGTGCCCGAATGGAAGTGGGAAGAAATTGGCATGGATTTTATCACCGGTTTGCCAAGGACAAGGTCGATATGATTCTATCCGGGTAATTGTGGATCGCCTAACCAAAGTTGCTCACTTTCTCCCTACCAAGACTACTTACTCGTGATAGATCGCGTAATGTACATGGCAAAGATAGTGTGGCAAATGGAGTGCCAAAGAAGATCGTGTCGATCGAGGATCCCAGCCACCTCAAGATTTTGGCGAAGTTGCACAAAGTTTTTTGGGTACTAATCTAAATTTCAAGATGACTTATCATCCCTGACGGATGGATGCACGTAAAGAGTAAATCAAATCCTTGAAGATATGTTAAGGGCTTGTGCCTTAGCAAATCGCACTCATTGGGATCAAATGCTACCTTATGCGAGTTTTCCTATAACAACTACAGTCAAGCCTTCAGATGCCTCCATTTGAAGCTCTTTATGGAAGAAAATGCAGACACCCTTGTATTGGAATGAAGTAGGTGAAAGACAAGTGTTTGGGCGGATATTTTGGAAAAAGCCAAGAGCAAGTTCGATCAATCGAGAAAGGTCAAAACAAAGACAGACTGTGCAGAAGAGTTATGCCGATAACCGCCGCCGAGATCTAGCTTTTGCACTGGTGATCATGTGTACTGAAGGTGTCGCCTCAAAGGGATGCGCTGCTTCGAGTAAGTGGAAAGCTTGCACCAAGGTACATCGGACCTTTCCCGCCTAGCCCAAGAGGTGAAGTCGCTACTGCTTGGAGCTCCCACCTCACCGCCGATGTGCATAATGTCTTCCACGTGTCGCACCAAGAAGTGTTTGCGCAGTGCAAGAGCAGATGCCAATGGAAGCAATTGCCCTGCAAGAAGACCTCACCTACAAGGAGCACCCCATCAAGATCTTGGAAGTAGCAGAACGAGTGACAAGAAGCAAGATCATCCGTTTCTGCAAGGTCCAGTGGAGCAACCACACCGAAGAAGAAGCCACTTGGGAACGAGAAGATGACTTGAAGGCTGAGTTTCCCCACCTATTCTCTAGTCAGCCTGAATCTCGGGGTCGAGATTCCCTTTAAGAGGGGTAGGTTTGTAACGTCCCGTTTTTCGGAGTTTTTGAAAATTTCAAAATAGAACCATTTGCTTCTATTTGCCAAAAGCTTAATTTGGAAATTTCAAAATCCATTTGCAGTTTAATATGAATTAATCAAACTTCAATTAAATTAAAGTTGGTTTGATTGAGTTTTCTGGTATTTAAAATCAAAAGTATTATTTTAAGCATTTTCTTGGATTTATTGGATTTTAGAAATTTATTTTCCTTTTACCCGAAATTAAAAATTAATTTATTTGCAAAATAAAAAGGAAATTTAAAGTTAAAAGTATTTTTATTAAGTCAAGAATAATTCAAGTAATTTCTGTGAATTTTTCTAGAATTTTTGGAGTCTATTTGCTATTTTCTAAATTGCTTTTTGAATTGTTTGAATTTCTAAAATGAAAAAGGTATTTAAAATCTATTTTCTGTGCGTGGGCCGAAACCCTAGCCGGCCCAGCACTATTCCCCACCTCCGGCCCACTCCCGCGGCCCGCTCCGCGCGCCTCGCCTCGGTAGTTGATCCTCATCGTGTGGTCTCGCCGCGCCGCCGTCGCCGCCGGCCGTTGGATCAAGATCCGCCGTTCCGTTCGCCGCGGCCGCTCGTCTCCCTCACCCGCGCTCTCCTTTCCTCTCGCCGCTGATCGCGATCCGACGCCCTCCGCGCGCCGCGCTTTTTCTTCTTCCCACCGTCCGATCGAATCGGACGGCGCCGCTTCAGCTCCGCTCGCCGCGCGTTGATTTCCCCACCGTCCGATCGGATCGGACGGCTCTCGCTCACCCGCTCCCTCGCTCCCCACCGTCCGATCGCAATCGGACGGCTCTCGCTCATCGCCCCGACGCGCCGCTCTCTCCACGCCGCGATTCGCGCCGCCAAATCCCGCGCTGCCTGCCGCCACGCCGCGCCCGCCGCGTCGCCTGCCACGCCTGCGTTCGCCTCGCCCCGCCGCGCCCGCCACTCCACTGCTCGCCCCGCCCCGCCGCGAAGTTCTTTAAATCCGCGCGCTGCTCTCTCTCTCTCTCTCTCTCTCTCTCTCTCTCGCCGGCTGCTTTCCTCCGCGCGACGCCATCGTTTTCCCGCCTCGGCCGCCTCCGCGCGCCGTCTCCGTAGCGCCACCGCTTTCTCCGCACCGCGCCACCGTCTTCCCAGCTCGCCGCCGCGCCACCGCGCCAGTCTCTCTCTCTCTCTCTCTCTCTCTCTCGACCAGGCCTGAGCCCACGTGGCCACCCACGTGGCGCCACGCGGCGCCGCGCCGCTCGCCGCGTGGCTGCCACGTAGCGCGCGCGTGTGCTGCTTGCGCGCCGACGCCAAAATCCGGTTTTTCAGTTGGAAAATAAATCCAAAATCCGAAAAACCCTAATTTCATCATTTTATGTGATTTAAAACTTCTTTGGCTATAACTTTCACATCCGAACTCCGATTTGGGTGATTCAAATTTCTAAATTCATATAAATTCACCCTCTTTCATTTGGTACTGGTTTTGTAATTTTTGGAGTTCATTTGGTGCTGTTTTATTTACTTGTTGCTATTCTCGCACGTAGATTCCTGCTTTTGGAAGATTTCTTCACCCGACGATCAAGACCTCTCCTCGTCAACGAAGGCAAGTCGTAGGCCTTTGACCATGTTGAACCCATTTTACAAATGTATATTGTATTAAATTATCATGCATGGCTAGTTTTATTAAAAATGGTTTTGGGAGTAGATAATTACCATATTGTCCTTATGCCACCTTGATAATTTGAAAATGAAATGTCTCCTTGAATGACATATATCCTTGACACCTTAGGATGGTTAATACTAGTTGGACATAATTGTATTACCAACTTGGGTGCGTATTATTGCTTAGACATGCTCTAGTTACCCGCGAGATTTTCGAGCACATGTTCAATGCTTATTGAAATTTGACTAATGGAACTATGGAACAGTGGTGTGAGGCCACTTTTATTAAAAGATGTTGTGCCATGGCAGGGATTGCCATTTGGTCGGGATTGAACAAAAATGTTTTATGCTCGGGCTTGAGGTAGGAGCTAGAGTGGGTGCGTAATGCACATTGGGTTGTGGTAGACTTGTCCGAGCAATAACTAAGGACTTAACTTTGCAAGTCATTGATCCGGTCACCTCGTGCAACCATAAGTCCGGTATGGGACGGACTGCCAATTAATTAGGAAAGTTTTGAGTCGGTTCTTGTGGTATTTATTATTGGCGCAAGAGGGGTCGTGATGGCGAAACCTTAGCGCGTAACCGAGGCAAAATGGAACTTTGTAAAAGCCTTGTCACGTGCTCTAGACTACTCACCTAAGGAAGTGAGCGGTGGTATCGACGGATGCCAAACAAACTAGAGAATTCGTGTCTTGTGGGTAAAGCTGTACAACCTCTGCAGAGTGTCAAAAATCTATTCGAATAGCCGTGTCCCCGGTTACGGACATGCCTGGTGATTTCGCGCAAGGGGTAGTATTTTCAAAAATGTGGTTTGGTTCGTTGGAAACGTTTGGTTGGAATGGTTGGGAAGTGAACGGGATGTTCACTGTTTGATTCAAAAGAACTTGGTTATCTATGTATTATTCTTTTGAAATCCTGCTTTGCCATCTAATTATTGTATTTACTGTTAAACTTGCTTTTCTGCAAATTAACCATAAAGCCATCCTTGTGTAAGCCTGGCATGAATACTATGTGCATACATTTCTCTACGACTTGCTGAGTACTTTATGTACTCACGGCTTTATGCCCTTTGTTGATCACCCCAAAGAAGAACCAGAAATGTTGAGTACTATGAAGAAGGTTACTTTGAAGACTTCGCGATCTAGGTCACGCCCACCACTGATTGCTGTGGGCGTGTCGATTGGGCTCCACGATCTTTTGAGATTTCCGCGGATATACTGTTGTTGCTAAGCCCTGTGAGGCGACTTTTGTAAGAACCTTGACCATAAGGTCTTTGCTGTTTTAATTAATATTACTTTGTCTGCTTCATTAGTTCGTTGTTGAATGGTTATGAATGCATCATTGTTGCAACTGTGCAAGCTAGCTACTGATCATGGGACTAGCTTGGTATGCACAGAGGGTCTCGGGGTTGTGTGACATCCCCGGGGTCCCGACAAGAATTGATATGCCTTTTGGGCTCGAGAAATTGTCGCCCACTGTAAGCATGCTATAAAAGGAGGAATCATCAGACGGCAGAAAAAAGGAGGAAGAAAGACATAATCAGGAGCACAAGACATATTGCATTTCAGTCTTTCTCTTGATCTATAACCAGCATACTCAATATAACCACACAGGAATAGGATTGTTATTCTCTCTAGACAAGGCCCGAACCTGTATAAAAATCCATTTATCATTCTCTCTGCTTGATTTGAGTCTTGGAGACCCCATGAATCAAACAATCATTACGTAAGTTCAATTTTAAAACACCAACAGTTGGTGCCGACCGTGGGGATCTTCTGGTCATCAGGTTTCCTTTATTTTTCAACCAACTCTAATGCTTCCATGGTAGGAGAATGGAAGGAGGAGAACTGGTTCGACTTGGCTGATTACGCAGATATCGACATGGATGCTGGCTTCCACTACGAACTGAGTATTGTATCATCCGATGGTAATGTCGCCTCCGGACATCATTCTCCAGGAGACCATACCCCACAACGTTATGTCCAAATGAGGAACCAATTTCCTCAAAGGGCAAGGGTCAATCCGACAACAATCAGGACTGCTCCGAGGCAGATCCAGGACATAGCGAGGCCTCCCCTTCCAAATGTTCAAGTTCGCTTAAGGCAGTCCGACCTCACACGGCAAGTCCTGGAAGCCATCATTCTGGAGCTTCATCAGCACCTAGTGGTATTATTTCTCCGGCTAGCCCCACAGAGGATGGGGTCGAACATGCTTTTCCTACTGGTTCGACCATCCCATCGTAGGGTTCATTTGCGGACAAAGATGTTTATAACCCGGACTTGCCCTTCCTAGAGGGGTTTGCTCTAAGTCGCCAGACGGTGTCTTTCAACTACTCCTCAAACGAGGCCTTGAGCACAAGTGGAGGTCATCAATGGGAGGTCTTCGTCCTTCCCTCTGGTGATGATCACTCTCCTAGACACATGACTGAGAACACCCCCCGACAATTAAACATTACGACCCCTCATGGCAATGGTAAGGACACATTCGGTGATGAACAGGATCAACACTCTGATGAGTGTGCGAGAAATCCTCGAGATAATCGCAATTCATTGAGGCAAACTCAAGGATCAAACATAGACGACCCTGAGACAACTCGACAGAGAAGAATAGCAGCTCAGAGACATCTGCCTGAGCACTTTCAGTACCAGTCCCAGTCAGAGGAAGCTCAGGAACTCCAACATATCAGCGATTTACTGGGCAATCTAACAGAAGAGCTTGCCTGAGTGCCTGGCTACGACCTCTTCACGCAAGAGATCGCACGAAGGCTTCAAAGCACGATGACTAGACTCGAGCACCCTCACCGTCATTATTCGAAAGTCATAGCAGTATGACTCCAACAGCTTCCAGTCATTCGAACAGCTCACCGCACAGAGATCAGCGCAACAAGGTATGTCATTCTCATAACCGGAGAAAGGTTTTTCGAATGCCTGAAGATAAACAAGCTCTTAGGAGAGGTGATTGTTCACCACTCTGACACAGAGGTCTCCTGCAGTAGACGAGATACGAGGAATATTACCATCGTTGAATCAAGACTTATCATAAGTGGGGTTCACCCACTGCCGGGTATCATCGTGTCGATCACCTGATGACGACAACCCTTCTTTTCTGCAAAGGAGGTGTTACAAATTAATTACCGGATGTAGGGCATTCTCGCCTAACCTCCGAGCAGTTCGCTGGCTGCCGCGGTTTCCACCAGTGAACATGGAAAAATTCCATGGGTCTCAGAATCCCATCGAGTTCCTCCAAATCTACACGACCACTATCCGAGCAGCAGGAGGAGTAGAGCGCGTCATGGTGAATTACCTTCTGATTGTGCTCAAAGGGTTCGCTCGATCGTGGTTGCTAAACCAACCACTCGAGTCGATCTACTCGTAGCAATACCTATGTGACCTTCTGCTAGCTAACTTCCAGGGTACCTACAATCGCCCTAGAAAGGAAGACGACCTGCACAGGATAAGTCAAAACGACCATGAGACCTTACGTCAATTCATCAGGCACTTTAGTCTGGTTCAGAATTCAATTCCTGAGGTTCTGATTCATCTGTTACCAATGCCTTCAAGCAGGGAGTCCGCAGCAGAAGAATTACAGAGGACATCGCTTTAAATCCTCTGGCTACTGTCGCTAAACTCTTCGAGATGGCTGGTCGATATGCGACTACTGTAGAAGCAGTCGAGTGGAGGGCCAAGAAATCCAAGAACAAGGTGAAGGGCCAAAAACCTTAAGGCAACAGTTTTGAGGAGGTCTTGGCTTAAGCGACAAGGAATCACAAAGTTCCAAGCAATATCCCAATCGAGACAAAGGTAAGCGCCCGGAGTGCAAGAACAACAAGCCTAAGTGGTGCCCTTTCTATAAAAAGGAAGGACATGACTTTCGCAACTGCCGTGTTTTCCAACGAAAACTCGAAGACGACTACAACGGCAAAGGACCACTTCCTACCCTCAAAAAGGTAGGGCAAGCGAATGGTCGTGCGCAGTCAGACAACAACAAGGAGATGCCATTCCAACATTCTAAGCATACCATCGAGCATATCTATGGGGGTTCATCGACATACGACTCAAAACGATAGCTTAAGGCTGTCGAATGTTAGGTAAACTCCATTAACCCTCCTCTTGTCAATAAGTTGCCGAAGTGGTCGAAAGTCACCATCTCATTCCAGAAGAGTGCCTGCCCGATACCGTCCCCTCGACCAAGTAGTTTTTCGATCGTGGTAGAGCCTGCCATCAACAACTATCGAGTAAATTGAATGTTAGTTGATGGTGGAAGCTCGTTAAACATATTATTTAAGAGTACCCTGGACGAGATGCATGTACCCAGAACCAAGGTAAGACCGGTACGATACTCTTTTCATGGTATTGTACTAGGGTCTTCGGCCAAACCTATTGGTCAAGGTTCTCTTCCTTTAACATTTGGTTCACCAAGTAATTTCAGGATAGAAAAGATCTCATTTGATGTGGTAGATTTCGATATGGCATATAACGCCATACTCGGACGAGCAACTTTGGCAAAATACTTAATGGCTACTCATTATAGGTATCCATGTCTTAAGATACCAGGTCCCAAAGGAGTAATCACAATTCACTGTGATAACAAGATAGCGCATATGTGCGACCGTTGATCCCTCCAGATGGTTGGCCAGATACCAACTCGGGATGAAAACAAGGAGCAATCTTCGACCAAGCAGTCAAAGTCAAAAGCTGCACAGAAGCCGAACTATCAGGTCAAAGAGGTTCCTCAAGATCCACAGGAGCCCTCGAAGACTATTCGCATCGGGGATACTTTTTATCCCAAATAGGAAGAAGCCCTCATCGCTTTCCTCCGAGCAAATGCATATGTCTTCATGTGGCAAGCATTCGACATGCTTAGAGTTCCCAAGGAAGTGATCATGCATAGGCTAGCTTTACGACCTGACAAAGTACCTATAAAATAGAAATTACAGAGATTTTCCCCTGATCAACGAGATGCTATCAAATCAGAATTGGACAAGCTACTTAAAGCAGACTTTATAAGAGAAGTTGACCACCCAGAGTGGTTGGCCAACCCTGTAATGGTTAGAAAGTCTAACGGCAAGTGACGGATGTGTGTAGACTTCAATGATCTCAATAAAGCTTGTCCAAAATATGATTTTCCTCTACCTTATATTGATCAGTTGGTTGATTCTAATACCGGTTGCGAAACATTAGGTTTTCTAGGTGCATATTCTGGCTACCATCAGATTAATATGCATCTAGAAGATGAAGAAAAGATCGTATTTATTACTCCATTTGGTATATTTTTTCTATGTCAAAATGCCATTTGATATAAAAAATGCTGGCGCTTCTTTTCAACGCTTGATGTAATCAACTTTTTCACCTCAACTAGGCCGAAATTTAGACGCCTATGTTGACGATCTAGTCATAAAATGCATCAAACAGCTTAATCATGTTTTCGACTTGCAAGAAACATTCAATGACCTCAGAAAAACGCCGTTTGAAACTCAATCCTGAGAAGTGTATATTCGGAGTCTCTTCAGAAAAGTTGCTTCGATTCCATGTCTCTGTATGAGGAATAAAAGCAAATCCAGAAAAGATAAAGGTCATCGTGCAAATGCGCGCCCTCTTAGCACGAAGAAAGAAGTCCATAAATTCACAGGATGCATGGCGGCTTTAAGTCATTTCGTCGCACAGCTGGGAGAAAAAGGACTATATTTCTTCAAATTTCTAAGGAAGCACAAGGGTTTCAAGTGGTTAGAAGAGGCAAACGCTACCTTTGACGATGTCAAGAGGTATCGTACGAGTGCTCTTGTTTTAGTTTCTCCAAAGCTAGAGGAGACACTCTTAATTTATCTAGCTGCCACGCCACAAGCAGTGAGTGCAGTACTGGTCGTAGAGCGTGAAAACATCCAACGACCAGTTTACTACGTAAGTGAAGTTTCACATGGGCCTAAGGTACGTTACCCTTAGATCCAAAAACTTCTTTATGCTCTCCTCATGTCTTCGAGGAGGCTGCAGTATTATTTTCAAGCACCCAAGATAATTGTGTCGTCTGAGTTTCACTAAGGAGTGGTCCTCCAGAACAGGGTAGCAGCGGGACACATGTCTAAATGGTCAGTAGAACTTAGGGAGTTCGACCTCCATTTCGTGTCCCGAACGACCATTAAATCCCAAATCTTGGTAGACTTTGCCGCCGAATGGACAAATCCTAAACCTGTTCTGGATCTCCAGTACAATACCCAAGACCAGTGGACGATGTACTTTGACGGGTCACTTACATTAAGTGGCTCGGGGCTGGGGTGGTCCTGGAATGTCCTACCGGAGAGACCTTAAAGTATGCCACTCAATTAAAATTTCAGACCACTAACAACGCGCAAGAGTACGAAGGTTTGCTGGCTGGCATACGAGCTGCAAAAGCACTCGTGATTCGACAACTACTCGTGAGAGGAGACTCTCAACTAGTCATGAATCAAGTCGGAAAAGAGTACCAGTGCTCTAATCTGACCATATCTCGGTACTTATCGGAGGTCCGAAAGCTAGAAAAGTATTTTTTTGGTTTTGAGGTACAATTTATCCCTCAAAAGGATAATTTCCTCGCAGGCCAGCTTGCTCGTATGGCTTCTTCCCGATCACAAGTACCAAAAGGAGTTTTCTTAGAGCAACTCCAAAAGTCGTCTCTGGTCGAAACACCAGAGACAACTCCTATTGAGACAGTTTCTCTAGAATAGGAGGATACCTGGATGAATCCCATCTATGAGTATCTTCAGAAGGGTACAATACCCAATGACGATCTCAAGGCAGATTGCTTATCCCGAAAGGCCAAAATGTATAGTTTGATCGAAGGAGTCCTCTACAAACGAGGCACTCAAAGGGTACTCATGCGATGCATATCGCAAAGAGAAGGACTAAATCTCCTTCACGACATACATGGGGGCATTTGTGGAACTCATGCTTCCCACAGAACACTGGTCGAAAAGGCCTTTTGACAAGGTTTTTACTGGCCGACAACCCTCTATGATCCCAAAGAGTTGGTTAAGAAGTGTGTACAATACCAGTTTCATAGCAGGCAGATACACCAACCGGCTCAGGTATTGCAAACAATTCCTCTATCTTGGCCTTTTGCGACCTGGGGTCTCGATACCTGGGGACTGTTCCCAAAGGCTCTAAGAGGTTTCGAGTTCCTTTTTATGGCTATTGATACATTCACAAAATGGACCGAAGCCGAACCTGTGACTGGGATAATAACGAAAGCAGCAAAACGGTTCATGATTAGATGCGTGATTACTCGGTTTGGGGTCCCAAGTCGAATAATCACAAATAATGGTAAGCAATTTTCGAGCGTAAAATTTTAAGAATTTTGCGACAAGTTGGGTACCAAAGTGTGTTATGCCTCTGTTGCCCATCCTCAAAGCAATGGAGCAGTCGAAAGAGCGAATGGCCAAATAATGCAGGGAATCAAAACTCGAGTCTTCGACCAGTTGGTCAAGCGCTCGAGGTCTTGGGTACAAGAATTACCCTCAGTATTATGGGCAATTCGCACGACTGCTAGTCGGGCCACAGGTGAAACACCTTTTTTCCTAGTTTTCGGTGTCGAAGCCATGCTTCCACCCGAACTAAAGATTAGGTTGTGGATATCGTGAGGATATGTGCACGATCTCAGGATGATGAGTCAATTGGCAATGGCTTTGTTGGTTTGCAAAATCTCGCGTTTTCGGGGTTTGCTTCTTGCTGTCAGACCACAGGCGGTCTGACCGGTGGTTTGGGGCGGTCGATCCGCCTGTGGAACTGGCCGGACCGGCAATGGTGGCGGTCGGACCGGCTCGACCTAAAATTGGCTTTTGGAGCTTAGCCAAAATAGGTTGTGTAGGCGGTGAGGGAGTCTCCGGATGTGGTTTCATCATTTTGGAGCTCCTACCAAAAGTTCTATTGAGTTGAAAATTCCAGAAGGTTTCGGAATTTCTCGCTTGAATTTTGACTAAGTCCTTTGGACCGGTCCGACTGCCGTTGTGGGAGCGGTCCGACCGGCATGAAATCGGTCGGACCGACCCTGTGGAGCGGTCAGACCGGCAGCCACTTGGAGGTGAGCCAAGTGTTGCATTGAGCTTGTTTTGAGTGTGTTATTATATGAACTTCAATGCTTTATTGATGTATATTGCATTGCGGAACTAACGTGGGTCAAGTTGTGAAGAACTTGTTCCCTAAACGGTTTGTTTGTCTATTGCTGTGCAGGTGGCTTGCAGGTCAACGACGTCAACGGTGAGTGGATCGGGACTACGCTTGGAGAGCGAGGTCCAGAACGATCAGGGCTACCGGGTGAGGTCGTGTGACACAAGCTTGGTGCAGGATGGACAAGATAGATCGAACGAGTGGTTCGATACAGCTGGTTGGATCAGGCGGTGCGGATATCGATGCGAGTCTCTGGGAGGTTCCGATGGGATTCGGACAAGAGAGGCTTTGCGATGCGATGAGAACCGCTGATCAACCTACACGTGGTGAAGCAGGCGATTGCTTCAAGAGTTATTTGTGTGTGGGTCCCATGTGTAAGTGACCCCAAAAAGGAAACCCTAGCTCTCTAGTATAAATAGGAAGGGGGAGATGGAAAACAAAGTGAGGCATTCATTTGGTTTTCTTCCCTTGCTTTTCTAGGGTTAGGGTTTGGAGAGGAAGAGAGGGAGAGATTGTATGCTCATTGGGTGAGCTCTTGTCCTCCTTGTTGGAGTGGCTTTGTAAGCATCTTGTGAGATCAATCAATCTTGTGATGCTTGCTTGTGAGATCATTTGTCTCCTCTTTTGTGTTCTTCTCTCATTTGAATGAAGTTTATGCTTCCTTGATTCAAGTGTTTAAACTTGATCTTTTAACCCTTTGTGTCTTGCTTTGATGTGTGGGAGTACTCCTAGGATCATCTAGACCATCAACCCCCACAAGCAAGTCTTGAATCAAAGTTTTTCATACTTCAGGGTTTGTGCACTTCTTTGCTTAATCCTTGAGAGTTTGTTTCTGCGAAGTGGATCTGAAGGATCGTCGCTAGAAATAGGTCTCCAATATCATTAGGGAGGTGTGCTCGAAATTTGGTCAAGTTTCATTGGTTGAATCAAAAGTTGGATCAAATTTCGTTTTGGATTTGGGGTGGATTTTTCAAGATCGGTCGAACCGGTCGACCGATCTTATAGCAATGCGGTCCGACCGCCGCTTAGTTGCCGGGTCGGACCGCATTGGTTGAATGTCGGTCGACCGCCCTTGTAACCGGTCCGACCGCTTTGTGCCTGATCAACCCTTTGAAATTAAGTCTCCACTTTTGTATCGTGTGGTTGGGGTTATCGAATTCAGCACAAGGCGTCCATTGTGTGCTTATCGATCTTCTTAGCTTTCATAGCTAAAGGAGTAAGGTTCGTGTTGAATTTGATTTAGGCGAGAAAGTTGTGAAAGCGCCTATTCACCCCCTCTCGATCGCCTTCCGGTCCTACAAGTGGTATCGAGCGGTTAGCTCTTTGCTATAGATCTTAACGGTCTTTGGAGCCATGGCGATCGAGCGATATTCAATCGGGCCACATGTTTTTGATGGAGTTGATTTTGCATATTGAAGGCCGAATGGAGGCCTACATCGAGGCTCAAGGGCACGCGATTTGGCTTAAGGTGAAAAACCCTTATGTCGTGCGGTAGATGACAATTTGATCACTCGGATGTGGAGAACAACAAAGCAGGCTCGTAATTTCTTGATTCAAGGCCTTAGTCGATCGGAGTTTGAGCGTGTTGCTCACTTGTCGTCTCTGCTCATGAGATCCGCGACTCTTTGTGATTATCACGAGGGTCCATCGCGATCAAGGAAGTGAGACAAACCGACTAAAGAAAGCATACTCCAAGATCGAGCAAAGACACGTGAATCTTTAGATGAGTGTGGGAGATTTTCTAAAATTCTTCATGATCTCCGCTTTGTTGATCTTGTATTTTCGAGTCAAAATGCACGCCAACCTTTTGGGTGCTTTGGATGTGAAGGTCCGGGGATGAAGATCATCGCCATCAATGACAACATCACATGAGTGAGCTTACCATGGATAAGCTTTACTCGAGGTTGAAGACGCATGAGATTGATTTCATCTCGTGTCTCCCCACGATGAGCCGATGGCTTTAGTGGTCGACAACTCTAAGGGTAGATATGATGATTCTTTTAATGTTAGCTCATCCGGATTTTCTTTGTCCTTTGCATTCTTTGAGCGATGAGCAACTTGAGAGACTACCCGAGGATGACTTAGCCCTCCTATCCACAAAATTCACGAGCCTACAATAATGTGAGGAGTAGGAGGAGAGGTGGACCTATCACATGCTTTGAATGTGGTGAGCCAAACCACATTCGCTCTAGATGCCCCAAGTCAAGGGCAAGGAGGAGAAGGAGTCACAAAGGCATCCTCAAGCGAGGGATGCTAAGTCCAAGAAGACAAACTATCGCAAGTTTGTCAGCCGAGTCCTTGAAGCTCTAGAGGATGTGAGCATGGAAGATGTGGACTCGGAGTCGGACGACGACAAGAGTGACTCCCGTGGCAAGAAGAAGGCTCGTGATTTCACCGGCATGTGCTTTATGGCTAAGAACACCACGACAAATGACTTCTCCAACAAATGAGGATCCTTTTAGTGATCCCGATGAGGTATGCCCTTCACTTCGACATGAAAAGGGCTTTGGTGCTTGCCGAACAAAAATTGCATAAGCAAGCTAAACTGATTAAGAAACAGGATACTATGATTGATAATTTGAACCTAGAAGTGGTTAGGCTCAAATCCATTAATCCTAATGAATTCTGTGATTCATGCTCTAGCTTACTTAATGAATTGTCAAGCTTGAATAATGCTCATTCCTCTGTTGAAAAACAATTGGAAAATGCTCTTTCTGAACTAGAATCTCTCAAGTCTAGTTCTGTTTGCATGAATGCCATTCCGCTTGATGTGACTGTTTTAGATGCTATTCCGTTAACTTACTCAAACTGTGCCTTGCTAGAATTAAAACTGGATAGCTCTTTAAAAGAATTGGAAAAATTTGATGCTAGTCACACTTGTTCTCATTGTAAGAATAATCGAATTAAAATGCAAGAGATGACTGAAATGGTTGTTTATTCTAGAATTGCCTCTTGTGAAAATTGCCCTAAGCTTACAATTGAGATTGAAGCTTTAAACAAGACTCTTGAAGAGAAAGCTAAAATTGAAAGATCTATGTCTCTTACTGCTTCCAAGAAAGTTATTGATTCTTCCTCTTGTATGTTGCATGCTGAAATTGAAACTGCTATTGGTAAGATACAAGAGGCTTTTAGAGTCAAATTTAAGGAGCAGTTGAATAGGATTGGAGAGTCCTATTGTGTGTCTTGTGAGGCTCAAAGTGGAAGTGGATCTTCTTAAGAGCAAACATGTTGAGGCAATCGATTCTAAAAAGTGCTCCAATTGTGGAGTTTTGGCAAAAGAGAACGATTACCTCAAAATGACTCTTGAGAGGTTTTCTAGTGGGAAAAAGAAACTCAACTTGATTCTAGTCCAATCCAAGGTGAGTGTGAAAAATAGTGGCCTAGGTTTTAAGTCCCTAGAGTTTTCCAAGGATCTCCCACCAAAGATTGCTAGAGTTGTGAAAAGTGGTTTGGTTGAGCAAGAATCTTCTTTGACTTCAAAGGTTGTTCCTAAAGCTGTAGGTTCTGCTCAATCTCTTTCTAGCAAGAATGGTGCTTCTGTCTCACCAGTACGGACCCCTCAAAAGGTCAAGTACCATTGCACTTTCTGCAAGAAAGAGGGCCGCACGGTTGAGTTTTGCTTCCGGAGAGCAAAAATTGAAAGGAAAGAGAGGATGAGCACCTTGAGATCCATTAGAGGAGTCTCTTCTTCAGCTGTAGTCTCTAGAGCCGGACAGCCTATTCAGCGTACCACATATAGGCCTAGGTTCGTAGAGAATTTTGTTGACTCTTTTGGTGGGTCCAGGCAGCAGGTTGGTCTTGGATATCGTGAGGATAGACCACGGGTAGCACCTAGACAGGGGGAGTATCGGTCTTTTGGTAGATCGTTTTGGAGAGGTCCAGGTGGTGCTCATGGGCATTCTTATGATTTTGTGCCTGATCATTTCTCTGCTGCTTCTTTTGCTATTCCTGTGCCTCGTCCATCTCAAGATCGACACCTAGATCCTTTATCTCAAATCCCAAGATCGAGGCATGGATGTTTTGAGGGAATTTGCTCTTTTTGCTTTCATTGTATCATAATGCATTTTTATTTCAAATGTCGTGCACTGCATAATAAAATCTGTGGAGCCTTGAGTATTATCCTTGTATGGCTTGATTTCATACTCTATACCTTGTCATATCAAGTGATAGTCTGCTAGACTTCTTTTATGGCTCTTCGTGTTTGGCTTAGCTTTTGCCTTGCTAGCTTTGTATCTGTGAGCAAATTGAATCGAATCATGTCTTGTTGGATCTTGTGACTAGTTTTGCTCTAGTGATCTTTTTATGATTCCTGCCATGTCAAATAGGCTGATTTGAGTCTTGAACTTATTTTGAGATGAAAAATGAGCTTTTTATCTTCTTAAGTCAAGCAAATGAAAATGAGATTTTCTCGTGCGAAAAAGCGATCTCACCAATCCTTTCTCGTGAGACGGCTTGCCATTGCACTAGGCATGAACTCAGGGGGAGTTTTGGATGACCTAGACCACTCTTTTAAGCTTATCGCTTGAGATGGTCGCGGCAAGGCTTTAGATCTAGCACAGTGAAAAAATCCTTTTAGGAAAATGCTCAAAATGCTAAGTGCTTGAGTTTTGCTTCAAAAGAATACTCTTGATGCTCAAAATGTCTCAGTTCTTGTTTTGAGTCTCTTTTTGCTTATAGACATGGTTTGACTCATTATTGGTTGCTTTTAGTGAAACTTTGACATTGAGCAACCTTTCATGATTTTAATTCTGTTAATCTCAGATTGCTGCTATCTGGGTTTTTGCTTTGCAGTACATGTTTTTGTCATGATTGAATATAGTGTCTTCTCTTTATATGGCTTGGTATATGTCTTGTACTGTCTACATAGATAATGTTCATGGCTCCTTTTGTTAAAATTTCAAAAATAAAGTTATTTCTTCATGCTCGTTCTTGTCCCATGCATCTTGATGAATTCATTGTCAAAGGGGGAGAAGGATTGAAGAAAATGCTGCTTTGGAGCTTTTGGTTTACAGAAGGTTTCATACATAAAAGAACACACACACACACACACACAAAAAAAAATTGTGAACCTTTTGAAAATTTGTGATCATAGTGAGTTGAGTATCTGGGTTTTATTACCTTTTTCTGATTTGAATTGCAATTCAAGAAGACTCACAATGATCAAAGGTCAAATAGAACATATTGTCTTTCATATGGACCTTAGTGAGATTTTTGGCCATCTTCTGGAATTTGAATCCTTTTGTGCGTTCATTGCCTTATCTCACTTGCCTGTACTATTCTGAAGCCAGCTTGGTCGGTTCCAAAGCTTTTTCTTGCTTATGGACCAAGTTGTGCCTTTATGCGAAAACGGCGATTTTTACTTTTCATTTCGAAAAACCACATTTTCTTGGAAATTGCCAATGTGTTCATCAAGGGGGAGATTGTGGATATCGTGAGGATATGTGCACGATCTCAGGATGATGAGTCAATTGGCAATGGCTTTGTTGGTTTGGAAAATCTCGCGTTTTCGGGGTTTGCTTCTTGCTGTCAGACCACAGGCGGTCTGACCGGTGGTTTGGGGCGGTCAGACCGCCCGTGGGACGGTCGGACCGGCAATGGTGGCCGGTCGGACCGGTCTGACCTAAAATTGGCTTTTGGAGCTTAGCCAAAAATAGGTTGTGTAGGCAGGTGAGGGGAGTCTCCTGGATGTGGTTTCATCATTTTTGGAGCTCCCAGTCAAAAGTTCTATTGAGTTGAAAATTCCAGAAGGTTTCGGAATTTCTCGCTTGAATTTTGACTAAGTCCTTTGGACCGGTCCGACCGCCGTTGTGGGAGCGGTCCGACCGGCATGAAATCGGTCGGACCGGCCCTGTGGGGCGGTCAGACCGGTAATCACTTGGAGGTGAGCCAAGTGTTGCATTGAGCTTGTTCTGAGTGTGTTATTATATGAACTTCAATGCTTTATTGATGTATATTGCATTGCGGAACTAACGTGGGTCAAGTTGTGAAGAACTTGTTCCCGGAAACGGTTTGTTTGTCTATTGCTGTGCAGGTGGCTTGCAGGTCAACGACGTCAACGGTGAGTGGATCGGGACTACGCTTGGAGAGCTGAGGTCCAGAACGATCAGGGATACCGGGTGAGGTCGTGTGACACAAGCTTGGTGTAGGATGGACAAGATAGATCGAACGGGTGGTTCGATACAGCTGGCTGGATCAGGCGGTGCGGATATCGATGCGAGTCTCTGGGAGGTTCCGATGGGATTCGGACAAGAGAGGCTTGGCGATGCGATGAGAACCGCTGATCAACCTACACGTGGTGAAGCAGGCGATTGCTTCAAGAGTTATTTGTGTGTGGGTCCCATGTGTAAGTGACCCCAAAAAGGAAACCCTAGCTCTCTAGTATAAATAGGAAGGGGGAGATAGAAAACAAAGTGAGGCATTCATTTGGTTTTCTTCCCTTGCTTTTCTAGGGTTAGGGTTTGGAGAGGAAGAGAGGGAGAGATTGTATGCTCATTGGGTGAGCTCTTGTCCTCCTTGTTGGAGTGGCTTTGTAAGCATCTTGTGAGATCAATCAATCTTGTGATGCTTGCTTGTGAGATCATTTGTCTCCTCTTTTGTGTTCTTCTCTCATTTGAATGAAGTTTATGCTTCCTTGATTCAAGTGTTTAAACTTGATCTTTTGACCCTTTGTGTCTTGCTTTGATGTGTGAGAGTACTCCTAGGATCATCTAGACCATCAACCCCCACAAGCAAGTCTTGAATCAAAGTTTTTCATACTTCTAGGGTTTGTGCACTTCTTTGCTTAATCCTTGAGAGTTTGTTTCTGCGAAGTGGATCTGAAGTATCGTCGCTAGAAATAGGTCTCCAATATCATTAGGGAGGTGTGCTCGAAATTTGGTCAAGTTTCATTGGTTGAATCAAAAGTTGGATCAAATTTCATTTTGGATTTGGGGTGGATTTTTCAAGATCGGTGAACCGGTCGACCGGTCTTATAGCAATGGTCCGACCGCCAGTTAGTTGCCGGTCAGACCGCTGGTTGAACGTCGGTCAGACCGCCCTTGGTAACCGGTCCGACCGCCTGTGCCCAGATCAACCCTTTGAGATTAAGTCTCCACTTTTGTATCGTGTGGTTGCCGGGGTTATCGAATTCAGCACAAGGCGTCCGCTGTGTGCTTACTGATCTTCTTAGCTTTCATAGCTAAAGGAGTAAGGTTCGTGTTGAATTTGATTTAGACGAGAAAGTTGTGAAAGCGCCTATTCACCCCCCCCCCCTCTCAGTCGCCTTTCCGGTCCTACATAGGTCAACACGAGTCGAAACCTTCAACGAATCTACCCGATAATAACTTCGAGGACATGACATCAACCTACTCAAAGAGAAGAGAAATCAAGCCTTAATCTGTTCAGCAGTCTACCAGCGAGCCCTGCGCAAATACTATGATCGTAAGGTCCAACCTTGTGGTCTTGCTGTAGGTGATATAGTATTGAAGAAAATTCAATCCCAGTCTAATGGGAAGAACTTTTCCCCCAAGTGGGAAGGTCCTTACATAGTGGTCGAAGTTACGCAACCAGGATCGGTACAACTATCAATGGAAGACGACTGGATTCTCTCGAACTCTTGGAACATTGACCAGTTATGCAAATTTATGCGTAACCAACCACCCCAATAATAAAGTATTAGGTTCTTTCTATCTTTATTGTCTTACTTTCAGTAGCGCTTCAATAATTTTTCAACTATCCCCTGGTCGTAAGTTTTTCTACAACCGGTACCCAGTACTTCTTTACACTGGTCGAAAGGATAAGAACATCACCTAGTCGAAGCTTTTCCTTTCTGCACGTGGTCCTGCCCACTAGAAGGAACTTCCTAATGTCAACTCGTACCTCACTTTTACTGCCAACACAAAGAGCTTGGATTCAACAAACATGGTCAAAATATATTCAAGCCAACTCTTAGTACCTTAGTTTATTTCTTCATTCGTTTTGAAAAAATACTCTAAGCAAAGTACACTTTGGTAATTTGTTTGACTACTCTTGGTAAACTCAGTTGGTTCTAACTGGTCAGAGAAAGACAGAACACTTAGTCGAAGTCTTTCCTCTCTGCATGTGGTCCTGCCCACTAGAAGAAACTTCCTAGCATCGTCATGTTTCTAACTATTGCTGCCAGGGCAAACCTATTGAGTGCACTCTAAAAGGTCAAACAAATTCTAAAGGAACTCTAGACGTTTGTCTAACTCAAGTTGCCTCTCTTGATTTGATTAATCTAGTCGGAGATGGTAACATCACCTAGTCGAAGCCTTTCCTTTCTTCACGTGGTCCTGCCCACTAGAAGGAACTTCCCAGTGTAGACTCGTTACTACTTTTATGACCAGTGCATGATAATCGGGATCACAGACTATAAGTTAGCCAAACCTCTCTTTTCAGAAAACCCTTTTAACATTGTTTACTTAGTTTATTTGAATAAACTAGGCAAATAGTCTGGGGCTAGGATAAAGTTATTAATATGACTTCAATTCTTAGTCTTAATCTCTTTTTCCATTCATTATCTTATGAGTTACTAACTACTCGACAAGATGATTTTTCAGGAAGAAGAAAGGATTATATATATCAGCAAACTTATATTTGCAGGTTCCTATTACAAACTACTCTAACGAAGGAGATCCTATCTGCATCTCCTCAGTGACTTCCTTGCTAATCAACTGCATATCTTCCATCACCGCTCCACTTCTACTTCAGAGCAATCGAAGTCAGCTTTGACTAGTTGCAGACTAAAGTTGGGGTCATGAGCTTTAAGTTTTACCAAAACAAAACTTATTCCGCCTTTGACCACCTCCTTTATGGAATCAGCTTGGTTGGTCACCAACTCTTGCAAAGTTCCGACTTGTTTTCCAATGGTACACAAGTGAGCAATTATCATGTTTTCATGAGTGACCTCCTCGGAATGTAGCCCATTGAGTACATTGTTAAGGAGAGAAATATTGTCATGCAGGTTAATTCTGATCGACTTCATCTCCTCCTGATTACAAGTCGAAGCCTCACGGAGTTATTTTATTTCGACTGCTTGCTCTGAAAAGAACAAGGCAGTGACCCCTAAAGGAAAACAGAACTGGTCGCAGGAAAAGACTTGTTTACATGCCATCATCGTCATGAGAAGCAGTGCTTTTTGCATAGCGCTCCTCCCAAGACTTAACCTCCTGATCTTTTTCTTTGGCGATACGGGAAATCTCGTGAACAACCATGGTCTTGTCTTTGACCTCGATTTCGCGCTTCCCATTTCGACTTCTTTTTTTTGAAAAGGAACGAGGGTTAGAAAAAGAAAGGAAGGTTATAAGCGGTCTTAAGTTCCACACTTATCGTTTATTTATCCCTGCAACTTTTGAATTGCAGAGTTTGCCTTCTGAAGCTTCTTCAGAAGAGACTCTTTGTCTTCCCTTAGCTTTTTTGTCTCGACCTTCTCGTAGTCGAGCGAATCGGTCAAGGACTTTTCGTTGCTCTTGAGCCTACAGAGGAAAAGAGTAGACATAAGCATAAGACAAGCGATTGTAAGTCTTTCTATGACCGGTACCTAGTCGTAAGTTTTTCTACGAAAATCATCTGGTCGTAAGTTCTCCTACGACCATTATCGAGTCGTAAGTTTTTCTACGATATTTCCCTAGTCGTAAGTTCTTCTACGACCAGCACATAGTCGTAAGTTTTCTACGATAATCTTCTGGTCGTAAGTTCTCCGACGACCAGTATCTAGGCGTAAGTTTTTCTACGATATTTTCCTGATCGTAAGTTCACTACGACCAGCAGATAGTCGTAAGTTTTTCTACGACAATCCTCTGGTCGTAAGTTCTCTATGACCAGTATCTAGTGGAAATTTTTTCACGATATTTCCCTGGTCGTAAGTTCTTCTACGACCAGCACATAATCATTAATTCTCCTATGACAATCCCCATAAGCACTGTGTAGATGGTCAAAACATAAACGACTACGAGTAAAAGTGACTTGCCATCATTGTGCCTGCTCGTAGAGTTCCGCCTTCTCCTGTCGTAGTTGTACAAGTTGTTTGTTGTACTATGCAAACTTGCTCTAGAGCTCTCTGCATAAAGAAGGACAGTGAGAGGATAGAAAAGCCACATATATAAAAGTTGAGTAACAAGCATTTATGTTGATGCTCGTTTGAGCAAACATGGAGAGTATGCATGTAGGGTTCTTTAGCTCATCAAGCTCTTGAACCTGATTCCACCATACCTTTTCGAGATGCTCGTCATCGAAAATATTCCCCTTGTTAGGAATATCCTTGGGGTGTGGAATTCGGGTGCAAGACCTGAAAGCAGAAAACCCCACAACTGAAGACGGGCTAAAGAATTCAGAAAAGAAGTTAACATATTCTTCTTCTTCTGATTCGGTGAGGACAACTCCATGGGGATCGGCAGGAACGTCTATGGCAACTTCCTTCCCGGTGCGGTCGCCCAACGATCCATCACCTTTGCCTGATGCCTCCGCTGCATCATGCACTATTTTTGCATCAGCCTCTATGACCACTCCTATGGTCGCAGTTGCTTCGGTAGCAACGACCTCTTCCACCACTCGGACGATTGATGACTCTTCGAACACTGCCACTGTCATTCCTCCAACTACCGGAGAAATAGTAGTGAATTCCTCGATAGGAGTGTCCTTGAGGGCTGGAGGAGTTGGGCTAAGATCACAAAGGAAAATGCGTAAAATGGTAAAAAAACAAAATGTAAATGTTATTCTTGCACTTTTATCTTTTTTACATACCTTCATGTGCCAAATTTGATCTCGAATCTGCAAGAAACCTTCCCTAAAGATGATTTCTTTGACTTCTCAACCTCGACCACGTCTGGTCGAGGGTCTTGAGCGACCACTGCCGCTCCTTGAGCCTCCTAGCTCTCCGGATGGCGGAGACATATCTCGACCACATCAAGGGCATCACTGCCCTCGACCACAGACACTGTTGGTGCAGCGATTTCCTTCATAAAAGACATAAAACTCTTCCAGTTCTCCTTTAATTGTTGCTTGACAAAGCCACAGGAGGTAGAAACTGTGAAAGTCTTATTATCATAGTAAAAGGGTACCTTGCTCTTGTTTCTCCGCAGCAACCATTTCTACAGCGAACCGTGCAAAGGGCCTGTTTAGAGTAGCAGAGCTCGAGATTGAGCCTCTCTTGTCAACTACTTTCACGAGCCAATGCTTTTTGGCCAGAGGAGCCTCGGCATGCTCCATCGCCGCGCCAACGACCATCAATTCGACCTCTTCGTCGTCTCGACAGCCTTCCATGCCTACTTTCCATAGAAGTCAGAAAAAGAAGTATTACTAAGTGGTCGTATGTTCTTCTATGACCAGAACCTAGTCGTAAGTTTTTATATGATAACCCTCTAGTCGTGACTTTTTCCATGGCCATTCTCTGGTCGTAAGTCCATCTACGACTAGTACTTAGTCGTAAGTTTTTCTACGACTACGAGATCTTAAGAATAAATCAGTCCTTGATTACCTTTAGGCTTTCCCTCCTATCCTCTGTGGTCAAAACCTCAAGAATTTGAGGAGACGCCATGTTTGGCGGCGGGGATTTTTCACAAACGAGCTTGACCCGGGCGTCAATTTCCTCTTGTGAGAGATTTGCAGGAGTGAATAAACTTTCAATAACCAAATTAGAAATCAATAGCAAGAGTGCTAAATCGAAGGTTTACTTACCTTGCTCGTAATCTCTGGTCTGGTCTTGCAACCCCGAGAACTTCCACATAGGATGTGCTCATTTCTCTAGAGAGCTAATGCGGCGCATGAAGAAATCCTGCACCACATGCCAACCGGTGAGCCCCTCCTCCTTCAAGTCCTTGATGGCTTGAATGTAGTGGTGATCCAGCCAAGATCCTTGGGAGTCAAATCCCAAGAAGAAATCTTCTCAGTGGCATTCCCAACGAAAGAGAGGCTGTCTTCACTAGTCATCTCCTAGTAGAACCACCTCTTCTTCCATCCGGACCATGACGACCAGGTGAACATCTGAATGTACTCCTTCGACTTCCCATCGTCGAGCTTTAGACTACAGCTACCGATGACACCCGCTCGCTGGGTCATCCCGTAGAAATACTGGAACAACTCCAAGTCAGACGGAATCCCCAGGTAGGCCTCACACAAGTATACGAAAATACCTAACATTGTGATGGAATTGAGAATGAGGTTCACCAATTCCAACCCAAAGTGTTCGAGTACGAGCGTGAGGAAAGGGTGAGCAGGCAATCGAAGGCCACACTCATAGTACACCTGGAAGATGGGGATCTGCCTAATCTCCCCTGACCGCCAATGTTGCCCAGAAGCCTCAATCCACATCCCGAACTCTTTCTTTGGAATCTTCTCGGTAGCGACCAGAGCTTTCATCTTGGTCGCGTCTATCTCTGATTCGGCCCACTGGGAAGCGGCTCCAGCCATCTTTCTCAAAGGGAGGTGGCTTGGAGGCGTATGATTTGGTTGGCGACAGAGAATGCGAAAGCGCGATGCACAGTTGGAGTGATTGGGGAAAAGTAAGAACCCTACAATTGCACCCACGATAAGTTTTTAGTACCGCGTACTTGGGTTAAACACGTGGCAACCCAACAGTTGCCACCTCTTCAAGAACTGCTCCAACAGACAGGTCTATGAGAGTCGATTCAGATTCATAAATTTGTTTGTTCGAGAAAACCGAGTTTGTCTTTACACCTCAAGCGAAATTACCTTCTTGACCAAGTCTTTTTCTGGTCCAATGAAATACCAGTCAGAAAGGATTTACTTCTAATTACCATAGTATGGCTGCTTTGTAGTTGTAAGATTTTCTACGACCACTTGCAGTCATAAGATTTCCTGCAAACTTCTTGACCGAGTCTGTTTCTGGTCAAATGAAATACCAGTCGAAGAGACTTTCTTTCGACCACCGTTCTACGACCATCTTCTGGTCGAAAGATCATCTACCACTCCTTTTCCAAGTAGGTACTTTCACTTGAAGCTGGGGGCTAGATGATGAGGATCTAGAAATCCTCATTTAATTATTTATCCATAATCCTTATTACAGATAATGACGCCACTATATGGTTTTTGAGTATACCCCTTAATGTTCATAAGGGAGAAGCTGGAGTTGTAATATCTTCTACGACTACCTCATGATCGTAAGTTCTTCTACGATCACCTCATGGCCGTAAGTCCTTCTACGACTAGGTCAGCCACGACCACCCCATAGTCGTAAGTTCTTCTATGACTAGCACATGATCCTAAGTTCTTTTACGATCACCTCATGGTAGTAAGTCCTTCTATGACCAGGTTAGTTACGACCACCCTATAATCGATCGAGCTTACAAACAAGTAGGCCCAATTGATTAGGGTATCTAAACAGTCACTACACGCTATTATTCTCTGGAATAACTGCACAATTAATCTCTTTGTCCTTGTGATGACTGCCTGATGATGTGGGAATGTTATTTCTTCAACAGTAATCTCCGGTAACTCTGCTATCATTTGAAGCATTGACACGCCCTTTGGGCTCGAGAAATTGTCGCCCAGTTCGAGCACGCTATAAAAGAAGGAATCACTAGACAGCGAAAAAAAGGAGGAAGAAAGACACAATTAGGAGCACAAGACATTGCATTTCAGTCTTTTTCTTGATCTGTAACCAGCATACTCAATAGAAACACACATGAGTAGGGTTGTTATTCTCTCCAGAGAAGGTCTGAACCTGTATAAAAAATACCTATGTCATTCTCTCTGCATGATTTGAGTCTTGGAAACCCTCGAATAAAACAATTATTACATAAGTTCGGTTCTAAAACACTAACAACAGATTTCCTTTATTAGTACACAACGAGTTAGGCTAATTACATGAGTCCATTTTCTAGTCGGCCGTCGAACTAGCATATACATGTACAGGTTTGTATTGTGTACGTTTACTAGTCGACCGCCGGACTGTCGTATGCATGTATATGCATGTACGATTACTAGTTTGAGACAGCCTTATACATGCCAACTAAGAGTCTGGCCACTGGACTACGTATTGCATGTATGTCTTTTGGTTTTCAAGTTAGGTTGTTAGTTGGAAGTCCGAGTGGGTTGATCTTGTACGTGCATGTGTTTTCCTTTAGGACCACTTCAAGTAAGTATGTACGTGCATGTGTGCGTTTTGCATTAGGACTTCTATTCATCATGTCTGCGTGTGTGTGCTGGCTATATAAAGCCATAGGCCTTTGGCAATAGTTTTTAGTTTTGGGGTTATGAATTAAAACACGTGCATGTGTTGGCCTTCGGCTGGTTTATCTTTGTTTTATATGTGTTCTTGTATATTCCAATCTTATATTTCATCTTAACGTCAGGGTTTCAAGCTATGGTGCTAGGAGTTACATGTTGGGTCTTTGATCCCTATTTCTCGTTCGTGTACTGAGGTGTATGTAATACTCTGAAAAATAGTAATAATATTAATAATCGCGTCTTAAGGGTCGGAGAGTAATTAATTAAATAGTAGCAATGATTAATTAATTATTAACCTCTTAAGGGCCTGGGTGTAATTAAATAAAAAGAATTCATGAAAAATAGTATTCTCGGAATTTTTTTATGAGCTATAAATAGGTTTGTGGTTATTTTAGAAAAAAAAACCCTAGCCATTTTTTCTTCCCCTCGTACCGCAAGATAATTTCCTTGCGTTCTCGCCTTCGATCGCCCATTGCCGCCCGCTTTACTGTATGCATCTGCCGTCTTCTTACTGGTTCCACCTGACGCCTTGAGCCGTGGCACCGCCGCTGAATCTGCTCTGAAGCTTTGTTCTCTGTGACGCCGAGCCGATCTGCTTTTCCCTGCACGTGGCGCCTGTGCGTTGTTGTGCCGAGTGCCCTCCTGCGCTGCGCGTGGACGTTCAATGAGCCGCTTTCTTTGCTTTGCTCGCTAATCTGCTATTCTTTTTCGCTGCTGCCGTGCCTCCCAGTACCAAGATCGCTTGCTGCTCTGTTGTCTGCCGCCTACGCTGGCCGAGCCAAGGATCGCTGCAGTGAAGCGGCCGACAACCAAGATCGCTTTCGCTGCGGCTAGCTGTTCGTTGTTGTTTTTCTTGGCTGCCAACTGCCGAGCCGATTTGCTGATCGCCTGCGCCGCTGATCGCCAGGATCCGATTTCTTGTGGGAGAGGCGTCGTGCTTGTTGCCGTCTTCTAATCAAATCGTGCGTCGCAACTAGTAAAGGCAAGTGCATGGTAGACAGCGATCAATGATCGATCACTGTTTTCTTTATCTTCTATTACCATTATCGTTGTGCTTTTATTCTGTTTAATTGCAAACAAATAATTGGTATGTTTATATCTTTGTTGACAAGCATGATGAAAAGTTGGATATGATGTTTATGATGGAGTTTGCATGTTTGCATACATAAGCATCTTTGCATAAGAGAAGGTGATCATGATTGATCACAACTCCACGGGAGTGGAGGAGGTCCCCGATCCTTATGGAGGAACGGGCTTGAGAGTGAATGTTGTCGCGAGCATTCACTCATGCTATACCGGTATACGCGAAAAGAAGTGCATGTGGACATGTAGAATAGAGTTGCATTCATAAATGAGATTAATGACTGAGAATATTAATGAAAGTGCCTGTGATGATAATGAAGTTATTGATTGCTGTTGATTTATTATTATCGTTGTATATCGATGTGTTTGCTGAGTCGTGGACTCACCCTTGCTCTATTGTTGTCTTTAGGTGATCTTCGAGGCTGCCGTAATTGAGAGCGAGTAGAGCACATGGACATCACATGATCATTCGTCATGATAATATTTTCATTCAATATTGGTTTACACATGGACATGTTAGAGGTTGAATAAAGTTTAGGATATCATTTGAACTAGACTATTTGCTTTATTAATTTGGATTCATATATTGATGCTACTTTGGTTTATTTACCTGGGTATCATTCTCATTGATTATTTATTGTCGTTTGATCCATAATTATGCATGTTCTTTTGTGATCCATTGATATGATTATCATTGTTGTCTTCCTGTAATTATATAGTGTGTCAATAATTATTAGTTGGAAGAGTAGTGTGGTGGCATTCTAGGCTCAGTGTTGGGCTGGGGTGTTACAGTTGGTATCAGAGCGGGCTTTAGGTCCGTGGTGAATAGATTAACAACTTAGGCAAACTAAAATTGTTAAAATTTGTTTTAGATTAGTAAATCAACTAAAATTTGCTAATGGTTAACTAACCTAAAATTTGACACACTAGTGCACAGTAGGTTAGAGAGAGGTACGATTATAGTTTTACGCTTCCGTTATGTTGTTCATTGATGGATGAGTTTATTTTGAGCTTTGAGCTCATTGTGTATTGTTGATTGTGGTTGATAGCTATGCCGAGGGGTAGAGGACGTGGTCGTGGTGGCCGCGATCGTGGAGGTCGTGGCATGGGCGAGGTTCCGTGGAGCCACCTCCTGTGTGCTTGAGTCGAGCCGAGGGGTTCTTTGCTGACCCGCCTCGGTTGGGGTCCGTGACGAAACCCCGCTTTGTTGAGAGAGTTGGTGGGAGAGATCCGTGCTCTTCGTCAACAGCGGATATTTGGTGGGAGGTCGTGTTGTCTTGAGGACCGCCACTCAAGGTCCATCACTTGGGAGGATTTTGTTGATCGTTCAAGGAAGTTCTACCCTATTCATTTGTTGAGAAGATGGAGGTTGCCTTGACGACCTTTGCTCGGGGAAGAGGTCTATTGCTGAGTATGAGGTGAGTTCAACAACTTGGTTCGCTTTGTCCCTTGATGAGCGAGCGATGATCTTCGAAGGCCAAGAGGTTCCGTCGGGGTCTCACCTACGAGTACCAAGCATGTGTTGGGAGCTACTCCACTCCGTGATTACAGCTCTGTTGTGGAGCAAGCTAGGGGCATGGAGTTGGAGATGCAACTCACAAAGGCGCACAAGCCTCGGTGGATCGTAGCCACGGTGGTGACCAAGAGGAGCTCTAGTGAGGGAAGTGGGTCTGCTCAACCCCACTTTCAAGAAATTCAAGGGAGGACCGCAGTCTTTCAAGTCTAAGCAGTCGAGGCCGTTCTCTTCTTCGGCGCCTCGTCCTTTTGCAGTACTCGGCTCTTCGTCTGTCCCGGCGGGGCATGCTTTGCTTTAAGTGCGGTGATGGACACTGTGACTGCTGAGTGCACTTGGACGGGAGATTGCCGTCAGTGTGGCCGACCGGGTCACAAGGAGCGGGTGTGTCGCGTAACCCCGCTAGTGTGATCAAGTGGGAGCTGTGCCATCTTCTTCTTCTTGATGGGTCCCGCCGAGGATCTTTCCAGATGATGATCGCTCCTCCGGCGATGCCGCGTTTCCTTGACTTAGGCGCCTCGGGAGGTACTCGGTACCGCCACCTTCGCACCGCTTCAGTTTGCACGACCGGCTCTACCGCACCGCCACAGCAGATGGTTGGGGCTCGCCGCCCGCCGTCGTCTTCTTCGCCATGGCGCCACAGGTGGTACGCCATGCCCACAGCGGAGTCCGCGGGTCGTCCGGACGTGGTGACAGGTACTTTGCTTGTGGATTCGTTTGATGCTTTAGTCCTTTTGATTCGGGGCTACCTTTTCGCTTGTGTCGACGGCGTTTGCTAGGAGAGCGAACTTGAGTATGCGTGGATTTCTCGATCGGTGTTAGTTAGTTCTCCGGGGTATAATTGCGAGCTCTCTTTGTTTGTCCCGGGTGTTCTATTATTATTGATGGAGAGAAGTTCACGGCGAATTTGATAGTTATTCAAATGGAGCCGCTCGATGTTATCTTGGGTATGGATTGGTTGCACTCTTATCGGCCGTGATATCCTCGTTTACGAGAATATCTGCGTGCGCACCTCGCCCAGGGAGACTTTGACCTTTCAGAGAGCGCGCCCGCGCTCTCTTTCGCTTTTAATTGGTCGTTCCGGGTCGTGCGATGAAAATCGGGCTTCTTTTAGCTCTTGCTGAAAAACCGAGCGTGGCCTCGCAGATTGAGGAGATTCCGGTAGTCAGTGACTACCCAGATGTATTCCCAGCTGAGCTTCCAGGTTTGCCACCTGCGCGAGACGTGGAGTTTCGCATTGATCTTGTTCCGGGTACTCGTCCCATCTCGATGTCTCCATATCGATTAGCACGTCCGTTTCAGGACGAGTTGAAGAAGCAATTGGATGATTTGTTGGCTAAAGGTTTGATCAGGCGTAGTGTATCGCCATGGGGAGCTCCTGTTCTATTCACAGAGAAGAAGGATGGGAGTTGGCGTATGTGTATTGATTACCGTGCGCTTAATGCAGTCACAATCAAGAACAAATATCCATTGCCCCGCATTGAGGACTTGTTTGATCGGTTGAATGGAGCTCAAGTGTTCTCCAAGATTGATCTCCAATCAGGGTATAATCAAATCCGTGTGCGTGAGCAGGATGTAGAGAAGACTGCTTTCTCCACCAGGTATGGGCATTATGAGTATAAGGTTATGTCCTTTGGATTGACTAATGCACCTGCCATTTTTATGGAGACCATGAACAACATGTTACAGTATCTAGATGATTTCGTGGTGGTGTTTATTGATGATATTCTTATCTATTCCAAGACCAATGAGGATCATGAGCGTCATTTGAGGCTGGTTTTAGATACCTTGAGAGCACAAGTTCTATGCTAAGTTGAAGAAGTGTGAGTTCGGATTTGTATGGGTTTTCGGGTCATGTGATTAACCCTCGGGGTATTCTTGTTGATCCTAGCAAGGTCTCTACAAGGTGGATTGGAAGAGGCCGACTAGTGTGAAGGAGGTGAGGAGTTTCTTGGGTTTGGTGGATATTATCGGCGTTTTGTGCGGGATTTCTCTATCATTGCCAAGCCGATGTCTCACTTACTCGAAAGGTGTGAGATTCCAAAGGACCGATGGTGTGTGAGCGCAGCTTACGCATTTTGAAGGACAGGTTGGTGACCTCTCCTATTCTCACTCTTCCCGAGCCGAGAAGCGGTTCACGATCTTTTCAGATGCGTCTCGAGTGGGTCTTGGCTGTGTTCTCATGCAAGACGGTAAGGTGATTGCTTATGCGTCGAGACAGTTAAAGAAGCACAAGCAGAATTATCCCACTCATGATTTGGAGTTGGCTGCGGTTGTATTTGCTCTCAAGATTTGGAGGCATTATCTATACGGCGAGCCTTGTGATATTTTCACAGATCACAAGAGTCTCAAGTATATCTTCACTCAGAAGGATCTAAATTTGAGGCAAAGGAGGTGGTTGGAGTTGATCAAGGACTATGATCTTACTATTCAGTATCATCCAGGCAAGGCCAATGTTGTTGCTGATGCTCTTAGTCGCAAAGCGACTCCTGCTACTCTAGATTGCCTCATTGCTGATTTTGATCGCATGGGAATATCGTATTGTTATGCCGGCACATCACATGTTGAGACACAGCTGATTCTTGAGTCAGCTATTCCAGACCGTGTGCGGGAAGCACAACAGAGTGACCGGTTACTACAGGAGGTTAGGAAGCGTCTGGATGAAGGTAAAGAGGGTGATTTTAGCATGGACGATTCTGGTACTTTGAGGTTTAAAGGTCGTCTTTGCGTACCACAAAAGGCGGAGGTCAAAGATGATATTTTGAGGAGGCACATCGCACTCCGTAATCGCTTCATCTGGTGAGACTAAGATGTATCGAGATTTGAAATGCAAATTTTGGTGGAAAAGAATGAAGGTGGATATTGCTAATTATGTGGCTTCTTGTGGTGTTTGTCGCCAAGTGAAAGCCGAGCACAAGCGTCCCGCAGGTTGTTCTGACCTTTGGAGGTACCCAGTGGCCTTGGGATGATATCTCTATGGACTTTGTGGTGGCGTTACCTGCACGCCGCGAGGAAGGATGCGATTTGGGTAGTGGTGGATCGATTCAGCAAGTCTCACACTTCATCCCTATTCGCACGACAAATTCAATGAGTGATCTAGCTCCTATTTATGTGCGTGAAATAGTAAGACGCATGGTGTGCCAAAGACCATTATTTACGACAGGGGGCCAAGTTTGTCTCCAAGTTCGGGAGAGTCTGCAGAGTGCATTGGGCACACACCGCCTTAGTACGTTTCACCCATGCATGATGGGCGGTCAGGCGTACTATTCAGACTTTAGAGGACATGTTGCGATCTTGCGTTTTGTCTTGGAAGGGTAGTTGGGAGGACGATTGCCACTTGCGAGTTTGCTTATAATAATAGTTACCATTCCAAGATTAGAGCCGCGCCATTTGAGGTTCTCTATGGCGGAAATGCGATCGCCACTTTGTTGGGATGCGATTGGAGAGAAGGCGTTGTTGGGTCCGGTTGGATTCGTAAGACCGT
The DNA here is from genome assembly GCA_036346395.1 of Hsuehochloa calcarea. NCBI lineage: Eukaryota > Viridiplantae > Streptophyta > Magnoliopsida > Poales > Poaceae > Hsuehochloa > Hsuehochloa calcarea. Next base: position 27,014,266 of record CM070611.1, on the reverse strand, counting down.
TGAGCGTGTGGCCATGGTGAGGCGAATCATTAGCGGCTCGAGTAGACAGAAAAGTTATCTTGATTTGAGGAGGCGTGACTTGAGTTTGCGGTGGGTGACCAGTGCTCTTGAGAGTGTCTCCCACTAAAGGTATTGTTGATTCGGTACCAAAGGGAAGCTTAGCCCGAGGTACGTTGGACCGCTCCCGATTATTACAAGAATTGAAAGTTAGCCTACCGCTTGGATCTTCCCGAGTCCATGCGGGAGTTCATAATGTGTTTCATGTCTCGATCTTTGAAAAAGTTTTTGAGAGATCCAGAGCATAAGATTTCATTAGAGCCGTTGACTATTGAGCAAGACCTCACGGTTGAGTCGCGTCCGCGCATTTTAGAGAGGTCGAGAGAGTCTTTGAGGCACAAGACGTTGGTATATGTCAAGGTCTTGTGGGCGCATCGGTCGAGAGAGAAGCGACTTGGGAGTTGGAGTCTCGCATGCGCGGCAAGACTCGAGTTGTTCACGTCTGCACGTGTTATTTTGTTGTTTAATTTCGGTTGTGCGCTTTTTCTTTGAGTAGAACGGCGATGTAGAATTCGGTCGAATTCCGTTAAGGGGGTAGAATGTAATACTACGAAAAATAATAATAATATTAATAATCGCGTCTTAAGGGTGAGAGTAATTAATTAAATAGTAGCAATGATTAATTAATTATTAACCTCTTAAGGGCACTGGTGTAATTAAATAAAAGAATTCATGAAAAATAGTATTCTCGAATTTTTTATGAGCTATAAATAGGTTTGTGGTTATTTTAGAAAAAACCTAGCCATTTTTCTTCCCTCACCGCCGCGATAATTTCCTTGCGTTGTCGCCTTCGATCGCCACTACGGCCGTTTTGCTCACGGCTGCAGGTCCGCGGTCTTCTACTGGTTCCACCGACGCCTTGAGTGCAGAGCCGCTGTATCTGCCAATCTGCTCTGAAGCTTTGTTCTCTGTGACGCCGAGCCGATCTGCTTTTCCCTGCGCGTGGCGCCTGTGCGTTGTTGTGCCGAGTGCCCTCTGCGCTGGCGTGGGCGTTCAGCGAGCCGCTTCTTCTTTGCTTTACTGATTGCTGCCGCTGCCTTTGCTGCGTGCCTCCCACCAAGATCGGCTGCTGCTGCATTGTCTGTTTGCTGCGCGCCGCCGAGCCGAAGGGCTCGCTGCAGCCGTGAAGCGGCCGACAACAAAAGGCGATCGCTGCCGCCTAGCCTGCTTTGTCTGTTGTTGTTTTTCTTGGCTGCCAACTGCCGAGCCGATTCTTGATCGCTGCGCCGCGACGCTGCGATCCGATTTCTTGTGGGAGGCGTCGTGCTTGTTGCCGTCTTCTAATCAAATCGTGGCCGCAACTAGTAAAGGCAAGTGCATGGTAGATGCGATCAATGATCGATCATCGCTTTCTTTATCTTCTATTACCATTATCGTTGTGCTTTTATTACATTTAATTGCAAACAAATAATTGGTATGTTTATATCTTTGTTGACAAGCATGATGAAAAGTTGGATATGATGTTTATGATGGAGTTTGCATGTTTGCATACATAAGCATCTTTGCATAAGAGAAGGTGATCATGATTGATCACAACTCCACGGGAGTGGAGGAGGTCCCCGATCCTTATGGAGGAACGGGCTTGAGAGTGAATGTTGTCGCGAGCATTCACTCATGCTATACCGGTATACGCGAAAAGAAGTGCATGTGGACATGTAGAATAGAGTTGCATTCATAAATGAGATTAATGACCCAGAATATTAATGAAAGTGCCTGTGATGATAATGAAGTTATTGATTCTCGTTGATTTATTATTATCGTTGTATATCGATGTGTTTGCTGAGTCGTGGACTCACCCTTGCTCTATTGTTGTCTTTAGGTGATCTTCGAGGCTGCCGTAATTGAGAGCGAGTAGAGCACATGGACATCACATGATCATTCGTCATGATAATATTTTCATTCAATATTGGTTTACACATGGACATGTTAGAGGTTGAATAAAGTTTAGGATATCATTTGAACTAGACTATTTGCTTTATTAATTTGGATTCATATATTGATGCTACTTTGGTTTATTTACCTGGGTATCATTCTCATTGATTATTTATTGTCGTTTGATCCATAATTATGCATGTTCTTTTGTGATCCATTGATATGATTATCATTGTTGTCTTCCTGTAATTATATAGTGTGTCAATAATTATTAGTTGGAAGAGTAGTGTGGTGGCATTCTAGGCTCAGTGTTGGGCTGGGGTGTTACAGTGTACGCGAGTGTGAGATTTATTTATCCAAGTGATTGTGTAATACCCCGGCTTGCTCGTAGCATGGCCCATATGGCCCATGAGGAGTTGTGTGGTGGGATTAGTCCCATATTGCTTGTCTCAAATGAGTTGTAGTACTATATAATGCCTGTTGGATCCAAACATAGCACCTCCAGGTTAACCCTTTTACACGAAGCGAGGACAAAAGTGTAAGTGAGGTGCTATGTGTGCGCTGGTCCGCCCCACGGTGGGCTAGGCATTGAGTCGATTTTGGGTCAGGGTGTTACAGATTGCATCCTATAATTCGTGCTTTACATATTTGTTTCGGGAAATTCCACTGTGATTACTATTCACATTCATGGTACTGTTCATGCGACGCTAAGAGAGGAAGATGACGCAATACTGATCTTCGAGTTCCATCGTGAAAGATCGGGCAACCGACAGATTTAATCTTGTCTCGAGGTTGATCCACATTAACCCCTCAACTACAAAACTACTTTTTTACCACCCTAATCTTTCAAAACCGAGTCAAATAACATCGTGAGGTGATTTGGCTAAGCAGTTTTGCATACGTGGTAAGAATAAATCCATTTTACCATTTCAAACAATTCACAAAGTCCACTTAACCCCCTAAACTACAAAACCGATTTTTTTACACCCCCTAATATTTCAAAATCAGGTTAAATAATACCCTGAGGTAGTTTGGCTGATGTGGTTCCAAGGGTCCACCTATCAAACCAGGTCAGGGTCTTATTTGACCAGATTTTGAAATATTATGGATTTAAAAAAAAAGTTTTGGAGTTTAGGGGGTTAGTTAGACTTTTTAGAAAGTTTGAAGGGCTAAAATGGAGTTATTCCTATCACGCATGTAAAACCGCCCAGCAAAACCACCTCAGGGTGTTATTTGACCCGGTTTCGAAAGATTAAGGAGGGGTGGGTAAAAAACTGGTTTTGTAGTTCAGGGGGTTAAGTGAACTTTTTAGAATGTTCTATGAGGTAAAATGAATTTATTCCTTTTGTATAAAATTAAAAAAATTAAAAAACTTAGTTTGCGACGCGGACGATTTATTTTGTGTCTCACAAGTACGTAGTGGGAGATTCTCGCCTGGGTCCATAAGGACCGAACGCTAGCAAGTCCTATCTAAGCTTCGATACATGCTTTCGACTGCTTACTAAAGGTAGTGAGCGGTGGTATCGACAGATGCATAACAAACTAGAGAATTCGTGTGCTATGTGTAAAGTTGTACACCTCTATAGAGCGTAAATGTATTTAAATATCCGTGCTCGTGGTCATGAGCATGCTCAGTTCTGTCTTAATGGGTATAGTCTTGGTTTTCAGAAAAACAATTTTGTTGAAAAATGTGGAAAATAGTTTCTTGGTTTATATTTGAGTTGAGTGCCATGTCTAGGGCTAAAAATAAAAAAGCCGATCGCAGCCGAGGAGGATTGCGAGTTGTTATTTATTCAATTACTTACTTATTGTCCTTTATTTATTTAACTGCTCTTTAAATTTTTGTTGTAAAATACTACGTATTGTATTGATATTGTAAATAAAATTTGCTTAATGCTGAAAACAACTTGTAAATAGAGCATCATCTCTTATTAGCCTTGTATTTATATAAATTTTGTGGTACACTACAAGTCTTGTTGAGTACATAATGTACTCAATCTTGTTTACATTGTTGTTCAGAGTTAGAGGATGAACCTACACCGGATGACATCTTCTTTACGCCCCGGAACCGGTGGGTTCGGTGATGGGTCTTTCTAGGACTTGTCTTTTGTCGGCTGCCTAAGGGTTTGGATAGACAGAGTGTTGGAATTTTCAACTCATTATACAATTTTGTTTCCGCTGTTACATTTGCTACTTCTGATACTTAAACTTTTATTTGGTCGGTCGGTCCACTTGTTGTAAATAATGTAATCGTTTAAGTTATGTATCGTATTTTCTTTATTTTGTATGAATGAATATATCGATGTGAATGCTAATATTGTAAATGTATATACTAATCACTGATTATATGATTTATACAATACACACACAAGGACTTTGTGTATTCCGCTCTCAGAGGTCCGACATCTTGCTTGTAATTGAAATAAAAAAAACGAAGCCGAAGTCCTACTTATTCTTCTATGTCTACCTCGTCTCAACGCCGGGTTCAGGTTTTTATTGTTTTGATAAATATATTCGATGCGCGGGTAGAGCGTTTGCCATTGCGTGCTACCGTGCGTGAGGCTATTCGATATATATTTTGCGTGCACATTAATCCAACCGATGAGCACATCACGACAGTTCATAGGGGTGGGAGGTTGGGGCAACAACTTGATTGCTCCCGTGATAGTATTTGTGATGTGTACATACTACTTGGACTAACATTAGAACGCGTCGTCCGGTATAGATTAATACTAACTCTAAACAACAGTTTAAGTAAGATTTAGTACATTACGTACTTAGTAAAACTTATAATGTATCGTAAAATTTATATATATGCATGACTAACAAGGGATAAGACTCTGTACTACAAGTTTTTTTAAGCATTAAGCAAATTTTATTTGTAATATCAATGTATAACACTTTACAATGGAAATTTAAAAAGTAGTTAAATAGAAGAAGAAGAACAAGTAAGTACTTGAATAAATAACAAATCGCAACCCTCCTCAACTGCAAGCAACATCTTATTTCTAACCATTAACATGTCACTCAACTCAAATAACAAAAACAATTATCACATTTCTCCAACAAGAACTGTTTTTTTTATATATAAAAACTAAGACTATACCTGGCAATACTACACTTAGAACACTCATCATCACAAGCACGACTATTTAAATAGATATACACTCTGCATAGTTGTACAACTTTACCCACATCATATGAATTATCTAGTTTATTTAACATCCGTCGATACCACCGCTCACTATCTTTTGGTAAGTTGTCTAGAGCACGCATCGAATTCTTTATATCACCTACTCCTAACCTTGCACAAGTCCGATAAATGAACACCCTCACTTCACCCGGGTACAACCCTGTCTTAGTGAGGCATTCACCATTGTGTCGGCAAGCTTTGTTTCCAACGCCTCGGTGAAGGGAGCCCCTTCGAACATACCTACACCGATCATGCTCGCACTACTATGGCCTACTAATTTGCAAGGCTAATCTTCGATTACTTAATTAGCTAAGACCATCCCATACCAGCAGATGTGGTTGTACGCTTATGCTTAGGCTAGATATATCGGTTTTCCGTCCTTCATTAACCTGGGAGATGATCTCCCCCTATCTACTTGTGAGACGCACCTCTCACACTCCACAGATTATAATATAATTCATTCGCATCATAAATTAAGTTTTTTATTTTTATTTTTATACAAAATAACTGAGGTAAACAACTCTGGACCATCACTTCAAAATCTCCCAAAATTTATGTTCAACATTTCATCTATTTTCAAATTTTAGTAAACCTAGAGCCCGGCTAAGTAATTATGTGATATTCACACTCGAGATACCCAAATTGACACCATCTATTATCTAAATCGTAACCTATTGGCTACAATAGTAGGGATACTAATATTTCAATGAGGATCATGCATTGAATAGGAACATAACTGTAACATCCCAAAAATCCTAATTTTGGGAAAGTACAACGAAAATGAGTGGGAAAATGATTTGGAGCATGTTTTGTGTGTGGAAAACTATTTTTTTTGCATAAATGAAACAGTGAATTTACATGCAAACAGAAAATTAGAATAATTTTTGAGAAAAACATAGAACATATAAAATATTGAAGTATTCAAAAAATAAACTATACTTTTTCAGGAGCCCTAACAAAAAATTTCATAAATTTTGGACCCCGTTTGCTAAGAACAAAAATTCAGGAATCATTCAGCGAGTTTTGAAAAATTCAAAAGCTAATTAGAATTTCTCGTTGGACCTTGGCTCGAAACTCAACTCGGCCCAACTTCTTCGCGCCCGCGCCAGCTCCTGCTGACGTGCCAGGCCCGCACGTTAGGGCGTTTCTTGCACCTCGCGCTGCCATCTCCTCCGCCTTGTAGTGTGCTAGAACCCCGCCCATGCCGATGCTGCAGTCATCCTCGAGCACCCACTGGAGGAGACCAAGGTCACACGGTCTCACCTGCTCTGCCCACTGTTCCTCTCCGCATGGGTCTCGTCGCCGTGCGAGACAATCGCGAGAACTTGAGCCAACTGCCATTATCTCGTCGCCATTGTCATCCTCATCTGGCTAATTGAAGCTTTGTAACACCCCAGCCCAACATTCAGCCTAGAATGCCACTAAACTACTCTAACAATTTAATTTACACCAATTTACTATAAAATTATAGCAAGCATATCAACGATGAAACCCATCCACAGGTCAAAATAACACAAGCATAATAATATGACAATCGTAGATAATTTAGTCCTAGAAGCATAGAAAGATAATAACCCAAGATTAACGTAAACCAAGCATCTAAGGTCATTCAATACCATCATGTACTATATTTAGATCATTATATTATACTAAAAGTTTCTCATGTCCAATGAAGCAACTAGTTGGGTGTAGTGTATGATTCCAAGTGTGCTGGCCCTTCCAGAGTCAAACATCATCAACGATCACCTAAAAACAACAATAGAGCAAGAATGAGTCCAGAACTCAGCAAATACATAATAAAGCCATAAACAATAGTTTATCAACCGTAATCAAAGTTATCATCATCATTCATTTATTTAATATCATTCTCATACTCAAACAAACAAGCCATATTCCATATAGCTAAAATTGCATAATTTAACCATTTATTCATATAAACAAATGCACCAATATGCTCATGCTCATATGCATCTATACCGGACTGTTCACCCGTCGATGACACACTCAATCCTTCACTCCCGTGAAGTCCCACCGAAGTAGGATTTTATCTAGAGCACTCTGGACTAGTCGTGTATCTTTCTCACCGACCTCACCTGAATAGTTACATGACTTTCTCACCGACCTGGCTCGTGCAACTCCTATCATGATGAATGTAAATGATGCAACATCTTTAATTATTCATCAACATAATTCATATCATTAACTGAATGTCATAATCTCATTCACTCAAGGTCATCAATATCATGTATAAGAGTAAGCTTAACGAAAGCATAATAAATAGCAGGATAAGTAATATCAACGATCATGACGAACAGCCCATTGTTCACCACTCTACCATGTATTTGCCTTAACAAAGAGACGGATAACGACAAAAAGGCTCTAACGCCAGTGCTCACCACCACCTGGCAACCATAAAGTACACTAAATAAATCATTCAAAAGTACACAACATAGCAATGGAGAAAAATAAAATCAATTGATCTTAATCGCAACCCGAGACTTAGCCGATACACTCTCAAATCTCAATCTGTCCAAACAGACATCTATCAAAGGAAAATCCATAACTTTTGAGTCAAATCTCCGAAAGTCATGAATCTTATTTTACTAGAATTTGCACTAGTATATCTATAACTTCTCAGGTGACCCAAAGATCAAATTATCCCATCTAAGCCTTTGTTTTTAATTCCGAAGACCGTTCTGTCATCTTCGGTACTACTGACTTGAGAAATTCATAACTTTTATTTGGTACATCCCAATTCAATAGTCTAGGACTCCCTGGAAATATAGGAAAATTATATACAATAAGTTAGTTGGTGATATTCTCTAATTCTGCCATTAACATAATCTAATATACACTTGAAAACTTGAAGTCAGAATCTGACAGTCTGAAGGAACAGCAGTACAAGAAAAATCCATATCTTTCAAATGACTGATCCAAAATTCATGATATTTAGAAATATGGAAATATAATAAAATTTTATATGAAAGTTGTGTTGGGAGACCACCCTGAATCGGCCATTAACTAAACCTTGTTTATTAAACAAGACGACTGCTGTAATCTCGTCAGGATTTCTGGACAGCAATAAAGAAACTAACGTATCTCCCATCCCACAACTCCAAATTGGTTGATCTCAGACTCTACGAAAAACTACGAATAAACCCCACAAATCTCTAGCAGACACAGCATATTAGATCCATTTGCATCTAACTCAAATTCGTGCGTCAAGAGAACAACACTACTACTGATATACTGACAGCAGGGAGCAGATTTGCTATCTATCAACAATTTGCATACAAAAGAATTGTAATAGCTATTGGGGATCATGAATTTACCCGTGAATACCTCTTTGGATCTTGCTGAAGTCCCCGCGAGATTCTCCCTTCTTCTTCTACCTCTTCCTCTCTTCCTTATGGCCAGCACCAGCAGCAGGGAGGACGACGTCGGGGAGAGGAGGAGCAGCAGGGAGTGGAGGTACTGTAGCATGCCGCTACTATAGCACGGTGGTGTTGAAAATATGCCCTAGAGGCAATCATTGATATGATGATATTTCATTATGTTCATAATTTTGATAATATGTTATCATGTTCCTTGAATGAATCATTTGTTATAGATCAATAAGTATGTGACTTGTTGGTGGAACTCTTTAACTTATATGATGTCATTATAAATGTATCCCTTGTCGGAGGTCACTGGTCGGAACACCAGTGACTCTATGACTAGCACATGTATTGATTGATGACCTGGTTTCACCGGTCATGGATATAGGGATATCGAATCAATAGTGTGAGCTCATGTTAGAGAACATAGGGCTGGATAGAATCATCATTGAGACACTATTGAGATTGTTATGAATGTTTGTGTCATTAGTTGGTGTCAAGTAATGATGATGTATAATCCTTAGACCTGAGATTAGCATGGTTTCCTACATGTGTAATAGCACTCTTATGGGTTGCCAAACACTACTCGTAACTGGGTAGTTATAAAGGTAGCTTTCGGGTATGCTATGAAACATGCGGAGGGATGCGACTGGTCGAGATGGGATTTGCCCCTCCTTGCATAACAGGAGAGATGTCTCTGGGCCCCTCGTGGTGATCGGATAAAGAAAGTGCATGGCCATGCCACTAGTGGTCGAAGTGTCGACCACATGAAGTTATCCAACACTCGATCGAGAAAGTATTGAACAGTCCATGGATGACACAACTTCTCACCTAGAGTTCAACCAGACATCGTGAGGCAAAAGGAGAATGCATGAGTAGGTCGCTTAGTTCGATCAGTTACTGACCAGTCATATGGAGATACGTGCTGGTCGTAGACTGGTCGAACGTAATCACAGAATGGTAAGGACCTGGTCATAAGGAGTTACGAACTGGTCGGGACCAAATACGATCTGGTCTCTTGAAGATACGAACTGATCGCAAGTGATGAGGACCTAGTCATATATCATATTACATCAAGGCTCGTCCGATATATTCTATGTGTCTTTGGGAATCGTTATGTGCTGCTAGGTACCGCTAACAACTAGTGGTCGGAAAAGAGTTTTCAAGTCATAACCGATTACACATGAACTTGTGGGGTCTCACACTTAAAGGGCTTGGATTTGTTTTGGATAGTGATCCGAATTCGTAAAGGCCACGAGTTCCAAATGGGCCTCAAGTTCGAGACCAATCATGGATGCCTATATAAAGAGTGTCAGTGGCATAGGGTGTGTGGAGTGGATGATCTTTGGAAGAACTCCCGAAACCCTAATAGCCACGCCTTCACATCCACGCTGCCGGTGCTAGCACTCCGGCGCGTGGTGATCCTGCCCCGGACGTGTGGATACCTCGGAGGTGTTGTTGCGAAGCATCAGCACTAAGACGATCCGCGACTTGTGTTGATCACCGGAGTCGGAGGAGAAGTCGCGTGGTGAGTATGACCACTCGAAGAAGCAGGCGAGCGGCGAGTACGTGTTGGAAATATTCCCTAGAGGCAATCATAGAGATGATGATATTTCATTATGTTCATGATTTTGATAATATGTTATCGTGTTCCTTGAATGAATCATTTGTTATAGATCAATAAGTATGTGACTTGTTGGTGAAACTCTTCAACTTATATGATGTCATTCTAAATATATCCTTAGTCGGATGTTACTGGTCGGAATACCAGTGACTCTATGACTAGCACATGTATTGATTGATGACCTGGTTTCACCGGTCATGTATATAGGGATATCGAATCAATAATGTGAGCACATGTTAGAGAACATGGTGTTGGATAGACCCATTATTGAGACACTATTGAGATTATTATGAATCTTTGGGTCATTAGTTGGTCTCAAGTAATGATGATGTATAATCCTTAGATCTGAGATCAGCATGATTCCCTACATGTGTAATAGCACTCTTAGGGGTTGCCAAACGCTACTCGTAACTGGGTAGTTATAAAGGTAGCTTTCGGGTATGTTATGAAACATGCGGAGGGATGTGACTCGTCGAGATGGGATTTGCCCCTCCTAGCATAACAGGAGAGGTGTCTCTGGGCCCCTCGTGGTGATTGGAGAAAGAAAGTGTATGGTCATGCCACTAGTGGTCGAAGCGTTGACCACATGATTTTATCCGACACTCGATCGAGAAAGTATTGTACAGTCCATGGATGACACTACATCTCACCTGGAGTTCAACTAGGCATCGTGAGGCAAAGGGAAAATGCATGAGTAGGTTGCTTAGTTCGATCAGTTACGTACTAGTCGTATGGAGATACGAGCTGGTAGTTGATTGATCGAATGTAATCACATAATGGTAAGTACGACGAACTGGTCATGACCAAATACAACCTGGTCGTATAGAGATACGAACTGGTCGTAAGTGATGAGGACCTGATCATAGATCATATTACATTAAGGTTCGCCCGATATATTCTATGTGTCTTTGGGAATCGTTATGTGCTGCTAGGTACCGCTGACCACTAGTGGTCGAAAAAGAGTTTCCGAGTCATAACCGATTACACATGAACCTGTTGGGTCGCACACTTAAAGGGCAAGGATCTGTTTTGGATGGTGATCCCAATTCGTATAGGCCACGAGTTCCTAATGGGCCTCCAGGTCGAGACCCATCATGGATGCCTATATAAAGAGGGGCGGTGGCATGGGGTGAACATGAGGATGATCTTTGGAAGAACTAACGAAACCCTAGTAGCCACGCCTTCTCAACCACGCTGTCGGTGCTAGCACTCCAGCGCGTTTTGATCCTGCCCCGTACATGTGTATACCTCGGAGGTGTTATTGCGAAGCATTAGAACTAGGACGATCCGCGACTTGTGTTGATTACCGGAGTCGAAGGAGATATCGCGTGGTGAGTACAACCACTCGAAGAAGCAGACGTGTGACGAGTACGACTACTCGAAGGAGGAGACGCGTCGTGAGTACGACTACGACTGCATCAACTCGCTACAACGACTCTACTTCCGCTACGAGTCGGCGCGTCTAGCGGTAATCTCGTGATCTATTACTTGCGGTGGTTCCTTGGTTGCGCGGTAAAAATTTTGTTTGTACTATCGTAGCCTTGCCGCATTACCCAACAGTGGTGTCAGAGCCATGCTGTCTAGTTCTAGATTCGGATTGGACACATATTGTGATATGTGGCAGTTATAGATGTGATATATCTCTGTTTTGGTGGTGGTCGATATGATCGTCCATGTGCATTGGTGGTAGGATGGGTTTTATTCGTTATTTCGTGATCGTGCTTGCATGGTCATATCATGACTTGCCTCTACCGGTCGGTTTCCGCCATCGGGGCAGACAGTGATCGTAAATCCATTGGAGCACGCGAAGATCAATGTGGTTGATCGAATCGGAGTTACGATCGATATGTACCGGATGTTTTATTGCGCTTGTTCACGATCACCTTGCATGATACTCCTACCGGTCGGAGTTCCACCATCGGAGTATGCCGCAGTGTGTGGTCGTATCAAGGCAATGATCAGATCGGTTCGGAATAGGGTTAATATGATTAATATGATGATTTCCAAGGCTCGGTTTCGTGAATGAGATTCATGTTCCGGAAAAATTTTCAAGCGCGCTGCCCTCGACCAGCGGGATCGCCGTGCTGGTTAATCGGACCGTGCTTTTGTAGTGTGTGTTCTTGTTGCCCGTTAGAATGCTATTCCATGCCTAACTTGTTTTTGCAGGTTGATGTGAATAGTATGACCCATGATGTATGAGATAGATGCATGTGTGTAATGTTCATGACCTGGGTGTCATGTTTATTGCAGCCCAAGGCTGTTTATATTTGTATAACGGCCTGCGTGTCGACTTGTGGTGCTAATTTACTCCTTGTAATTTTATCCCTAGTGTTGTTAGGAGTAATGGCTTGGTGGGAGTACTTGGAGGTTTTGGCAACTTGGAGACATGGCGAACAGGATGCTTGGTGATGGAGATCACCATTAGGAAGGCTCATACTATATCACAATGCAATTTGATTATTTGTGAATGCCCTTATATTCCTGTTAATTTATTTCTATGCATGTTTTAATTGCTTAAAATGCTTTGCATGATAGAAGTAAATTTCCCTCAGGTAATATTAAGTTAAATTGATGCCCTCCTAATTAGATGCACCATCCATAGTCTTGTATTTTAATGGTAGGTCTTGCTAAAGCAGAGTGCCATTAATATTCCATGACTAGATGGGTTTGTGTCAGACACTTACACGCAAGTGTTGGTTTAACCTGGCAAGGTCATCATAACGGTTATAGACCTTGGGGCATAGGGTTGGGTGCCGAAGCATAGAGATACTACCCAACAACAAGAGTCATATAGAAATATGATTAGCAAAGGGTTGCTTACCATATTCACCAATCTTCTAGCAGTGATGCCAAAGCTCACTAGTAGATTAACTGATTGTGGGTCTTGAATCACTAAATGTCATAAGAGGGATATGGTATTCAGTGGGAGTAACTTCATTAAATTGTTTAATAGAAGTTAATTTTCTTGAACATATGTCTTAGTGTTGCATATTTCTGTTGTAGATCATGGCACCATCTGCTGTACCTACATCCAGTTTTGCTTTACGTTCGATACTTGATAAGGAAAAACTGAATGGAATAAATTTTGCGGATTGGTCCCGCAACCTGAGAATTGTTCTTAGGCAAGATAAAAAGGAACATTTTCTAGAGGAACCAATTCCTGATGTGCCTGCTGAGAATGCTGATGCTGCTCTTAAAACAGTCTATAAAAGGGCTTGTGATGAATCCCTTGATGTTAGCTGTCTCATGCTTGCTGCGATGAACTCAGACCTTCAGAAGCAGTTTGAGAACATTGAGGCCTACGATATGATCGTAGCTGTAGGACCGTAAAGGCGACTAGGGGGGGTGAATAGGCGCTTTCTAAACTTTCTCGCATAAATCAAATACAACACGAACTTTACTCCTTTAGCTATGAAAGCTAAGAAGATCAGTAAACGCACAGTGGAAGTCTTGTGTTGGATTTGATAAACCCCTCAACCACACGACACAAATGGAGAAAAGAACTCACTGTTCCGAACTGGGTACTGGCGGTCTGACCGGCTACCACGGGCGGTCGGACCGACAGTCAACCAGCGGTCGGACCGGCAACTAACTGGCGGTCGGATCGGTGGACAGCGGTTCGACCCGGCAATACAATGATTCGAATACAAGCGGTCGGACCGCCGTTATAACACCGGTCGACCGGTTCGATCGAATCAAACACTCAACCCAAATCCAAAACGAAATTTGATCCAACTTTTGATTCAACCAATGAAACTTGACCAAATTTCGAGCACACCTCCCTAATGATATTAGAGACCTATTTCTAGAGACGATCCTTCAGATCCACTTCGCAGAATCGATCTCTCAAGGATTTAACAAGGAAGTGCACAAACCCTAGAAATATGAAAATCTTGATTCAAGACTTGCTCGTGGGGGTTGATGATCTAGATGACTCTAGGAGTATCCCCACACAACAAAGTAAGATAAAATAGTCCAAAGGACCAAGCATAAACCTTTGAATCAAGGAAGCACCAAAATCATCCAAAAAGGGAGAAGAACACAAAGGGAGCAAATGATCTTTCAATTAAGCATCACAAGATTGTTTGATCACACTAGATGCTTACAAAGCCTCTTCAACAAGGAGGGCAAGAGCTCACACAAGGAGCACACTCCAAACTCTCCAAACCCTAGTTCTCCTCTCCTCTCCTCCTAACCCTAGAAAATGAGGAAGAATGCCAAATGAGTGCTTGAGAGGGTTTTCCATCTCCCCCCTTTCTATTTATACTAGAGAGCTAGGGTTTCACTTTTGGGACCACTTACACATGGGACCCACACACATAACTCTTGAAGCAATCGCCTGCTTCACCACGTGTAGGTTGATCAGCGGTTCTCATCACGTCGCCAAGTCTCTCTTGTCCGAATCCCATCGGAACCTCCCAGAGACTCGCACCGATATCCGTACCGCCTGATCCAACCAGCTGCACCGAACCACCCGTTCGATCCATCTTGCCCATCCTGCACCGTGCTTGATTCACACGACCTCACCCGGTATCCATGATCGTTCTGGACCTCAGCTCTCCAAGCGTAGTCCCGATCCACTCACCGTTGACGCCGTTGACCTGCAAGCCACCTGCACAGCAATAGACAAACAAACCGTTTCTGGGAACAAGTTCTTAACAACTTGACCCACGTTAGCTCCGCAATGCAATATACAACAATAAAGCATTGAAGTTCATACATAAAACACATTCAAATCTCGTCAATGCAAACTTGGCTAACCTCCAAGTCAATCTACGGTCCGATCCTTACCAGGGCGGTCCGACCGATTCGAGCGATCGGACCGCTCCCACAACGGCGGTCAGACCGGTCAAAAAGACTTAGCCAAAATTCAAGCGTGAAAATCCGAAACCTTCTGGAATTTTCAACTCAATAGAACTTTTGACTGGGAGCTCCAAAAATGATGGGACCACATCCTGGAGACTCCCCTCACTTGCATACACAACCTATTTTTGGCTCAGCTCCAAAAACAAATTATCAAAATGGCGGTCGGACCGGCCACCATGGCCGGTCGGACTCCTCCACGGGCGGTCTGACCGCCCAACACAGCCGGTCAAACCGCCTGTGGTCTGACAGCCTTGGAGCAAACCCGAAAACGCGAGATTTTGCAAGCCAACAACGCCATTGCCAATTGACCCATCATCCTGAGATCATGCACATATCCTCACGATATCCACAATCTCCCCCTTGATGAACACATTGGCAATTATCAAGAAAATATGGTTTTTCGAAATGAAAAGTAAAAACTTCACCGTTTTCGCATAAAGGCACAACTTGGTCCATAAGCAAGAAAAAGCCTAGGAACCGACCAAGCTGGCTTCAGAATAGTATAAGCAAATGAGATAAAGCAATGAACGCACACACGGATTCAATTTCCAGAAAGTAGCCAAAAATCTCACTTAGGTCCAAATGAAAAACAATTGTTCTATTTGACCTTTGATCATTATGAGTCTTCTTCAATTGCAAATGAAATCAGGAAAAAGTAATAGAACCAAAATACTTAACTCACTATGATCATAAATTTTCAAAAGGTTTAATTTTTTATTTTATGAAGTTCTTTTATATTAAACCTTAAGTATGAAACCAAAAGCTCCAAACAACATTTTCTTCACAATCTTTCTCTCCCTTTGACAATGAATTCATCAAGATGCATGCGAAAAGAAAGAGCATGCAGAAATGACTTTATTTTTGAACTTTAGTAAAAAGGAGCCATAACCATTATACATGTAGACAGTACAAGTATTATACCAAGCCATAAAAAGAGTAGACGCTATATTCAATCATGGCAAATCATGTCTTTAAAGCTAAAACCAAGATAGCGATTATGCGAGATTAATGAATTAAAACCATGAAGGGTTGCTCAAAATCATAGTTTCACCAACAGCAACTACAAATGAGTCAAGCCATGTCTATAAGTAAAAAAGAGACTCAAGACAAGAACTGAGGCATTTTGAGCATTAAGATTACATTTTTGAAGCAAAACTCAAGCACTTAGCCTTTTTGAGCATTTTCTTAAAAGGATTTTTTTACTGTGCTAGATCTCAAGCCTTGCCGCGACATCTCAAGCGATAAGCTTAAAAGAATGATCTAGGTCATCCAAAACTCCCCCTGAGTTCATGCCTAGTGCAATGGCAAGCCGTCTCATGAGAAAGGATTGGTGAGATCAGTTTTTCGCATGAAAATCTCATTTTCATTTGCTTGACTTAATAAGATAAAAGCTCATTTTCATCTCAAAATAAGTTCAAGACTCAATTCAACCTATTTGACATGGCAAGAATCATAAGAGGATCACTAGAGCAAAACTAGTCACAAGATCCAACAAGACATGATTTGATTCGAATTTCTCACAGATACAAAGCTAGCAAGGCAAAAGCTAAGCTGAATAAGAAGAGCCATAAAAGAAATCTAGCAGACTAACACTTGATATGACAAGGTATAGAATATGAAATAAAGTCATACAAGGATAAAGATCAAAGCTCCATAACTTTTATTATACAATGCAAGACAAATGAATTGAAACATGCATTATGATACAATGAATGCAAAAAGAACACTTTCCCCTCAAAACAGCCCAATAGGACTAATAACCCCTAACTCTCCCCGCAAAGTAGCAAAACGAGAGGAATCAAGAGCTTTAGTGAAAATATCTGCAAGCTGTTGCTCAGACTCTACAAAGTGAAGCACAACATCACCTTTCTCAACATGGTCTCTCAGAAAATGAAATCGAATATCAATGTGTTTAGTCCTGGAATGTTGCCTTTGGGTTTTGGCAATATTAATTGCAGAAGTGTTGTCACAGAAAAGAGGAACACTTCCCAAAGATAACCCATAGTCCCGCAGCGTGGATAAAATCCAGAGAACCTGAGAGCAGCCACTGGCGGCAGCTACATACTCGGCCTCAGCTGTAGACTGTGCAACAGAAGACTATTTTCTAGAAGACCAAGAAACAAGAGATGTGCCCAAGAAATGATAAGTGCCAGAAGTACTCTTCCTATCCACTCTACACCCAGCAAAGTTAGCATCAGAAAATGCTCGAATTGAGAGAGCAGAAGAAGAAGAATACCAGAGTCCAAAGTCAAGTGTATCTTGAAGGTACCTGAATATGCGACGTACTGCTTGACGATGAGAAGCACGAGGAAGCTCGAAGCGGCGCACGGACATACGGCGAATTGTATGTCCACCTCGTATTTGTAAGATAGAGGAGGGAGCCAATCATACTGTGGTACTCCTTCTGGTCCACGGACTCTCCATCCTCATCAGGGTCCAGCACGGTGGTTGTAGCAATGGGAGTAGACATTGGCCTACTGCTTCCCATATTGAAGCGTCGAAGAAGGTCCTTTGTATACTTACTCTAGTGAACGAAGGTGCCTTCTTTCAGTTGCTTGATTTGAAGACCAAGGAAGAATGTTAGCTCTCCCATCATGCTCATCTCGAACTCACTGCTCATAGAATCTGAAAATCTGGACACCAAAGCATGAGAAGAACCACCGAAAAAAATATCATCCACATAAATCTGAACCAACAAGAAATCACTGCCATGCCTGAGAGTGAACAAGGTTTTATCAACCATTCCCATTTTGAAATCATTTTCAAGCAAGAAACTCTTAAGCCTGTCATACCAAGCTCTAGGAGCTTGTTTCAATCCATACAGGGGTTTAGAGAGTTTAAAAACATGGTTTGGGAATTTTTGATTTTCAAAACCCGGAGGTTGCTTGACAAAGACCTCTTCTTCTATGAAGCCATTCAAGAAAGCACTTTTAACATCCATTTGAAAAAGCTTGAAACCCTTGGATGTTGCAAATGCTAAAAGAATGCGAATGGCCTCCAATCTAGCTACTGGAGCAAAGGTCTCTTCAAAGTCTAAGCCCTCTACTTGGGAAAAACCTTGAGCTACAAGTCTAGCCTTATTGCGAACAAGCAATCCATCCTCACTTTGCTTATTTTTAAAAACCCATTTTGTTCCAATCACATGAGAATCAGAAGGTCGCTCAACTAAAGTCCAGACTTTGTTTCTTTCAAAATTCTCAAGCTCTTCATGCATGGCATTGACCCAAGAGGCATCAGATAAGGCATGGGTGATATCTCGGGGTTCAAAAGAAGCGACAAAAGCAGAATGTGCATGAGAATCAGGAGATATAAACCTGGAGCGAGTGACTCGCTCTTGAAGATCCCCAATCATCCGCTTTCGGTGGATGTTGTCGCGAATCTGAAGAGGTGCTCTGGTGCGTATGGCCTCTACCCCATGAGTTGTGGAGGTAGGAACAGAGCCACTCAGATCGTCGGTGGGGATAGGAGGAGGCTGCTCAGCTGACACTGAAGTAGTAGTAGCAGGCTCTCCACCCCTCTCAGAGGTAGCTGGAGGATGGTTTGGTTCTTCATCCTCAGAGTCATCATCGACGAAGATGCTTTCTTGAATTTGGAACTGTGTACCAAGCATCGGGTCTAGTACTAGGACTAGCCTCATCAAAAGTGACTTCGCAAGTCTCAACAATTTTGTTAGTATCAATATTAAAAACACGATAGCCACGAGAATGAGTAGGATATCCAAGAAATATGCCATCAAAGCATCTAGACTCAAATTTATCAAGGTTGCCATGTTTAAGAATGAAGCACTTGCAACCAAAAATCTTGAAATGAGAGATTTTGGGAGAATGACCAAATCTAAGTTCATAAGAGGTCTTCCCAACCACAGATCTCAAGAAAACCCTATTGGAGATATAACAAGCGATAGAGATCGCCTCATTAAAATCTCCTAGGAGTAGAATGCTCATCTAGCATGGTCAGAGCCATTTCTACAAGGGTTCTGTTCTTCCTTTCTACCACACCATTCTCATTGGGAACTCTAGGAGAAGAAAGCGATGCTCAATTCCCTATCGGTCAGAAGGTAGAAAAGAAGAATTCTTGAATTCATCCCATTGTCACTCCTAATGGCTCTCAAGGCTCCATGTATATCAACAGCAATTCTAAGGACCAAATCTCTGAAGAATCCAAATGCTTCGTCCTTAGAAGCAAGAAAATAAACCCATTAATACCTGGAGTAATCATCCACAACCACCAAGACATACCATTTCCCACGGTGGTTGAACTCTAGAAGGACCAAGCAGTAGCTAAGTGAAGAAGGCATCTGGTCCATCAGTCATTACCAAAGTAAGAGGTGGGTGGGAAGCAGACTCCATCTTACCATGTCTACAGGGTGAGCACACAAGATCTCTAACAGCCTTCAGCCTAGGCAAACCTCTAATCAAGTCCTTGCAACTGACTCTAGTCAAATGATCAAAACCTATATGCCCAAGTCTACGATGCCACAAAACAAGGTCATGAGAATCTGAGGCTACAAGACACCTAGGACTGGAAACAGAAGAGCTACTGAAATTAGCACAAAAGATCTTCTCAAATCTGGAGATCTTAAAGACAAGCTCACCCGAGGAATCTAGAACACTACACTCTCCACTTTTAAATCTCACTTCTAGACCCTCATCAAGCAGCTGAGAAACAGATAGAAGGTTATACCTCAGCTTACTTACCAAAGCGACGTCTTTAAGCATGAACTTGTCATTGACGCGCACAGTGCCCTTTGCAGTCACGGTCCCGGTAGAAGCATCCCCAAAGGTAATCAATTCGTTGCCGGATGCACGTGTGAGGGAGGAGAACCATCTAGAATCTCCGGTCATATGTCGAGAACACCCGGAGTCCACAAGCCATATGTCCTCCTTCCTCGCACGACGGACCTAAAAAGCACAATCAGAAAACATCCGTGCCTCAGTACTAGGGTTAGTGATAAATGATCTAGGAATCTAGTACTGAGAAGCACGATGTCTGGGAGCAGCAGTAGAAATAGCAGAAACATGATCAGGAATAAAATCATAAGGATGCACATGAGAACCACCTAGACCTCTCCGAAACGATCTACCAAAAGATCGATACTCCCCCTGTCCAGGTGCTACCCGGTGTCTCTCCTCACGATGTCCTATCCAACATGCTGCCTAAACCGACCAAAAGAGTCTACAAAGTTCTCTACAAATCTAGGCCTATATGTGTTGCGATAAACAGGCTGCCTAGCTCTAGAGACTACAGCTGGAGAAGGGACTCCTCTAATGGATTTCAGGATGCTCATCCTCTCTTTTCTCTCAAGTTTTGCTCTCCGGAAGCAGAACTCAACAGTATGGCCTTCTTTCTTGCAGAAGGTGCAATGGTACTGGACCTTTTGAGAGTGCATGCTGAGAATGAGTAAAGCACCTTTCTTGCCGGAAGAGTTTGAGCAAAACCAGTGGTTTGAAAACAACCCCGGATGGCTTAGGAGGTTCTAGCTCAAACAGACCATTCTTCACAACTCTAGCAATCCTAGGTGGGTTTTTCTTGGAATGCTCTAGGGGATTGAAACCTAGACCACTATTTTTCACGCTCACTTTGGATTGATCAAGAATCATGTTGAGTTTCTTTTTTCCACTTGAAAACTTCTCAAGAGTCACCTTGAGGTAATCATTCTCTTTCATTAAACCCTCACATCTAGTGCACTTGCTAGACTTGATTACCTCATTGCGCTTACTCTTAAGAAGGGCCACTTCCACTTTGAAGGCCTCACAAGACACACAATAGGATTCCTTAATCCTATTCAACTGCTCCTTAAACTTGACTCTAAATGCCTCTTGAATCTGATTAATCGTGGTTTCAACTTCAGCATTCAAAACACAAGAGTTAGAATCAATAACTTTCTTAGAAGCAGTAGAAGACATGGATCTTTCAATTTTAGCCTTTTCTTTAAGAGTCTTGTTTAAGGCTTCAATCTCAATTGTAAACTTGGGACAATTTTCACAAGAAGCAACTCTAGAGTAAATCAGCATTTCTGTCATCTCTTGCATCTTAATCCTATTATTCTTACAATGAGAGCATGTGTGACTAGCATCAAACTTTTGCAATTCTTTTAAAGAGCTATCCAGTTTTAATTCTAGCAAAGCACAATTTGAGCAAGTTAAAGGGATAGCTTCCATGGCAGTCACATCAAAAGAGATGGCATCTAAGCAAGCAGAACTAGACTTGAGAGATTCTAGTTCACCGAGAGCATCTTTTAGTTGATTTGTAACAGAGGAATGAGCAGATTTCAAGCTTGTCAAATCTTTAAGCAAGCTAGTGCGAGAATCACAAATATCGCGGGATTAATAGATTTAAGCCTAACAACTTCT
Organism: Hsuehochloa calcarea; assembly: GCA_036346395.1. Classification (NCBI taxonomy): domain Eukaryota; kingdom Viridiplantae; phylum Streptophyta; class Magnoliopsida; order Poales; family Poaceae; genus Hsuehochloa; species Hsuehochloa calcarea. Next base: position 26,992,924 of record CM070611.1, on the reverse strand, counting down.
AGGTTCAAATTATCAATCATAATGTCCTCGCTTCTTAATCATTTTTACTTGCTTATGCAATTTACATTGATAAGCACCAAAGCCCTTTTCATGTCAGCACTAGAAGGGCATACCTCATCAGGATCACTAAAGGGATCCTCATCGTGGGAGGAGTCGCTGTCGTGGCTGTTCTTGGCCATGAAACACATGCCTGTGAAGTCATGTGCCTTCTTCTTGCCACGAGAGTCACTCTAAATCGTCCTCCGTTCCGAGTCCACATCGCTCATATTGACATTCTCTAGGCGGCAAGGACCCGGTGACAAACTTGCGATAGTTTGTCTTCTTGGGTTTAGCATCCCTCTCCTGGGGATGTCTTCGTGTCTCCTTCTCCTCCTTGCCCTTTAGCTTGGGGCACCTGGAGCGAATGTGGTTTGGCTCACCACATTCGAAGCACGTGATAGGTCCACTTCTCCTCCTATTCCTCACCTTGTTGTACGCTCTTGTGAATTTAGTGGATAGGAGGGCTAAGTCATCCTCGGGCAATTTCTCAAGTAGCTCATCGCTTAACGAATGTAAAGCAGATAATGAAAAACCAGATGAGCTACAATCAAGAGAATCAGAAGAACAACCCTTGGATTTGTCGACCACTAATGCCATCGACTCTGTCTTGGGGAGACGCGAGATAAAATCAATCTCATACGTCTTCAACCTCTAGTAAAGTTTATCCATGGTAAGCTCACTCATGACAGTGTTGTCATTGATGGAAGTGATCTTCATTCCCCAGACCTTCACATCAAGAGCACCCAGAAGCTGGCGTGCATTTTCAGACTCAGAAAATACCAAGTCAACAGTGCGGAGATCATGAAGAATCTTAGAGAATCTTCCCACACTCATCCAAAGACTCACTAGGCCTTTGCTCGATCTTAGAGTAAACCTTTTGAGTGGTTCTGTCTCACTTCCTTGATCGCGATGGACCCTTCGTGATAGTCACAAAGTGTCCGCGGATCTCATGAGCGCACCGCAAGTGAGCAACACGCTCAAACTCAGATCGACTAAGACCTTGGATCAAATAATTCCGAGCCTTGCTGTTGGCCTCCACATCTGGAGTGATCATATCGTCATCGGCTGGCACGACATAAGGGTTTTTCACCTTAAGCCAAATAGCGTGCCCTTGAGCCTCGATATATGCTTGCATACGAGCCTTCCAGTATGCAAAGTCAACTCCCTCAAAAATGTGTGGCTTGGTTGAGTACTTGTCAGTCGCCATGGCTCCAAAGACCGGTTAAGATCTATGAGAAGAGCTAACCGGCTCTGATACCACTTGTAGGACCGTAAAGGCGACTAGGGGGGGTGAATAGGCGCTTTCTAAACTTTCTCGCCTAAATCAAATACAACACGAACTTTACTCCTTTAGCTATGAAAGCTAAGAAGATCAGTAAGCGCACAGTGGAAGTCTTGTGTTGGATTTGATAAACCCCTCAACCACACGACACAAATGGAGAAAAGAACTCACTGTTCTGAACTGGGTACTGGCGGTCTGACCGGCTACCACGGGCGGTCGGACCGACAGTCAACCAGCGGTCGGACCGGCAACTAACTGGCGGTCGGACCGGTGGACAGCGGTTCGACTTCGGCGATCTGTGATGCGAATACACGGGCGGTCGGACCGCCGTTACAACACCGGTCTGACCGGTTCAGTCCAGAACTGAAACACTCAACCCAAATCCAAAACAAAATTTGATCCAACTTTTGATTCAACCAATGAAACTTGACCAAATTTTGAGCACACCTCCCTAATGATATTAGAGACCTATTTCTAGCGAAGATCCTTCAGATCCACTTCGCAGAATAGATCTCTCAAGGAATTAACAAGGAAGTGCACAAACCCTAGAAATATGAAAATCTTGATTCAAGACTTGCTCGTGGGGGTTGATGATCTAGATGACTCTAGGAGTATCCCCACACATCAAAGCAAGATAAAATAGTCCAAGGGACCAAGCATAAACCTTTGAATCAAGGAAGCACCAAAATCATCCAAAAAGGGAGAAGAACACAAAGGGAGCAAATGATCTTTCAATTAAGCATCACAAGATTGTTTGATCACACTAGATGCTTACAAAGCCTCTCCAACAAGGAGGGCAAGAGCTCACACAAGGAGCACACTCCAAACTCTCCAAACCCTAGTTCTCCTCTCCTCTCCTCCTAACCCTAGAAATGAGGAAGAATGCCAAATGAGTGCTTGAGAGGGTTTTCCATCTCCCCCCTTTCTATTTATACTAAAGAGCTAGGGTTTCACTTTTGGGACCACTTACACATGGGACCCACACACATAACTCTTGAAGCAATCGCCTGCTTCACCACGTGCAGGTTGATCAGCGGTTCTCATCACGTCGCCAAGTCTCTCTTGTCCGAATTCCATCGGAACCTCCCAGAGACTCGCACCGATATCCGCACTTTACTTTGATCCAACCAAACCGCACCAACCACCGTTCGATCCATCTTGCCCATCCTGCACCGTGCTTGATTCACACGACCTCACACAGTATCCATGATCGTTCTGGACCTCAGCTCTCCAAGCGTAGTCCCGATCCACTCACCGTTGACGCCGTTGACCTGCAAGCCACCGGCAAAGCAATAGACAAACAAACCGTTTCCGGGAACAAGTTCTTCACAACTTGACCCACGTTAGTTCCGCAATGCAATATACAACAATAAAGCATTGAAGTTCATACATAAAACACATTCAAATCTCATCAATGCAAACTTGGCTAACCTCCAAGTCAATGCCGGTCTGACCATACCACAGGCGGTCCGACCGATTCGAGCCGATCGGACCGCTCCCACAACGGTCGGGCGACCGTCCAGAAAGACAAGCCAAAATTCAAGCGTGAAAATCCGAAACCTTCTGGAATTTTCAACTCAATAGAACTTTTGACTGGGAGCTCCAAAAATGATGGGACCACATCTAGGAGACTCCCCTCACTTGCATACACAACCTATTTTTGGCTCAGCTCCAAAAACCAATTTTCAAAATGGCGGTCGGACCGGCCACCATGGCCGGTCGGACTCCTCCATGGGCGGTCTGACCGCCCGACACAGCCGGTCAGACCGCCTGTGGTCTGACAGCTTTGGAGCAAACCCGAAAACGCGAGATTTTGCAAACCAACAACGCCATTGCCAATTGACTCATCATCTTGAGATCGTGCACATATCTTCATGATATCCACAGTGGCACTCAAAGGCATGTTTGAAACACAAGCAAGGACTGAGAGATATGAGATCTCAAAGAAATTGTTTGGGTGTAAGCTAACTGAGGGTTGTCCGGTGAGCCCTCATGTGATCAAGATGGTTGGTTACACACAGAGCTTGGAAAAACTTGGTTTTCCACTTAGTCAAGAGTTGGCTACAGATTTGATTCTTGCTTCGCTTCCTGCCAGCTATGGGCAGTTCATTATAACTTTTCATATGAATGGCTTAGACATGAATCTCACCGAACTGCATATGATGCTTAAGACTATAGAGGACAGCATTAAGAAAAGCAACAATCATATGATGATTGTGCAAAAGAGTACTAGCTTCAAGAAGAAGGCTAATACTTGGGTCAAAGGTAAAGGCAAGGTTTCGGTTGGGATCCAAGTTGTTAAGCCTAAACCCAAAAGCAAGTCTGGCCCGACTCAAGAGAATGAATGTTTTTACTGCAAGGAGACAGGCCACTGGAAGAGGAACTGCAAGAAATACCCGGCTGATCTGAAAATGAATAGTGGGACTAAAACTTCCACTTCAGGTATTAATGTTATAAATGTTTTTTCTTGCTGATTCTTATGTTAACTCGTGGGTATTTGATACCAGATCGGTTGCTCATATTTACAATTCGATTCAGATTCTAACAAGGAGTAGGAGATTAACAAGGGGTGAGATGGATCTTCGCGTCGGGAATAAACTAAGAGTTGTTACAATAGCGTCGGGACTTTGCCATTACTTTTGCCTTCAGCATTTAGCATGGAACTAAATAATTGTTATTACGTTCTAGCCATAAGTAGAAATATCATCTCTGCATCATGTTTGATGGCAGAGGGTTATAAGCTCATTATAGAGAACAATGGTTGTTCTATATATTTGAATGAAATGTGTTATGGTTATGCTCCTGTTTTGAACGGGTTGTTTATTTTGAATCTTGATGTTGCACCCATCTATAATATTAATGCAAAGAGGCTTCGGCCTAATGATACGAATTCCACATTTATTTGGCATTGTCGTTTGGGTCACATCAGTGAGAAACGCATGAAAAGGCTCCATAGTGATGGAATTCTAAACTCATTTCATTTGGAATCATTTGAAACGTGCGAATCTTGCCTGATCGGAAAGATGACCAAGACACCTTTTGTAATACCCCAAAAGTAAATCGGCGTATTAGAAGAAGTTTCAGAAGGAGCTAATGGGAAAATCTGAATCGGCGGGGGGTTTTCAGCGATCTTCCGACAACCTGGGCCTGGGCCGCAGCCCAGGAGGGGCCCATGAGAGGGGCCAACCAAGGGGGGGTTTTTTCCTCATCCCCAAACCCTAGCCTATCCCCTCTCTCTCCCCACTCCCCTCCCCAAGCTGCCACCCCCTTCTCCCCCTCTCCAACCGGCCGCCACCCTCCTCCCTGTCATGCTCCAGATTTGTTCGTCGGATTTGGGTAAGTTCCGTACATTTTCTGATCTTCCCACATCTTAGAAAGATGTAGCCCTTGATCTTAGCTTTCTTTAGGCACCGAGATCATCTGATTTGGAGTTATGGTTTAGGAGATATGGTAGTTTTACCACGACTGTTCAGGACAGCTGACGTGTTTTGGCAGAATTTCTTGTCGGGCCATTATGAATTACTTAGAGGCCGAATCTCGGGTTGTCGTCTTCTAGAGTTTTGTTCCTAGTTTCTTTAGATTTCTTTTGGCATCGAGATCATGAGATTCCACCCTGTGGTTTAGGAGATATGAATTTTTTAACCGCACACTACTCTGTCTGTTAGAGATTTTGGAGACTGTCGGTTGCTCGTCGGTTTTGATCTAGTTACAGTCCGATTCAGAACTCCCACCCAAATAGGTTATTGTAGCCCTTTAAATTATCTTTCCATGTTGATAAAGATCACCTCCATTGGATCAGTAGAATAAAAGTTAAGTCATTTTCTTTACCACTGTTCTGAAATCTGGGCAGATATCTGTTAGTGTTTTCAACTGTTGTTTACGCCACTGTTTTGGCCGAATCAAAGGATTCCACCAACTAGAGTTTCGTAGCCTGTTACTTTAAGAGTATTTGAGCACTCGTTTCAAGTAATTCGGAGTTACTGATATTTAATTAAGATTTTTCTCGTACTGCTGATCAGAAGGGCCGATATTGACTGATTAGTTAATTCGTCATTTTGAGTTTTTGGTTATGTTGATTAGATAGAGGGTTATGGTAAAACGCTTGTAGCCACGTCATGACTTATTTTTCTTATTTCGAATAAATATTTGTGTAGGCGGTGGGGCAGGGAGTGGAGAAATTACGTCGTTGCCTCCTAACTCGTCACAGCGCGGAAGGCAAGTACATGGTAGAGTGGTGAACAATGGGTTGTTCACTATGATCATTGTTGTTACTTATCATGCTATTTATTATGCTTTCGTTCAGCTTATTCTTATACATGATATTGATGACCTTGAGTGAATGATATTATGATATTGAGATAATGAGGAGGAGATATTGAGTTAATGAGATGGACTATGTTGATGAATAAATAAAGATGTCGCATCATTTACATTCATCATGACAGGGGTTGCATGAGCCAGGTCGGTGAGAAAGTTATGTAACTATTCCGGTGAGGTCGGTGAGAAAGATACATGACTAGTCCGGAGAGCTCTAGATAAAATCATACTTTGGTGGGGACTTCACGGGAGTGAAGGATAGAGTGTGTCATCGACGGGTGAACACTCCGCTATACCGGTATCAGCTGATGAGATGCATATGAGCATGAGCATGTTGTTGCATTCGCATATCTAAGTAAATTGTTAAATTGTGCAACTTTACCTATATGGAACATGGCTTGTTTGTTTGAGAATGACAATGGCATTAACTAAATGGATGATGATGATAACTTTGATTTTGGTTAATAAACTATTGTTTATGGATTTATTATGTATTTGCTGAGTCTTGGACTCATTCTTGCTCTATTGTTGTTTTTAGGTGACCAGTGATGATGTTTTACTCGGGAAGGGCTAGCGCACTTGGAATCATGCACTTCACCCAATTATTTGATTCATTGGACATGAGAAAATTTTAGAATAACATGAATATTTATATTTAGGACATGATATTATTGAATAACCATAGATGCTTGGTTTATGTTAATCTTGGTTTATTATTTTACTATGCTCCTAGGTCTAATTTATCTATGATTGTCATAGTGTTATACTTGTGTTAATGCGACCCGTGGATGGGTTTTTAATGTTGTTATGCTTGCTAAAATTTCACAGTGTGTTGATGTATAATAGATGATAAGAGTAATTTGGTGGCATTCCAGGCTCAGTGTTGGGCTGGGGTGTTACACCTTTCACTGGTCGGAATGAAAGGGCGTTCGACTTATTGGCACTCATTCATACTGATGTGTGTGGACCAATGAGCACGGCAACTAGAGGTGATTTTTAGTACTTCATTACTTTCACCGATGACTTTAGTAGATATGGATATATCTATTTAAAGAGGCACAAGTCGGAATACTTTGAAAAGTTCCAGAAGTTCAAGAATGAGGTACATAATCAACTAGGCAAGACAATCAAGTACTTACGATCTGATCGTGGAGGAGAATTTTTGAGCCATTATTTTGGTGATCACTTGAAACAATGTGGAATTGTTCCACAGCTTACACCACCGGGTACTCCATAGTGGAATGGGGTGTCCGAGCGGCGTAATCGGACCTTGTTGGACATGGTTCGGTCAATGATGAGCCAATCGGATCTGCCATTGTATTTTTGGGTTTACGCTCTAGAAATTGTCGCTTTCACTTTGAATAGGGTACCATCTAAATCAGTAGATAAGACACCATATGAGATATGGACTGGGAAGAGTCCTAGTTTATCTTTTCTAAAGGTTTGGGGTTGTGATGTCTATGTTAGACATTTGACGTCTGACAAACTCACACCCAAATCAGATAAATGCTTCTTCACAGGATATCCTAGGGAAACCAAAGGATATTATTTCTACAATCAAGAGGATGGCAAAGTGTTTGTTGCCCAAAATGGTGTCTTTTTGGAGGAAGAGTTTCTTTCAAAAGGAGTCAGTAGGAGAAAGATGCAACTCGAAGAACTTCGGGAAACATCTGAAAGTGTTTCAACTCCTACTGAACCTCTACAGGACGAACAAAGTGTTGTTGAACCTGTAGAAGAGACATCAGCCCCACGTAGATCTAAAAGGCCGCAACAATTTCCTATAAGGTATGTGCATGACGTATTATTGGTAAATAATGGTGAGCCTAAAACTTATAAGGAAGCGATGATGGACCCAGACTCTAAGAAATGGCCTGGAGCCATGAAGTCCGAGATAGACTCCATGAGTGTGAATCAGCTTTGGAACCTGGTCGAGCCTCTTCATGGTGTTAAAACCATTGAGTGAAAATGGATCTATAAGAAAAAGATTGATATGGACGGAAATGTTCACATTCATAAAGCTCGACTTGTCGCAAAAGGGTTTCGACAAGTTCAAGGAGTTGACTACGATGAGACTTTCTCACCAGTAGCGATGCTTAAATCTATTCGGATCATTCTAGCTATTGCTGCATATTTTGATTATGAGATATGGCAGATGGATATCAAAACGGCTTTCCTTAATGGAAACATAAGTGAGGATGTGTACATGACACAACCTGATGGTTTTGTCGATCCAAAGAATGCTAGTAAAGTGTGCAAACTTCAGAAATCCATTTATGGGTTGAAGCAAGCATCTCAGAGTTGGAATCTGCGTTTTGGTGAGGAAATCAAAAGATTTGGTTTTGTCAAAAACAAAGAAGAATCTTGTGTTTACATGAAGGTTAGTGGGAGCGCACTTGTAATCCTAATCTTATATGTGGATGACATATTATTGATTGGGAATGACATTCCTATGCTGGAATCCGTTAAGGTATCATTGAAAAATAGTTTTTCTTTGAAAGACCTAGGAGAGGCAGCATATATCTTGGGAATAAAGATCTATAGAGATAGATCAAGAAGGCTAATTAGATTAAGCCAAAGTACTTACATTGACAAGGTGTTGAATAGGGTCAACATGCATGATGCCAAGAAAGGGTTCTTGCTATGTCACATGGCATAAATCATAGCAAGAATCAGTGTCCTTTGACCACTGATGAGCGAGACCATATGAATAGTATTCTATATGCTTCGGCCATTGGATCTATTATGTATGCCATGGTTTGTACCTGACCAGATGTATCGTATGCTCTAAGTGTTACGAGCAGATACTAGGCTGATCCCGGTGAAGGTCACTGGACAGAAGTGAAAAACATTCTTAAGTACTTGAGAATAACTAAGGATGTGTTCCTAGTTTATGGCGGTGATGAAGAGCTCGTTGTAAAGGGTTACACCGATGCAAGCTTACAAACCGAAAAAGATGATTATCGTTCGCATTCTGGTTTTGTATTCATTTTGAATGGAGGAGTAGCGAGCTGGAAAAGTTCCAAGCAAGAAACGGTTGCTGATTCTACGACGGAGGCCGAGTACATTGCAGCTTCTTAAGCTGCGAAAGAAGGTATTTGGATAAAGAAATTTCTTGCCGAGTTGGGTGTAGTTCCGAGTGCCTAGTGCTCATTGGATCTCTATTGTGACAATAATAGAGCCATTGCGCAAGCTAAGGAGCCGAGATCCCATCAGAAATCCAAACACATACTCAGGCGTTATCATCTCATTCGCGAACTGGTCGATAGAGGAGATGTTAAGATATGCAAAGTTCATACGGATTCAAATGTTGCAGATCCGTTGACTAAGCCTCTCCCACTGCCAAAGCATGAGGTGCACACAAGAGCTATTGGTATTAGATACTTAAATGATTGACTCCTGTGCAAGTGGGAGACTGTTGGAAATATGCCCTAGAGGCAATCATAGAGATGATGATATTTCATTATGTTCATAATTTTTATAATATGTTATCGTCTTCCTTGAATGAATCATTTGTTATATATCAATAAGTATGTGACTTGTTGGTGAAACTCTTTAACTTATATGATGTCATTCTAAATATATCCCTAGTCGGATGTCACTGGTCGGAACACCAGTGACTCTATGACTAGCACATGTATTGATTAATGACCTGGTTTCACCGGTCATGGATATAGGGATATCGAATCAATAATGTGAGCACATGTTAGAGAACATGGTGTTGGATAGACCCATTATTGAGACACTATTGAGATTGTTATGAATCTTTGTGTCATTAGTTGGTCTCAAGTAATGATGATGTATAATCCTTAGACCCGAGATCAGCATGGTTCCCTACATGTGTAATAGCACTATTAGGGGTTGCCAAACGCTACTCGTAACTAGGTAGTTCTAAGGTAGCTTTCGGGTATGCTATGAAACGTGCGGAGGGATGTGACTGGTCAAGATGGGATTTGCCCCTCCTAACATAACAGGAGAGATGTCTCTGGGCCCCTCGTGGTGATCGAATAAAGAAAGTGCATGGCCGTGCCACTAGTGGTCGAAGTGTCGACCACATGACGTTATCCGACACTCGATCGAGAAAGTATTGAACAGTCCATGGAGGACACTACATCTCACCTGGAGTTCAACTAGGCATCGTGAGGCAAAGGGAATATGCATGAGTAGGTTGCTTAGTTCGATTAGTTACGGACTAGTCGTATGGACATACGAGCTGGTCGTAGATTGGTCGAACGTAATCACAAAATGGTAAGTACCTGGTCGTAAGGAGTTACGAACTGGTTGTGACCAAATACAACCTGGTCGTATAGAGATACGAACTGGTCGTAAGTGATGAGGACCTAATCATAGATCATATTACATCAAGGTTCGTCCGATATATTCTATGTGCCTTTGGGAATCGTTATGTGCTACTAGGTAGCACTGACCACTAGTGGTCCGAAAAGATTTTCCGAGTCATAACCGATTACACATGAACCTGTGGGGTCGCACACTTAAAGGGCAAGGATCTGTTTTGGATGGTGATCCGAATTCGTATAGGCCACGAGTTCCAAATTGGCCTCGAGGTCGAGACCCATCACGGATGCCTATATAAAGAGGGGCGGTGGCACGGGGTGAAGATGAGGATGATATTTGGAAGAACTCCCGAAACCCTAATACCCACGCCTTTCAATCACGCTGCCGGTGCTAGCACTCCAGTGCGTGGTGATCCTGCCCCGTACGTGTGGATACCTCGGAGGTGTTGTTGTGAAGCATCAGAACTAGGACGATCTGCGACTTGTGTTGATCACCGGAATCGAAGGAGATATCGCGTGGTGAGTACGACCACTCGAAGAAGCAGACGCGCGACGAGTATGACTACTCGAAGGAGGAGACGCGTCGTGAGTACGACTACGACTGCATCAACTCGCTACAACGACTCTACTTCTGCTACGAGTCGGCCCGTCTAGCGGTAATCTCGTGATCTATTACTTGCAGTTGCGCGGTAAAATTTTTGTTTGTGCTATCGTAGCCTTGCTGCGTTACCCAATAATACAACCACTCGAAGGAGAAGATGCGTCGTGAGTATGACTACGACTGCATCAACTCGCTACAACGACTCTACTTCCGCTACGAGTCGGTGCGTCTTGTGGTAATCTCGTGATCCATTACTAGCGGTGGTTCCTTGGTTACGCGGTAAAAAATTTGTTTTTACTATCGTAGCCTTGTTGCATTCCCCAACAGGTATCTACTGTATTTAATAGTGGTTAGGGTTTGGTCCCCCTCCCTTGCCTTCTAATGGGCTTCCAGTCCACTCATGGTCCTTGGGCCTCTATCGCCGGCTCCTCTCCTATCGAATATGGGTTGGCGGGCCATTCCTCACCTAAAATTCTGAATTTTCTATCTTATTTCCTTTAATTCTCTCTTAATTTCTTTATTGCACTCTCAAATGATAGTCGGGGTTTTACATTATACCCCCCCCTAAAAAGAATTTGGCCCCGAATTCTACTCTCGCCATTCTATTTGCTAGAGCACCAAATCTGAAATCAAACAACTTAGTAGATACTCGACCTGAACTATTTCGGGTACTGTTCGCGCATGCGAGGCTCCAACTCCCAAGTCGCTTCTCGCTCACCCTGATGCGACCATGGCACATCGGCATTCTTCAGCGTCTTGTTTTGCAAAACTCGCTCTGACTCTTCCAGAATTTGCAGCAGTCGGGATTCGAATGTAAGATCTTGTTCAATGATCAGAAGTTCTAGCGGAATTATATGTTATGGAGCTCTCAAATACTCACTCAGCATCAGAACATACCAGATATTGTGTACCCCGCTTATGGACCCAGGACGGTCATAGCGACACGCCAATTTCCTAATCCCCGCAACTGGCGAGAACAATCAATGTACCTTGGGCCAACCTTCCCCTTGGTACTAAAGCACGCAACAAGCCCAACACACACGGAATACGTGTCCCATTTCTCAAATGATTTCTTAATCTTAACAAGGAGCACCTCCTTTAACCAGGAACACACAACATAACTTGCTTTAAACAACTATTTTATAACCAGAACCTAATTGAAAATAGCGGATTCTCAACGCAACCACAAAATGGCAACTTTACATCAAAAGGTGTCATACTCAAAAGCGAAGATTCATCATGAAATCCCTTCCGCTTTCCCAGTAGGCAGTTTACAAATAAACACCTCACAAGTCGAAAGAGAAACCACTCAAATAGCCAAATCAAATACTTTCTTTATTTTTTTCTGAACTGATAAGAACCACGCATGCCAATTATTAGGTCAAACTCAATTTGCGAAAGACATCTGTCATAAACACATAGCTCAAACAAGAATCAAGAGAGCGTTTCACTACTCGAGGAAACACTCTTTTTCTCAATTTCTCTTTTAGAAATATAATTTCTCTCAAATTATGGAATTCTATTTCATCCATATCATACTAACTCATTTCTCTTAAATTGGCAACCTCAACGCTATGCTCAAACCGAATTCACTATTCATACCTTTGTAGAGAGGCTCTAATGACTTGCAGAAAAATATACTCTGGCCAACTCCTCTACTGACGGAGTTATTTTGATAGATGACTTCCAAATGCAACCCCAAAAATGGACATTCACACATAAACACGTCACCTCAATCCTTTAAGAATGAAATACTTGGATATCACCTCACACATTCTCATGTGCTTCATCAAAAGAGTTCTATCAATGATCATCCCACCACTCCGAATATGCTCTTATTCTACTACTATTACACATAATCATTGGCAACCAAGGTTCTAGCTTAAAAATGCAATACCCAAATTCAATCTCAAAGACTGCTACAACAAACTTCTCGTATAAAAGATCCAGAAATCCTCGGATTCAAACACTAAAATTCCCACATTCTAAACATACTCAATCATTATCATCTACATGTAAATATTTTCTCGACCAAATTATCTTTTAGAAGAATTATATCCCCAGAAGGTTATTCACTAAAGCCAGTGCATACCTGTAACACCCCAGCCCAACATTAAGCCTAGAATGCTACTAAACACTCCAACCATCTAATTTACAGCAACTTACAATAAAATTACAGCAAGCATATCAATGATAAAACCCATCCACGGGTCACAACAACGCAAACATCTAAGATTATTCAATACCATCATGTCCTAAATATAAATCATCATGCGAAAATAAAAGTTTTTCATATCTCATGTCCAATGAATCAAATAAATGAGTGTAGGTTGTGATTCCAAGTGTGCTACCCCTTCCCGAATAAAACATCATCAATGGTCACATAAAAAAATAACAATAGAGCAAGAATAAGTCCAAAACTCAGCATGTACAACAGAATACTATGAACAACAGCGAATAAGACCTTGGTAACCACACCATAGAACAAGAAAGTAAAACAGTAGAAATTAGATGAATGAATGATATGCAATTCTTCTCTTCTGCTTATACATGTATAGCTAGTGAACACCCGTCGGTGTTCACCTATGCCCGCATTATCCAAAATGCGGGGATCCAAGGCCCGTTTGAAGAACATTTCAGAACGGGGATCCAAATTACCCACATTGGAATGCTGGGTCTTACATGCCCATTCTGGAATGGTGGGACTTCACTACCCACTCCCGTGGGTGAAAATTGAACAATGCTTGCATGAATGAATGAAACAGGTGAAGAATAACGTATCATCAAAAGAACCATGGTAATCAATCATGACCATGAACAAGAACATATCAACATTATTCATCATACATTCATCAAACCAGAAAAAAATGTAACAAACACAACAAATCAGTTGTACTTGCCTTTCGCGCTACGACGTGTTGGGAGGCAAGAATGGTGCCCCAAATCCTAAAGCCTCTCCTCCTACACAATTGAATCACTAACATAAGAATGATGTGGAAAGAAGACTCTACTCACACCACTTAACCCGTCTTCCCAAAACCCAGTAATATTGGTTTTACTCAAATTACCCGACAGTCTAGCAGAAGGTCACACTGGACATTAGTACTAAAACCTTCAAATATTTTACTACGAAGCTCGGAAAGGAGTGATCTTAGACTCTCTGGAAACATAACGAAATCATCTACGATAACCTAGTTGGCAAGGTTTTCTGATTCGTCCATCTATTATATCTAATGATCAGATGAAATCATGAATCTACAATTTGTTAGTCAAAGACTATGGCGGTAGAAGAAAATTTGTATGTTTTTATTGGCTCAACTAAAAATTAAGTTCTTTACCAATATGGAAAGCTTAACGAATTTGCTACAATATTTATGTTGGGTGAAACCTCTGAATCTACCCCTAACTTAGCCTAATTTGATAAACAAAGTGACTGCTAACACTCGTCAGATTTTCTAAACAGTCGCAAAGAAACCATCATATCTTCTAGACCACAACTCCAAATTGAGTGATCATTATGCCTACAAAAATCTAAGAATAAGAACTACAACTCTCTAGGAGACGACCAGTGTAGAAAATGCATGTAGCCTGCTCAAAAACGATGGCAAACATCGACTATTCTAAACTGATCTGTTACAGACAGCACCAAAATAATTCGATTACTCCACCAAGCGAACGGGGATCGTGATTACCCTTGATGAACTATTGAAGAACGACGTAATCACCGCATGATCGCGCCCTTCCTCTCCTCTTCCTTCCTCTCTTCTTCCTTCTCTCCTTCCTTCTCTTCTTGATCGGCCCCTCCAATGGCGGCTCCTTCTTCCTCCCAAGTCGCAGCAGCAAGAAGCCTCACCAATGGGGAGAGGGTGCTGCTGGGGACGCTGGAGGAGTAGGGGAGGAGGTGCAGGGGGTGGGAGGTGGTGGCCAATGGGGTGGGAGAGGGAAAAGGGGGAGGGTGGCTAGGGTATAGGGAGGAGGCAACCCCCCTATGGCCGGCCCCCTCTTGGGCCTCCTGGGCCGTTGCCCGTGGCCCAGGTTGGCGGAATTTTACGTAAATCCCCTCTAACCCTCTGAAATTCTACTTATTTAACTAGTTTCTCTCCTCGCAAACTCTTGTATAATAGCCTGATTAAAATTCGGCGTATTACACTCCCTCCCACCGGACATGTAACATCCTGGATATTCGAAAGCCAAAATGTTACCTAAATGATCTAACATACGACCATAATTCAAAAATATTTTAAACAATAACTCATCTAAAGGCATAAAGGGATCATCATATAATAGAATCAATACAGGAATAAAACTAAATCCAATTGAGTACAATACGGGGGGTGATCAAGGACCACAAGCAATACTTAAATAAACATATAGTGGGGGGAAATATCAACCACTTCTAACTTTATTTATTACAATTTATCAATTAATGAATGGACGACATAATCGAAACTTATTATTGAATATAGAATATAGTGAACTGAGCGAATAGTGCTTGTCTACTCCCTCCCAACATGGCCATCGTCAACGATCACCTAAATAAATAAACAAACTAAGAATGAGTCGAGACTCAGCAAGTACAATAATTAATTGGTCATACAAAATTATGAACAAGTCAACCACAATACGAATTATGAACATATCACTGAAAACTTATGTGGATGCATGGAATGAATGGATGCAATAAAAGGGATGGACTACACACATGCTCATAGCGGTATAGCTAGTGACACACCCGTCGGTGTTCACTTAAGCCCGTACTTAACAAAGTCCGGGGACCCTATTACCGTATGAAGAACGTTTCATACGGGTATTTGAAATAACCCACATTGGAATGGTGGGTCTTACATGCCCATACTGGAGTTGATGGGTCTTTATAAATCCACTCCCTTGGATGGAACATGAACAACACATGAATGGAATGAAACATATGCAAAGAACGTCACCACTTACTTCCACATAGATTGCCAATTAAGAACAGAATAAGTAGCATTGAATACGAACATGGATCGCAAGATTAACAGGACAACAACAATAGCATTGAATATGAACATGGATCACAAGATTAACAGGACAAC
Organism: Hsuehochloa calcarea; assembly: GCA_036346395.1. Lineage (NCBI taxonomy): Eukaryota > Viridiplantae > Streptophyta > Magnoliopsida > Poales > Poaceae > Hsuehochloa > Hsuehochloa calcarea. Next base: position 26,977,318 of record CM070611.1, on the reverse strand, counting down.
TGTGGATATCGTGAGGATATGTGCATGATCTTAGGATGATGAGTCAATTGGCAATGGCTTTGTTGGTTTGTAAAATCTTGCATTTTCGGGTTTGCTTGATCTGTCAGGACCACAGCGGATCGATCGGTGACATGGGCGGTCGACGCGCCAGGAGAGGTCCGACCGGCCGTGGTTGCCCGTCCGACCGGGTTCGGTTCAAAGTGGGTTTTGAAGCTGAGCCAAAAATAGGTTGTGTAGGTGTGGATTTCATGGGGATATGCTCCAGATCTTAGGATGATGTGACAATTGGCAATGGCGTTTACGGTTTGTTGTTTCACGCGTTTTCGACAAAGCTACAGGTATTCTAGACAGGCGGTCCGACCGGTCCTTGCAATGATCCGATCGGTCCCAAATCGGTCGGACCGCCATGTGGGGCGGACCGGACGGTGACCTAAAAGTGTTCAAAACGAGTGGGCCAAAAATAGGTGTTGTAGGTAAGTGAGGGATCCCAATGCACTTGGTCTCATAATTTTGGAGTCTCCAGAAGAAGTTCTATTCGTTTTAATTTCCGAAGGTTTGAATTTGGGAGTATGAATTTGGCTAAGTCCCAAAGGCGGTCCGACCGGCTCACGAGGAGCGGTCCGACCGCCATGGGGCGATCCGACCGCTCACCCGAGCGGTCGACCGTTTTACTTGAACGTCGGCCAACTTCGTGGCGATGTTGTTTTGTTAGGTCAAAGTCATTGGTTTCATGGCATATGATTTGCATGATGCATGTTTTGACTAACATGGGTCAAGTTGTGAAGAACTTGTTCCCGGTTCGTGTTTTCTTGTCCGTGGTTGTGCGGTAGCTTGGTGGTCAGCGACGGTCAGCGGCAAGGAGAATCGGGACTAGACTTGAAGAGTTGAGGTCCGAGCGATCGGCGATGCGGGTGGGGTCAACGACTCAAGCGTGACACAAGATGGACAAGGGTGACCTATTGGCAAATCCATGATGCATGGTGAAGCGGTTTAGGTCAAAAGGTTAAAGACGGCGCTTTGCGAAGCGTGCGTGTGTGAGCCGTTTGTTAGTGGGCCTTAACGGAGCCCAATTAAGTCAAACCCTAAGAGTTTTAGGCCTCCACTATAAATAGGAGGAGATGGTGGCTGCACCTCTCTCCTCTCGCCTTTTATGTTTCAAAACCCTAATTGTCTTTAGGGAGTTGAGGTGGAGGCAAGGGCTCTTGATGGTTTGTGGTGAATTTCGTGATCTTTGATTGTCCATCGATCCATGATGGTGTGGATGTAATCCAAAGAACAATCACGAAATCAATCTATGCAAGGTTTGCTTGAGATAAGTCTCTTTTCGTTCTTGCTTTCAATTTCGTGTTTTTAGGGCTTTCTTTGATCCGCGAGTTTGTGATTGATTCTTTCCGTGGAATTAGCTTGCTGTGATATGTGTGAATCTATCTAGCATCATCTTGATCATCAATCCTCACAAACAAGCTTTAGGATCAAGTTTTCGTTCTTGCGGTTTTAGACCTTACGTTAATCAATTGGTAATTGCTCAAGATCGTTCCAAGAATTATCATAATATTCGATTGGAATAGGTCCTCAATAGCATATAGAAGGTGTGTGCAAAGTTTCATAAAGATTAGAGTTGAGAATCAAAGTTTCACATAATTGCAACCGTCATCGGTGATTTTATTGCTGCGAGATCGGTTCGAGTCGGCCGGTCGGACCGCCCATCATCACCGGTCGACCGATTTTGAGCGGTCCGACCGCCAAGACTAACGCCGTCGATCCGCTGCAATCGGTCCGACCGATTGGGTCCAGTGATCGACCGCCCGTCTTGTGAGTCTTTGCAATCTTAGTTGATTTTGTAGCATCGCTTAGGGTTTAATTAGATTCAATACTAGTCTTCCATTTGTCTTGGTATATTGATCTTCATAGCTTTCTAATAGCTACCGGAGTGAAATTGTATTGAATTCATAATTTGTGAAAAAGTGAGCGTGCTCTATTCACCCCCTCTAGTCGCCTTTACGGTCCAACAAGTGGTATCGAGCCCGATTAGTTCAATCTTGATCTTAACCGTCAACTTTGAACTTTGGCGATGGATAAGTTTTCTACTAAACCGCATATCTTCGATGGGCACGACTATGCCTATTGGAAGAATCGTATGCGTCTTTCTTGAGAGCGAGGACAAGCTATTTGGGATGTTGTTAGAGCCCATTGGTTATTCTTGAAATTGCTACACCGCTACGCAATTCTTTTGGCTAACAACAATAAGGCTAAGAATCTTTTATATGGTGCACTTGGTAGACAAAAATATGATAGAATTTGCAATCTTTCAATCACAGCATGAAATTTGGAACACTCTCGAAACATATCATGAGGGTTCGTCCCAAATCAAAAAGTGCGCCAAACAGTTTACAAGCGTGAATACAATAAATTCGAGATGCGTCTGGAGAGAGCATCGATGACATTTTCATCGCTTTAATAAAGTAATTAATCAAATGAAAGTCGTTGATATTGAATATTCTCAATCTGAAAATGCCACCCATCTCTTGGTCCGCAATCAACACCAAGGAGTGGGAGATGAAGGCTCTTGCTATAGAGGAAAATGTTGATCTTTCAAGTCTTACTTTAGAATTGCTTTATAGTAAACTCAAGACTCATGAAATTAAAAGAGTTGATCATCCCAAGAAAGATAATTTAGCTTTGGTAGCGCATCCTCTCAAAAAGGCTTTTGATGACTCTTTTGAATCTTCTTACGGATTTTCATTTGCTTGTTTATCCGCTATTCATGAAGAGGAGCTTGAAAGTATTCTCAAAGCGAGTTAGCTCTTCTAGCTAAAAAATTCACACGGGCCTACAATAATGTGAGAAACAAAAAGAGAGGTGGTCCGGTGACATGCTATGAATGTGGTGAGCTCAATCATATCCGACAAATTGCCCCAAGTCAAAGGTAAGAGCAATCATAAGGAAGGAAAGCCGACTTGGAAGAAGCCTCCTTTCAACAAATCAAGGTATGAGGCTAATAAGCTTGTGAAGGTGCGCTCACCGGGTCCTTGCCCCTTTGAGGATCAATCCTTGAGCGATGTGGATACCGGAGTGAGGAGGACAAGGAGGAGGAGATCCTCAAGGCAAAAAGCAAGGGAAGGCCAAAGACTTCACGGCATGTGCTTCATGGTATACACGACGACATTGATGATAATGAGGTATCTTTTTCTTATGATGAGCTTTCTGCTAAATATGATTCTATAGTTGAACAATTGCTTAGTCAAGATGAAGCGCTAGAATTTGTTATGACAAAAAATAAGAAATTAGAGTCAAAGATTAGCAAACTGAAAGTTGAGCTTAAAACTGCTAAGACTCTTGAACCTGATGAATGTTTATCTTGTCATGCTATGCATTCAGAAATTACCAAGTTACAATCTGCTCATAACATTTCTGTACAACAACTTGAGAATGCTAGATCTGAACTAAATGAAATTAAAAGTGCTCCTTGTGAAAAATGTTTAGAATCTAGTAAATTGATTGCTTTTGATGTGTTTGATTCTAGTCCTTGCACTTCATGTTTAGAAAAAGAACGTGAAATCAAAGATATCTTAGAAGCTGCTAGAGTCAAATATGCTAAGCTTAAGGACAATATTGAAAATACTACTTGTGCTTCATGTTCCGCTCTTAAGCTTGAAATTGCTTTGTATAAGGAGAAATCTATGTATAAAACTTGTGATGCTTGTGTTAACTTGAGTAAAGAAAATGCTTACCTTCATGATACATTAGAGAAATTTTCTAAAGGTAAGAAACAATTAAACATGATTCTTGACAAGTCTAAAACTCCTTATAAGAAGCAAGGTTTAGGATTCAATTCTTTTCAAGACAATTCAAACCCAAAAGTCATTCAAGTCTTGGAAAAGGTTTAATTGAATTCAAAACCCAACTTTGCAAAAACATCTTTTAAATCTGCAGTTTTGCCCAACCTTGTATTAACTCAAATGGTGCTTCTTCTAGTGGTACCAAGTACCATTGCACTTATTGCAAGAAAGGTGGGCATTTGATTGAATTCACACATGAGGTTGAAAAATGATAGGAAAAATTTTGATAGAATTTCATTCATGCAACCTAGAGATTCTATGAGACATGGTAACACTGAAAAGAATAAACCTGGATTAGGATTTTTCTCTCATACAAATCATTATGTGTCTAGATATTCTAATTTTAAAGTTTATCGATCAAGTCGTCCGATTGGTGGTCACCGGTCGACCGTTTTGGTCGCTGGCTCGACCGCCACTTAACGCCGGCCGACCGCCCATGGACAGCCAAGTCTCATTTTAATTTAAACATTGCTCATAACCGAATGTTAGATGAAATCAAGGATAGTACTTCTGGTTTGTATACTCCTTGCAGACGTGTGTCTCAGTACTGGATTCCTAAATCATGTTTATCTAACCCCAGTATTGAGACACATCGTTCTTTTGTTCCTTGATTTTCGTGGATTATCGCGAAAGGGAAGAACACGTGGTTCGTTGACTCGGATGTTCACACCACATGACCAGGAACTCAAAATGGTTCACCTCTTTCACGCGAGCAACAGGTGATGACTTCATCACCTTTGGAGATGATACACAAGGGCGAATTGAAGGAACAGGATCAATTAGGGTGAACAACAAATTCATTCTAAAGGATGTCGCTCTTGTGGACAAGCTTAGGTATAATCTCCTTTATGTTTCTCAGCTTCTTGATGATGGCTATGAGACGGTTTTTAAGAAAAATGCTTGTCGTTTGCTTGATTCTCTTGTGAGCTTGTGTTTGGAATCTCTAGAGTTGGTAGAATTTTTGGGTGGTTTTTCGTAATCTCTTGCTGGATCTCTTAAATGTTTGCTTACATCTTCTTCTGATTTCTGGCTTGGGCATCGACGTTTGGGGCACATTGGTTTTGATCATCTGACGCGAGTTAGCAACCTTGATCTTATGAGAGGTTTGCCCAAACTAAAAGCTGTCAAGGATGTTGTATGTGCGCCCTGTAGGCATGGCAAACAAGTTGCCGCCTCACACCCTTCTCAGTGACTATGGTTATGACCGACGGACGGGGACGCTTGCTTCATATGGATACTGTTGGTCCCGCTAGAGTCCGTCGATCGGTGGAAAATGGTATATTCTTGTCATAGTCGATGATCTTTCTAGATATACTTGGGTGTTCTTTCTTACTTCAAAAGATGAAGCTTTTGGTTATTTTCATGACCTTGTTCTTCGTTTGGCTTCGAGCTTCTCGGTGCTTTGAGAGCGATTCGCGATGATAATAGCACGGAGTTCAAAAATGCTTCTTTGCTTCTTTTTGCCTTTGGCGTGGTATTGAGCATCGCTTCTCCTCTCCACACGTCCCTCAACAAAATGGCGTGGTGGAAAGGAAGAATAGGACCTTAGTCGAAATGGCTAGGACGATGCTAGATGAGTATAACACACCGAGGAGATTTTGGTCCGCTATTGCTCTTGCTTGCCATATTGCAAATCGTGTCTTTTGAGACCTTCTTTAGGCAAGACTCCTTATGAGCTTCGTTTTGGTAGAAAACCCTCTGCTTCGCATTTTCGAGTTTTGGATCAAAATGTTTTATTCTTAAGACAGCAATTTAGATAAATTTGAATCAAGAACTTTTGATGGGGTATTTCGGGTTATCCCGCTCATTCGAGGGTTTTCGAGTTTTTAATATCGAGACTAACATTATTCAGAGACTTGTAATGTCACTTTTGATGAGACTAGCCCGGAGCTAGATCAATTACTACTGAGATGATTTACAGTGTGAGAGAGCATTTTGTGGAGGAAGATGAGGACGGCTAATGTCATTCCCTCATCTGCTCTGCCGAGGCGCCCATATTGATACAAGAACACGCTTTCGCCTACTTCACCTTCGATTGAGGCTCTGCACAGATCATCATCATCAGCAGTACTGCGGAGGTCGAAGAAACGACATCTCACCCGGCGCCCACTTCGCATTCAGAGACAAAGATCCTCCTAATGATAATAGGTAATCTACATGAGCGAGTCACTCGCTCCAGGTATAATGATCCAAATCTCTACTCTCATTCGGCTTTTGTTGCTTCTTTTGAACCCCGCGATATATCACATGCTTTATCTGATTCTAGCTGGGTAAATGCCATGCATGAGGAGTTAGAGAATTTTGAAAGAAACAAAGTTTGGAACCTAGTAGAACCTCCTAGTGGTCATAATGTTATAGGAACCCGTTGGGTGTTTAAGAATAAACAAGGTGAGGATGGTTACGTGGTTAGAAATAAAGCCGATTGGTAGCTCGTGGTTTCACCAAGTTGAGGGGTTAGATTTTGATGAGACATTTGCTCTGTTGCTAGACTAGAAGCCATTCGCGATTCTCGCTTGCATTTGCTGCATCAAAAGGTTTTAAATTATATCAGATGGATGTTAAAAGTGCCTTTTTAAATGGTTTCATAGATGAGGAAGTGTATGTTAAGCAACCCCCTGGTTTTGAGGATCCTAAATATCCAAATTGTGTTTTCAAGCTATCTAAAGCATTATATGGTCTTAAAGAAGCCCCTAGAGCCTGGTATGATAGACTTAAGACCTTCTTGCTTAAAAATAATTTTGAGATGGGTAAAGTGGATAAAACTCTATTTATTCTTAGACGTGACAATGACTTCCTGCTTGCTCAAATTTACGTGGATGATATTATCTTTGGTGGTTCCTCTAATGCTCTTGTTTCCAGCTTTTCTGACACTATGTCCAGGGAATTTGAGATGAGTATGATGGGAGAGCTTAATTACTTTTTGGGACTTCAAATCAAGCAATGCAAGGAAGGAACTTTCATCCATCAGACGAAGTACACTAAAGATCTACTCAAACGCTTCAACATGGGTGACTGCAAGCCAATTTCCTCTCCCATGGCAACTTCGACTGTTTTGGATCCAGATAAGGAAGGAGAAGTCGTGGATCAACGCGAGTACCGCAGACATGATCGGCTCCTTCATATTTTGACCTCGAGACCGGACATTCACTTCACGGTATGCCTTTGTGCAAGATTTCAGCGCCTCGAGAACTTCCCATCGCCAAGCCGTTAAGCGCATATTCGTATTTACACTCTACCCTCTTATATGGCATTTGGTATTCTGCTCTTGACTTTGTCCATTAGAGGTTTTTCGATTCGATTTTGCGGTCATCGGTTAGATAGGAAGAGTACCTCGTGCACCGCTACTTCCTAGGCACTTCTCTTGTATCTTGGTCTTCTAGGAAGCGGTCTTGTTGCACAATCCATCGCGAGGCGGAGTATGTAGTCAGCGCTAGTTGTCAGAGCTGATTTTGTGGATGACGCCCACTTTGAAAGATTATGGGTTAAACTTTGCTAGTGTTCCTCTTTTACGTGATAACACTTCGCTATTAATATTGCTAAAAACCCAAAGCAACATTCTAGGACTAAACACATAGACATTCGCTTTCACTTCCTTAAAGATCATGTTGAAAAAGGTGATATTGTGATGCACTTCGTAGAGTCCGAAGCTCAATTGGCAGATATTCTTACCAAGCCTTTAGATCAAACCAGATTTGCCACCTTGAGAAGCGAGTTAGGGGTTATTTATCCTTATGGGTTGGTTTGAGGGGGAGTTTGATTTTTTTTCTTATCTTTCCTTGTTCTTTTGATCTTTTATTGTTCTTTTTTCTGAACTTAGTGATCTTTTTGAACTTTTTAGGTTTTTAGGCTTTTTAATTGCATCTCATTGTGTCATATTGCATTCATATGAAAACTCCAACAAGTGGTTACAACAAATGGTATGAAAAATCCAAAAAAAAATGCATTGTAATATAAGATTTTCTGCTTATTTTTAAAAATTGATGAAGCTTTGCCTATTACCCTTTAGAGCTTTTGTATTTCAATTCTTGCTCAATGTCATGTCTAGTTCTTTGACTTGCTAGAATTATCATGCTTTTACATGTGTAGCTAAGTCTTTGCTATATGAGCTAGAATCTTTTAAACAACTCAAACTAAGAAATTGCAATTTGTGGATGTTTTAGCGAGTTGCGCAATTAGTGCTCCTCTTGTGACATTGGCCTGTGTAATTGCTTTGTTAGCTCTTTGATCTAAAATTGACCATTACTTGAGCTTTTGTGTTCTTGAAATTCTAAAACTGCTCATGTGAAAATGAAAATCAAGATTGTCTTATGCTTAAATTGTGCCAAACTATTCTTACGAGATCGCTTGTCAAATGACATGAACTTGGAGATAGTTTGATGAACCAGACGATCTCATGGGGACCGCTTGTCGAAATGACATGAACCTCAAGATTTGTCGCCTTGTAGAAGCTTAGAAAGAGTTTGTGGATGGCTCCTAGTCCAGATCTTCTTTACTAAGATATACCTTTAATCAACTTTTGGTCAAGCTTAGGATGAGTTTGTGGATGGCTCCTAGTCCAGATCTTGTCACTAAGTTAGATCATTAGTCAACTTCAATATTCAATGCAAATGAGAAAAATGTTGACAAATGGGCGTTTATAAAATATTGAGCAAAATGATTCAATACGGATTTGATTGACTCTTAATGTGGTCTTTGTTAGATTTTTGATCTCACTTTGACATTTTGACATGGCCAATTTCACTTTAGGATCCTCGTTGATGAACTTGTTTGAATTTGAAGCGTTGCTTAAATTGATCAAATCTATCGCTTTACTTTTGAGCCTTTGTGCTTAGCTTTGATATATATGTCTTACTATGATCTTGCTAGCGCTCACAGCTTGATATGCTGTTTGTGCAATATTAGAGATACTAGCTTGTTCTTTTGGGTAATCTCCAAAGCTTCTTGTAATCAAAAATTAAAAAATAAAAAAATGAAGCCACTCCATTGCACTTCATGCATACTCCTCTTTATGCTTATCTTGTTTCTGCTTCTTCCTTTATTTTCTATTTGTTATCTCTGGATGAGAGGAAGGCGTGATTCCTTGATGAATCCATTGTCAAAGGGGGAGAAGATGTGTTAAATGAGAAGAGAAGATGTGTTAAATGAGAAGAGAAGATGTGTTAATGAGAATATATTTCTTTGTTGGGGGAGAAGTTTGTACAAAGGGGAGAAACTGAAAATTTGAAAAATTGAGGATCATAGTGAGGGGGAGTTCTTGAGTTGCATTCTTATTGTCTTATTGAATATTCTGAACTTGAATTGCATTCTTTTATACTCACAATGATCATAGGTCAATTGAACAATTGTCCTTTCATATGGACCTCATGTGAGAATTTTGACCCTTTTCTGGAAATCAAAGTTTTTATGCTTTCTTTTGCCTTGTCTCACATGCCTATAATATTCGGATGCCAGCTTGGTCATTTTCTTTGCTTTTTCTTGCTTATGGACCAAGTTGTGCCTTTGTGCGAAAACTGCGAGTAAACTCGTTTTCAAACCTCTTACTTACATTTTCTGGATAATTGCCAATGTGTTCATCAAGGGGGAGATTGTGGATTTCATGGGGATATGCTCCAGATCTTAGGATGATGTGACAATTGGCAATGGCGTTTACGGTTTGTTGTTTCACGCGTTTTCGACAAAGCTACGTGTATTCGATAGGCGGTCCGACCGTCCTTGCACGGCGGTCCGACCGATCCCAAATCGGTCGGACCGGCCATGTGGGGCGGTCGGACCGGCGGTGACCTAAAAGTGTTCAAAACGAGCTGGGCCAAAAATAGGTGTTGTAGGCAAGTGAGGGGATCCCAATGCACTTGCTCTCATAATTTTTGGAGTCTCCAGTAAGAAGTTCTATTCGTTTTTAATTTCCGAAGGTTTGAATTTGGGAGTATGAATTTCGCTAAGTCCCAAAGGCGGTCCGACCGGCTCACGTGGAGCGGTCCGACCGCCATGGGCGGTCCGACCGGCTCACCTAGAGCGGTCAGACCGGTTTCTACTTGAACGTCGGCCAACTTTGTGGCGATGTTGTTTTGTTAGGTCAAAGTCATTGGTTTCATGGCATATGATTTGCATGATGCATGTTTTGACTAACATGGGTCAAGTTGTGAAGAACTTGTTCCCGAATTCGTGTTTTCTTATCTGTGGTTGTGCAGGTAGCTTGGTGGTCAACGACGGTCAACGGCGAGGAGAATCGGGACTAGACTTGAAGAGTTGAGGTCCAGAACGATCGACGATGCCGGGTGGGGTCAACGACTCAAGCGTGACACAAGATGGACAAGGGTGACCTATATGGGCAAATCCATGATGCATGGTGAAGCGGTTTAGGTCAAAAGGTTAAAGACGGCGCTTATGGCGCATGCGTGTGTGACCCGTTTGTTAGTGGGCCTTAACGGGAGCCCAATTAAGTTAAACCCTAAGAGTTTTAGGCCTCCACTATAAATAGGAGGAGACGGTGGCTGCACCTCTCTCCCTCTCGCCTTTTTATGTTTCAAAACCCTAATTGTCTTTAGGGGAGTTGAGGTGGAGGCAAGGGCTCTTGATGGTTTGTGGTGAATTTCGTGATCTTTGATTGTCCACTGATCCATGATGGTGTGGATGTAATCCAAAGAACAATCACAAAATCAATCTATGCAAGGTTTGCTTGAGATAAGTCTCTTTTCGTTCTTGCTTTTCAATTTCGTGTTTTTAGGGCTTTCTTTGATCCGCGAGTTTGTGATTGATTCTTTCACGTGAATTAGCTTGCTGTGATATGTGTGAATCTATCTAGCATCATCTTGATCATCAATCCCTCACAAACAAGCTTTAGGATCAAGTTTTCGTTCTTGCCCGGTTTTAGACCTTCTGTTAATCAATTGGCAATTGCTCAAGATCGTTCCAAGAATTATCATAATATTCGATTGGAATAGGTCCTCAATAGCATATAGAAGGTGTGTGCAAAGTTTCATAAAGATTAGAGTTGAGAATCAAAGTTTCACCTAATTGCAACTTCGCCATCGGCCGATTTTATCGCGGATCGGTTCGAGTCGGCGGTCGATCCGCCCGTCATCACCGGTCGAGATCGATTTTGAGCGGTCCGACCGCCAAGACAACGCCGGTCGATCGCCCGCAATCGGTCCGACCGATTGGGTCCAGCGGTCGACCGCCCGTCCGTGAGTCTTTGCAATCTTAGTTGATTTTTGTAGCATCGCTTAGGGTTTAATTGGATTCAATACTAGTCTTCCATTGATCGGTATATTGATCTTCATAGCTTTCTAATAGCTACTGGAGTGAAATTGTATTGAGTTCATAATTTGTGAAAAAGTGAGCGTGCTCCTATTCACCCCCCCTCTAGTCGCCTTTACGGTCCAACAGTAGGCAAGTGAGGGGAGTCTCCTGGATGTGGTCATATAATTTTTGGAGCTCCCAGTTGAAAGTTCTATTCATTTCAAAATTCCAGAAGGTTTCGGATTTCCAAGATGAAAATTTGGCTAAGTCATTTCGGGTGGTCCGACCGCCGTTATGGAATCGGTCCGACCGGGCTAAAATCGGTCGGACCGGCTGTGTGGGGCGGTCAGACCGCCGATCACTTGGAGGTTAGCCTTTTAGGCATTGTTGTGATTTGAATGTGTTTTAATGTATGGATGTCAATGCTTTATTGTTGCATATTGCATTGTTGAACTAATGTGGGTCAAGTTGTGAAGAACTTGTTCCCGGAGACGATTTGTTTGTCTATTGCTGTGCAGGTGGCTTGTAGGTCAACGACGTCAACGGTGAGGTGATCGGGACTACGCTTGGAGAGCTGAGGTCCAGAACGATCATGGATGCCGGGTGAGGTCGTGTGACTCAAGTATGGTGCAGAATGGGCAAGATGGATCGAACGGGTAGTTCGTTGCAGCTGGTTGGATCAGGCGGTGCGGAAGTCGGTGCAAATCTCTGGGAGGTTCCGATGGGATTCGGACAGGAGAGACTTGCCGACGTGATGAGAGCCGCTGATCAACCTACACATGGTGAAGCAGGCGATTGCTTCAACAGATGTGTGTGAGTGGGTCCCATGTGTGTGTGGGTCCCATGTGTGAAACCCTAGCTCTCCTATAAATAGAAAGGGGGGAGATGTAAAACCCCTTGAAGCACTCATTTGGACCCCTCCACCTTTTTCTAAGGTTTGGAGAGGAGAGGAGAGGAGAAGCTAGGGTTTGGAGAGATTGTGTGTGATCTTTGGTGAGCTCTTGTCCTCGTTGAGGGAGTGGCTTTGTAAGCATCTTGTGGGATCAATCAATCTTGTGATGCTTGCTTAAGAGATCGATTGTCTCCTTTGTGTTCTTCTCTCTTTTGTTGATTTTGGTGCTTTCTTGATTCAAGTGTTTATGCTTGGTCTCTTGACCTATTTTATCTTGCTTTGATGTGTGGGAATACTCCTAGAATCATCTAGATCATCAACTCCAACAAGCAAGTCTTGAATCAAGATTTTCATATTTCTAGGTTTTGGAACACTTCTTTGGTAAAATCTTCAGAGATCGATTCTGTGAAGTGGATCTGGAGGATCGTCGCTAGAAATAGGTCTGTAATATCCTTCGGGAGGTGTGCTCCAATTTATGTCAAGTTTGATTGGTTGAATCAAAAGTTGGACCAATTTTAGTTTTGGTTTTGGGCTTGGTATTTCGGTTCTGGACTAAATCGGTCGGACCGATTTAGAAACAGCGGTCAGACCGCCAGCATTCGGACCGCCCGTTAACGGCCGGTCGAACCGATTTAAATCGGTCGGACCGCCCTTTACGGCCGTGGATCGACCAGCGATGTCCGCACCAACCAAAGAGATCAATTCTCCACATTTGTGTCTTGTGGTTAAGGGGGTTATCGAATTCAGCACAAGGCTTCCTCTGTGCGTGTACTGATCTTCTTAGCTTTGATAGCTAAAGGAGAAAAGTTCGTGTTGAATTTGATTAAGGCGAAAAATCACGAAAGCGCCTATTCACCCCCCTAGTCGCCTTTGCGGTCCTACAAGTGGTATCAGAGCCGGTTGAATTTTGGTCAAGTTTCATTGGTTGAATTAAAAGTTGGACCAATTTTTGTTTTGGTTTTGGGCTTGGTATTTAGGTTCTGGACTAAATCGGTCGGACCGATGAAACGCGGTCGATCGCCAAAGATTCGATCGCTTCGCTAACGGCTGTCGAACCGATTTAATCGGTCGGACCGCCTTTGGCAAATGGCCGGACCGCTAGTGTCCGAACCAGCCAAAGGAGATCAATTCTCCACATTTGTGTCTTGTGGTTAAGGGGGTTATCGAATTCAGCACAAGGCTTCCTCTGTGCGTGTACTGATCTTCTTAGCTTTCATAGCTAAAGGAGAAAAGTTCGTGTTGAATTTGATTAAGGCAAAAAATCACGAAAGCGCCTATTTACCCTCCCTAGTCGCCTTTGCGGTCATGGATCACAAGATTAACAGGACAACAACAATCATTCATCAGGAATCAATATATGGTAATGCATTGTACTTACCTTCCGCGTTGTGACGCGCTAGGAGGTAACGAAGGCACTTCTACACTCGCTGCCTCACCGCCTACACAATTATGTACTCAAAATAAGAACGACATGGTATAAAAATGCTACCGGTATCGCTCTACAACATGTTCCCGAAAACTCTAGAGTTAACTAGTACAATAATCTGAAAATGGGCAACTCCATCGGCAGAATGAGTTCGGACATCAGCACGGCAAAAATCATATTTATTAATCTGGGACTCGGAACGAGTGGGGCAAAATCCTATGGAAGCTTAACAAACCTATCTACAAAATTCTAGTAGACAATATTTCCTAATTCGGCCAAAATAATTAACTAAACAGAAGGTGAAAGTGATATACGAATCCAATTAGAGTATTCTTTATCAATTTGGAAAGATGATAAAATTATCTACAGAAATCGTTTTGGGTGACAAGTCTGAATATGATCCTTACCAAATCATATTTTATTAAACGGCTTTACTGACAATTCTCTTCAGGTTTTTCAGAACAGTAGGAAAGCATTTATCGTAACGTTTGAACTGTAAGTCGGAATCTGGTGAGTTTAGCGGCTATGGAAAGCTAAGAACCGTGGTAACAAATCTCAAGCAGGTGATAACCTCTAGATCGGCATCTAGGAAGCCGAAATCGGCCGCGCAACATACTGGACAGATTCTGGAAATTCTACAGCAGCAATTTGATTCAATCCTAATACTCAAATCTGCATCCAAACAGTACCAAACAGCGAAATAGACTCTTCGTTACCCTTGAAGACTCGCAGGGAGACGGTGTTCAACCCCGCAAAGAACTCCCCCTTCCACCCCCTTCCTTCTTCTTTGTGGCCGGCCACCAAAGCAGCAGCCGCAAGGGGGGAGCCGACTGAAGAGAGGACAGGAGGGGGCGGCTTGGAGGTCTTGGAGAGCGACGCCGGGGAGCAGCAGGGCCGTGCCAGGGTAGGAGACGGTGCCAAGGAGCAGGAGGTGGCGTCGGATTGGGGGGAAAGGTGGTGGCTGCTAGGGAACAAGAGGGGGAGAGGGGGAAGGACGGGGTGGCCGGTTAGGGTTAGGGAGGGGGAGTGGGGGCGCATGGGCTTGGGCCTGGTGCGTCTCCCCCTCCTTGGCCCACTCTTGGCCAGCCAAGGCTGCCCCAGCCTAGGCTGGAGGCCCAGGGTCCAAAATTTTCCGAAAATCTTGAATATTTTACTAGTTCTCTCTCCCGAATAAAATTCTCTCTAAACGATATTCGGGATAGTACAAGACATTTACCTGCCCCTTCAGTTGGAAGGCCACAAACTGAGCCCTCAACTTAGATGTTATCCCCATGGCTGCAAAGTTCCTCTCCATGTGACGCAACCAGTTTGCAGCATCAACCAGTGTGCCCATCCCATCAAAGATGTGCAATCTCAAAGCATTCCACTAATAAAGCCTCATAGCCACAACAGTAGGGACCACGGCAGGAGCAGCCGCAGGGATAGCAGCAGCAGGTACAGCCACAGGAAACTGCTGGGGTTGAGCGTGGCTCCCCTGAGCCTCCCCAAACTGGATCGCTTTAGCAATCTCTTCTTCTGATGCTACCGGACTGCCCTCTCCAGCCACAGATTCCTGGACCTCCGGTGGTGGCGTAGCTTGGCCTCGACCAGCACCCTACCGGCCACGTCCACGGCCCCTAGCCCTCGGCATAGCTAAACACCACAAACACAAACAAGCAACCATGAGGCACATAATTCAAGTAATAACCTATTTACAATAAAGTTATAACATAATGGAAGCATATATGCAATGCAATAGTGTATCAGGATTAATTTTTTTCTAATACGACGGACCTACAGCCCACTCTGATACCAACTGTAACACCACAGCCCAACATAAGCTTGGAATGCTACTAAAAATAAGAGAGTAACAACTTTAAAACCAAGGCATTTTACCAAATATTGGCATAACCTCCTTTATAAAGTTAACCATATCGGAGGTTCGCACAGTTATTAATAACAATAATCAATAATTCAGACTTCCAGTTTAAAACATAATCATAAAAACATCCATAATATGCTACTCAACTAAGGCATATTCAAAAGGCATCCATAATAAGCTAAACAACTCTATTACAAATTATCGTGAGCATAAGGCATAATCATAAATAATCCATGAAGTCGTTTACTCAAGTTCTAAACCATCATCCAATTGTATTCATCTGTGATTGGTTCGTGCCAATGTGCAACCAAACTTAAATCTACTCCCTCCCATGCATGTCGTTCACGTACGGGGTACCTAAAAATACAACAACAGCAAGAGTGAGTCCAAGACTCAGCAAAGTACAAATAATGCGACAATAGCATAAACAACCATAATCATCATCATCCATCCACAAATCTATATAATAAACATTCCATATTTTCATGCTGTGTAGGATACACAAATGCACTTTTCCTTTCTCTTTTGCATATATCGGCAACAACATCATACATGAATAAAATCTACTTGTACTTCTAGCATTCATGATCATTGACATTCATAACATTCTAGCATCCATAAATAGCGCATATATTCATAATACTAGAAAACATGAACAATCACTCATGAATAATCTACCACTAATTGTACTTGCCTCTACCGTGCGAAGATGGAAGATGCGAAGAAGGCGCTGCCCCCGCAACCAATCCCCCACCTGAAATAATTTAACAAGCACTCTAAGATAGAAATTTTGGACAAAACAAAATTAGAAGCAAATATGAACTCGCTATAATCTCTAGCACAATCCCAACTCCAAAATCCTAAATATCGATCTGTCCCCTCGACAGATAGTCATAATCTAAAATTTATAACTTTTTGACCAGAGATCCAAATAAGGCATTCCTGGACTTTCTGGGTAGCTTATCAAATTCTCCACCTAAACCTAGTTGATGAGATTTCCAGATTCAGCCATCTTCTACCCTTACCATACCGATTAATAGAACGGATAATTCTCGTCAGGTTTTCTGGACAACGACACTAAATCCAACATAACTTTCAGTGCACGAGGCCAGGTTTTATGTTCTTTAGCTTTCTGGAAATCTTATAAAATATATACAACATTCGTGTTTGGGAAATCCCCTAAAAAATCATTATCTAGTTCCAATTAAATAATTGTTACGATCTGTCAGAATCCCGACATAAACCTAGAACAACAACATTGTAAAAATCATAACTCGAGATACCCAACTCGAAATTAAGTGATCCAAGACTCTATGGAGAGCTAGCGACGATACCCACAGCTCTTTAGGAGATGTCCTGGTCAGAATCCACCATATACTACCCCAAAACACGCTATATCTACAGACTGCCAGAATCGATCTGCTACCGGCATCGCGTAATCACGAAAATTAAACACTAAATTAGTGGGATTAGTAGGGTTACCCTTGAAGATGTGCTAGCCCATGGAGCCCAAGCGAGGTTCCAGACCAGCGAGGAGGAGAAGGAGGCGTCAGCCAGGTGGGGAGGGGAGGAGGGGCGGCGGCCAGCAGGGGGAGGGAAGGGGCGGTTGGGTGGGGGAGTGGGGAAAAAAGGGGCGCAGCTAGGGTTTGGGTGGGGGAGGCACCTCCCCTTGGCTGGCCCTCCTTTGCGCCATCTTGGGCTGTGGCCCATGGCCCAGGTTGTCGGGAATTTACGGAAACCCCCTCGATAAACCGAATATTCCACTTTTTCCACTTAAAATTTTCTCCTGAGTACTCTTCTAGTTGTCCGAATAGATTTCGGAGTATTACATTCATATGATTAGTTATGAATTTTTTCAATGTTCTCAGCATTTTCTAGTGTAAAAATATTTTGGTTGTGGATTATTTTCCAAAAACTATATGTTCTGGGATAGAGACAGATTTGAAACCTATTTAAATTTAAAGTTTACTAAAAATGAAAATTATCAAAATTGGTTTCACTGGATTTGGAGTTAAAATCAATTAGTTATGTATTTTTGAAATTAATAGAATTTTCATTGCAACAATAATTCATTTTTGGATTTATAAATATATTTTAAATTTTTCTTACCGACGCTTACCTAGCCGTAAACGCTGACAAGCGGGGTCCACTACCCAGTGTAATTTTTTATTTTTATTTTTGATTTAAAACACGCTGAAGGTGGGGCCCAAATGTCTGTGACTCAGTCCACGTAACAGTGTGTGGACAACAGGTCCACGAGCCAATTCACAAGGTCCATGACTATGCATTTAAGGCTCGGGCCCACATGTCAATCTCATATATAAACTATTATTAACCCTCGATTTCTGTTCACGGGACCCACAAGTCATTGTCTCATTACCTCTTCTTAAGACAGCCATTACTATTGAGCACTCATTAGCTAGTTAATGACGATGATTAACTCTAATGATGCGCTATAGTGTTTGCCGGATGTCCCGAAAATAGAGTGTTGCGCTCACCGACACATTGCCAGTGACTGCAGGCAAGGGTAGGGATGGGTGCGCAATAGCATTGCACACCTATTGGTGGTATTCACGGCGGTTGAGCCGGCCTGTACTGGCGGCGAGCCGGAGAGGGGAGGCGATGTTCTACCGCCGAAGTGCAAGCAACGAGTAAAGCTCCGCATTGTCCAAGGAAGCGGGTGCCTTGGCTATCTAGAGGTCAAGTGATGCTACCTGAAGCAAGGAAAGGACCCAAGAAACTCAGTGATGCCTTGTCGAAGGTGAGGTCCACGGCGGCGGTCGCGGTTCATGTGGAGACGTCGCTCTGGAGAGGGAGAAGAGCAACAAGTTGTCAGCTGTGCTGAATCAAGGTGCGGAGATGGTGTAAGCGGAGAGGATTGGGTAATGCCTTACTGGCCGGAGCTGGAGACGAAAATTAGGGTTGGCAGCCAATAAAGATGAAAATCCCAAATCCGACAACACCTGATGTGCATTGTCCAAAATAGTTGGGGAACTCTTTGTTGGAAATATGCCCTAGAGGCAATCATAGAGATGATGATATTTCATTATGTTCATGATTTTGATAATATGTTATCGTGTTCCTTGAATGAATCATTTGTTATAGATCCATAAGTATGTAACTTGTTGGTGGAACTCTTTAATTTATATGATGTCATTCTAAATGTATCCCTGGTCGGAGGTCACTGGTCGTAACACTAGTGACTCTATGACTAGCACATGTATTGATTGCTGACCATGTTTCACTGGTCGTGGACATAGGGATATCGAATCTATAATGTGAGCTCATGTTAGAGAACATAGGGCTGGATAGACCCATCATTGAGACACTATTGAGATTGTTATGAATCTTTGTGTCATTAGTTGGTCTCAAGTAATGATGATGTAATAGCTCTCTTAGGGGTTGCCAAACACTACTCGTAACTGCGTAGTTATAAATGTAGCTTTCGGGTATGCTATGAAACATGCGGAGGGCTGTGACTGGTTGAGATGGGATTTGCCCCTCCTAACATAACAGGAGAGATGTCTCTGGGCCCCTCGTGGTGATCAGATAAAGAAAGTGTGTGGCCATGCCACTAGTGGTCGAAGTGTTGACCGCATGAAGTTATCTGACACGCGATCGAGAAAGTATTGAACAGTGCATGGATGGCACATCATCTCACTTGGAGTTCAACCAGATATCGTGAAGCAAAGGGAGAATGCATGAGTAGGTCACTTAGTTCGATCCATTACGGACTAGTCGTATGGAGATACGTGCTGCTGTAGACTGGTCGAATGTAATCACAGAATGGTAAGAACTTGGTCGTAAGGAGTTACGAACTGGTCAGGACCAAATACGATATGGTCGTATGAAGATACGGACTGATCGTAAGTGATGAGGACCTGATCATAGATCATATTACATCAAGGTTCGTCCGACATTTTCTATGTGTATTTGGGAATCGTTATGTGCTGCTAGGTACCGCTAACGAATGGTGGTCGGAAAAGAGTTTCCGAGTCATAACCGATTACATATGAACCTGTAGGGTCGCACACTTAAAGGGCTAGGATCTGTTTTGGATGGTGATCCAAATTCGTATAGGCCACGAGTTTCAAATGGGCCTCAAGTTCGAGACCGATCATGGATGCCAATATATACAGGCGCGGTGGTATGGGGTGAGAAAGGAGGATGATCTTTGGAATAACTTCGAAACCCTAATAGCCACGCCTTCTCAACCACGCTACTGGTGCTAGCACTCCAGTGCGTGGTGATCTTGCCCCGTACGTATGGATACTCGGAGGTCTTGTTGCGAAGCATCAGCACTAGGGCGATCCGCAACTCGTGTCGATCACCGGAGTCGGAGGAGAAGTCGCATGGTTAGTACGACCACTCGAAGAAGCAGACGCACAGAGAGTACGACCACTCGAAGGAGGAGACGCGTCGTGAGTATGACTACGACTGCATCAACTCGCTACAACAACTCTACTTCCGCTACGAGTCGGCGCGTCTAGCGGTAATCTCATGATCTATTACTAGCGGTGGTTTCTTGGTTGTGTGGTAGAAAAATATTTTGTGCTATCGTAGCATTTGCCGCGATCCCTTCAGTGGTATCAGAGCCTTGCCGTCTAGTTTTAGATTTGTATTGGTCACATATTATGATATGTGGCAGTTATAGATGTGATCTATTTCTGTTTGTGCTGGTCGATTTTATCGTCCATGCGCATTGGTGGTAAGATGGGTTTCTTATTCGTTATTTTGTGATCGTGCTTGCATGGTCGTATCACGACTTGCCTCTACCGATCGGTTTCCACCAGCGGGGCAGACAGTGATCGTAAATCCATTGGAGCACACGAAGATCAATGTGGTTGATCGAATCGGAGTTGCGATCGAATAGTACCAGATGTTTTATTGCGCTTGTTCACGATCACATTGCATGATACTCCTTCCGGCCGGAATTCCGCTATCGGACTATACCGTAGTGTGTGGTCGCATTAAGACAATAATCAGATTGGTTCGGAATATGGTTAATATGATTAATTTGATGATTTCCAAGGCTCGGTTTCAAGCTGGGTAATCGGACCACACTTTTTGTATAGTGTGTGTTCTTGTTGCCCGTTAGAATGCTATTCCATGCCTAACTCGTTGTTGCAGGGATTGATGTGAATACTATGACCCATGATGTATGAGATGCATGCATGTGTGTAATGTTCATGACCTGCGTGTCATGTTTATTGCAGCCCAAGGTTGTCTATATTTGTATAACGTCCTGCGTGTCGACTTGTGATGCTAATTTACTCCTTGAAATTTTATCCCTAGTGCTGTTAGGAGTAATGGCTTAGTGGGAGTTCTTGGAGGTTTTGGCAACTTAGAGACATGGCGAACAAGGTGCTTGGTGATGGAGATCACCATTAGAAAGGGTCATACTATATCACAATGCAATTTGATTGTCTATGAATGCCCTTATATTCCCATTCATTTATTTCTATGCATGTTATTTAATTGCTTGAAATGCTTTTAACATGGTAGAAGTAAATATACCTCATGTAATATTAAGTTAAATTGATGCCCTCCCAATTAGCTGCACCATCCATAGTCTTGTATTTTAATGGTAGGTCTTGCTAAAGCAGAGTGCCATTAATATTCATTGACTAGATGGGTTCGTGTCGGACACTTACACGCAAGCGTTGGTTTAACTTGTCAATGTTATCATAATGGTTATGGACCTTGGGGCATAGGGTTGGGTGCCGGAGCATAGAGATGCTACCCAACAACAAGTGTCATATAGAGATATGATTAGCAAAGGGTTGGTTACCAAATTCACTAATCTTATAGCAGTGATGCCAAAGCTCACTAGTAGATTAATTGATTGCGGGTCTTGAATCACTAAAAAGACATAAGAGGGATATGGTATTTAGTGGGAGTATCTTCATTAAATTGTTTAATAGAAGTTACCTTTCTTGATCATATGTCTTAGTTTTGCATATTTCTGTTGTAGATCATGGCACCATCTGCTGTACCTACATCCAGTTTTTCTTTACGTTACTTGATAAGGAAAAATTGAATGGAATAAATTTTATGGATCGGTCCCGCAACCTGAGAATTGTACTTAGGCAAGATAAAAAGGAACACATTCTAAAGGAACTAATTCCTGATGTGCCTGCTGAGAATGCTACTGCTGCTCTTAAAATAGCCTATAAAAAGGCATGTGATGAGTCCCTTGATGTTAGCTGTCTCATGCTTGCTACCATGAACTCATACCTTCAGAAGCAGTTTGAGAACATTGAGGCCTACGATATGATCGTGGCACTCAAAGGCATGTTTGAGACACAAGCAAGAACAGAGAGATATGAGATCTCAAAGAAACTGTTTGGATGTAAGCTAGCTGAGGGTAGTCCGGTGAGCCCTCATGTGATCAAGATAGTTGGTTACACATAGAGCTTGGAAAAACTTGGTTTTCCACTTAGTCAAGAGTTGGCTACAGATTTAATTCTTGCTTCGCTTCCTGCAAGCTATGGGCAGTTCATTATGACTTTCCATATGAACGTCTTAGACAAGAATATCACCGAATCAGATATGATGTCAAGATTGCAGAGAGGCGATTAAAAAAGCAACAGTCATGTGATGATTGTGCAAAAGAGTACTAGCTTCAAGAAGAAGACTAAGACTTGGGTCAAAGGTAAGGGCAAGGCTTCGGATGGGATCCGAGCTATCAGGCCTAAACTCACGACCAAGTCCGGCCTGACTCAAGAGAAAGAATGCTTTTACTGCAAGGAGACAGGCCACTAGAAGAGGAACTGCAAGAAATACCTAGTTGATCTGAAAAAGAATGGTGGGACTAAAACTTCCACTAATGTAGTAATGTTATAGATGTTTTTCTTGCTGATTCTTATGTTAATTCATGGGTATTTGATACCGGATCGGTTGCTCATATTTGCAATTTGATTCAGAGTCAAACAAGGAGTAGGAGATTTACAAGGGGTGAGATGGATTTTTTCGTCGGGAATAAAGCAAGAGTTGTTGCATTAGCCGTCGGGACTTTGCCATTACTTTTGCCTTCAGGATTTATAATGGAACTAAATAATTGTTATTACGTTCCAGCCATAAGTAGAAATATCATATCTGCATCATGTTTGATCGCAGAGGGTTATAAGTTCATTATAGAGAACAGTGGTTGTTCTATATTTTTTAATGAAATATTTTATGACTATGCTCTCGATTTGAACGGGTTATTTATTTTAGATCTTAATGATGCACCTATCTATAATATTAATGCAAAGAGGCTTCGGCCTAATGATATGGATTCTATTTTATTTGGCATTGTCGTTTGGGTCACATAAGTGAGAAACGCATGAAGAAGCTCCACGAAAATGGAATTTTAAACTCATTTGATTTGGTCAAGTTTCATTAGTTGAATCAAAAGTTGGACCAATTTTTGTTTTGGATTTGTGCTTTGTACGCTGCCTCTGCACTAAATCGGTCTGACCGATTTCTCAGCGCCGGTCCGACCGCCCGACAATCAGACCGCCATTTGAGCGCCGGTCCGACCGCCAGCACTACACCGGTCCGACCGGCCCGGTGAGATCAATTGTCCATAATTGTGTATTGTGGTTAAAGGCGGTAATCGAATTCAGCACAAGGCTTCCTCTATGCATTTACTGATCTTCTTAGCTTTAATTCATAGCTAAAGGAGAAAAGTGCGTGTTGAATTTGATTAAGGCGAAAAATCGAGAAAGCGCCTATTCACCCCCCCTCTAGTCGCCTTTACAGTCCTACAAGTGGTATCAGAGCCCGGTTAGCTCTTCTCATAGATCTTAACCGGTCTTTGGCGCCAAGGCGACTGACAAGTATTCAACCAAACAATATATTTTTGGTGGAGTTGATTTTACTTACTGGAAAGCCCGAATGCAAGCCTGCATCGAGGCTCAAGGGCACACAATTTGGCTGAAGGTAAAAAATCCTTATGTCGTGCCAGTCGATGACGATGTGATCACTCCAGATGTGGAGGCAAATAGCAGGGCTCGGAATTTTTTGATCCAAGGCCTTAGTCGATCGGAGTTTGAGTGTGTCGCTCATTTGCGGTCTGCTCATGAGATCTGGCGGACTCTCTGTGATTATCACGAGGGCTCCACTGCGATCAAGGAAGTGAGACAGGATCAGCTCAAGAAAATCTACTCCAACATTGAACAAAGACCTGGTGAGTCTTTAGATGAGTTGTGGGGAAGATTTTCTAAGATTCTTCATGATCTCCGCGCTGTTGACCTCGTCTTCACTTAGTCAGAAAATACACGGCAGCTTTTGGGTGCTCTTGATGTGAAGGTCTGGGGAATGAAGATCACTTCCATCAATGACAACACTGTCATGAGTAAACTGACCATGGATAAGCTATACTCGAGGTTGAAGATGCATGAGATTGATTTTATCTCACGTCTCCCCAAGACAGAGTCGATGGCTTTAGTGGTCGACAAATCTAAGGGTAGTTCTTCTGATTTTTTGGATGTTAGCTCATCGGGTTTTTCTTTATCAGCTTTGCATTCTTTGAGCGATGAGCAACTTGAGAAACTACCTGAAGATGATTTAGCCCTTCTATCCACCAAATTCACGAGAGCATACAACAAGGTGAGGAACAGGAGGAGAGGTGGCCCTATCACTTGCTTTGAATGTGGTGAGTCAAACCACATTCGCTCTAGGTGCCCCAAGCTGAAGGGCAAAGAGGAGAAGTAGTCACAAAGGCATCCTCAAGCGAGGGATGCTAAACCCAAGAAGATAAACTATCGCAAGTTTGTCAGCCGGGTCCTTACCGCTCTAGAGAATGTGAACATGAGCGATGTGGACTCAGAGACGGAGGACGATGAGAGTGACTCCCGTGGCAAGAGGAAGGCCCATGACTTCACAGGCATGTGTTTCATGGCCAAGAACAGCCACGACACTGACTCCTCCAATGACGAGGATCCTTTTAGTGATTCCGATGAGGTATGCCCTTCGCTTGCTGATATGAAAAGGGCTTTAGTGCTTGCTGAACAGAAATTGCATAAGCAAGAAAAATTGATTAAGAAATAGGACACTATGATTGATAATTTGAACCTAGAAGTTGTTAGGCTCAAATCTATTAATCCTGATGATATTTGTGATTCCTGCTCTAGCTTGCTTAAAGAATTGACAAGCTTAAAATCTGCTCATTCCTCTATAATGAATCAATTAAAAGATGCCCTTGATGAACTAGAATCTCTCAAGTCTAGTTCTGTTTGTATGGATGTCATTTCTCTTGATGTGACTGCATTGGATGCCATCTCTTTAACATGCTCAAACTGTGCTTTGCTTGAATTAAAATTGGATAGCGCCTTGAAAGAATTGCAAAAATTTGATGCTAGTCACACTTGCTCTCATTGTGAGAATAATAGGATTAAAATGCGAGAGATGAAAGAAATGGTTGTGTACTCTAGATCTGCTTCATGTGAAAATTGTCCTAAGCTTACAATTGAGATTGAAGCTCTAAACAAGACTCTAGAAGAAAAAGCTAAAGTTAAAAAATCCATGTCTTTTGCTGCTTCTAAGAAAGTTATTGACTCTACCTCTTGTGTATTGAATGCTAAAGTTGAAACAATTGTTGGTAAGATACAAGAGGCTTTTAGAGTTAAATTTAAGGAGCAGTTGAATAGGATTAATGATTCCTATTGTGTGTCTTATGAGACTTTAAAAGTGGAAGTGGCTCTTCTTAAGAGTAAACATGATGAGGCAATCAAGTCAAGAAAGTGCACTAGATGTGAGTATTTAGTTAAAGAAAACGATTACCTCAAAGTGACTCTTGAGAGGTTTTCTAGTGGGAAAAAGAAACTCAACATGATTCTTGACCAATCCAAAGTGAGTGTGAAACATAGTGGCCTAGGTTTTAATCCCCTAGAGCATTCCAAGAATCACCCACCTAATATTGCAAGAGTTGTGAAAAGTGGTCTATTTGAGGTAGAACCTCCTAAGCCATCCAAGGTTGTTTTCAAATCTACAGGTTTTGCTAAAACTCTTTCTAGCAAGAAAGGTGCTCCTGTTTCACCAGTGCAGACCCCTCAAAAGGTCAAGTACCATTGCACTTTCTGCAAGAAAGATGGCCACACTGTTGAGTTCTGCTTCCGGAGAGCAAAGATTGAGAGAAAAGAGAGGATGAGCGCTTTGAGAACCATTAGAGGAGTCCATTCACCTGCTATAGTCTCTAGAACCAGACAGCCTATTTTTCGTACTACACATAGGCCTAGGTTTGTAGAGAACTTTGTTGACTCTTTTGGTGGGTCTAGGCAGCATTCTGGTTTAGGATATCGTGAGGATAGACCACGGGTAGCACCTAGACAGGGGGAGTATCGATCTTTTGGTAGATCGTTTCGGAGAGGTCTAGGTGGTTCTCGTGTGCATTCTTATGATTTTGTTCCTAATCATTTTTCTGCTGCTTCTACTACTGTTCCCAGACATCGTGCGTCTCAGTATAGGATTCCTAGATCTTTTATCACTAACCCCAGTACCGAGGCACGGATGTTTTTTGTGTGTGACTTTTAGGTCCGTCGTGCGAGGAAGGAGGACATATGGCTTGTTGACTCCGGGTGTTCTCGACATATGACCGGAGATTCTAGATGGTTCTCCTCCCTCACACGTGCATCCGGCAATAAATTGATTACTTTTGGGGATGCTTCTCACCGGACCGTGGATGCCCAAGGGCACCGTCGCGCAACAACAAGTTCATGCTTAAGGACGTCGCTTTGTCAAACAACTTAAAGAAGGCACCTTCATCCACCAGAGTAAGTATACAAAGAACCTTCTTCGGCGCTTCAATATGGGAAGTAGTAGGCCAATGTCTACTTCCATTGCCACAACCACCGTGCTGGCCCTGATGAGAATGGAGAGCCCGTGGACGTATGAGTATCGCAAGATGATTGGCTCCTCCTCTACCTCACAAAGTTGTCGAGGCCGGACATACAATTTGCTGTATGTTTGTGCGCTCGCTTTCAGGCTTCCCCTCGCGCTTCCCATCGTCAAGCAGTACGTCGCATCTTCAGGTACCTTCAAGATAATCTTGACTTTGGACTCTGGTATTCTTCTTCTTCTGCTCTCTCAATTCGAGCATTTTCTGATGCTGATTTTGAGAGGTGTAGAGTGGATAGGAAGAGTACTTCTTGCACGTGTCATTTCTTAGGCACATCCCTTGTTTCTTGGTCTTCTAGAAAATACTTACATTGCATGATCCACGCCCAAGGCCGAGTATGTAGTTGTAGCCAGTGGTTGCTCTCAGGTTCTCTGGATCTTATCCACGCTGCGGGACTATGGGTTATTTTTGGGAAGTGTTCCTCTTTTCTGTGACAACACTTCTGCCATAAACATTGCCAAAAATCCAGTGCAACATTTAAGGACTAAACACATGGATATTCGATATCATTTTCTTAGAGACCATGTTGAGAAGGGTGATGTTGTGCTTCACTTTGTAGAGTCAGAACAACAGCTTGCAGATATTTTCACTAAACCACTTGATTCTTCTCGTTTTGCTACTTTGCGGGGAGAATTAGGGGTTATTAGTCCTCTTGGGCTGTTTTGAGAGGGAGTTTGCTCTTTTTGCATTCATTGTATCATAATGCATTTTAAAATTTAAATTTCTTGCATTGTATTATAAACTTATGGAGCTTTGATTATTATCCTTGTATGGCATATTTTCATACTTTATACCTTGCCATGTCCTGTGATAGTCTACTAGATTTCTTTTATGGCTCTTCTTGTTTAGCTTAGCTTTTGCCTTGCTAGCTTTATATCTGTGAGCAAAATTAAATCAAATCATGTTTTGTTGGATCTTGTGACTAGTTTTGCTTTAGTGATCCTTTCATGATTCATGCCATGTCATATAGGTTAAAGTGAGCTTTGAACTGAGTTTGAGCTGTAAAATGAGCTTTGTTAATTCTTAAGTCAAGCAAATGAAGAATGAGTTTTTATGTGCGAAAAAAACTGATCTCACCAATTCTTTCTCATGAGACTGCTTGCCATTGCACTAGGCATGAACTCAGGGGGAGTTTTGGATGAGAAGACCATTCTTTTAAGCTTCATGCTTGAGATGGTCGCAGCAAGGCTTCAGATCTAGCACAATACTATATAAAAAATATATATATCATTTTCAGCAAAATGCTCAAAAATGA
Source organism: Hsuehochloa calcarea (assembly GCA_036346395.1). Taxonomy (NCBI): domain Eukaryota; kingdom Viridiplantae; phylum Streptophyta; class Magnoliopsida; order Poales; family Poaceae; genus Hsuehochloa; species Hsuehochloa calcarea. The sequence continues at coordinate 26,949,924 of CM070611.1, read as the reverse complement.
TAAGTGCTTGATTAAATTACCTCTTATTTGAACTCTTAATGCTCAAAATGTCTTATTTTCTGGTTTCTGGTCTCCATTTTACTTATAGACATGGCTTGACTCATTTTTGGATACCTTGGTGAAACTATGATATTGAGCAACTTACCATGGTATCAATTCATTTAATCTCAGATTATTGCTATTTTGGTCTTAGCTTTGCAGTACATGATTTGCTATGATTGAATATAGCTTCTTCACTCTATATGGCTTGGTGTAATACTTGTACTGTCTTCATGGATAATCTTTATGGCTCCTTTTGCTAAAAGTTCAAAAACAAAAAAATTAGCCATTCCTTCATGCTCTAACTTTTTCCTTGCATCTTGATGAATTCATTGTCAAAGGGGGAGAAAGATTAGAGAAAATGTAGTTTTTAGAGCTTTTTAGAGTCATAAAGGGAAAATAATTTTCTGGAAATTGGTTATCATTGTGAGTGGATTCTCTTGGTTTTATTTTTCTGGTTATATTTGCAAATCTAGAATACTCACAATGATCAATGGTCAAATAGAACATTTGTTCTTTCATATGGACTGAAGTGAGATTTTTTGCTACTTTCTGGAAATTGAAGCTTTTTATGCTCTCTTTGCCTTATCTCGCATGCCTATGCTATTCTGAAGCCAGCTTGATCGTTTCCTAGGCTTTCTTTTGCTTATGGACCAAGTTGTGCCTTTGCACGAAAACAGCGAGTATTTTATTTTTCGAACCACTAAACTACATTTTCTGGTAAATTGCCAATGTGTTCCACAAGGGGGAGATTGTGGATATCGTGGGGATATGTGCATGATCTTAGAGTGATGAGTCAATTGGTAATGGCGTTGTTGGTTTGACGAATCTTGCGTTTTCAGAAAACTTCAGTGATGTCAGGTCATTGGCGGTCCGACCGGCTAAGCCGCCGGTCAGACCGGCCGTGTGGCAGTCCGATCGGCATTGCTTGCCGGTCCGATCGACCACAGTTGATGATGGAGTTTGGTGCTAGGCCAAAAATAGGTTGTGTAGGCATGAGAGGGGAGTCTCCTGGATGTGGTCACATAATTTTTGGAGCTCCCAGTCAAAAGTTCTATCCAGTTGAAAATTCCAGAGAGGTTGCGGATTTTCAATTTGAATTTTGGCTAAGTCTTTTGGGGCGGTCCGACCGCCGTTTTGGAATCAGTCCGACCGCTAGGAAATCGGTCCGACCGGCATGGTAGGGCGGTCAGATCGGCTTCCACTTGGACTTCAGCCATTTTGGCATTGTTGTATTTTGAAGTTGTTTAATGCATGAGTTACAATTCTTTATTGTTGTATATTGCATTGTTGAGCTAACGTGGGTCAAGTTGTGAAGAACTTGTCACCGGAGACGATTTCTTTGTCTATTGATGTGCAGGTGGCTTGCAGGTCAACGGCGGTCAATGGTGTGGAGGATCGGGACTAAACTTGCAGAGCTGAGGTCCAGAATGATCATGGATGCCGGGTAAGGTCGTGTGACTCAAGCATGGTGCAGAATGGGCAAGATGGATCGAACAGGCAGTTCGTTGCAGCTGGTTGGATCAAGCGGCGCGGGGGTCGGTGCAAGTGCCTTGGAGGTTCTGATGGGATTCGGACCTGTAGGCGCTTTCTCAAATTCTTCGCCTTAATCAAATTCAACACGAACTTTTCTCCTTTAGCTATGAAATCTAAGAAGATCAGTACACGCACAGACGAAGCCTTGTGCTGAATTCGATAACCCCCTTAACCACACGACACAAATGTGGAGAAATGATCTCAGAGGATCGGTTCGAGTATCGGCGGTCGACCGCGTAGATCAAGGCCGGACCGACGGTTGACGAGCGTCGACCGCGCTAATCGGCGGTCGGACCGTTGGAAATCGGTTCGACCTGCCGCTACCAAGCGGGCGGTCGGACCGCCGTTGCTAAATCGGTCAGACCGATTTACTCCAGTACCAAAACACAAAGTCCAAATCCAAAACGAAATTTGGTCCAACTTTTGATTCAACGAATGAAACTTGCCCAAATTTGGAGCACACCTCCTTAAGGATATCTAAGACCTATTTCTAGCGACGATCGTTCAGATCCACTTCGTAGAAATGATCTCTTAAGGTTTTACCAAAGAAGTGCACAAACCCTAGAAATATGAAAAACTTGATTGAAGACTTGCTTGTGGGGGTTGATGATCTAGATGATTCTAGGAGTATTCCCACACATCAAAGCAAGATAAAATCGGTCAAGAGACCAAGCATAAACACTTGAATCAAGGAAGCACCAAAATCAACAAAAGAGAGAAGAACAAAAAGGAGATAATCGATCTCTTAAGCAAGCATCACAAGATTGATTGATCTCACAAGATGCTTACAAAGCCACTACCTCAAGGAGGACAAGAGCTCAACAAAGAGCACACACACAATCTTCCTCTCCTCTCCTCTCCTCTCAAATACTAACCCTAACAAGGGGCTTTCCAAATGAGGGCTCAAAGTGCTTGAGAGGTCTTTCCTCTCCCCCTTTCTATTTATAGGACAGGCCTAGGGTTTCCACTAATGGGCTCCCATGAAGGCCCACACACACATGGGACCCACTCACACACAACTGTTGAAGAAATCGCCTGTTTCACCACGTGTAGGTTGATCAGCGTCTCTCATCCTGTCGGCAAGACTCTCTCGTCCGAATCCCATCGGAACCTCCCAGAGACTTGCACCGACTTCCGCACCGTCTTATCCAACCAGCTGCCACGAACTACCCGTTCGATCCACCTTGCCCATTCTGCACCATGCTTGAGTCACACGACCTCACCCAGCATCCATGATCGTTCTGGACCTCCGCTCTCCAAGCGTAGTCCCGATCCACCTCACCGTTGATGTCGTTGACCTGCAAGCCACCTGCGCAGCAATAGACAAACAAATCGTCTCTGGGAACAAGTTCTTCACAACTTGACCCACGTCAGTTCCACAATGCAATATGCAACAATAATGCATTGACATCCATATATAAAACACATTCAAATCACATAAATGCCAAAAAGGCTAACCTCCAAGTGATCGACGGTCTGACCGCCCCACACAGCCGGTCCGACCGATTTCAGGCCGGTCGGACTGATTCCATAGTGGCGGTCGGACCGCCCGAAATGACTTAGCCAAATTTTCATCTTGAAAATCTGAAACCTTCTGGAATTTTCAAATGAATACAACTTTCGACTGGGAGCTCCAAAAATTATGAGACCACATCCAGGAGACTCCCCTCACTTTCCTACACAACCTATTTTTGGATCAGCTGCAAAATCCAATTTGAACCGAACCCGGTCGGACCGGCAACCACGGCCGGTCGGACCTCTCCACGGGCGGTCTGACCGCCCCAGCCACTGGTCAGACCGCTGTGGTCTGACAGACTGAAGCAAACCCCGAAAACGCGAGATTTTGCAAACCAACAATGCCATTGCCAATTGACTCATCATTCTAAGATCGTGCACATATCCTCACGATATCCACAGGATGGGAGAGACTTGCCAACATGATGAAAGCCGCTGATCAACCTACACGTGGTGAAGCAGGCGATTGTTGCAATAGATTTGTGTGTGTGTGGGTCCTATTTGTATTGGGCCTTAATGGGAGCCCATTAGAGAAACCCTAGCCTCTCCTATAAATAGAAGGGGGGAGATGAAAAAAACCCCCAAGCACCCAAGCACTTAAGCTCTCAGTTGCAAAAACCCTTGTTAGGGTTAGGGTTTGGAGAGGAGAGGAGAGGAGAGGAGAATAAATTTGTGTGTGTGCTCTTGGATTGAGCTCTTGTCCTTCTTGAGGGAGTGGCTTTATAAGCAACATCTTGAATCATTCAATCTATGGATGTTTATTCAAGGATGAAGTCTCATTTGCTTTCTTCTCTCTTTTGATGATTTTGGTGCTTCCTTGATCCGGGTGTTTATGCTTGGTCTCTTGATCGATTTTACCTTGCTATGATGTGTGGGAATACTCCTAGAATCATCTAGATCATCAATCCCCCACAAGCAAGTTTTGGATAAAGATTTTCATATTTCTAGGTTTTGGACACTTCTTTGGTAAAACCTAAAGAGATCGATTATTTGAAGTGGATCTAGACGATCGTTAGTAGAAATAGGTCTCAGATACCCTTAGGGAGGTGTGCTCCAAATTTGGTCAAGTTTCATTGGTTGAATCAAAAGTTGGACCAATTTTTTGTTTTGGATTTGTGCTTTGTACGCTGCCTCTGCACTAAATCGGTCTGACCGATTTCTCAGCGTCGGTCCGACCGCCCGACAATCAGACTGCGAATTGAGCGCTGGTCCGACCGGCCCAGTGAGATCAATTGTCCATAATTGTGTATTGTGGTTAAAGGGGGTAATCGAATTCAGCACAAGGCTTCCTCTGTGCATTTACTGATCTTCTTAGCTTTCATAACTAAAGGAGAAAAGTGTGTGTTGAATTTGATTAAGGCGAAAAATTGGGAAAGCGCCTATTCACCCCCCTCTAGTCGCCTTTACGGTCCTACACTTTCACTAGTCGGAATGAAAGGTCTTCTGACTTATTGGCACTCATACATACTGATGTGTGTGGACCAATGAGCACGACAGTTAGAGATGGTTTTCAGTACTTTATTACTTTCACCGAAGACTTTAGTAGATATGGATATATCTATTTAATGAGGCACAAGTCGGAATCCTTTGAAAAGTTCAAGGTGTTCCAGAATGAGGTACATAATCAACTTGGCAACATAATCAAGTCTTTACTATCTGATCGTGGAGGGGAATTTTTGAGCCATGAATTTGGTGATCACTTGAAACAATGTGGAATTGTTCCACAGCTTACACCACCGGGTACTCCACAGTGGAATGGGGTGTGCGAGCGGCGTAATCAGACCTTGTTGGACATGGTTCGGTCAATGATGAGCCAATCGGATCTGCCATTGTATTTTTGGGGTTACGCTCCAGAAACTACCGCTTTCACTTTGAATAGGGTACCATCTAAATCAGTAGATAAGACACCATATGAGATATGGACTGTGAAGAGTAGTAGTTTGTCTTTTCTAAAGATTTAGGGATGTGATGACAAACTCACACCCAAGTCAAATAGATGCTTCTTTATAGGATATCCCAGGGAAACCAAAGGATATTATTTCTAAAATCGAGAGGAGGGCAAAGTTTTTGTTGTCCGAAATGGTATCTTTTTGGAGAAAGAGTTTCTTTCAAAAGGAGTCAGTAGGAAAAAGATACAACTCGGAGAAGTTCGAGAAATATCTGAAAGTGTTTCAACAACTACCGAACGTCTACAGGACGAACAAAGTGTTGTTGAACCTGTAGATGAGGCATCAGCTCCTCGCAGATCTAAAAGGCCACGTCAATTGCCTATAAGGTATGAGCACGACGTATTATTGTTGAATAATGATGAGCCTAAAACTTATAAAGAAGCGATGATGGACCCAGACTCTGATAATTGGCTTGGAGCCATGAAGTCCGAAATAAACTCCATGAGTGTCAATCAGGTTTGGAACCTGGTCGATCCACTTGATGGTGTCAAAACCATTGAGTGCAAATGAATCTATAATAAAAAGATTGATATAGATGGTAATGTTCACATCCATAAAGCTCGACTTGTCACAAAAGGGTTTCAACAAGTTCAACGAGTTGACTACGATGAGCCCTTCTCACCAGTAGCGATGCTTAAATCTATTCTGATGATTCTAGCTATTGTAGCATATTTCGACTATGAGATATGGCAGATGGATGTCAAAACGGCTTTCCTTAATGGAAACCTAAGTGAGGATGTGTACATGACACAATCTGAAGGTTTTGTCGATCCAAAGAACGCTAGTAAAGTGTGCAAACTTCATAAATCCATTTATGGGTTGAAGCAAGCATCTCGGAGTTAGAATTTACATTTTGATGAGAAAATCAAAAGGTTTGGTTTCCTTAAGAACAAAGAAGAGCCTTGTGTTTACATGAAGGTTAGTGGGAGCACAAATGTAATCATGATCTTATATGTGGATGACATATTATTGATTGGGAATGACATTCCTATACTAGAATCCGTTAAGGTATCATTGAAAAATAGTTTTCCTATGAAAGACCTAGGAGAGGCAGCATATATCTTGGGAATAAAGATCTATAGATATAGATCAAGAAGGCTAATTGGATTAAGCCAAAGTACTTATATTGACAAGGTGTTGAATCGGTTCAACATGCATGATGCCAAGAAAGGGTTCTTGCCTATGTCACATGGCAGAAGTCTTAGCAAGAGTCAGTGTCCTTCGACCACTGATGAGTGAGATCGTATGAATTGTATTCCATATGCTTCGGCCATTGGATCTATTATGTATGTCATGATTTGTACCCGGCCAGATGTATCATATGCTCTAAGTGTTACGAGCAGATACCAGGCTGATCCCGGTGAAGGTCACTAGACAGCTGTGAAAAACATTCTTAAGTACTTGAGAAGAACTAAGGATGTGTTCCTAGTTTATGGCGGTGATGAAGAGCTCGCTGTAAAGGGTTACACCGATGCAAGCTTCCAAACCGACAAAGATGATTATCGTTCGCAATCTGGTTTTGTATTCATTTTGAATGGAGCAGTGAGCTGGAAAAGTTCCAAGCAAGAAACGGTTACTGATTCTACGACGGAGGCTGAGTACTTTGCGGCTTCTGAAGCTGCAAAAGAAGGTGTTTGGATAAGAAATTTCATTACTGAGTTGGATGTGGTTCCGAGTGCCTTGAGCCCAATGGATCTCTATTGTGACAATAATAGAGCCATTGCACAGGCTAACGAGCCTAGATCCCATCAGAAGTCCAAACATATACTCAGGCGTTATCATCTCATTCGCGAACTGGTCGATAGAGGAGATGTTAAGATATGCAAAATTCATATGGATTCAAATGTTGCTGATCCGTTGACTAAGCCTCTCCCACAACCAAAGCATGAGGCGCACACAAGAGCTATCGATATTAGATACTTAAATGCTTGACTCTAGTGCAAGTGGGAGACTGTTGGAAAAATGCCCTAGTGCCAATCATAGAGATGATGATATTTCATTATGTTCATGATTTTGATAGTATGTTATCGTGTTCCTTGAATGAATCATTTGTTATAGATCAATAAATATGTGACTTGTTGGTGGAACTCTTTAACTTATATGATGCCATTCTAAATGTATCCCTGGTCGGAGGTCACTGGTGGTAACACCAGTGAATAAATAATGTGAGCTCATGTTAGAGAACATAAGGCTGGATAGACCCATCATTGAGACACTATTGAGATTGTTATGAATCTTTGTGTCATTCGTTGGTCTCAAGTAATGATGATGTATAATCCTTAGACCTGAGATAAGCATGGTTCCCTACATGTGTAATAGCACTCTTAGGGGTTGCCAAACGCTACTCGTAACTGGGTAGTTATAAAGGTAGCTTTCGGGTATGCTATGAAACATGTGGAGGGATGTGACTGGCCGAGATGGGATTTGCCCCTCCTACATGTGTAATGTTCACATTCATACCACTCGAAGGAGGAGACGCGTCGTGAGTACGACTACGATTGCATCAACTCGCTACAACGACTCTACTTCCGCTACGGTCGGCATGTCTAGCAGTAATCCCGCGATCTATTACTAGCGGTGGTTCCTTGGTTGTGCGGTAAAAAAAATTTGTTCTATCGTAGCATTTGCCGCGATCCCTTCACTCTTAACCAAGCTCAAAGACTTAATATAACATGCAAAGAATGAGGAGGAGCTCACCGGAGACACTGGAATGAGTTGGAGTGACGACGGTGCGTGCTCTGGAACCGGCGAGCACGACCTTGGCGTTCCAGAAGCTACAAGCGAAGGTAGAAGCTAGCATTACCCAAAAAGGAAACAACAACGGAGAAGAATAGAGAGGGGCTTGGGCACAAAGGAAGGAGGCTTACCCAAGACACCAACACGGGAGAGCATCCTTCTCAATGGTCGAGAGAAGAAGTGAAGGAATAGAGAGGCAAGGAGGGGGTATTATCCTCGGGAAAGTGACGAAGCGGAGGTGCCTTCAAGCGAGGAAGCTCCAGGAGTGGTCGATCGGCGTGGTGGAGCCACGATGTGAAGTTGCGCGGGCAGAGCTCGGCGAACGCATGGCGCAGCAGTTCTGCGAGGGCACCAGCGGGAGGTAGGAGAACGTTCTGACGAGCGAGCCCAGTGTGGCAGTGACAGAGAGTGGCTCGGGTAGGGGTCTGGTGCGGCCAGTGGCCTAGGTCGAATCAATACATGCGGTGCAGTCTGAGTTGGTCAAATAGTGCAGCACTTTGACTGGTTTGGAATTCTATTGATCCTACGTTGACCGAGCTACCAAAAATAGAAAATAAATTATTAAAATTCTGAAATTAATCAGAGGGGTTCATAGGATGACCTAGAACTCAAATAAAATTTGAAACATTATATTTCATGATTTATTTGCTTAATTTAAATTCAAACCTGTAGGGCTATTTAGAAAAGGGATTTGAATTTTTATAACAGTGAAATAACTTCTATAAATTTGGGAAAAAAATTTATTTATTCAAGATAAATATTATAAGATTTAAATAAATTATTTCCTAGAGAACTCTATAAGATTTATCTTATTTTTCTTTTGGGGCTTCATATTTGAGTTGTGCGTTGAACTTTGATTTCAAGTTTCCAAATGCGTTATTTTGTGCAAATATTTCAGAAATGACATGTATACTCAAGAGATACATAATAATTCTATTTATTAAAAATAGGGATATGACACTTCTCCATGCTATTCATATGAAAATTCAATATGACAGGCTCAAAGCTCACAGGGTGCGATTGGAGAATCACATCAGTAGCCAACTCTTGACTAAGGGGAAAACCAAGCTTTTCTAACCTTTCAATGTGATCAATCATCTTAATCACATGAGGACTGACTGGGTTGCCTTCTGACAGGCTACAAGAATACAATGCCTTGGTGGTATTAAACCTCTCTGCCCTTGGTTGATCCTGAAACATACCTTTCAGACCCACAATCATATTGTAAGCATATGTGGTCTCATATTGGTTATGAAGCTCAGAGTTCATGGCTACAAGCATAAGACAGTAAATATTGACTGCACCATTGCAATGCTTCTCATAAGCATTCTTTTCAGTTCGAGTAGCATCAGCATTCGGTTCCTCGCGATAGATACTCTCTAGAACATATTACTTCTTTTCTTGTTTGGTAATAATTCTAAAATTACGAAACCAGTCGATAAAATTGGTTCCATTCAGCTTTTCTTTCTCAAGAATAGATCGCAAATTAAAAGTAGGTGCAGAAGAAATAGTAGATGTCATGATCTACAACAGAAATATATGCAAAAATTTAGTAATATGTTTATGTAAGATCTTCTATTAGACACTCATATTGGTGGTTATGTTCGATCAATTTACGACCAGCTCATATCTTTATACGACTAATCTTTACCTGGTCGCATCTCCATACGACTAGTATGAACCTAGTCGTATCACCATGTGACTAGTTCATACCTACTCGAACTTAATCATAATACCTAGTCGAACTTAATCATCAACAATCAATAAAAGATACTCATACTATCTGTTGTAAACCATGTTTCCCTCAAACATCACATAGTGAGTTCAAGATCAAAAAATCATTAAGTCCTAGTGAGCTTTGGCATCACTGCTAAAAACCTAGTGATTTTAGGTAGGAAACCTCTTGTCAATCATATCACATATGACTCTTATCCGTTGGGTGGTATCTCTATGCCCTGGCGACCAATAGTATGCCCCAAGGCCCAAAACCGTTTTGATAGTCTTGTCAAGTTAAACGAACACTATGCATGTGGGTATCCGACACTCACCCCATCTTATTAAGATAGTCAATGACACTCTACTTTGGTAGACCTACCAATTAACGATAAAAATCGTGACATGCACAGTAATTGGAAAGACATCAAATTAACTTAATTTTCCTGAGGGATACTATTCTACCATGTTAAAACATCTAATGATAAAACATGATTAATAGCATGACATGAATAAATATTTGCAGATAATCAAATTAAACTGGGATATGTATAGCCCTTATCATGACGATCTCTATCACCATGCTTCCTGTCCTTCGACCATCATGCTTGAAATATTCGACCACAATCATCTACTAACCAATTATACTAAAAGCTAGTAATGAATTACATACGATAATATCAAGCATCACATGTCGGTACGCATACCGTTATACAATAATATGTAGCTCAATGGCTATCTCACAGCATGACACGCAGGCCATGAGAAATCCATACATGCATCACATACACAATGGGCCATACTATTCAGATCTATCCCTACAAAAACGAGTTATGCATAAAATCCAATTCTATCGGGTGATATGAACACATAATACCATATAATACGGCTACAACCACGGCAATCCCGCTAGCCGGTTAGCGAGAAGGGTTCAAAGGGACAGCGCCCCTCGCTGGTCGAGGGCAGCGCGCTCGAAAAAAAAATTCGGGACATGAATCTTATTCACGTAACCGAGCCCCGAAAATTATCAAATTAATCATATTAACCCTATTCTGAACCAATCTGATCACTACTTTAATACGACCACACACTGTATAACTCTGATGGTGGAATTCCGACCGGTAGGACTATCATGCAATATGTGGTCTTGAATAAGCCGAGTAATCATCTGGTGCTAATACCTTCCGCAAACCCATCCACTACCTCCAAAAACCGATCGATCTTATCAACCAGTGCCTAGATCGTTCCATCCATATGACCCGATCTAGGTTATCAGACCTGACCAGTAATAGATCCAATCTACTACTGCTACATATCAAGTATATGCAATCAATCTAGATCAAAAACTACATTGGATGGCTCTGATACCACTGAAGGGATACGGGTAGGCTACACTAGCTGGTAATTCAACAATTATACCACATAAACCAGGACGTCTTGCAAACAAGAGATCACAGATCATTACCACCAGACGCGCTGTGCAGTAGAAGAAGAGTTGGAGCAGCCTGGTCCAATAAAGAGCGCATCGATGTAGTAATCGTAGTCGATCGTCCAACATAGTCGATTATCTCTTCTAGCAACCAATCGCTTTCCTTAAGTAGTGTATCATCCTCAAGAGCAAATGCCACTGCAGTAGCGCCTCCATAGTATCCACACATTCAGGGAAGGAACACCGTACACCAGTGTGCTAGCACCAAGTCACACGGGAAGGCTCTCTCAATAAGATGATGGCTAGGGTTTGGAGAACTCACATCAACTCGTATGTCCCAATAGTCTCAAGCATCTCCTTACATAGTGCCTATGACTGATCCTATCCGAATATGTTTGTTCCAACTCGTTAAGTGTATGACCCAATAGGTTCATGTGTAATCGGTTGTGACTTGAAAACTCTTTTCCGATCACGAATCGTTAGTAGCTCCTAGCAGGACATAGCGATTCGTGAATACACACGAATTATATCGGACAAACCTTAATGCAATATGATCTACGACTAGGTCTTTATCACTAATGACCAGCACATATTTCTATACGACCAGCTCATATTTGGTCTTGACCAGTTCGTAACTCCTTATGATTATGTTTCGACCACTTAGTGATCATGTTCGACCAGCCTACGACTAGCTCATATCTTCATACGACTAGTCTATTTCTGATCGAACTCAAGGACCTGCTCATGTATTCTCTCTTTGCCTCATGATATTCGGTTGAACTCCAGGTGAGATACTATGTCATCCATGGACTGTTCAATACTTTCTTGATCAAGTGTCGGATAACTTCACGTGGTGAAAAACTTCGACCACTAGTGGCATGGCCATGCACTTTGTTTATCCGACCACATCGAGGGGCTCAGAGATATCTCTTCTGTTATGTTAAGAGAGTCTAATCCTGATGTGGCACAAATACGGTATGCTAATATTACGCGTGTTCCTTTTATTTCTTATGCGCTAGAGGGGTACATGCGCATGCGCGTGTTTACACGATCGTGCATGGGGATTTTTCTCATGCATGGAAAGAGATTGAGCCATGCATGCACTTGTGTGCATCTATTTGCATGGGAGCCAGGAGAGCCAAGAGATCCATGCATGCATGTAGATGCAACCAATCAGCCGAATGCTTGTGTGTGTACGGGAGTCCAAGCCGTGTGGAATTGGGGAGCCGAAGCAGATGTGTAGGGGTGGGAGTGGGCCGATATGGTCCGACTCGGACTTGCCCCGTGTGACCCATATCTTCAGAAATGGTTCATGGACCGACCCTTTTTATTGTGCTGCTATGGCTCCACCATCCGCTGGGTCGTAAGGGTTGGTCCAATTTTGTGGAAAACAAATGAGCATCTCTCATCAAGTTTTTACAAGCAAAAAGAAAATCATCTCGCAAATAGCAGAATTGAACCCATCAAAGAAGCCAAAGTGCTCCCCAAATGTTACAAAGGAGAAGAATCGATGAAGATCCATTTATTTTCAAAAGAAATCATAATCAAAAGATGGAACTTGAGGCAATCAGTCAACAGGGTAGTAGAATCCGGCTCCAATTGGACTAATCCCCTAGATAATCACAGCTCTAATTCGAGCACAAGTGTACAACTTGGAGGCAAATAGTCGACACCTCTCTAAACATGCCAAGAGACCGAGAAAAAACCAGAGAACGTCAAAATGCCCCAAAATTCAGCAGAATAGAAGCAAGAACGACATAATTAGTCCTAAAAATGAAGACTTTACACCGAATTCAGCACAGGGACACTAGCAAAAACCCAAACTTTAGCCTATCCGAGAACCAACCAACCACCCGAACTCAGCAAACTAACCACCGAACCAACTACTCTGTCATCTTTCTCTCTCACCTGTAAATTCCAAGATCCGGCGGCTCGTCAGACACCACCGAGGACCCGAGTGACAAGCTGCCCCCGCCGGACGCGGAGGCCAGGGGCAGCGGCGCCAGCACGGACGCCGGTCACGGCAGTGGGTAGCGCTCCTTCGGTTGCTGCTGCTGCTTCTCACCTACCCGACCACTGCCGCTGTGGGCTGCTGTTGCAACTACTTCCTCACATGCCCGGGACGTTCTCCCTTGGAATGTCATTGGTCTCCGACACAACATTATGCCACATTGGTTTGGCTTGTGACACATTGCATGCCTGGTACATGCGGCAGACCGATGAGGCGAAGGAAGACCAACCTACTAGATTCACCGTCGGCTACAATGAGAACCATTTCCACCACAAGCCGGGCTACTTCGTCATGTGCTTCAAAGACTTAGTTGATCTATTCAACCTCGACGCTCTCGACGCCTCACTTCTATGATGCTGGAACTGTATGTGTGTACAATTAATTCTACATTCACACAATACCGATAAATGTCATAATTCATTGCTTATGTATATATACATGATGCAACAAGCCGGTGATCGTGCAACTCGTGGGTTTCCTCAACCCACATTTGATCTCAGAACAGTGCATCCTCAAAGAAGCAAACTACATTGAGAAGTACATAACTAAGGAATTGCATATTCACTATGACAAGAACTACATATTGTTGCCCTATAACCAGGGGTAAGTGCTTCACTACTTGCTATACAAATTTCATTTGTTCTTTATACGCAACATGAACTTAGGTTTAATTACTAAAGCAACATACATGGGTAGGTGACAATGGATCCTTTTAGTCATTGCACCAAAGTGGAACAAGGTAATATACCTTGATTCCCTAGTCAATAAGAACCACGACTTCACCCCTGTGCAAAATGTACTCAACAGGTATGTCCACTTCCTCCATACGTAACTCTATCGTAGTCTTCCTTCATTTGAATTGTCCAAGGATAACTTTTTGGAATCATGTAGGTCATTTAGCACCTATGTTGACAAGGGAGGGACACGCAATGAACCAGGCGCCACACTGCGACATAGGACGCTATTTTCGGGACCTGCTACAACACAATAATCCTATATCACACATTGTAACCTGGCCTCTCAAACTAACTCACTACTACCGAAAAGGTAATCACAGACAGTTTTCTGAACTATCTGACTTTATAGGACAGTGACACTATGTGATCATCATAAACGGTTTTTTAACCATCTGTGAAAAGGCTATCACAGACGATTCTGACCAATAACCGTCTGTGATAATCAATTATCACATACGGTTCTTGTTCAGAACCGTCTGTGAAAATAGACTAGGGCAGACGGTTTTTTAGTAAAACCCGTCTATGTTAGTTTTTTGTATTGCAAAAAAAATCAAATTTTAAGCCAAACCAATCAATTGTAGAGTAGTTTCTATATGCTCTTTCGATAGTTTGCAAGAAGGTAATTAAAAGATACTCTCTCTTTCTCTCTCAATCAATGGCTCACTCTATGACTAGGATGAGATCGAGTAGAGGTGTCCATCTCAAACTGAATCGGCCTCCCTTGTCGACCACAGATGGGGGTCCTCATTGAGAACAAAAACTGACAGGATGTAGGGGACGAAATCAGAGTGAGGAGGAAACAAGGATGGGGATTTGGGAGCAAAACTTTGTGCTAACCAGAGGCCAAGATGGGGCGCAGCCAGATCTGGCGGTACTGGTAGAGCCACAACGCCCGTTCACCAGAGGCGCCGTGAAACTGTAGGTTGTGTCTCCTTGCCGAATAGCGTCAAGGAATCGAGGGCGGTCGCCGAAGCTCGGCGTGGGGAGGACAGAGAGAGAGACTGACTAAAGGCAAGGTGGGGGTGGCTATAATATATAAGGATAACACCAAAACATTTCGCTTCCCGCGTACGCGTTCAAAAAAATTCACCCTCCTGCGCTGCGAATCACAGACGGTTTCAAACAAAAATTGTCTGTGATGTAATATCACAGATGGTTCTTGTTCAAAATCATTTCTGATACTTCACAGACAGTTTTTGACATGAACCGTCTATCATTTTACCATGACTTGAAATGCCTTACTTAGTGATTTTACCATGACAGAGTTAGGCATTTTCAAGTCATAGTAAAATCAGAGACATACTTATCACAGACTGTTTTTAATACAAACCGTTTGTGAAGAGGACAGGCAGTCACAGACGATTCATGTTGAAAACCGTATGTCAAGTATCATAGACGGTTCTGAACAAGAACCGTCTGTGATATTTAGTAATATCACATACGGTTCTTATTCAAAACCATCTGTGATAAACAGTTTTCAACACGTACCGTCTGTAATATTATCTTTTCACAAATAGTTTTTAGCGCAGCCAGTAACACAGACGGTAGCTAAACCAACACCGTCTGTGATTGTATTTAATACAGACGGTTTTTGTCAACCGTTTGTGATGAGGTGTCCAGTATTAGCCTTTTTAGTAGTAGTAACTATACCTATATCCTATATTATATATCACACTTCTATTTTTTTCAGTGCAACCAGCAACATATGTGCACTCTACGTTTTTCATCATATGCTAGAAATCACTAGTGCTAAGACGAAGGATCCAGAGGTTTCTCAGTCAATCTCTTAATAATTATTTTGTAATTATGAATTGATATTGAGTTTGTAAATCACTTTGAGTTGTTCTATATCAAATCAATTATGATATATTTGTTTTGTGCTTGCTTTTTTTCAGAGGGCGTGGCTAGTATTACCTGAGGCTAGTCAAAAAAATTAAAAAATATTTAGGTATAGAACGAACTGTCACAGACGGTTTTGTGGAATAAACCATATGTGAATGATACTCACAAATAGCAACTACTAACAACTGTCTGTGATATGTATACAATCACATATGTCTACTACTAACACCCATCTATAATATGTATCCAATCACAGACGGCTACCATCAAAAACTGTCTGTGATATCTATATATCACAGACGGTTTTGGTGGAAACTGTCTGTGATAATAGACCTTCATAGACAGTTTCAACAAATAACCGTCTGTGATATCCCACATATCACATACGGTTTTTGGTGGAAACTGTATGTGATAGTCGGCCTTCACAGATGGTTTAAAAAATAATCTGGGATATATGAGATACACAGACAGTTATTTGTTGAAATCGTTTGTGAAGGCCTACTATCACAGACAGTTTCCACCAAAAACCGTCTGTGATATGTAGATCAAACAAATACCAAAGTGGCAGCCCACTTTGATAAACTAAAAAGCACGAATACCCGTTCATGCCAAATACCAAGTTGTAACCTTGCCAATTTTAATCAAGAGACTATCGATGATGTCATTCAAAACCAAGTGTTGTCCATAACCGTGGACAAGGCTATTCGAATAGTTTAATGCCCTACAGTGGTGTACTACTTTACTCACATGACTCGACTAGCTCGTAAGCCTCCGGAATTAACACACTTCCTATGATGTGTCAGCCGGGGAAATCGAGATTTGGTATTGTTTAGCAAGAAAGCTCTATTGAGATGAGTCCCCCTGGCGAGATGAACCTCAAAATTAGTACAAACGACCGATAGTGCTTGCTAAGTGGGCTCGCAATTTGTGTTGGAGATACCGATACAATGTAAACAAAGAAAAATTGTGCTCCCATGCACACTATATAAAATTATATCAGCTCCTATGAACAGATAATCAACACAAATGTCTTCACCCCACCTGGGACTTAACCCAATAAAACTCACCCCTTACTTAACCAAATGATACCCATACCCCGCGTGTGGAAGTACGATTGGCACTTGCGATTGACAGCCTAAAGTTCGGTCCTTAGCAGTCCGGACAAGTCTACCACATACCCGATCTCGTGCACGAAGGAACCCTCACTAATAACCTCTTGTTCAGACGAAAAACCATTTCAAATAACAAATTATATCAGATGCAACTATCTGGACCAAATCATAAGAGAAAGGTGTGAGGTGTTTCCCATGATTGACGGGTTAATCCCGTCAACCGTACTAACGCCCTCTAGAATTGCATGGCTAAGCACTCAATAAACAAAATAGAATAATGTCACAACTATATATTCTTAAGCATATATGTACTAGAAAATAACAAGGATAACATCAAGAGTAGGATATAACTAACTACACATCATAAAAATATTAACATATCGAAATAGCATACAAGCAAATATTATTGCATTTAAAAACAATACTTATCAAAAGTTGTGATCAACATGGTGCAAAAAGAAAGTTCAAATGATACTTGTCTTGCTGGTATTCGAGTTTTTCACTCTCAGTATTGTAGGAGTCTACGTCGATCACTTCAAAATCTACATAAATACGACATCGAATAAACATCGAGAAAAGGCAAAAACACTCAAATTACTCGAAAATGCATGAAATTTCTATAGTGACTAGATGATGATTTTTGATGAATTTAGGTGAAATAATTATTTTATTTCGATTTATTATATGAGAGTTATAGCAGTTTGAAAATTAGATTTCTAGAAAATACTGAAAAATTCCAATCGGTTATTGTACATCAGAATTTGTCTTTTTCACAAAAATTTGTAGAATAGTGGTGGAGATAAGGATTACATGGATGGATAAATAATAAAAATTTATGACCAAAATAAATTGGTTCATTCATTTGGAGTTCATATGAATTAGTTATGAATTTTCAAAGTTAATAGCATTTTCTAGTGTAAAAATAATTCGATTTTGGATCAATTTCCAAAAACTATATTTTCTGGGAAATACACATATTTGAAACCTATTTCAAAATAAAGTTCACTTAAAATAAAAATTATCAAAATTGGTTTCACAAGATTTGGAGTTAAAATGAATTAGTTATGCATTTATGAAGTTAAGTGATTTTTTAGTTCAACAATAACTCTATTCGGAATTTATAAATGCATTTAATAATTTTCATACCGGAGCTAACCTAGCCTCGATTGCTGACAAGGCAGATCCTTAATTTTTAATTTTCTCGGTCGCTGACAAGTGGGAGCCGCACAATTTTTAATTTCTTTTCATTTAAGTTTTCGATTTAAACTCCTGACACGTGGGCCCCATCCGTCAGTGGCATGGTCCATGAAAACAGTGCGTGGACCGAGCCACGCGTACGGGTTCACGGCCCACCGCATAGTAACCGGCACACTTAAAGTGCTAGCCCGACCTGTCATAGGCTCAGGGTCACTCATTAACGCATCTAAACTCAGATTTCCGACAAATATCCTCAATTTAAGACTAATAATTGCGATTAATCCCTAATGATGAAGCTACAAGGGCTATCGAACAGTTTGACAACAGAGCTCTGGCTTCACCAGAGCCCCACCGGCAACTCCGGCCACGGTGGTGCCAGCCAAAAGTAGAAATGGGACCGCAATAGCCTTGCACACCATAAGGTACCAACGACGATTTGCTGGAGATGGGCGGCGGCTGTGCTACAGCATCTGTGCAAGCGACAAATAAGCTTCGCGATGTCCAAGGAAGTGGGTGCCAAAGACTCTAGGATCCATAAGAATGGTACCTGAGCAAGAAGAGTGGTAGGGAAGGTAGGTGCTGCCATGTCGACAGTGAGGTCCACGTCGGTGAAGGGGTTCAATGTGGAGAGGTCGCTCTAGAGAGGGAGAAATGCAACAAGTTGTCGGAGATGCTAAAGAGAGGTAAGTAGATGGTGTAAGCACGCGGAATTAGGAAATGCTTTACCGGCTGGAGTTGGAGATGAGGAATAGGGTTGGCGGTCGGAAACTAGGAAACTTTGAAATTCGAGGACCCTTGTGTAGAATTTGACAAATCGATTGAGGGGAAGTACTTGCTATGCTATAGAACATATACTGACGCGCAAAGAACGAGAAGGAGCTCACCGGAGACGATGTTTGCAAGGAGGCAGTTTCAGGTGCGCTCTCTGGACATGAGCTGGAGCCGAGGAAGACACGAAGGCATTCCGGGAGATACAAGCCACGGCAAGAGTTCGCATTAGCCATGATGAAAATGGTGACGAAGAAGAACTGAGAGAGACACGAGGGAAGGAAGCTTACCCGAGACACCAGCACGGGAGAGCATCCTTCTCCTCAACGGCCGAGAGGAGAAGTGAAGGAAAAGAGAGGCATGGAGGGGGGCTTAAGCTCGGGAGAAGGATGGAACAGAGGCGGTGTTAGGTGGCAAAGCTCTGGGAGTGGTCGAAAGGGGCGGTGGATTCACATCATCACTGCACGCAAAGCAGGGTGAAGGGATATGGGTAGGCTACGCTAGCTGGCAATTCAAAACTTCTACCGCGTAAATCAGGATACTAAGCATGCAAGAGATCATAGATCGTTACCATCTGACGCGCAGTGCAGCAGAAGAAGAGTTGGAGCAGCTGGTCCAACGAAGAGCGCGTCGATGTAATGGTCGTAGTCGATCATCCGACGTAGTTGATCGTTCAATGTAATCAATCGTCAAGCGTAGTCATCGTCAATCGTCTCATCCAGTAATCGATCTCTTTCCTTGCAATATCGCGGGTCGTCCTCGAGCGCAACAGAAACGCAGTAGCGCCTCTCTGGTACCGAGATGTCCAGGGTAGGAACACTGTACGTAGGTGTGCTAGCACCATGTCGCACAAGAAGGCTCTCTTAGGAAGATGGCGGCTAGGGTTTGGAGCAACTCATGTCAACTCTTGTCGTGTGTCTCATCTGTTACCTTTGTCTCTTCCCAACACTTCAAGCATCTCCTTAAATAGTTCCTATGACTGATCCTATCTGAACACGTTTGACGAATTTTATCTATACTATTTTTTCCAACCCGTTAAGTGTGTGACCCTATAGATTCATGCATAATCTGTTGTGACTCAGAAACTCCTTTATGATCACGAGTCATCAGCGGCATCTAGCAGGACATAACGATTCCCAAATACACATGAATTATATCAGACGAACCTTAATGCAATATAATCTACGACTAGGTCCTATTTGGTTTCGACCAGTTCGCAAATCCTTACGACCAGGTCTCGACTAGCCTATGACCAGCTCATATTTGGTCTCGACCAATTCGTAACTCCTTACGACCAGGTTTCGACCACTTAATGAGCGTGTTAGACCTGCCTACGACTAGCTCGTATCTTATCGAACTGAATGACCAGCTCATGTATTCTCCTTTTTCCTCATGATATCTGATTGAACTCTAGGTGAGATGTTATGTCATCCATAGACTATTCAATACTTTCTCAATAGAGTGATATATAATTTCATGTGGTTGAACTCTTCGACCACCAGTGACATGGCCATGCACTTTCTTTATCCTATCATATCGAGGGGCCCAAAACATCTCTCCTGTAATGTTAGGAGGGGAAAATCCCATATCCGACCAGTCACATTCCTCCACATGTTTCATAACATACTCGAAGCTACCTTTATGTCTACCCAATTATAGAGTAGCGTTTGGCAGCCCCAAAGTGTACTCCTGCATGTAGGAAACGATGTTGATCTCAGGTCAAAGGATTATACATCATCATTGCTTGAGACCAACTGATGACACATGAAACCATAACAATCTTAGCAGTGTCTCAAGGTAGGTCAATCCAACACCGTGTTCTCCAACATGTGTTCACAGTATTGATTTGATATTCGTATATCTATGACCGGTGAAACATGGTCATCTATCAATACATGTGCAGGTCGATAGAGTCACTAGTATTCCGACCAGTGACATCCGCCGACCAAGGATACATTTAGAATGACACCATCATAAGTTAAAAGAGCTTCACCAACAAGTCACATACTCGTTAATCTTTATAACTGATGATTCATTCATGGAACAGAATAACACTTATTCAATAACACATAAATATAGACGTGATATAATCATCTCTATGATTGCCTCTAAGGCATATCACCAACACAGGGCTCAGCGGCCGCGTGGCTCACGATGCTTGTGTCCTCTGCGCGAGGCAGAAGACGATGCTGGCGCGTGGTCCAAGCGCGTCAGCATCTCAATGGGAAGTGGTGCGGTTTGTTGGTCCTGCCGAGTCAAATGGCCCGAGTTGGAGTCCAGTTTGAGTCAGAGTGTGGTTTGAGACCGAGGAACAGTGCTACGTTTGACTGGTTTTCATTCTACTGATCCTACTTTGACCGAGCTACTAAAAATAACAAATAAATTCCTAAAATTATGAAATTAATCAAAGAGGTTACTGGGATGACCTAGTAACTATATACATTTTTAAACCTCACTTATCGTGATTTATTTGCTTATTTTGAATTCAAAACAGCAGGGACTAAAAATTTGGTAAAAATTATATTTATTTATGATAAATATTATAGTATTTGAATAAATTATTTTGCAGAGGTCTTTGTAAGGACTTATTTCTGTTTTCTTTGGAGGAGTTGAATTAGGTTAAAGTGTAATCTTTTTTTAAGATTTTTCAAGTGCAATAAATGATGCAAATGTTTCAGAAACAATATACATGCTGATGATATGCATACTAACTATCATTAATTAAGTTGGGGTTGTGACAATTACACGATCAGAAGGGCCCCAAACCTTTTAGAACAGTGAGTGTGCGGCGACTTGGATCGATTGCACGCCAGAGATGGAAATGAAAGCAAACAAGATTGGGCTACGTGTTGGTGATATGTCCTAGAGGCAGTTATAGTGATGATTGTATCACGTCTATGTTTATTAGTTGTAGAATAAATGTTATTATGTTCTTTGGATGAATTATCATTTATAAATATTATCAAGTATGTGACTTGTTGGTGAAGCTCTTTAACTTATATGATGTCATTCTAAATCTATCCCTGGTCTGATGTCACTGGTCAGAATACTAGTGACTTATCGACCAACACATGTATTGATTGATAACCCTGTTTCACATGTCATGGATATGGGGATATCGAATCAATAATATGAACACATGTTCGGGAACATGGTATTGGATTGGCCCACCTTGAATCACTATTGAGATTATTATGATTTTATGTGTCATCAGTTGGTCTTAAGTAATGATGATGTATAATCCTTAGACTTGAGAACAACATGGTTTGCTACATGTGTAATAGTATACTTTGGGATTTTCAAACTCTATTTCACAACTGGGTAGTTATAAAGGTTGCTTTCGGGTATGCTATGAAGCATGTGGAGGAATGTGATTGGTCGGATATGGGATTTGCCCCTCCTAACATAACACGAGAGATATCTCTAGGGCCCTCGATGTGGTCGGATAAAAAAAGTGCATGGCCGTGCCACTAGTGGTCGAAGAGTCAACCACATGAAGTTATCCGTCACTTGATCGAGAAAGTATTGAACAGTCCATGGATAACAAATTATCTCACCTAGAGTTCAACCAAATATCGTGAGGCAAAAGGAGAATACGCAAGCAGGTTGTTCAGCCTAAACAGATACGAATTAGTCGTATAGAGATACGGACTAGTCGTAAACTGGTCAAATATGATCACTAACTGGTCAGCAAACTGGTCGTAAGAAGTTACATACTGGTCATGACTAAATAAACTGGTCGTATGGAGATACGAGCTGGTCGTAAGTGATAAGGACATGATCGCATATTATATTGCAAAAGGCTCGTCCGATATAATATTTATGTGTATTCGGGAATCGTTATGTCCTGCTAGCAACCGCTAACGACTCGTTGGCGAAAAGGAGTTTTCGAGTCACAACCGATTACGCATGAACCTATAGGGTTGCACACTTAACAGGTTAGAACAAATAAGATCGGATATGATCCATTATGGGCTCTTTATAAGGGGTTACCTGGGGCTGTTGGGACGTAAGAGAGTTGCTCTACCGAAACCCTAGCCGCCATCTCCCCGAAGGCCCTACTGTGCGTGTTGGTACTAGCACACCGGCATAAAATGTTCCACCCCTGGATGTGTGGATATTGTAGAGGCGCTTCTGAGGTTACTACTGCGTTGGTAAAAAACGATGAACAACCTGCGCAAGGAATGTGATTGGTTGTTGGAGGAGACGATCGATGCCGAGGACGTTGCGCAATCGACTACGACCACTACATTGATGCGCTCAATGTTGGATCAGGCTACTCTAACTCTTCTTTCACTACACTGCGCGTCTAGTGGTAACGATCTATGATCTCTTGCTTGTATGACTTTCTAGTCCAAGTGGTAGAATTTTTTAATTGTCAGCTAGTGTAGTATACCCATATCCCTTCACTACGAGGCTCTTGGTGCTACATTTAGCAAAGGAGAAGGATGAGTGAAGCTCAACGATCAAAGTGACGCACACGTCGTGGGAGAAGAAGCTCACCAGAGTGGTGGAGCAACAGAGGCGTGCTCATCGGTGTTGAGAACGACGCACACATTCCCGCGAAACAAAGGAGTGATAAACTCGGGTTTGCATAAAAATGGAATGGGGGTGAGCTAAGAAAGACGATGACGTGGTCAGGGATTTATGTACAAAAGAGAACGGCACGAGAACGATGGCAAGAAGTTGGTGGTTGCGCGAGAATCTCGTGGTCGCGCTTTGGTGTCTCTCCCTGCGTAGGAAAAGGCAGCGACAGGTGGGATGCTAGCATGGGCGCGGTGACGTACAACGCTGGCGGAGGTGACAGGAGCAAGTGAAGTCACAAAACGGCGAGCGGCGATCGAAACCAACGAGCGGAGCAGGCGCGGGCGCGGTGTGTGGATACGAATGCGAGGTGGACAAAGGGCCCTGACACGTGGGCCTGGTGTGTCAGTGAGAGGGAAGTGGGGCGCGCTACCGCGGGCTGGAGTGTGTGAGAGAGAGTTGGCCCGTTGGACTTTCAGCCCAATAGGTGAGCAGGAAAAGAAATTGGTTTGAATTTTTTTCAGAAAACGACTGAGGGGTTTGACAAACTATTAAACATAACAAACTGGCTCAACTATTTATGCAAATTTTTCTGGAGGCTCCTAACATGGTATGGTTTCTTGTGTAAATTGTCCAGAATTTTATCGGTTCTGAGTTTTCCTCAAAAATTCCCTCAATTTGCTGTTTGTATGCAAATACAATAATTGATTTGATGAAAAATTACAAACATGCTCAAATTGGTTTTTCCCCCACATATAAACATACTCAATTTTATTTCCTCACTTATTTTTAATACACTTACCCAATTTGGATTTTTTGGGATGTTATATTTACCAGCAAGAGAGAAAACATAACAAGATTGTTTGAACAAAGCATCAGGACATCTGCTAGCTTCACCCTGTACGTAGCCACCAAGAAGGAAAATAGAAAATGAAAAAGGAAGAAACAGGTCTAGCAGCACTAGAAATAAACATCTGCTTTTTCTGACGACCACGAAAATGTGCATTCTTGTCCTCCTTTTCTCGCCACAAACACGTTCCTCGAAAAGTTCCTTCTTCCTTGTCACCTATATAAACTCGTTCGTCTCGTTTCTAGCGATTGCTTGAGCACGGCTAACCATTGCCATGGCGTCTCTCACCACCGTATACCACCGCCCTTGCCCTCTTGTTTATCGCCATTCTTTGTTAGAGCTTCGTTAGCGATCAGCCGGCGAATCCAACGGCGTCCACGCCATGCGGCGGCGGCGTTCCTCCACGCTCGGCTGCGCCACCACGCTGTACCCGCCGTCGCTCGACTCCCTCCTCCGTCGCCGCCACTTTCTGACCCGGCCGCGTCGAGCTCGCCCATATTGCGACCGATGTCGCGGCGGCTCGGCTCGCGCGCCTTCTCCGCGCGCCTCAAGGACCTCGTCCATGCGGCGACGCCGCGACGGACGACGTCCGGGACCGTTACAAGTGGCCTCCGCGATGCGTGATCGCAAGCACGATATCGTCGCCGCCCGGCCTCGCAAAGCGGTCGTCCGCGAGCTCGGCCTCCTCAACGCGACCACGGCCGGGTCAAGCGGCGAGATGTCATTGCGGGCGAAGGAGGCGAGGTGGGAGGTTTCAACGCTGCAGAGCGTGGCTCGGTAGCGGCCATGACAAACCAGGGAACTCATACGACGGGTTCACCGACGCGGCAAGGCAAACCACGGCCGGCCGCGGAAGGAGGTGGTTGGCGGGGTGGCGAGCGTCAGTCAGTACACTGTTGGATTAATCTTGTTTAGAAAATTTGTTTGCTTTCCGTTTTTTAGTTTTCTACTATGAATCCGAATAGATTTCCTACGTGAAACAGAATTGGATCAAGGATCCAAGTGCTAAGCCTATATAAAGGGCACCTATGGCCTTGTATTTTTCACAACAGAAGAAGCAAAAACATTGCAAAGTAATACAATGTGAGTTCAAGCAACAAATAATAGAAGAAGAAGTTTCGGTGTGTGAGGCTTCAGCAACGTGTGCGTGTGTTCATCTACCGATCGGTTGAAACTTCTTTGGTTTATTTTCAACAATTGGTATCAGAGCCAATGTCGATCGCTCCTTAGGGCGAGGCGGCGCAGGAGAGCAGCGGTGGGCTGTTTCAGTACCCGCAGCTGACGGCGACAAACTACACGTGTTGGGTGATTCGGGTGCAAGCGATGATAGAGGATCAAGACGTCTGGGAAGCAATCGAGCCGGCGGTCGAGGCGGCCGTCGACGCGAAGAAGGACAAGAAGGCGAGGTCGCATCTTCTCCAAGCGCTCCTGGAGGACCTCCTAATGCAGGTGGCAAGGAAGAAAACGACGAAGGAGATTTTGGACTGCCTCAAGACAAGGTTCATTGGCGCAGATCACGTAAGAATGCGCGGTTGCAGACGTTGAAGAATGACTTCGACATCATGCGCATGAAGGAGGAAGAAAACCTGGACCAGTACGTTGGAAGACTCAATGGCATGTCCGTCAGGTATGCCAACCTGGGGGCGATGCTCGATGATGCCGCATTGGTGAAGAAGCTATTCGACACCGTCCCGGATCGATTCCTGAGTGTGATCGCCGGGATCGAGCAGTTCTACGACTTCGACACCATACCATTCGAGGAAGCCGTGGGACGACTGAAAACTTATGAAGAGCGTATACGCCCGCGCACGTCTGGCAACAACAACAACGGCAATGGTGACGACCAACTCCACCTACTCGGCCGAGTGGCGGTAGCGCCAGAGAGAAGGATGATGGCGATTCCTCGTCAAGCAACAAGGGAAAATCCCACGCTCTTGAAGATAGCAGCAACCGCAGCCGGGGTGGATTGGGCTAGGCAAGATGATGGTGACAGATCCCGTGACAAGTCACATATCAAGTGTTTTAAATGTGATAAATACGGCCACTATACGTCGGAGTGCCGCAGCCACATAAAGTGCTTCAACTGCGACAAATATGGGCACTATGCTTCGGATTAACAAAACAAGAAGAAGAACGAGGAGGCAAACCTCACCCGAGCTATTGAAGACTACGAGCCGGCCCTGCTTCTCTCCTTATGTGTCAACCAAGCGCCATTCATGGTGATGTTGAACGAGGAGAACGTAGTTCCTAAACTACGCATAGAGGGAGAAAACCATAATCATACTGATGAATGGTACTTAGACAATGGAGCAAGCAATCACATAAGGTGAGATCGCTCCATGTTCCATGAGCTTGATGAGAAGATTTCGGGCAAAGTCAAATTTGGCGACGGCTCCACGGTGCAAATAAGAGGCAAATGATCAATGTTATTGCAATGCAAGAACGGTGATCAGAGGATGCTGACTGAAATCTATTATATACCAAGTCTGTGTCACAACATACTCAGTCTCGGACAGTTGGCGGAATGGGGGTGCAGCTTGGTGCTGTAGGATGAGTTCCTGCGTGTCTATAACAAGAACAAATATATGTGTGATGAAGGTGAAGAGATCCCCGAACCGGTTATATAAAATTTCCCTGAAAGCTTGTAAACCGGTTTTTGCGAATGATAGTCTGAAGGAGCCAGAGTGGAACTGGGGAGTAGAGCCAGGACGGGAGGTCTCAGGCATTGTTGATCTCACCGGCCAAGGACATGGCTGAACCGAGGGACGGCACGTAGTTGGCGCAGCAGGCGAAGCCTCGACGGGTGCAGACTGCACGCAGGAAGGCGTGCAAGGCACTCAAGAGGACGGCAAGTCCCACGCGCATGCAGTTGCTGCTGGAGGAACCAGCGGCTCGGGTCAAACCCATTGACCCCATCGGCCTGCAAGCAAAGCAGGAGGGAGAGGCAGTGTAGCCCCAGCTAAGATGTACGAAGAGAAGTGGGTAGATTTGGTCCAAGAGAGAGGGGCAAGAGGCTCAGGTAACGGCGAAACCCAGGCGGTCGTGGGAGCAGGTGCTCAAGCCCAGGCGGTCGTGGGAGTAGGTGCTCCAGCCCAGGCGGGCGTGCAAGGAAGGACGAGTTCAGTCCAAGTGCGAGACGCGGCAAGCGTTGGTTTGTGCATAGCTCAGGATAAAGCAAGCGCAGGCAGTAGGGCGGTATTGGTCCGGGAAGGAACGACGCACAGGAGTGCAGGTAAAAGAGGAAGACTTGGAAATTCAGATAAAAGAGAAGATCAGCGTGATCAAGATGAAGAAACAAGATTAAGGGGGTGATTGTTGGATTAATCTTGTTTAGAAAGTTTGTTTGCTTTCTGTTTTTAGTTTCCTACTATGAATCCGAGTAGGTTTCCTACGTGAAAATATAAATGGCACCTATGGCCTTGTATTTTTCACAACAGAAGAAGCAAAACATTGCAAAGTAATACAATATGAGTTCCAGCAACAAGTAATTGAAGAAGAAGTTTCGGTGTGTGAGGCTTCAGCAATGTGTGTGTGTTTATCTACCGATCGGCTTAAACTTCTTTGGTTAATTTCCAACATACACGAGCAATGCCCTCGCTCTCGTCAACGGCATACCGTTCTGAATTCTAGATGGTTTGTGTTGAAGAATTTATGTACTATTTAACGAGTGAACGACAGTGTGGACTGTGATATAGCTAGTCAACTCATTTTTGTTATTGCGTACTAGTGGGACGCTTGCTCCTTTCCACACAAAGAAACCTAGCTACATATGGATTTGCTCTCTCTGCAGTGTGAACGATGTTTCCTTCATGGATAACAGTAACATACATACGTGCAGAAAAAGGAATAAAAAATTGGACGTTTCACTTTATCCCGTGGACGCTGATATACTTCTCACTTTTTTCCAACGCTCTTTGTGGCCACTCGTTCCTCCTTTTCTTCTAATCAGACGGCTCCTAGCCATTTTTCTCATGGTCACCGCATAGCACGCAATCCTTATCCGGCTACTGCGATGTGAGAAGAGAGAATGAGAGATTTGAAGATGGCGAAGCTTCGCCAAGGCTAATGGTCGCCACCTCTCCGCCAGCGACGTGATCTCTACATTGGACAGCTCCGAAGAAAAGGAGGAGCAGTGTTGCATCTGCCGCTTCCCCACCAAAGACGACCGCACCTCTGCTCCCTGTGCCATCCCCGTGGCGCGCCTACCGTCGTCCAGCCTTGGAGCCGCGCGGAGCCCACAATTCTTTATTTTTATGTTCTTACATTGTTTTCTAGTTCTGATGTTGATGTTGCGGTCTGTTGAAAACAATGTTACAAACTGTTCTTTCAAATGTTGCATCTGTAGAAAAAAAATTGCATTTATATAAAAAAAATTGCATATTATTCATGACGATGTTGCAATTTTTTCCAACACGTTTTTTTAGATGTTTTGTTTTGATTTGTGATGTTGCAACCGTTGTCCGAAGATGTTGCATGCAGCGTCGTACGAAGCTAACGCTCGGATCGTACGTCTGAGCGCTAGTCTCGCCCTTCCTTCATTTCCCACTCCAAGTCAATAAACCTCGAAAAAGTACTCAAGTAATTTGAATAACAGAACATCTAGAAATCACTCCACTGAATTTTTTTTATCAAATCAGTCGAATTTCTCACCTTTCGATCCACTTGAAGATTCATGCTCCGACCGGCGGTTCGTTGTCTTCTCCAGCTCCGGTGACGGTGACTTGAGGATTCACCCAGGCATAAATTTAGAGGAAGGCCAGGGCGGCGGAGGACCATCGGTGGGTGGCGGCAGCGGTGGTGCTATCGACCATTGGCTCCGGGGAGGGCGGTTGACGGTGAAGATCGGCTGAAACGACAAGACCAAGAAAATATTAGGAGGCGGTGGCGGGTCGAGCAGCAATAGCCGTCCGAAATGAGGAAGAATGCGGTGTGTGGAAAACGGAGGTGTCCGCTGCCGACCAGAAGAGGTTTGAATTGGGTGGAAGAGGAAGAGGATGAGGCCAAAGGAGGTGATCGAGGGGCCTTCTTTGGGCTGCGAGATGCCGCCGGGTGGCGTATGCGAGCAAGGATTGATCGAGCGAGGCGGCGGCCATGGATGTCTGCTTGTGTGCGGAGAGAGAGGATAAGGTTAGAGAGGCGAGAGAAGTCCGCATAGATCTAGGTGTGTGGATGTGGACCGTTACATCGGATGTTTTGAAATTCTACTGAAATTTTTCAAGAAATTAATTGAATAATGCATAGACACTCCCTTCGAATAATTTCACTTAATAGAGGATCGACTATTCGTTTAGTCACTTGTTGGCATGGCACTGAATTTTATGCCATCAGTCGCTAATCCAACTGGCTAGACACTCGGTGATGAACCCTAAGGTTTGATTTGTTGGCCCGATCTTTCGATGAGAACGATAAGTCTGGTTGGCGTCGCTCAACTCTGACGATCCTGGCTATGAACACGCAAGGCTCGAAACCACGCAATCGCCGAATCGATCGACAAGTCGTTATCAACCATGCACGAATACCGGTTGACGACCACGAAGGTCGATTCACGCATACACCAAGAAAATGCGCAAGAACAAGATAAAGCAATCTGAAATTGCAAATAAATATTGAAATATTAAAATTGGGATTTCGAAAAGCGGTATTATGGTTGGTCTAGTCGACACAAGCCAATACACGAAGTTGCAACAAGGCTAACTTTTAACTAAACAAAATCCAAGGAAACTAGAGGGGGTGCGTCCTCCTTAAATAGGGGATGAGGAGCCACAAATCTAAAAGAAATAGAGGTGGGACTAAAGGCACGAATTACTGTTCACATGAACAGTAATCACACCCCAGTGGGCATGACATATGGGCCAATTCCGGTACGATTACAAGGCCAAAATCGGCCCAAATTAGTGACACAGCACCTTCTTTTGATGATTCCGAAGTCTACAGAAAGAATTTAGAGGTGAGGCTGGATCCGTTGGAAATATATCGTCGTTAGCTTTCCAACAAGCCCAAGAACACCCGAATCGGACTCCGTTTGCAAAAGTTATATCTGTTTTAAGTTGGTGCTGTCGGGCTGATTCCGAACTGATCGACCAAAATGTATCCGGCTTGAACTCTGCTTGGCACATGTAGTAGCACCATGGCATGTACACATAGTACCATGGTATGTAGACGTAGCACCATGGTATGTAGACGTAGCTCAATCTAATTGGGTAATATGGCATTGCATTAGCCGAAAGTCCAATTAGAGAAGATGTTGGTGAAGTAAAGGACGTAGAGGATGCAGTCTGACGTGAGTTGAAGCGATGGTTGTATCCTTAGGGTCGATGTCCGCATCATCCTCCCTTTCTTGAATTTGTGTCGTCCTCGACTCATTCGTTTTCCCCAAGTCATCACTCTCCTGCAAAAGATTAGTAGCAACAGGAGGCAAAGAAACATGCACTTCTTCTAATGGACACTGAGATTCTTTGCAAATCATAGTATGACATTGATTCATATTTTCCATATCAATGCAATTAGATTTTGTAGCTAACATAACAGGAGCTTTCAATTTAATTTCACTTGGAGCTATAATCTTATAATCATCTTTTGTGTTCTCCGTACTTGTTCTCTCATATCTTTCTAATTCATCCTGTAATATGGCAGCAGGAGACATTGGAAGTAAAGTGATTTTTCTTTCTTTATATGTGAAAGTATAATGATTAGATCTACCATGATGTTCAGTATGTCTATCATATTGCCAAGGTCTACCTAATAATAATGAGCATGCTTGCATAGGTACGACATCACAATCAACATAGTCATGATATGATCCAATAGAAAAATGTACGCGCACAAGTTTAGTCACCTTCAACTTACCATAAGAATTCAGCCATTGAATGTAGTAAGGATGAGGGTGTGGTGTTGTGGTCAAGCCAAGCTTCTCGACCATGTCTATGCTAGCAAGGTTGTTGCAACTTCCGCCATCAATGATGACTCTACATGAACGTTCCTTGATGACGAACTTGGATTGAAACAAAATATGACGTTGATTTTGTTCAGTAAGCTCCATTTGGGCACTTAGCACCCGCTGGACAACTAAGCTTTGGTACATGTCAGAGGCCTCATGGCTTATATGTTCTTCCTCAGTTTTCATCACTTGCATTGTTAGTTGCAACTAAAACTTGTTCTTTCTCAATATCGCTAGCTGAAGTGTACTTACCATTGTCCTTAATAAGTAAAGCTCGCTGACTTGGGTAATCACGCATCAAGTGTTCAAATCCTTTGCAACGGTGACATTGTACATCTCTAGATCGCCCTGTCGAAGCAACAGACGAAACACTTTTTGTAGGGACTTGTACCTCTGTTGATTTGCATGCATTAGGGACATGCACAGGAGTGGAAGGGGTAGAAGGGGGCACACGACTTGAGAAGGGTGCCACGTGTTGTTGCTGACTTGGCCGACCTGCAAAAGATCCTCCAAAATTTTCCCTAGGGCGAGACTGTCGACCCTGCACTTCTCTTTCAGCTTTGCAAGCAAGATGGAACAACCAAGTGATAGAATTGTATTCTTTATAATAAAGTATGTCCTGAATTTCTCGGTTTAAACCTCCTAAAAATCTAGCCATCTTAGCATCTTCAGTTTCATCTAAACCACAACGCAATAAATCAGTTTGCAATTCTTGATAATAATCCTCTACAGAACTACTACCTTGTCTTAAACGTTGTAATTTATTCAGCAAATCACGAGAATAATATGAAGGTACAAATCTATGTCTCATTGCTCTTTTCAAAGCATTCCATGTTCTAGGTATGTCCTGATGAGTACGACCATATTCTGTAGGACCGTAAAGGCGACTAAGGGGGGGTGAATAGGCGCTTTCAAAACTTTCTCGCCTAAATCGAATACAACACGAACTTTACTCCTTTAGCTATGAAAGCTAAGAAGATTAGTAAGCGCACAGTGAAAGCCTTGTGTTGGATTCGATAAACCCCTCAACCACACGACACAAATAGTGAAAAGAACTCACTGTTCTGATCTGGGTGCTGGCGGTCTGACCGGCTACCACGGGCGGTCGGACCGACGGTCAACCAGCGGTCTGACCGGCAACCAACTAGCGGTCGGACCGGTGGGCAGCGGTTCGACCCGGCAAACCAGCCGTCTGAATACACGGGCGGTCGGACCGCCGTTGCAACACCGGTCTGACCGGTTCAGTCCAGAACTGAAAAACTCCACCCAAATCCAAAACGAAATTTGATCCAACTTTTGATTCAACCAATAAAACTTGACCAAATTTCGAGCACACCTCCCTAAAGATATTAGAGACCTATTTCTAGCGACGATCCGTCAGATCCACTTCGCAGAATCGATCTCTCGAGATTTTACCAAAGAAGTGCACAAACCCTAGAAATGTGAAACTCTTGATTCAAGACTTGCTTGTGGGGGTTGATGATCTAGATGACTCTAGCGGTAATCCCACACATCAAAGCAAGATAAAGAAGGCCAAGATACCAAGCATAAACCTTTGAATCAAGGAAGCACCAAAATCATCCAAAAAGGAGAAGAACACAAAGGGAGCAAATGATCTTTCAATTTAGCATCACAAGATTGTTCGGTCACACAAGATGCTTACAAAGCATCTCCAACAAGGAGGGCAAGAGCTCAACAAGGAGCACACTCCAAACCCTAGTTCTCCTCTCCTCTCCTCCAAACCCTAGAAAAGGGAAGAAGGGGCTAAAATGAATGCTTCAAAGGGGTTTTCCATCTCCCCCCTTCCTATTTATACTAGAGAGCTAGGGTTTCACTTTTGGGGTCACTTACACATGGGACCCACACACACATAACTATTGAAGCAATCGCCTGCTTTACCACGTGTAGGTTGATCAGTGGTTCTCATCGCGTCGCCAAGCCTCTCTTGTCCGAATCCCATCGGAACCTCCCAGAGACTCGCACCGATATCCGCACCGCCTGATCCAACCAGCTGTATCGAACCACCCGTTCGATCCATCTTGCCGATACGCACCATGCTTGTGTCACACGACCTCACCCGTATACGATCGTTACGGACCTCGGCTCTCCAAGTGTAGTCGATCCACTCACCGTTGACGTCGTTGACCTGCAAGCCACCTGCACAGCAATAGACAAATAAACCGTTTCCGGGAACAAGTTCTTCACAACTTGACCCACGTTAGCTCCGCAATGCAATATACATCAATAAAGCATTGATAACCATACATGAAACACAATCAAATCAACTCAATGCAAACTTGGCTAACCTCCAAGTCACTGCCGGTCTGACCGCCTCACAAGGCCGGTCCGATCGATTTCAGGCCGGTCGGACCTCTCCCACAACGGCGGTCGGACCGGTCAAAAGGAGTTAGCCAAAATTCCAGCGTGAAATTCCGAAACCTTCTGGAAATTTCAAACGAATAGAACTTTTGACTGGGAGCTCCAAAAATGATGGGACCACATCCAGGAGACTCCCCTCACTTGCCTACACAACCTATTTTTGGATTAGCTCCAAAATCCAAATTTAGGTCAAGCCGGTCCGACCGGCCACCACTGCCGGTCCGACCGTCCCACGGGCGGTCTGACCGCCCCACAACGCCGGTCAGACCGCCTGTAGTCTGACAGCATGAAGAAAACCCCGAAAACGCGAGATTCTGCAAACCAACAAAGCCATTGCCAATTGACTAATCATTCTGAGATCGTGCACATATCCTCACGATATCCACAGTCTCCCCCTTGATGAACACATTGGCAATTTTCAAGATATGTGGTTTTTTGAAATGAAAAGTAAAAAACTTCGCCGTTTTCGCATAAAGGCACAACTTGGTCCATAAGCAAGAAAAAACTTAGGAACCGACCAAGCTGGCTTCAGAATAGTATACGCAAGTGAGATAAGGCAGTGAAAGCACCAAAGGATTCAATTTCCAGAAAGTAGCCAAAAATCTCACTTAGGTCCAAATGAAAAGCAATTTTTCTATTTGACCTTTGATCATTGTGAGTCTTCTTCAAATGTAAATGAAATCAGGAAAAGACAATAGAACCAAAAGACTTAACTCACTATGATCACAAATCTTCAAAAGGTTCAAATTTTTTTATTTTATGAAGTTCTTATATATTAAACCTTAAGTATGAAACCAAAAGCTCCAACAGCATTTTCTTCACAGTCTTTCTCCCCCTTTGACAATGAATTCATCAAGATGCATGAAAAAGAAGGAGCATGAAGGAATGACTTTATTTTGAACTTTAGTAAAAGGAGCCATGACTATTATACATGAAGGCAGTACAAGTATTATACCAAGCCATATAAAGAGTAGGCGCTATATTCAATCATGGCAAAACATGTCTTTAAAGCTAAAACCAAGATAGCGACAATCGAGATTAACGAATTAAAATCATGAAAAGTTGCTCAATATCATAGATTCACTCAAAGCAACCAAAAATGAGTCAAGCCATGTCTATAAGTAAAAAGAGACTCAAAACAAGAATTGAGGCATTTTGGGCAATAAGAAAATTCTTTTGAAGCAAAGCTCAAGCACTTAGCCCTTTTTGGGCAAGTTTTTTTTTTGCTGTGCTAGATCTCAAGCCTTGCCGCGACCATCTCAAGCAATAAGCTTAAAAGAATGATCTAGGTCATCCAAAACTCCCCGAGTTCATGCACAGTGCAATGGCAAGCCGTCTCATGAGAAAGAATTGGTGAGATCGGTTTTTCGCACAAAAAATCTCATTTTCATTTGCTTGACTTAAAAGATAAAAGCTCATTTTCATCTCAAAATAAGTTCAAGACTCAATTCAACTTGTAAGACATGGCGAGAGTCATAAGAGGATCACTAGAGCAAAACTAGTCACAAGATCCAACAAGACATGATTTGATTCAATTTGCTCACAGATATAAAGCTAGCAAGGCAAAAGCTAAGCAAAATACGAAAGGCCATAAAAGAAGTCTAGCGGACTATCACTTGATATGACAAGGTATAGAAGATGGAATCAAGTCATACAAGGATAATAATCAAAGCTCCACTAATTTTATTTTACAATGCAAGACAAATGAATTGAAACATGCATTATGATACAATGAATGCAAAAGAGCAACTTCCCCTCAAAACAGCCCAATAGGACTAATAACCCTAACTCTCCCATAAGCGACAAAGCGAGAAGAATCAAGAGCTTTAGTGAAAATATCATAAGTCGTTGCTCGAGACTCTACAAAGTGAAGCACAACATCACCTTTCTCAACATGGTCTCTAAGAAAATGAAATCGAATATCAATATGTTTAGTCCTGGAATGTTGCCTTTGGGTTTTGGCAATATTAATTGCGAAGTGTTGTCACGAAAAGAGGAACACTTCCCAAAGATAACCCATAGTCCCGGTGTGGATAAAATCCAGAGAACACGAGAGCGACCAGCGGCGGCTACATACTCGGCCTCGGTAGATAGGCGTACAATGAAGACTATTTTCTAGAAGACCAAGAAACAAGAGATGTGCCCAAGAAATGACAAGTGCCAGAAGTACTCTTCCTATCCACTCTACACCCTTAAAGTCGGCATCGAAAAATGCTCGAATTGAGAGAGCGAAGAAGAAGAATACCAGAGTCCAAAGTCAAGCGTATCTTGAAGGTACCTGAATATGCGACGTACTGCTTGACGATGAGAAGCACGAGGGGAAGCCTGAAACCGAGCGCACAGACATACGGCGAATTGTATGTCCGGCCTCGACGCTGTAAGATAGAGGAGGGAGCCAATCATACTGCGGTACTCCTTCTGGTCCACGGACTCTCCATCCTCATCAGGCTCCAGCACGGTGGTTGTAGCAATGGGAGTAGACATTGGCCTACTGCTTCCCATATTGAAGAGCCGAAGAAGGTCCTTTGTATACTTACTCTGGTGAACGAAGGTGCCTTCTTTCAGTTGCTTGATTTTTAGGCCAAGGAAGAATGTCAGCTCTCCCATCATGCTCATCTCAAACTAACTGCTCATTGAATCTGAAAATCTAGACACCAAAGCATGAGAAGAACCACCGAAAATAATATCATCCACATAAATCTGAACCAGCAAGAAATCACTGCCATGCCTGAGAGTGAACAAGGTTTTATCAACCATTCCTATTTTGAAATCATTTTCAAGCAAGAAACTCTTAAGCCTGTCATACCAAGCTCTAGGAGCTTGTTTCAATCCATACAGGGCTTTAGAGAGTTTAAAAACATGGTTTGGGAAATTTTGATTTTCAAAACCAGGAGGTTGCTTGACAAAGACCTCTTCTTCTATGAAGCCATTCAAGAAAGCACTTTTAACATCCATTTGAAAAAGCTTGAAACCCTTGGATGTTGCAAATGCTAAAAGAATGCGAATGGCTTCCAATCTAGCTACTAGAGCAAAGGTCTCCTCAAAGTCTAAGCCCTCTACCTGGGAATAACCTTGAGCTACAAGTCTAGCCTTATTGCGAACAACCAATCCATCCTCACTTTGCTTATTTTTAAAAACCCATTTTGTTCCAATAACATGAGAATCAGAAGGTCGCTCAACTAATAACCAGACTTTGTTTCTTTCGAAATTTTCAAGCTCTTCATGCATGGCATTGACCCAAGAGGCATCAGATAAAGCATGGGTGATATCTCGGAGCTCAAAAGAAGCGACAAAAGCAGAATATGCATGAGAATCAGGAGAAATAAACCTGGAGCGAGTGACTCGCTCTTGAAGATCCCCAATCATCCGCTCGGTGGATGTTGTCATTGTATCTTGAAGAGGTGCTCTGGTGCAGGCGTGACCTCTACCTCATGAGTTGTGGAGGTAGGAGCAGAGCCACTCGGATCGTCGGTGGGGATAGGAGGAGGTCGCTCATTTGGCCGACGTAGTAGTAGCGAGCTCTCCACCCTCTCGAAGTAGCCGGAGGATGGTTTGGTTCTTCATCCTCGAGTCATCATCGACGAAAATGCTTCCTTGAATTTCGTGAACTGTACACAAGCATCGGGTCTAGTACCAGGACTAGCCTCATCAAAAGTGACCATGAAGTCTCAACAACTTTGTTAGTGTCAACATTAAAAACACGATAGCCATGAGAATGAGCGGGATATCCAAGAAATATGCCATCAAAACATCTAGACTCAAATTTATCAAGATTGCCATGTTTAAGAATGAAGCACTTGCAACCAAAAATCTTGAAATGAGAGACTTTGGGAGAATGACCAAATCTAAGCTCATAAGAAGTCTTTCCAACCACATATCTCAAGAAAACCCTATTGGAGATATAACAAGCAGTAGAGATCGCCTCATTAAAATATCCTAGGAGTAGAATGCTCATCTAGCATGGTCAGAGCCATCTCTACAAGGGTCCTGTTCTTCCTTTCTACAACATCATTCTGTTTGAGGAACTCTAGGAGAAGAAAACTCGATGCTCAATTCCCTATCGGTCAGAAGGTAGAAAAGAAGAATTCTTGAACTCTGTCCCATTGTCACTCCTAATGGCTCTCAAAGCTCCGGTATATCAACAACAATTCTAAGGACCAAATCTCTAAAGAATCCAAATGCTTAGTCCTTACAAGCAAGAAAATAAACCCATGAATACCGGAGTAATCATCCACAACCACCAAAGACATACCATTTCCCACCACCGGTGAACTCTAGAAGGACCAAGCGTATCTAAGTGAAGAAGTTGTCACAGTCCATGAGTCATTATCAAAGTAAGAGGTGGGTGGGAAGCGACACCATCTTACCATGTCTCTGAGGTGAGCACACAAGATCTATAATGACCTTGACCTAGGCAAACCTCTAATCAAGTCCTTGCAATGACTCTAGACAAATGATCAAAACCTATATGCCCAAGTCTACGATGCCACAAAACAAGGTCATGAGAATCGAGGCTACAAGACACCTAGGACTGAAATCAAGAAATCTTGAAATTTGCACGGAAGATCTTCTCAAATCTGAGATCTCAAAACAAGCTCACCCGAGGAATCTAGAACTCTACACTCACCTCTCTTAAACGTCACTTCTAGACCCTCATCAAGCGGTGAGAAGCAGATAGAAGATTATACGTCAGCTTACTTACCAAAGCGACGTCTTTTAGCAAGAACTTGTCGTTGACGCCACGAGGCCTTTGCGATCCACGGTCCTGTAGAAGCATCCCCAAATGTAATCAATTTGTTGCCGGATGCACGTGTGAGGAGGAGAACCATCTAGAATCTCCGGTCATATGTCGAGAACACCGAGTCAACAAGCCATATGTCCTCCTTCCTCGCACGACGGACCTAAAAAGCACAATCAGAAAACATCCGTGCCTCAGTACTGGGGTTAGTGACAAATGATCGAGGAATCCAGTACTGAGAAGCGCGATGTCTGGGAACAAAGATGAGAAATAGCAGAAACATGATCAGGAGTAAAATCATAAGGATGCACATGAGAACCACCTAGACCTCTCCGAAACGATCTACCAAAAGATCGATACTCCCCCTGTCTAGGTGCTACCCATGGTCTCTCCTCACGATGTCCTAATCCAACACGCTGCCTAGACCCACCAAAAGAGTCTACTAAGTTCTCTACAAATCTAGGCCTATGTGTGGTGCGATAAACAGGCTGCCTAGCTCTAGAGACTACAGCTGGAGAAGGAACTCCTCTAATGGATCTTAGGACGCTCATCCTCTCTTTTCTCTCAAGTTTTGCTCTCCGGAGCGTAACTCAGCAGTATGGCCTTCTTTCTTGCGAGAAGATGCAATGGTCTTGGACCTTTTGAGAGGTGCATGCAGAATGAGTGAAAGCACCTTTCTTGCCGAAAGAGTTTGAGCAAAACCAGCGGATTTGAAAACAACCCCGGATGGCTTAGGAGGTTCTAGCTCAAACAAACCATTCTTCACAACTCTAGCAACCCTAGGTGGGTTTTTCTTGAAATGCTCTAGGGGATTGAAACCTAGACAACTATTTTTCACGCTCACCTTAGATTGATCAAGAATCATGTTGAGTTTCTTTTTCCCACTTGAAAACTTCTCAAGAGTCACTTTGAGGTAATCATTCTCTTTCATTAAACCCTCACATCTAGTGCACTTGCTAGACTTGATTACCTCATTGCTCTTACTCTTAAGAAGGGCCACTTCAACTTTGAAGGCCTCACAAGACACACAATAGGATTCTCTAATCCTATTCAACTGCTCCTTAAATTTGACTCTAAATGCCTCTTGAATCTGATTAATCATGGTTTCAACTTCAGCATTTAAAGCACAAGAGTTAGAATCAATAACTTTCTTAGAAGCAGTAAAAGACATGGATCTCTCAATTTTAGCCTTTTCTTCAAGGGTCTTGTTTAAGGCTTCAATCTCAATTGTAAGCTTGGGACAATTTTCATATGAAGCAACTCTAGAGTAAACTAGCATTTCTTTCATCTCTTGCATCTTAATCTTATTATTCTTACAATGAGAGCATGTGTGACTAGCATCAAATTTTTGCAATTCTTTTAAGGAGCATCGGTTTTAATTCAAGCAAAGCACAATTTGAGCAAGTTAAAGGGATAGCTTCCATGGCAGTCACATCAAGTGAAATGGCATCTAAGCAAGCAGAACTAGACTTGAGAGATTCTAGTTCATCGAGAGCATCTTTAAGTTGATTAGTGACAGGAGGAATGAGCGATTTCAAGATTGTCAAGTCATTAAGCAAGCTAGTCGAGATTCACAAATATCATCGAGATTAATAGATTTAAGCCTAACAAATTCTAGGTTCAAATTATCAATCATAATATCACCTTCTTAATCATTTTTACTTGCTTATGCAATTTACATTCAAAGAAGCACCAACGCCCTTTTCATGTCGACAATAGAAAGGCATACCTCATCGGGATCACTAAAAGGATCCTCATCGTTGGAGGATTTGTCGTGGTTGTTCTTGGCCATGAAACACATGCCGGGTGAAGTCATCGCCTTCTTCTTGTCACGAGTCACTCTCGTAGTCCTCCGTTCAGAGTCCACATCGCTCATATTGACATTCTCTAGGCGGCAAGGACCGGTGACAAACTGCGATAGTTTGTCTTCTTGGGTTTAGCATCCTCTCACGGGATGTCTTCGTGTCTCTTTCTCCTCCTTGCCCTTTAGCTTGGGGCACTGGAGCGAATGTGGTTTGGCTCACCACATTCGAAGCACGTGATAGGTCCACTTCTCCTCCTATTCCTCACCTTGTTATACGCTCTTGTGAATTTGGTGGAAAGGAGGGCTAAGTCATCCTCGGGCAGTTTCTCTAGTTGCTCATCACTTAAAGAATGTAAAGCAGATAATAAAAAACTAGATGAGCTACAATCAAGAGACTCTGAAGAACAACCCTTGGATTTATCGACCACTAATGCCATCGACTCTGTCTTAGGGAGACGCGAGATGAAATCAATCTCATGCGTCTTCAACCTCGAGTAAAGCTTATCCATGGTAAGCTCACTCATGACAGTGTTGTCATTGATGGAAGTGATCTTCATTCTCCAGACCTTCACATCAAGAGCACCCAGAAGCTGGCGTGCATTTTCAGACTCAGAAAATACCAAGTCAACAGCGCGGAGATCATGAAGGATCTTGGAGAATCGTCCCCACAGCTCATCCAAAGACTCACCAGGCCTTTGCTCGATCTTAGAGTAAACCTTTTTGAGCTGGTTCTGTCTCACTTCCTTGATCGCGGTGGACCCTTCGTGATAGTCACAAAGTGTCCGCCAGATCTCATGAGCAGACCGCAAGTGAGCAACACGCTCAAACTCAGATCGACTAAGGCATTGGATCAAGTAATTTCGAGCCTTACTGTTTGCCTCCACATGTGGAGTGATCATATCGTCATCGGCTGGCACGACATAAAGATTTTTCACCTTTAGCCAAATAGCGTGCCCTTGAGCCTCGATATATGCTTGCATCACGAGCCTTCCAAAGATGCAAAGTCAACTCCCTCAAAAATGTGTGGCTTGGTTGAGTACTTGTCGATCGCCATGGCTCCAAAGACCGGTTAAGATCTATGAAAAGAGCTAACAAGCTCGATACCACTTGTAGGACCGTAAAAGGCGACTAAGGGGGTGAATAGGCGCTTTCAAAACTTTCTCGCCTAAATCGAATACAACACGAACTTTACTCCTTTAGCTATGAAAGCTAAGAATATTAGTAAGCGCCGATGGAAGCCTTGTGTTGGATTCGATAAACCCTCAACCACGACACAAATAGTGAAAAGAACTCACATTACGATCTGGGTCTTGACGGTCCGACCGGCTACCACGGGCGGTCGGACCGACGGTCAACAATGATCGACCGACAACCAACTAGCGGTCGGACCGGTGGGCGCGATTCGACCGGCAAACCAGTGATGCGAATACGCAGGCGGTCGGACCGCCGTTGCAACACCGATCGACGGTTCGATCGAAGCGAAAAACTCCACCCAAATCCAAAACGAAATTTGATCCAACTTTTGATTCAACCAATAAAACTTGACCAAATTTCGAGCACACCTCCCTAAAGATATTAGAGACCTATTTCTAGCGACGATCCGTCAGATCCACTTGGCAGAATCGATCTCTCGAGATTTTACCAAAGAAGTGCACAAACCCTAGAAATGTGAAACTCTTGATTCAAGACTTGCTTATGGGGGTTGATGATCTAGATGACTCTAGGAGTAATCCCACACATCAAAGTAAGATAAAGAAGGCCAAGATACCAAGCATAAACCTTTGAATCAAGGAAGCACCAAAATCATCCAAAAGAGAGAAGAACACAAAGGGAGCAAATGATCTTTCAATTTAGCATCACAAGATTGTTCGGTCACACAAGATGCTTACAAAGCCTCTCCAACGAGGGCAAGAGCTCAACAAGGAGCACACTCCAAACCCTAGTTCTCCTCTCCTCTCCTCCAAACCACAGAAAAGGAAGAAGGGCTAAAATGAATGCTTCAAAGGGTTTTCCATCTCCCCTTCCTATTTATACTAGAGAGCTAGGGTTTCACTTTTGGGGTCACTTACACATGGGACCCACACACATAACTATTGAAGCAATCGCTGCTTTACCACGTTTAGGTTGATCGTGGTTCTCATCAGCGTCGCCAAGCCTCTCTTGTCAGAATCCCATCGGAACCTCCCGAGACTACATAGCGATATCCGCACCGCTGATCCAACCAGGTATGTCGAACCACCGTTCGATCCATCTTGCCCATACGCACCATGCTTGTGTCACACGACCTCACCGTATACCTAATCGTTACGGACCTCGGCTCTCCAAGCGTAGTCGATCCACTCACCGTTGGCGTCGTTGACACGCAAGCCACACTGCGACAATAGACAAACAAACCGTTTTAGGAACAAGTTCTTCACAACTTGACCCACGTTAGCTCCGCAATGCAATATACATCAATAAAGCATTGATAACCATACATGAAACACAATCAAATCAACTCAATGCAAACTTGGCTAACCTCCAAGTCACTGCGGTCGACCAGCCTCACAAGGCGGTCCGACCGATTCGGCCGATCAGACCGATTTCGGGCGGTCGGACCGCTCCCACAACAATGGTCGGACGGTCAAAGGACTTAGCCAAAATTCCAGTGAAATTCCAAAACCTTACGGAAATTTCAAGCGAATAGAACTTTTGTCTGGGAGCTCCAAAAATGATGGGACCACATCCAGGAGACTCCCCTCACTTGCCTACACAACCTATTTTTGGATTAGCTCCAAAATCCAAATTTAGGTCAAGCCGGTCCGACCGCCCGACCTTCTGCCGTCCGACCAGTCCCAGGCGGTCGACCGCCCTAACGCCGGTCGGACCGCTTTGTGATCGGCGATGAATGAAAAACCCAGCGAGATTACGCAAGCCAACAAAACCATTGCCAATTGACTCATCATCCTGAGATCGTGCACATATCCTCACGATATCCACATATTCACTCCACCAAATAGATGCAAAATCAGAAAACTCATTAGTAGCAGCTCTAACTTTCTTATCTTGAGAATTCATGACAAGCAAATTTTTGTTCTCGGTAGCTCCCATGTGAGATAAGCATCGGGATCATATTTTCCAGCAAAAGAAGGCATAGTGAATTTAATTTTACCAAATGCATTATTATGGTCACGTACCTCACGTTGATTTTGTCCCATACCTTGACGATTATGACGAAGCCGACGATAATTCTGATCATTGTGCATATTGGCTCCATCTGTTTCCGTGTCGGCGATGTAATTGTTCACATCTTCTTCCACCTCATCGCCCAAGAGCGGACCGCGGTGGTGTGCGGCACGTAGGAGGTGGTGTGCGGCGGCGAGAGGCTGGTGCGCGGCGAGCAAGAGGGTCCTCCACTCTTGGCTCATGATCATGGGTCTGTTGTCGACAAGTGGTGGCGCTCGAGGAGCGCAGCGCGTGTGTGGCGCCACGAGATTGTCATTGATCTTATCAAGGCATCGCGAACACTCTCACCGGCGAGTGCTCAATGTGCCGCACGAGCTCTCTCGTGCGAGGTGTGAAAGATCCCTCACGGTATGCCCCAAAGAGTGGTCGTTATTGTCTACACCATGTGTAGATCCATGTGATCTGTCATTGTTAGTAGAAAACAAAGAACCAATCACGGTGTATATGTCCCTATGAACTACTAGATTACGGGTTTCACAAGTCGCTCACACTCAAGCTTATACCCGTTCTTACAGTTCTTACCAATGCAAAGAGAAAGTGGTACAGCCGGGGGTGGTTCGTGATACTCTCACTTGTGATCATTAGCGATTGAGAGGAACGGCTTTCTTGAGTTAGTAGGAAGTGGAGCTCGGAAGGCTAGTATGTAGCAAAGGAATAGCAATTATTCAATTCAGCATGCAAAGTTGAAAAGTAGTTCAAAGTACTAGTCACAAGTGCGATCCTAGTCTAATCAAAGTTTAGCTAATCAAAGCCCCACTAAGAGATGTGTATATGCGCTTTGCGCAAAGATAAATGTGACTTGATGTAAGCAATGAAAACCTTACAACAAGTGCTAGGAGAGCGCTAACCAACTACTCAAACTTCTTTGTAGGGCACAAGATGGTTCACACGATGTAGAGCACAAAAACGGAATAACGTGCAGCGTAAACAACCCTTTAGTTTAAGCAGAAAATAATAGTTAATCTCAAGAGATGAAAAAGCAAAGTTTTATATGGCTTATATATACTCGTTTGAAAGGTTTCGATGAGATCTACAACTTTGCAGTTGAGATGAACCCCAAATTCTGATGTGAAGACTAAAAGAAACGGCAAAAACCGAAACTAAAAACTTGTGACGCGAATTCGGAGCCGAAAATGACCGATTTTGGGTTCCCTGGTGGGAGACATGTGCATTAAATGGAAAGTATGCGCTCCGTTGTTAGCTTTCCAACGAGTCCAAGAACGTCCAAATCGGACACCATATGCAAAAGTTATGCTCGTTTTACTGAAGGTCTCTCGGAAACGGAATCGTACTCGGACTGGAAACCGACTCGGTTTCAATCTTTAAATTGCTATATCTTTTGATTCCGTGGGCTAATCTTGCAGAAATTTTTTATGCAAACTTGTGGCCATA
Organism: Hsuehochloa calcarea; assembly: GCA_036346395.1. Taxonomy (NCBI): domain Eukaryota; kingdom Viridiplantae; phylum Streptophyta; class Magnoliopsida; order Poales; family Poaceae; genus Hsuehochloa; species Hsuehochloa calcarea. The sequence continues at coordinate 26,905,491 of CM070611.1, read as the reverse complement.
TGTAGAAGGGCTCCACCAGTTTTCACCGATTTTGGTGTAAGCTTGCTTTTTTTTTCTTTTTCTTTTTTTTTTCTACCACGGCTTTTGTTTTGTGTGGCGGCCTCTTTCTCCTTCTATTTTTTTTTGCCGGCTCTAGGGTTTTCCACAAGTCACGAATACAGCAAAGTGTTCTCTCTTTTTTTTTGGTGCAGATTAGAGGAGTTCTAGCCCACGAATTTTCATTTTAGATGCAAAACTAAGAACCCTAAAAGAGCGATTAAGCGACGCAAAGGAAAAACACGAGAAGCAATCTAGACAACGACGAACTAGACAATAACTAGAACTAAAGATCAGCAACTAGACACGACAATGTAACTAAATATTCAACAAGCAAACTGAAAAGAAAAAATTGCAAAGGCTCAAAGGGCTTGGTATGGATGATAGATGCGAATTTTTTTCTTTTGGCAATTTTCTGGACTCTAGGTATGAAAAACGAATCTACTACTAGAAAACAGGAAACTCTCACCGAAGAACTGTACCTCTGATACCACTTGATGAACCCTAAGGTTTGATTTGTTAGCCCGATCTTTCGATGAGAACGATAAGTCCGGTAGGCGTCGCTCAACTCGGCGATCCACGGCTATGAACACGCAAGGCTCAAAACCACGCAATCGTTGGGCGATCGACAAGTCGTTATCAACCATGCACGAATACCGGTTGACGACCACGAAGGTCGATTCACGCATACAGAAGAAGCACGCAAGAACAAGATAAAGCAATCTGAAATTGCAAATAAAGATTGAAATATTAAAATTGGGATTTCGAAAAGTGGTATTATGGTTGGTCTAGTCGACACAAGCCAATACACGAAGTTGCAACAAGGCTAACTTTTAACTAAAGAAAATCCAAGGAAACTAGAGGGGGTGCGTCCTCCTAAAATAGGGGATGAGGAGCCACAAATCTAAAAGAAATAGAGGGGTGGAACTAAAGGCACGAATTACTGTTCACATGAGCAGTAATCACACCCCCAGGTGGGCCGGCGGCATATGGGCCAATTCCGGTACGATTACAAGGCCCAAATCGGCCTAAATTAGTAACATAGCACCTTCCTTTGATGATTCTGAAGTCTACATAAGGAATTTGGAGGTGAGGCTGGATCCGTTGAAAATATATCGTCGTTAGCTTTCCAACAAGCCCAAGAACACCCGAATCGGACTCCGTTTGCAAAAGTTATATCTGTTTTAAGTTGGTCTTTGTCGGGCTGATTCCGAACTGATCTGACCAAAATGTATCCAGCTTGAACTCCTGCTTGGCACATGTAGTAGCACCATGGTATGTACACATAGTACCATGGTATGTAGACGTAGCACCATGGTATGTAGACGTAGCTCGATCTAATTGGGTAATATGGCATTGCATTAGCCGAAAGTACAATTGGAGAAGATGTTGGTGAAGTAAAGGACGTAGAGGATGCAGTGCAGCAGGTTGAAGTAGTGGTTGTATCCTTAGGGTCGATGTCCTCATCACTTTACTCGTGTTCGTAGATACCATTGTTCAAATTATGTCACGAACGCTTTCAATAGGACAGACAGCAGGTTTTGCCCTTACACCTAACTTGCCACTCACATACGGCTCGAAACCAATACCGGCCAACTGATTTGGAAGGAAAGCTGTCCAGTAGACCATATGTCAATATGTCATGAACACATTTTGTCCGTGTTTTGTTCAAAACTTCAAATACAGTAATGAAAATGTTTATTTTTTAGTATATAGGAAAGGTTTTGCTTTTAGGAAACATCACCTCGTAAAGAGCTTAGGATGGGCAAAAATCCTTTTTATAAATAAGGAATAACTTTACTCTTTTGAAGATAAGAACTTGCACAACACTACGGCAACCCCACAGCACATGAACCAGGCAGAAAAGGAGGGAATGTCTGTACCAATTGCTCTACAAGATGGCCATTTCAGCCCAAACATGCAATAAGGGGAGAAAAAAACTCCGTTTTATTTAGGAGATCCCGGCATCCGTCAATGATTAATAAGGACTTGAGAGAGGTTAGCACTCCTGTCCATCTCTAATTTTCTATGCCACTCCAGATGTACCTTCACATGTACATCCTGCTGCATACGACAAAGCATATTCAGGAGTATATTTAATGATTAATCTCAAGAGCGGTTATTAACATTAAGGTCCCTTTTAGTTTTGGAACATGGGAGATGCATAGTAATCATAGTAATCGTGCAGAAATTATATTGTATTTTTACAAATTCGAGCGAAATCCTTCACTCCAAACAAGTCTCCGATCCGAAAGTGTTCTTATCAACTGTTCATAGTCGAACTGTTAAGAAACTAGGGTTGTACTAGTGATATCAAAGTTCCAATCTCACGGCACGCATTTTAAGTGCTCTCTAAAAAAAACTATCCTTGATATATATAAGCATTCCTGTGTGATGCCTGCTTCTGTTTACTGTTGAATTTACCGAACACTTGGGTTGAGTGCCAGCTGGTAGTGAGAATAATGTACCTCCTCCAGGCAGGCATCGATTTAGACAAGCAATCCGATCGATGCTAACTAATTAACAATGTTTACTCATAAATGCTGAAGACATTGGGAAGAGAAAAGTGTGCAAAATTAAAGAGAAAACTATCATTAACTTAGTACGCATGCCTTATACTTTGAAACAACTTTGCAAAACATGTATACCTTGTGTTTCAAAACAGAGGAGTAGTAAACGGACTATCTATGTTTCACTGATTCCTATTTCTGTGGAGTTTCTGTATTGATAGTTCTAAAGCTAGATCACATGAATGCAAGTCCAATTTGTGGATTATGAAGTAAAAGGAAAACTATATGAGAATATTATTTCCCGCTATCATTTAAAAAAATTATATACAGTTGTGTGTAATCTAGATGTACACCATTGTATTATCGCCTAGACACTACAAGAGCTGCAATTTTCGCCAACACCCTTATTGAATTCTGACAGCCTTGACAAAGAAAATGTATGGGTAGCCGACGGTACCGATGCCAAACGAATTGCCAACAGTGCTGTCGCAGATTGTTGTGCTATATCCGAAAGCACTGTCGCTTTTATTGGGTAGTGCAGCATTGGTGCACATAATATCGGACATATTTAACCCAATGCGAAGGGGCCTTTTTGAATTAATTAGGAATCCTCTCGATAGAATATTGAAGATGTATCTCCATATTCAGTATGTATTCAATTTATGTTACGTTTGCATACCTAAATTTGTTAATTGAATATCCTCAAACTAAAATAAATTAAGAACTTTCTTTAGATAAAAATAAATTAAGAACGGTGAGATGTAGTTCAAGTAAATAGTGCATTTGTTCAGTTTTATGCAAATTTATACTACAAATTAATGCCAAGATCTTTTGAATATATAGTGTGGAAGAAAGAGTTAATGTATACATACTTTTCCTCGCAAAAAAAAATGTATACTATACTTTAATTTTCCTCACAAAAGTGTAATACTTGTCATTCTGGAAAAAGTGTAAACAAAAAATAAATAAGTAGATGAGTCTTTGAAAGCAAGTGGATAACCCTAGATAGCTACCAAACTGGCGCTATAACCTTTTATGATTATCCTGGTGCCATAATAAACAATTAGAGAAAATAATACACGCAAATCATCTGGAAGGTAAAGGCCCACCTGGCCCATTAATTATTTTTACCCTAATAAGCACCTCCCGCTGCTCCTTTACCTTAGATTGTGTCGCAGTGCCTTCATCGTACTTCCGTCTGCGCCTGACTCAAAAAAAAAACAATTTTGATGAATTTTGCTTGAATTTAATTTTTGTAAACAAATTTAAAATTAAAAAAGGGGAAAATTTAAGCTGAAATTGACCAAAAATTTATGATTTCCGCCCTCTATAGAAAAGATACCGCTAACGAAAACCCTCCGCCGAGCGAAGACATCCGTTCGTTGTGCCATGAGTCCATGACAAGAAGAACCTGTGATGTGTGAAAGGATACGGATAGGCTACACTAGCTGGTAATTCAAAAATCACATCCACGTAAACCGGGACGCCATACAAGCAATAGATCACAGATCGTTACCGCCAAACGTGTAGTGCAGTGGAAGAAGAGTTGAAGCAGTCTAGTCCAATGAAGAGCGTGTCGATGTAGTGGTCATAGTCGATCGTCTAACGTAATCGATCGTCCAGCATAGTCAATCGTCCTCGTAGTCGATCGTTCCCTCCAGCAACCAATCGAGTTTCTTGGCAAGGTCGTGGATCGTCCACAAGAGCAACAATAACCGCAGTAGCGCCTCTACGGTATCCACACGTCCAGAGAAGGAACACCATACACCAGTGTGCTAGAACCAAGTCGCATGGGAAGGCTCTCTCAAGAAGATGGTGGATAGGGTTTGGAGCAACTCACGTCAACTCATATTGTGTGTCTTTCTCGACAGCCTCAAGCATCTCCTTATATAGAGTCCACAATGGATCTTATCCGAACACGTTTGTTCCAACCCGTTAAGTGTATGACACGTTAGGTTCATGTGTAGTTGGTTGTGACTCGGAAACCTTTTCCGATCACGAGTCGTTAGCGGTTCCTAGTAAGACATAACAATTTCCGAATACATATAGGATAAGTACCAAGATTAATTTGTATAACATTTTTATACCTGAACTGGAAGTCTTACTTCCTTTGTTCTTTTTCAACTCTGCCAAGTACTTCTTACAATTCCTCTTCCAATGCCCAATCTCACAACAATCGTAACATTCTATGTCAGGCTTAGGACCCAGCTTGAGCTTCTTAAGTTTAGCATTGAGACTCTCGATCTCATCTTAAGTCCTTCATTTGTATTTTCTCTTTCCCTTTGATTTATCCTTCTTCTTGAAGCTATTAGTCTTTTGAACCATCATTACATGATTATAACTTTTCTTGATGCTTTCCTCAGCACCCTTAAGCATGCCATGTAACTCGACCATTGACTTCTCCATGTCATTCATATGAAAATTTAATATGACAGGTTCAAAGCTCGTATGGAGCGATTAGATAATCACATCATTAGTCAACTCTTAGCTAAGGAGAAAACCAAGTTTTTCCAAGATCTCAATGTGACCAATCATCTTGATCAAATGAGGACTGATCGGTTACCTCCTGATAGCCTACAGGAAAATAATGTCTTAGAGGTATTGTACCTCTCTGCCCTTGCTTGGTCCTGAAATATACCTTTCAGACCTACAATCATATTGTAAGCGTCTGTGGTCTCATATTGCTTTTAAAGCTCGGAGTTCATGATCGCAAGTATTAGGCAGTGTATATCGACTGCCTCATTGCAATGCTTCTCATAAGATTTCTTTTTCAGTTCGAGTAGCTTCAGGATTCGGTTCCTCGAGATAGGAACCCTCTAGAATATATTCCTTCCTTTTTTGTTTGAGAACAATTCACATATTATGAAACTAGTCAATGAAGTTTGTATCATTCAGATTTTCTTTCTCAAGAATAGGTCGCAAGTTAAAGGTGGTGTAGAAGAACTAGTAGGTGTCATGATCTACAATAGAAATACATGCAAAGATTCACACTATATTCATGTAAAATCTTCTATTAGATACTCATGTTGGTGGTGCGTGTTAGACCAGGTCTACGACTAGCTTGTATCTCCAAGCGACTACCACGGACCCGGTCGTATCACCATACAACTAGTCTAGATGCAGTCGAACTTAATCATCAACCAGTCAATAAAATATACTCCCACTATATGTTCTAAACTATGTTTCCCTCTAACATCATATAGTGAGTCCAAGATCCATATATCATTAAGTCCTAGTAAGCTTTGGCATCACTTCTAGAAACCTAGTTATTTAGGTAAGCAACCTCTTACTAATTATATCACATATGACTCTTATTTGTTAGGTGACATCTCTATACCCCGGCAACCAACACCATACCCCAAGGCCCAAAACTGTTTCAATAGCCTTATCAAGTTAAACCAATACTATGCATGTGGATGTTTGACACGCACCCTATCTTACCAAGATAATTAATGGCACCCTACTTTGGTAGACCTCCCAATTAACGATCAAAATCGTGATAGGCACATCAATTTGAAAGGCATCAATTTTACTTAATTTTTGTTGAGGGATACTACTCTGTTATGTCAAAACATCTAATGATAAAACATGATCAAATAGCATAACAGGAATAAATACAAACATTCACAGATAATCAAATTAAACTATAAAATAGTATGACCCTTATCATAACAATCTCCATCACCACGTTTCCTATCCTCTGACCAGCATGCTTGAAGTCTGGACCGCATTCTTCTACTAAGAAATTACTCCTAAAAGTTAGTAATGAATGACATACGAAAATATCAAGCATCACATGTCAGTACGTAGACCGTTATACAATAATATGTAGCTCGATGGCTATCTCACAGCATGACACACAGGCCATGAAAAATCCATAAATGCATCACGTACACAATGGATCATACTATTCACATCAATCCTTGTAAAAACGATTTATGCATAGAATCCAATTCTATCAGATGATATTGTGGATATATTGGGGATATACTCCAGATCTTAGGATGATGTGACAATTGGCAATGGAGTTTATGGTTTGTTGTTTCATGGGTTTTCGACAAAGTTCGGATCTGTTAGGGACAGGCGGTCGACCGCCATAGCATGGCGGTCCGATCAAGACCCAAATCGGTCGAACCGGCCATGAGTGGCCGTCGGACCGGCCGTGACCAAATAGTGTCAAATTGAGCTGGGTAAAAAATAGAGGGTGTAGGCAAGAGAGGGGATTCTATTGCACTTGGTCCCATAATTTTTGGAGTCTCCAGTCAAAAGTTCTATTGGTTTTAAATTTCCAAAAGGTTTCGGAATTTCAGGGCTTGAAATTCGGCTAAGTCCTTGTGGTCGGTCGGACCGGCCTATAGCTGGAGGTCCGACCAAGCAAAATGGCGGTTCGACCGGCCCTAAGGGGCGGTCGAACCGATTGTCACTTCAACACCGGCCTTCGTGGCGGCGTTGTTCGTTGGTTAGCTCAAAGTCATGAGTTTCAGGGCATATGTATTGTATGATGCATATTTTGACTAACATGGGTCAAGTTGTGAAGAACTTGTTCTCAAAATTGGTTTACTTGTCTATGGTTGTGCAGGTTGCTTGGTGGTCAACGACGATCGACGGCGAGGATGATCGGGACTAGGCTTGGAGAGCTGAGGTCGAGCGATTGGCGATGCTTGGTGAGGTCAATGACTCAAGCGTGACGCAAGATGGACAAGGGTGACCTATTAGCAAATCCGAGGCGCAAGATGGCGCTAGGTGAAGCTATTTAGGTCAAAAGGTTAAAGACAGTGCTTTGCGAAGCGTGCGTGTGTGACCCGTTTGTTAGTGGGCCTTAACGGGAGCCCAATAGGATCAAACTTCTAGAAGGTCTAAGCCTCCACTATAAATAGGAGAGGATGGTGGCTGCACCAACTCTTAACCCTTTTATAATTTACAAACCCTAATTTGCTTAGGGAGAGGCTTTGGAGAGGCTAGGGTTCTAGAGAGTTTTGATGTGATTTTGTGATCAAAGATTGATCCTTGTTCTCCATTGATGGAGATGCTATAAGCCAAGATCATACCAAATCAATCAAAGAAAAGTTTGATCAAAGGTTTCATCTCTTTGCCTTCCTTCTCTCTATTTGATAATTTTAGGGCTTTCATTGATCCACGAGTTTTTGCTTGATATCGTCACGTGGATTAGCTTCCTGTGTTGTGTGGGAACTCATCTAGGATCTTCATGATCATCAATCACCCACGTGAAAGCGATTGGATCTAGTTTTCACTTTTGCTCGGTTCTAGACCTTTCTCCAATCAGATCGTAAAGGATCTTTGTTTGTCCAAGAATTATCATATTTGTTGATTGGAATAGGTCCTTAATATCATAGAGAAGGTGTATACCAAGTTTCGTGAAGTTTGGAGTTGAGAATCAAAAGTTAGATCTATTTGCAACCGTCATCGGGTCATTACGGAGCTGGCGGTCGATCGCCGAGGGCACCGGTCCGACCGATTTGGTCGTGATCCGACCGCCACTAACACAATGATCGGACCGCCAAGATCTTGATTGTGTTTTAGCTTGTGTTGATTTTTGTCGTATTATCTAGGGGGTAAATTGGATTCAATACTAGTCTTCCGCTGTACTGGTATATTGATCTTCATAGCTTCCTCATAGCTATTGGAGTGGAATTGTGTTGAATTCATAATTTGTGAAAAAATGAGTGTGCTCCTATTCACCCCCCTCTAGTCGTCTTTTTGGTCCAATGAGATATAAACACATAATACCATATAACGCGTCTCGACCACGAGTGGTCCATTGGTTTGGTTAGCGGCGGGGTTTGAAGGCGGCGCCCTCACTCGTTGAGGGCAGCATGCTCGAATTTTTTTTCCGGGACATGAATCTTATTCATGTAACCGAGCCACACAAATCATCGGATTAATCATATTAACATATTCCGAACCAATCTGATCATTGCCTTTATTCAACCATACACTGCGGTATATTCCGATGGTGGAATTCCGACTGGTAGGAGTATTATGCATCGTAGTCGTAAACAAGCGCAATAAACCATCTGGTCGTTTTAGCTCATACCTCCTCGTGAACCCATCTACTATCGCCGAACACCGATCGATCTTATCGACCAGTTCCTAGACCGTTCCATTCACATGAACCGATCCAAATTACCAGACCCGACCAATAATAGATCTAATCTACTACTGCAATATATTAAGTATATGCAACCGATCTGCTCTGATACCATTGAAGAGATACAAGTAGGCTACACTAGCTGGTAATTCAAAAATTCTACCACGTAAAACAGGACACCATGCAAGCAAGAGATCGCAGATCATTACCACCGACGCGTCTGGTCGTGCGGAAGAACGGTTGGGCGACTGGTGCAACGAAGAGCGTATCGATGTAGTGGTCATAGTCGATCGTCCAGCGTAGTCGATCGTCCTCGTGGTCGATCATCCCCTCCAGCAACCAATCGAGTTTCTTGCCAAGGTTGTGGATCGTCCACAAGCACAACAGCAACCGCAGTAGCGCCTCTACAGTATCCACTTCAGGGACGGAACACCATAAGCTGGTGTGCTAACACCAAGTCGCACGAGAAGGCTCTCTTAAGAAGATGGTGACTAGGGTTTGGAGCAACTCACGTTAACTTGTATCGTGTGTCTTTCCCAATAGTCTCAAGCATCTCCTTATATAGAGCCCATGACGGATCATTTCTGAACAAGTTTGTTCCAACCCGTTAAGTGTGTGACACATTAGATTCAAAGTAGTCAATTGTGACTCGAAACCTTTTACGAACACGAGTCGTTAGCGGTTCCTAGCGGGACATAACGATTCCCTTACATAAAGAGAATATAACCACATCGTTAATCATCTATGTAAAAGTTATTTTCTTCGCTGCAAACATCTTTTTTAGGCGCTTAGATGATTGTATTATATATTAATTATATATAGTTATATAAATAAGAAACTTTTAAGCTTCAATGCCTAATCAAACATTGATGTTACAAAATAAGTATGTGCATTGTACAGGCTAATAATTTGAATCTATTGTATCATTGAATTCAAATTAAATTACTTAATATTATTTATTTTAGGATATATATTGTTTTCTCAATTAAAAATAAATTGCACGGTGGCACCATTGCCGACAGTGTACCACGAAATAATGGGCCCAGCTGGACTTGATTGTCATCTAACCCCATTGTTCTCCGACAGTGTAAAAGTGTAGGCAAAAGAAGACAACAACATGGCTGCGGGATATTAAGCTCCATCCCTTACAGAGTATTGCCGACAGGAAATCTCCGACCGGTGGTTGTTGTAGTACAAAAAAAAAATACTGGACGCCTCATCAAAGACGGTTCACTAAACCCGTCTGTATTAAATACTATCACAGACGGTTTTACTTTAGGGATCGTATGTGTTACTTTCTATGGTACAAACCGTATGTGTGGATATCATGGGGATATGCTCCAGATCTTAGGATGATGTGACAATTGGCAATGGCGTTTACGGTTTGTCGTCTCACGTGTTTTCGGCAAAGTTGGCATCTTTGTCGAGGCTATAACGGTCCCCGACCGCCAAGGTGGACGGTCGACCGATCTGGCGATCGGCCGCCCTTGAAGCGTCGACCGGCCGATTACCAAAGTGTTGGATTGAGCTGGGCCAAAAATAGAGTATTATGTAGGCAACAGTGGATTCTATTGCACTTGGTCTCATAATTTTTGGAGTCTCCAATTAAAAGTTCTATTGGTTTGAAATTTCCGATAGGTTTCGGTTTTCAGAGGATGAAAATCGGCTAGGTCGTCTTGGCGGTCGACCGACGAATAGTGTGATCGGGCCGGCGGTGGGCGGTCAAACCGCCCTAAGGCGATCGACCGGTTATCACTTGGTTAAATCGCCCGTCGTGGCGGCGATTCTCGGTGTTATGTCAAAGTCATGAGTTTGGGGCATATATGTTGTATGATGCATGTTTTGACTAACATGGGTCAAGTTGTGAAGAACTTGTTCCCAAATTCGGTTTACTTGTCTATTGTTGTGCGAGTTGCTTGGTGATCAACGACGGTCAACGGCGAGAATGATCGAGACTAGGCTTGGAGAGCCGAGGTCGAGCGATCGATGATGCCGGGTGAGGTCAATGTACTCAAGCGTGGTGCAAGATGGACAAGGGTGACCTATTAGCTAATCCGAGGCTCAAGATGGCGCAAGGTGTAGCTAGTTAGGTCAATGGGTGTTAAAGATTGCGCATTAAAATGTGTGCGTAAGTGTTCCATTTATTTTGGGCCTTAACAGGAGCCCAATAGAGTCAAACTTCTAAAAGGTCTAAGCCTCCACTATAAATAGGAGAGGGAGGTGGCTGCACCTGCTCTTCGTCTCTTTTTGTAATTTTTGTAAACCCTAATTTTCTTAGGGAGAGATTTTGTGCAGGCTAGGGTTCTTGATAGTTTGATGTGATTTTTGTGCTCTTGGATTGAGCATTTTCCTCCATTGATGGAGTGGCTGTAAGTCCAGATCATATCAATCAATTAAAGGAAAGTTTGATAAATGTTTTGTCTCATTGCGTTCTTTATCTATATTTGATGATTTTGGGTCTTTCTTTGATCCGCGAGTTTTTGATTGAATTCTTCATATGATCTAGCTTGCTGTGACGTGTGGGAACCTATCTAGGATCATCTTGATCATCATTCACTCACGAGCAAGATCTTGGATCAAGTTTTCGTTTTGACCCATTTTTTAACCCTTATTCAATCAAATTGAAAAGGATCGCTATTCTTCCAAGAATTATCATAATCTTCGATTGGAATAGGTTCCTGATATCATAGAGAAGGTGTGTTCCAAGTTTCATCAAGTTTGGATTAGTAGATCAAAAGTTTCATCTAATTTCATTTTCGTTAGCGGGGCTAATCATTACATTCTCGAGGCGGTGATCGACCGCCGTGTACCGATTAGACCGGTCGGATATCGGTCCGACCGCCCTTGAGCCAATGATGCGGCCGGCGATGCTGCTGTGATTTGTTATCTTGTGCTTGATCTTTTGTAGTATTGCTTAGGGGTGTTTATTGGATTCAATATTAGTCTTCCATTTGTCTTGATATCTTGATCTTCATAGCTTCGATAGCTACTGGAGTGAAATTGTGTTGAATCCAGCATTTGTGAAAAAGTGAGCGTGCTCCTATTCACCCCCCTACTAGTCGCCTTTTCGGTCCAACAAGTGGTATCAGAGCCCGGTTAGTTCAATTTTGATCTTAACCGGTCCTTTGAACTGGCGATGGATAGATACTCCACAAAGCCATATATCTTCGATGGACACGACTATGCCTATTGGAAGAATCGCATGCGAGTCTTCCTTGAGATTGAAGGACACGCTATATGGGAGGTTGTTCGAGTCCGCTCTGGTGCCCGAAGTTGCTCTGCAAACCGGAAGCTCTTTTGGCTAACAACAATAAGGCTAAAATCCTCTTGTATGGTGGACTTGAGAGACAGGAGTATGATCGGATTTGCAATCTTGAGATCAGCATGAGATTTAGGACACTCTCGAAACCTATCATGAGGTTTGTCCCAAGTCAAGAAAGTACGCCAAACAGTCTATAAGCGTGAATATAACAAATTCGAGATCGTCCTAGAGAGCATCGATGACATTTTCGATTGCTTTAATAAAGTGATTAATCGGATGAAAGTTTGTTGGTATTGAATATTCTCAGTATGAAAATGCCACCCACCTCTTGGCTGCAATCAACACCAAGTAGTGGGAGATAAAGGCTACTACCATTGAGGAGAATGTCAATCTTTCTGATCTGACTTTGGAGCTGCTCTATAGCAAGCTCAAGACTCATGAGATTAAGAGGATTAATCATCCCAGGAAAGAAAACATGGCTTTGGTGGCGGACCGCTCAAGAGAGCTTCTAATGGGTCTTTTGAGTCTTCTTCTGTATTTTCGCTTACTGGTTTATCTGCAATTCATGAAGAAAAGTTTGAGAGTCTTTCTGAGGCTGAGTTGGCCCTATAGTCAAAAAGGTCACACGGGCCTATAATAATATGAGAAACAAAAATCGAGGAGGTCCCGTGACTTGTTATGAGTGTGGTGAGCTTAATCATATCCGGGCAAATTGCCCCAAGCTGAAAGGTAAGAGCAACCACAAGGAGAGAAAGCCATCTTGGAAGAAGCCTCAATGGAACAAAATCAAGGTTTGATACTGCCAAGCTGACAAAGGCCGCTCACCGGGTGCTTGCCGCCTTTGAGGATCAATCCTTAAGCGATGTTGACTCCGGGAGTGAGGAGGACAAGGAGGAGGAGATCCCTCAAAGCAAGAAGAAAGGGAAGACCAAGGACTTCACCGGCTTATGCTTCATGGCCGACTCCGTTGACAACAACAACAATGAGGTACCTCCTTCCTATGATGTTCTTTCTGATAGATGTGAAACTATGTTTGAGCAACTCATGAGTCAGTATAAAGCTTTAGAGTTTGTCATGGCCAAGAATAAGGATTTAGAGTCACAAGTACATAATTTGATTCTAGAACTTGAAAATACTAAGACTCTTCAATCTGATGAATGTTCATCCTACCATGCCTTGCACTCTGAATTTACTAAACTGCAATCTGCTCATGATATTACTTTGCAACAACTTGAAAATGGTAGGACTGAAGTTGTTGAGTTTAAATCTGCTCCATGTGAAAAATGCTTAGAGTCTAGCAAGTTAGCTGTTTCTGGTGTAGTTGATTCTAGCCTTTGCACTTTTTGCTTAGAACGCGAACATGAAGTTAAAGATATCTTAGAAGCAGCTATAGCTAAATATGCCAATCTTAAGGACAGTATTGAGTCTTCTACATGTGCTTCATGTCCAGCTCTTAAACTTGAAATTGTTTTATATAAGGAAAAATATGCTAGAGCCATTAAGGGTAAAACCTGTGAATCATGTGTTAATCTTAGAGAAAAAAATGCTTATCTTAAGGATACTTTAGAAAAATTCTCTAAAGGTAAGAAACAATTAAACATGATTCTGGACAAGTCTAAAAATCCTTATAAGAAGCAAGGATTATGATACAATCATGTTCAAAATAATTCCAACCCAAAAGTTATTCAAGTCTTGGAAAATGGGTTAATTGAAATCAAAACACAACCTACAAAAACTATATTTAAATCTGCAGGTATTGCTCAACCATCTGTTAAGTCTAAGGGTACTTATCCCAGTTGTATTAAGTATCATTGCACCTGTTGTAAAAAGGATGGGCATTTTATTGAGTTCTGTTAGCGTAGGTTGAAAAATGATAATAAAATTTTTACTAGAACTTCATCTAATCAACCTAGAGCTTCTATGAGACAGGGTAACATAAAAAAGAATAAACCTGGCTTAGGATTTGTGTCACATGCTCATCATCATGTTCCTAAACAGGATAACTATCACGTTACTTTAACCATTGCTCATGACCGAACTTTAAATAAAATCAAGGATAGCATACGCTTTGCATACTACTCATGAGACGTGTGTCTCGATCTTGGGTTTCTAAGTCTTGTTTAACTAACCCCTCCTAAGTCTTGTTTAACTAACCCCAGTATTGAGACACATCGTTCTTCTGTTCCTTAATTTTCAGGATTACCGCAGAAAGAGGAAGGACACGTGGTTCGTCGACTCCTTTGTTCACTCCACATGACCGAGAGACTCAAGATGGTTCACCTCTTTCACGCGGTCGACGGTGATGATTTCATCACTTTTGGAGATGATAAACAAGGGCGGATTGAAGGAACGAGATAGATTAGGGTGAACGACAGTTTCATCCTCAAGGACGTCGCCCTTGTGGACAAGCTAAGATTTAATTTGCTTTCTGTCTCTCAACTTCTTGATGATGGATATGAGACTATATTTAAGAAAAATGCTTGTCCGGTGCTTGATTCAATTGGTGAGTTTGTTTTTGGAATTACTAGAGTTGCTAGGATTTTTGGGTGACTTTTACGAATCTCTTCTTTGGTTCTCTAAAATGCTTGATTTCATCTTCTTCTTCTAATTTCGACTTTGGCATCGTCGTTTGGGACACTTTGGTTTTGACCATCGACGCGAGTTAGCAACCTTGAGCTTATGAGAGGTTTGCCCAAACTCAAAGCCGTCAAAGATGCTATTTGTGCGCCCTGTAGGCATGGCAAGCAAGTTTCTACCTCACACCCTTCGGTGACTATGGTAATGGTACGGACCGGGACGGTTGCTTCATATGGATCTTGTTGGTCTGCTATGGTTCGGTCGGTTGGTGGAAAATGGTACATTCTTGTCATAGTCGATTATTTTTCTAGATACACTTGCGTGTTCTTTCTTGCTTGAAGGATGAAGCTTTTGATTTTATCATGATCTTGTTCTGCGTTTGGCTTCGAACTTCTAGGTGCCTTGAGGCGATCCGCATGACAATGGCATGGAGTTCAAGAATACCTCATTTTTTTGTCTTTGAGTGTGGAATTGAGCATCGTTCTTTTCTCCACACGTCCCTCAATAGAATGGCGTTGTGGATAGGAAGAACAGACCACAGTCGAGATGGCTAGGGCGATGCTAGATGACTATAGTACACCAAGGAGGTTTTAAGCGAAAGCTGTTGCTCTTGCTTGCCATATTGCTAATCGTGTCTTTGTGAGACCTTCTTTGGGCAAGGCCTTATGAGCTTCGTTTTGTAGAAAACCCTCTGTCTCGCATTTTCGAGTCTTTGGATCTAAATGTTTTATTACGAAGACAGGAGGTTTTGAGTTTTTAATGTTGAAACTAACCTTGTTCAGGAGACATGCAATGTCAATTTTGATGAGACTAGCCCTGGAGCTAGATTAGATATTTGAAGTGATACACAGGTGATGAGAGCATATTCATAGAGGAAGATGATGAAGGATTTGATGTTCTTCCACCTCTGCTTTGTTGGCGCTCCTATTCCAACACGAACCTCTTTGTGACTACTTCGCCTTGAGATGAGGCTCTGCTGCATCTTCATCATTAGTAGTACTGCGGAGGTTGAAGAGATGCTTTCCTCTCCGGGTGCACCATTTCACATTCAAAGGCAGCACCCTCCGGATCAGATAATTGGTAATCTTCTTGAGCGAGTCACTCGCTCCAAGTATCATGATCCAAATCTCTATTCTCACTCTACATTTGTTGCTTCTTTTGAACCCCGCGATATATCACATGCTTTATCAGATTCTAGCTGGGTTAATGCCATGCATGAGGAGTTAGATAATTTTGAGAGGAATAAGGTTTGGAACCTAGTAGAACCTCCTAGTGGCCATAATATTATAGGAACCATTGGGTTTTAAAAACAAACAAAATGAGGATAGTTCTGTAATTAGAAACAAGGCTAGGTTGATAGCTCAGGGGTTTAGCCAAGTTGAGGGATTGGATTTTGATGAGGCATTTGCTCCTGTTGCTAGACTAGAAGCCATTCGCATTCTGTTTGCATTTGCTGCATCTAAGGGCTTTAGATTATATCAGATAGATGTCAAAAGTGCATTTTTAAATGGTTTCATTGAGGAGGAAGTTTATGTTAGGCAACCCCCGGGCTTTGAGAATCCCAAGTACCCAAATCATGTCTTTGAGATGGGTAAGGTAGACAAGACTTTGTTCATTCTTAGGCGTGGTAATGACTTCCTACTTGCTCAAATTTACGTTGATGATATTATCTTTGGTGGTTCTTCTCATGCTCTTGTTTCCAGCTTTTCTGGGACTATGTTCAGGGAATTTGAGATGAGTATGATGGGAGAGCTTAATTACTTTTTAGGGCTTCAAATTAAGCAATGCAAGAAAGGGATCTTCATCCATTAGACGAAGTACACTAAGGACTTGTTTAAACGTTTCAACATGGGTGACTGCAAGCCAGTCTCCACTACCATGGCAACTTCGACAGTTTTGGATCCATATGAGGAAGAAGAAGCCGTGGATCAACGCGAGTACCGCAGCATGATCAGTTCCCTTCTGTACCTGACGGCCTCGAGACCGGACATCCACTTCACGGTCTGCCTTTGTGTGAGGTTTCAGGCGTCTCCGAGGACTTCCCATCGCCAAGCCGTTAAGCGCATATTCAGGTATTTACACTCTACCCTTCTGTATGGTATTTGGTATTCATGTTCTTTATTTTTGTCCATTCGGGGGTTTTCTGATTCTGATTTTGCGGGCTGTCGGATGATAGGAAGAGTACCTCAAGCGCTTGTCACTTCCTAGGCCCTTCTCTTGTATCTTGGTCTTCTAGGAAGCAGTTTTCTGTTGCACAATCCACTGCTGAATCTGAATATGTAGCTGCTGCTAGTTGCTGTAGTCAGATTTTGTGGATGGTAACCACTCTTAAGGATTATAGGTTAAATTTTGCTAGTGTTCCTCTTTTCTGTGATAACACTTCTGCCATTAATATTGCTAAGAACCCTATGCAACACTCTAGAACCAAGAACATAGATATTCGCTATCACTTCCTTAGAGACCATGTCAAGAAAGGTGATATTGTGCAACACTTTGTAGAGTCCGAGGCTCAACTGGCTGATATCCTCACCAAGCCTTTAGACCCAACTAGGTTTGCCACCTTGAGAAGTGAGTTAGGGGTAATTTATCCCTATGGGTTGGTTTGAGGGGGAGTTCGATCTTTTCTGATCTTACCTTGTTCATTTTTATCTTTTCTTGTTCTTTTCTGAATTTATTGATATTTTTGAACCTTTTAGACTTTTACTGCATCTCATTGTATCATATTGCATTCATATGAAAAATCCAACAAGTGGTATGAAAAACCCAACAAGTGGTATCCAAAAACATGCATTGTAATATAAGTTTTTTTTCTGCTTATCTTTTAAAATTGATTGAGCTTTGCCTATTACCCTTTGGAGCGTTAGTATTTTAATTCTTGCTCAATGCCATGTCTAGTTCTTTGAATTGCTAGAATTATCATGCTTTCACATATACAGATAAGTCTTTGTTGTATGAACTAGAACTCTAAAACAACTCGAACTAAAAAATTACAATTTGTGGATGTTTTAGCGACTTGCGCAATTAGTGCTTCTTTTGTGACATTGGCCCTGTCAGAATTGTTTTGTTAGCTCTTGAATCTAAAATTGACCATTACTTGAGCTTCTTGTGTTCTTGAGATCCTAAAACTGCTCTTGTGAAATATGAAAAATCAAGATTGTCTTATGCTTAAATTGTGCCAAACTATTCTTACTAGACTGCTTGTCAAAGACATGAACTTGGAGATAGTTTGATGATCCAGACGATCTCATGGGGACTGCTTGTCAGAAATGACATGAACCTCAAGATTTGTCGCCCTGGTAGAAGCTTGGGAAGAGTTTGTGGATGGCTCCTAGTCCAGAATCTTCTTCACTAAGATATACCTTTCATCAACTTCTGATCAAAACTTAGGATGAGTTTGTGAATGGCTCCTAGTCCAGGATCTTGTCACTAAGTTAGATCATTAGTCAAGTTCAATATTCAGTGCAAATGAAAAATCTGTTGAAAAATGGGCATTTGAGAAATTTGAGCAAAATGATTCAATACAGGACCTGGTAGACTCTTAATGTGGTCTTTGTTAGATTTTTGATCTTACTTTGATATTTTGACATGGCCAGTTTCACTTTAGGATCCATGTTGATGAACTTGCTGAATTTGAAGTTTTGCTTAAATTGATCAAATCTATTGCTTTACTTTTGAGCCTTCGTGCTTAGCTTTGATATATATGTCTTATCATGATCATGTTAGCTTTGTTAGGCTTGATATGCAGTTTGTGCAATATTAGAGATGCTATCTTCTTCTTTTGGGTATTCTTCAAAGCTTCTTGTAATCAAAAATTGAAAAATACAAAAAAAATAAAGTTAATGCATTGCACTCCATGCATACTCCTTCTTATGCTTCTTTCTTCATTCTGCATTTGTTATCTTTGGATGAGAGGAAGGCGTGATTCCTTGATGACTCCATTGTCAAAGGGGGAGAAGATATTTCAATGTTGGTGGAGAAGATATATCATTGTTGTACAAAGGGAAGAAGATATATAAAAATGATAAAAGGGGGAGAAATTAGAGAATTTGAAATTTTCTAAAATTTGAGGATCATAGTGAGGGGAGTTTTGAATTACATTCTTATTGTTTTATAGACTTTTACGAACTTGAATTGCATTTATTTGTCCTCACAATGATCATAGGTCAATTGAACAATTCTTTTTTCATATGGACCTTAAGTGAGATTTTTTACTCTTTTCTAGAAATCAAAGTTTTTATATTTTCTTTTGCCTTATCTGACATGCCTATGCTATTCTGATGCCAGCTTGGTCATTTCCATTGCTTTTTCTTGCTTATGGACCAAGTTGTGCCTTTGTACGAAAACGAAAGTATTTTACTTTTCAAACATTCAAATTACATTTTCTGGATTTTTTCCAATGTGTTCATCAAGGGGGAGATTGTGGATGTCATGGCGATATGCTCCAGATCTTAGGATGATGTAACAATTGGCAATGGCGTTTACGGTTTGTCCTTTCACGTATTTTCGGTAAAGTTGGCATCTTTGTCGAGCTATAACCGGTCGACCACTAGGGTGGCGGTTCGACAAATTCGGACCGGTCGGCCGTACCGGAGCAAGCGATCGGCCCGTTACCAAAGTATTGGCTTGAGTTGGGCTAAAAATAGAGTATGTAGGCAATAGAGGGGATTCTATTGCACTTGTTCTCATAATTTTTGGGGTCTCTACTCAAAAGTTCTATTGGTTTGAAATTTCCAGTAGGTTTCGGTTTTTAGAGGTTGAAAATCGACTAAGTCATTATTGGCGGTGTGACCGGCAAATAGTCAAGATCGACCGGCGGGGGGCGGATCGACCGCACTAGAAGCGATCGACCGGTTTTCGATTGTTCGTCACCGTCGTGGCGGCGATTCTCGATTGTTAGGTCAAAGTCATG
The DNA here is from genome assembly GCA_036346395.1 of Hsuehochloa calcarea. Classification (NCBI taxonomy): domain Eukaryota; kingdom Viridiplantae; phylum Streptophyta; class Magnoliopsida; order Poales; family Poaceae; genus Hsuehochloa; species Hsuehochloa calcarea. Next base: position 26,886,088 of record CM070611.1, on the reverse strand, counting down.
AGTTTGTGGCATATATGTTGCATGATGCATGTTTTACTAACATTGGTAAGTTGTGAAGAATTTGTTCCCAAATTCGGTTTACTTGTCTATTGTTGTGCAGGTTGCTTGGTGGTCCACAACGGTCAACGGCGAGGATGATTGGGACTAGGCTTGGAGAGCTAAGGTCCAGAACGATCGACGATGCCGGTTGAGGTCAATGTACTCAAGCGTGTTGCAAGATGGACAAGGGTGACCTATTAGCTAATCCGAGGAGCAAGATGGCGCAAGGTGTAGCTAGTTAGGTCAAGGCGTGTTAAAGGCGGCGCATTAAAATGCGTGCGTAAGTGTCCCGTTTGTTTTGGGCCTTAACAGGAGCCCAATAGAGTCAAACTTCTAGAAGGTCTAAGCCTCCACTATAAATAGGAGAGGGAGGTGGCTGCACCTGCTCTTCGTCTCTTTTTGCAATTTTTGTAAACTCTAATTTTCTTAGGGAGAGATTTTGTGGAGGCTAGGGTTCTCGATAGTTTGATGTGATTTTCGTGCTCTTTGATTGAGCATTGTCCTCCATTGATGGAGTGGCTGTAAGTCCAGATCATATCAATCAATCAAAGGAAAGTTTGATCAATGTTTTATCTCATTGCGTTCTTTCTCTATATTTGATGATTTTGTATCTTTCTTTGATCCGCGAGTTTTTGATTGAATTCTTCACGTGATCTAGCTTGTTGTGAAGTGTGGGAACCTATCTAGGATCATCTTGATCATCAATCACACACGAGTAAGATCTTGGATCAAGTTTTTGTTTTGACCCGGTTTTGAACCCTTCTTCAATCAAATCGAAAAAGATCTCTATTCTTCCAATAATTATAATAATCTTCGATTGGAATAGGTTCCTGATATCATAGAGAAGGTGTGTTCCATGTTTCATTAAGTTTTGATTAGTAGATCAAAAGTTTCATCTAATTTCATCTTCGTCATCGTGTGATCGGTTACGCTTCGAGGTCTACGGTCGATCGACCGCCAGAGCCACCGGTCAGACCGGCCGGATATCGGTCTGACTACCCTTGAGCAAGCGGTCTGACTGGCAGTGCACTGTGATTTGTTATCTTGTGCTTGATCTTTTGTAGTATTGCTTAGGGGTGTTTATTGGATTCAATATTAGTCTTCCGCTGTACTGATATACTGATCTTCATAGCTTCCATAGCTACTGGAGTGAAATTATTTTGAATCCAGTATTTGTGAAAAAGTGAGCGTGCTCCTATTCACCCCCCCCTCTAGTCGTCTTTTCGGTCCAACAGTATGTGAAGAGGTAATATCATAGATGGTTCTTGTTAAAAACCGTCTGCAAAGTATCATAGACGGTTCTGAAGAAGAACCACCTATAATATTACTAAATATCACAGGTGGTTCTTCTTCAGTCTGTGACTTCCTGTCCTCATCACAGACGGTTTGTATATAAATCATCTGTGATAATCTCATTTATTGAAGAACCGACCCTCACAGATCGATCAGTCTTAAATTTCAGCTCTATTCTCACTTTGCATCGCTGTTCTTTGGATGTAGGGCTTTCAGGCAATTTAGTGAAAGGAGACCACGGATTTGGTAATTTATCCTTGACTATCGATGGTTAGTACATAATTTGTTCCCTGCATTGTATTCTAGATCTAGCTTGGTAAAGAGACAGAATTGAAGATGGTTTAGATCGGAAAAGAGAGAATTGAAGCTGGTTATATCTATCTTTTTCTGTTGTTTTGCAAGTGTTGGTTTCTTGCCATCTGAAGTTGGGCACGGACTATCTATAATGTATTTATGGTGAACAACCTAACCCTATAGTGCATTGCTGTTTTTTCAGTTCATTAGAAATACATATTTCGAAAGACATATCAAAAGTTGCATCTATAGTATACTAATGAATTAATTTAATATTTAACACCAAATTGTTATATGCGTGCCTCCTGCCCCTAGCCCTCCTCCTCCTCCCCCGAGCCCAGCGCACCTCCCCTTCGACGCCGCCCCACTGCTCTGGTACTACTCCCTACTCGTCCTTCTCCTCGATGCCCAAAGGTAACCAATACCGAGTTGCCGACCCCGATGCCCTTTTCCCTCACTCTTTCTATCAATAATCTGCCATGCTGTCATGGTCCTCATGGACTCATGTATCTGGTTCAAACACTGAGTAGTATGAGGTGTTGTACTTGTTTTGGGAATTTGTATTTATTCTACTCAGTGATTCAGATGGTATTTTGAAGGACCGAAATGGCAACAGAGGGGGGGGTGAATGGTGCTTTAAAAATAATACTCCCCTTCAATGTATTCAAAACCAGCCTACAAATATCTCTGAAGATCTAAAGAAAGTAAATGAAACAAGATCAAATAACAAAAACAAGTTTCAGGCTGTTCTTCTGGAAATCGGAAGTTCAGGCGATGATTGCGGAAGTTCCGCTATGTAGTTCCGCAGATGTATATCGCGGAAGTTCCGCTTATGTACTTCATTGCATAAAATCGGAAGCTCGATTATCCCGACCAAGAATGAACGCTCGGTTTTTGCCCAAAATCCAAACTACTTAATCTTGAGTGCTCTTCTCAGGTCAAGTTTTACAGGACATCATCCTAAACCTCATCTTGACCTTATGGAGAAGAATCGCAACCAAAGATTCAATAATCGAACCAAAAACGGATTTCTTGAAGAAGGGACAAGAAAGACCAAAACCAATGATAAGCGAGATTCTCAGATTCTTAGAGCATGAAACTTTGAGGAAGTAATAGCAATACCAAAACGATTCTAGATATGAAGTTTCATGCTATTTCATAGAACGAAACAAAAGATATACAAAACCCTAGATATTCAACATGAGCAGAGAGAGAGAGTTGCAAAATCAAGTAATCGAAACCTCAGATTTCATTGGATTGAAATATGGATTACAGAGGTAACACAAAGAGGAATGATTACAATAGCTTTCAGTTCATCAACTCCACAAACTCAAAAAGCAAAACACACCCTTTTGGTGGAGCTAAACCTAATTTCCTCTCCAAAAAGTCTAACCCTAACTCCAGGGTTCTCCCCTATTTATAGCCTTGGCTAATGGGCCTCCAACCCATTAAGCCCGCTACACCCGAACGGAACCGCCTCCACTTTTGCCGCTTTGCGAAAAAACCCTTTCGCCCCTTACGCACCTTCTGGAAGCCTCCCGTACACCTTGTTGTGCACGACTCGCAACCGCTTCAAGATTCACGCCGTCTTCGACACATCCCGACCGTTCTGACCTCAACGCCTCCTGCGCCTAGTCCGGTCCACGTGTCTCGCCACGACTCCATCTTGATGCCCTGCAGTCAACACAGACAAAAACACATCACATAGCATTGCACAATATCATAGCATCAATATTTGTATAAGACTCAAACTCATACAAAATCAAAATCACAATTCAACCTTCTCTGCACAGTTCTGGACACAATCGGAAGTTCCGCACTTACCACAGCGGAAGTTCCGATTTCCGGAACATCCGCACTTGACAGAAATATCGGAAGTTCCGCGCTCACCACTGCGGTACTTCCGATACCCGGAACAACCGACTTCCCAGATATTTAATTCCGATCCAATATCTCAGAACACACTTAATGTCAGAATTATCGGACACTCCGCTACCCCATGTGCGGAAGTTCCGATTCTCTTCAGCCGAAACCAAAAACCAGGTAAATCGGAAGATCCTTTTTCTAACACCGGTAGTTCCGATTAATCGGAACTTCCGCTCCATACACAGCGGTAGTTCCGATTTCCCTGACTCAGCCCAGAAACAGTCCAAACTGAAAACCTCAACTCTCAATCTAATCAACACACTTGTCAAATACTCATCACTCAGAGTGGAGGACCTTCACATGGTCTCTCATATTTGTTTTGATACTACTATTGGAATGTATTGCAATGTGGTATGGTGGGCTTGAGATGAATGCTCTATGATGATAATAGTTTGTACTGAAATTATTTTGATAATCGGATTTGAACTTTAGCTCTAATTGGAATGATTACTCTACATCTGAGAGCAATAACAAAATATTAAATCTTAGCTTTATGCTGATTTCATTTATTCACATAATGTTTGTGTTGAGCATATTATTCCTTTTAAATGACTTGGAGGATTTACATGTTTATATGTCAGTTCCTTCCCTACATATCCCAATTATTTATTAATTGGTGTGTATACATATACACATAGAGATCGAATCTTATGATAATATGTTTATGCGTGTCAGAACTTCTATTTCTTATGAAGATGTCTTTCGCTCATTCTTCGTCATCCTCGCCTCATGCATCTGATGCGTCGTCCTCTAGAATATCCAAGCGCGGTAGAAGAAGAGGAATATCGAAAAGGCCCGCGGGTCGATTTACCATCACGAGTCGATGAGTATGGGACCCTATCAATCCTCCCCGAGCAGCATCCGCATTCCAGAGAATGATCAGAATGATTGCACGGGAACATGTCAACATCACCTACGATTCGTGGAAGGAGTTGACCAAAGCTCAAAAAGGTGAGGTGCTGACATATATTTTCCGATCGTTTGAGATCCGAAACAACACTAGGACTCTGTGCGACAATACATGTTGCTACAGACATACAAAGCGTGGAAGAACTTCAAGAGCACGTTTGTCAAGAACTACGTGGAGAAGGATCTGACACCCGTCTACAAGTATCCATTCTTGGAAGAGTACTGGGAAGAATTTGTGGCAAAGAAGATGACAGATTATTTTAGGAGTGAAAGTGCAGCGCGCAGGGCCCGTCAGGTAAAAAACACGCATTCCCACAGACTTAGCACCTCCGGGTATGCTAGTAAAATCCCACAACTGAGGGATCAAGGCGGCAGCAAACCTTGAATGCCTCCCGCCATTTCTTTGAGATCCTTGATGATCGCGCTCGGCTGCTAAGAGCAAGGCTATCTACCACATCTTTGGGGCTCATCTCCTTTCCAAACCCCGCAGACGAGGAAGTGTCCCAAAGGTTTGATGCGATATCGACCTACCTAGTTTACAATTACTCCATAACTTCATAGGAAGTGAAATGACATGTCGGGCTATTGCAGTAAACGCTGAGTGCACAATCTTCCTAAGGCTCATTCCAGGCAGTCAGGGAGAAATATCTACTCTCCGCGGCCTTGGGAAACGATGAGCACCCGGGTCGCACGAGAGGCCTTGGTCTTTATGTTCCATGGAAATATGGATTCCCAGCGGATTCCGAAGCGTACCGGAGTAGGAAGAGAGCCAAAGCTGAGCGCGATGCACAGCTACGAGAGTAGATTCGTGAATCCCTCAGAGATGAGATTACTGAATCCATCAGAGATGAGATCATGTAGCGTCCGCTTTTGGAGTTTTGAAATTTTAAAAAGAGAACCATTTGCTTCTATTTGCCAAAAGCTTAATTTGAAATTTCAGAATCCATTTGCAGTTAATATGAATTAATCAAACTTCAATTAAATTAAAGTTGGTTTAATTGAGTTTCCTGGAATTTAAAATCAAAATTATTATTTTAAGAATTTTCTTGGATTTATTGGATTTTAGAAATTGATTTTCATTTTACCCGAAATTAAAAATTATTTTATTTGTAAAAGAAAAAGAAAATTTAAAGTTAAAAGTATTTTTATTAAGTCCAGAATAATTCAAGGAATTTCTGTGAATTTTCTCTAGAATTTTTGGAGTCTATTTGCTATTTTCTAAATTCCTTTTTGTTTTGTTTGAATTTCTGAAAATCAAAAACTATATTAATTCCCTTTTCTGTTTTGGGCCGAATCCCTCCGGTCCATCACTATTCCCAGCCGGCACGCCTCCATGACCGCCTCGCTTCCGCCTGCCGCCCGACCTCTCTCTCCGCGCGCCATCGCCCTCGCCGTCGGATCTTCATCCGCGCTCCGTTCGCCGCGCCCCTCAGTCTTCCCACCGTCCGTCGAAATCGGACGGTGCTCGCTTGTCTCCCTCGCCGCGTCCCCTTTCCATCGCGCCGTCCGTCGTCATCGCGTGGCTCGCCGCCTCGTCGCCTTGCTCCGGCCGTTGGATCTCCATCCGGTAGTCCTCCTTCGCGCGATCGCCTCCGCCTCGACCTCGCGCCCACCGTCCGTCGTCATCATCGCGGCTCTCGCCGCCGCGTCGCCTCTTGCTGCTGGCCGTCCGATAGCGATCCGGTGCCATCGCCCTCGCCCGCGCCGGTTCGTCTTCTCCGCCGTCCGATCGAAATCGGACGACGCTCCGTTCGCCCGCGCCTCCCCCGCTCCCCACCGTCCGATCGAAATCGGACGGCGTCCGTCAAATACTCATCACTCAAAGTGGAGGACCTTCACATGGTCTCTCAATCTCCCCCTTGATGAGTATATTGGCAATTACCGAAAAAGCATAAGATGAGTTTGAGATTACAGTCAACCAAGGTCTAAACAAGAGAATTAAGCTCAAGACCAAGTTGACAAAAAGAGAAAGACTTGAGATGAGATGAAAGAGTAATTTTCGCACAAAACTCAAGGCTTTTCTTTAGAAGGCTTTTTCTCACACACATTCTCCCCCTTTGGCAATAAAATCATCAATATGTAGAAAAGGGAGGAAAAGACTATATGATGTTCGTTTTAAGCATTAGGAGCCATGTAGATTATCCAAAATGACTATTAGAGTATTACACCAAGCCATAATACAGAAGAATGCTATCAAGATCATGACAATCGATGTATAGAAGAGCTAAGACAGAAGGTCCAAAATCTGATTAATGATCCAATTTTTTAGCAGGTCAAATAAGTCAAGATTGAAGTCTTAGCTAAAGATATCCAAGGATGATACAAGCCATGTCAAATAATCTAAGTTGAACCAAGAAGACTCGTACTGAACAGTTTAGAGAGCTACCAGTTGAAGAAGGACTCATTTTATCCAGGACTTGGTCTCTTTGATAATAAGCAATTTTAGCACATTTTTCTTTTTCTGAAGACTTACTATTTTAAGGCTCTTTAAAGTTTTATCTCAGTAAAGCAAGCTCTGGACTAGGTGCCATCCACAACTGCCTCCTGAGCTTCAACCAATTTTTTTTTTAAAAGCCATGTGCTAGATCCCAAGCCTTATGCGACCACTCCAAGCAACAGACTTAAGGAGGTGATCTTAGGTCATCCAAGGCTCCCCCTGAGTTCATGCCTAGTGCAATGGCAAGCCGTCTCATGAGAAAGATTTGGTGAGATCGGTTTTTCGCACAAAAGAGATCATTTTGCTTTTGAAGTTGTTAGACCAGTGATTAGAGATAAGTCATGTTTCTTAACATACTGACATAGCTTACTCAAAAGTTCAAATGAGATTCAGGACTCAACTCAGCCTACTTGACATGGCGAATATCATAAAAGGATAGTTTCAACCAGACTAGTCTCAAGAGCTATCATGACAAAATTTTAATTCCAGTTTAGCATTTTTAATTACCTTAACATGGCAAAGACTAAACTACACATAAAAAGTCATGATAGATCTAGCAGTTTAGCATAAATCATGGCAAGATGTAAAATAGTGAAAACAGATCATAAGGGATAATAAACAAGGCTCCATTTGATTATCATGCAATGCTTGATGAAAAGTACAAAAATCCAGATTCCCTTCAGAATGAGATGCATCTTTTAATTCAGGTTGAGTTATGACAAAATTAAGAGTATGGAATAACCAAGAATAACTCCCCCTGAACCAAAGGAACAAAAACGAGAATCTGATAAGTAAACCAGAAAAGGCAGTCCTTTAGAGCATAGAAAAGATATAGAGAAGACTATCGCTCAGACAGGTTCTTATCTACCCCATATGATTCTAGGACTATTAGCTGATCTACTCAAATACTAAGGAGCAAACACTGTCCCTGTCTACCCAAGGGTGGCCCGACCCCTGCTAGAACCTATAAGAAGTGAGTAAGCTCTACTTAGAGAGGGAAGAGACAGCTAATAAGCAGCATCCTAGAAGCACAAGACAAGAAGTAGCAGTCAAAGCAATTTGGCAAGAGAGACACTCTAACCTATGCTGGAAGGACTTCGACCCAAAATATTAAAAGAAATGAAACCAGAAAGGAGTAAGCGTATAATATAATATAATATAATATAATACAGTAGTAGCACAACGCTCCCCCTCACAGCAGTCCGTAAGGACAAACCACCCCAAGCTCTCCTCAGAATGAAACCGAGAGTCATCCGAGGCTTAGTGAAGATATCAGCCAACTGGTGCTCACTCTCCACAAACTGGAGCACAATGTGATGCGGGGTGCCCGATCTTCTCGACGTAGAACCTCTCGATAACTTGTGTACCCTGACGAACCACCAGCTGATCCCCGCGCCAATGCACGGACTTGCAACTCTATGGAAAATTCGCCCAAACACACACTTGATTGGATCCTCGCTGACCACAAGCGAAGATCGTCGAACCCTCAATTCCCAGCGGAAAAGCAAGAACGACCCCTTGTTCTCAATGCCCAATTCCCTCTGTTTTGGCTATAAGCACAACAGGAGAATCAAGCAAAAGCTTTAAAAATATATTAAACGTGGTCTGAGGTTACAATGGGGGTCTACCCCTCTATATATAGTGCTCCTACTCCTCCTCATGGCTGGCCAAGAGGCCCTACTCCTATTCTAATTCGGATTTGGAGTCCTACTCTAATTCCGATACATTCCAAAACAGAAAAGGAAACTCTAATTTTACAACCGTCATATTGTTTTGGTCATATCTTTTGATACAGGACGAATTTCTGAGTGAGGGAGGATCCGTTGGATCGAGCTTGAAGTTAGCTTTCCAACAAGCCCAAAAACACTCAAATCCGACTTCGTATGAGAAAGTTATGGCCTTTTTACTCCGGACTGTCCTGCTGATTCCGAATCCGAATTTGAGGCTGATTCCGAATCCGAATTGAATTCTGAGTTGATTCCGAATTTGAATTTGGATGGGCTTGTGGAAGTTTCGAATTTGACTTGGATTCTTGGGCTTCTCTCCCCTTGCTTGTCTCCCACGAGCTTCTCCTCCATTGTGACGGCCTTTCTTCAAGAACAGCCTCATATCCTTCATCTCCGTTCATTATTGAATCTTCCAATCTGAGCATAAGCAAAATACTAGTTTTAGGTAGTATGAAATTCTCAACTAATTTAAAAGGAAATTCAGTGAACAGATTCACCTGTTGGATAAGCTTCTCTTGTTTTTCAACTCTCTTAGTAAGCTCATGTTGTTCTGAGGTATTTAATGAATTGAAAATATTATATGAAACAACATAGCTAAGGATGTCCGCATCATCCTCCCTTTCTTCAAAAAAAGCCGTCCTCGGCTTTTGATAGCCTGAAAATGTGTTAGACGAAGAAAACAACGTATATGCATGGTATATGTATTTATCATCCAAACAAGTTCCGTGTAGCGCATGATGATTTGCCGAACATGTATTAAACAAAGAGAACAACGTATATACGTGATATATTGATGAATCAATTGTTGTGTTATTCGCGTTGTTTTGTACAATCGATAGCTCGGAATCACATTTCAAATTGCACAACTGACTCATATGATAAAATTCCACCTTCCCAATACCAAAGTCAAGTAAAGTGGGTGAAAACCAATTGATACCATTCCATAATTCAACTGCGCTACTCTGATTAGCTATACATTTAAGAGATAAACAAGTAGACATCATGTTGCATTCTAAACAATAGACACTTGTATTTAAACCCATCTTAAAGATATCATGACATTGCTCAATAGATGGTTTGCGCAAAACATGTGATTGTAAATCAACAAGATTATCATAGGTAATGTATATTTGATAAACTTGAAACATGTTGTCTACACCAACATCACCAATCAAATTGAATTTATATGTGTGTATGTAGCTATTTACTAGTGATCTTAAGTGTGAAATTTCAAGAACCTTCTTAATCACACTAGATACATGTTTAGGACTATCGAATATGATATAACACAAAGAATTATTAATGTGTATTCTACTAAGAACTTCTTTTTGAGTAATCAATTTCACATTATGCAAATTAAGCATATCAAATTTAGAACGTGGAATCATTAAATGAATAATGGAGTTCTCAGTTTTACGCACCTTATTTTCATAAACGACCAATTCAGTACAAATAGTGTTACCTTGATCTTCAGGTATTACCTCTCCATCTATGGTCAGCTCTTTATCTTTCTCTTCCAATGGTGAGGGCTCTTGAATCTCCAACTCCTTATTTGCTTGGTCCACCTGCAGAATATGGGATACAACACTAGAAATAGAGGGTAAGTTGTTAGGTTCAAAAATAATCTTACTTGTCCTATCATCTATCTCTCTCTTTTCTTTTGGTGTATCTGTCACACTCTCAATTGGGATGCTCTCAATCTCGCGTATGGTGGAATCACACAGCTCACTCTTTTTATCACTCTCACTCAATTTGGCTATGTGGCTCTCATTCTCACATGGGTTTTAATACATCTCATCCTTGTAAGACCGTGGGCCAGCAAGGGCACAACTACCACCAACCACAACCTCCTCACGTGTTGCGGGTTGTGACGGGGCAGCACTACTCATCACCTCGGTCGAAGAAAAATTATCATGCTCGATCTCTTCTCAAGTGACACACCAGTGGATGAATTAGAACTAAAGAGCCGGCGTAGATTTAATTGATGTGCTTGAATGTGTTTAAGTCTCTTTTCTGCCTTCATAGCAAATTTCACAAGATCTTGCAGACTACGAAAATATTCATCTTGAAGTGCAGCAACGATCTGATAATTCAAGCCTGCTTTGAAATATGCCTTTTCTTGATATGCACTAGTGATATTGGCACGACGCATTGCATGGTTTAACTCAATATAGTAATCTTTGACAACTTTGCATCCTTGTTTAATGCTATCCACGTGTCGTAGTAGTTCCCGCTCATAATAGGATGGAACAAATTCTCTTCTCATGATGCTTTTTAAACAGACCCAAGATGTAATGAATCGTTTTCCACCTAGTTGTTGCCACCAACTAGAGGCATAGTCCGTAAAAAACAAAGTGGCCACTCTCACTTCCTTGGCTTCTGATTCAAACTTATGGGATTCAAGCTCGAACTCCATGTCTTGTACCCACTCAAGATACTCCTCTGGATCATTACTACCATAGAAGGGAAAATACGTATACTCGCGATCTGCCATTGTTAGTAGTAAAGCAAAGAATATGTATGTATGTGTATGTGTATATGTAGAGGTCACTCAACTCACAATCCTAACAAGGTGAAGTTTCCTTACCGTTCCGAAAGGAATTAAGATCAACAATACTTACACTTCAGGGCAGCAAGAACCACAAGGTGATGTGTGAGCGAATTTCAAGAGCAAGTCAAAGCATGACAACGGGTGTTTTGTGGAGTTTGGTATGGATACCTACTTAATTTGAAAATTCTAGGTATTGTAAGGCTAAGTAAATATCCAAACTAGAATTCAATGCCTAGTTGCCGATCACAAAGATATAAGTGAAAATCACAACAACTCACACGCAAAGATATTGGAACTTAGTGCAATCAAGGAATGAGCTATATAAGATATAAGTGAAGAACAAAATAGCTCGTATTGCACAAGTTATAGAAAGACGCTAGCTAGTTGCAAATAATGAAACTAGGGCACAAGATTTCACAAAATATTGATATTCTAACAATTGAATCAAGAATGAGTGGGGATTTTCGCTCAAGTTTATGGTTCGGCTACGCGCTTTCTCTTTTTTTTTTCTCTTTTCTCTTTTTTTTTCTTTCTTTTTTTTCTCTTCTCTTTTTCCTTCCTTTTTTTTGAACTATTGCCAAAATTCTTGTTCAACCAAAAATGAGCAAAAATTCTTTCCCAACTTTTGATCTTTGAACAATTGCAAGAATACAAATATTAATATGCAGCCCTAAGCAACGATTTAGCTAGTCTCAAATAGGTTCAAAGTATTCGCAAAGGATTGAAAGGTTCACAAAGGATAAATTGATGTCTCACTTCTTTTTTTGTTTTTTTTTATTAGACACGAAAAAAAAAATCAAACTAGGCTCAAATAAAAAGCAACGCAAAAGAATTCAAGATCAGCAAACTAAACTTGATTCTAATGGACAAAAACTTAACAAAACTCACTAGAAAAACAAATTAAATACTACGGCTGAATTTTTTTTTGTATGGCTTTTTCGTGTATGGGAGAAAAAAAGATAACTGGATAAAGATCCTACCGAGTCAACGGAGCTCTGATACCACCTGATGCGGGGTGCCCGATCTTCTCGACGTAGAACCTCTCGATAACTTGTGTACCCTGACAACCACCAGCTGATCCCCCGCGCCAATGCACGGACTTGCAACTCTATGGAAAATTCACCCAAACACACACTTGATTGGATCCTCGCTGACCACAAGCGAAGATCGTCGAACCCTCAATTCCCAGCGGAAAAGCAAGAACGACCCCTTGTTCTCAATGCCCAATTCCTCTGCTTTTGGCTATAAGCACAACAGAGAATCAAGCAAAAGCTTTAAAAATATATTAAACGTGGTCTCGAGGTTACAATGGGGTCTACCCTCTATATATAGTGCTCCTACTCCTCCTCATGGCTGGCCAAGAGGCCCTACTCCTATTCTAATTCGGATTTGGAGTCCTACTCTAATTCCGATACATTCCAAAACAGAAAAGGAAACTCTAATTTTACAACCGTCATATTGTTTCGGTCATATCTTTTGATACAGGACGAATTTCTGAGTGAGGAGGATCCGTTGGATCAGGCTTGAAGTTAGCTTTCCAACAAGCCCAAAACACTCAAATCCGACTTCGTATGAGAAAGTTATGGCCTTTTACTCGGACTGTCCTGCTGATTCCGAATCCGAATTTGAGGCTGATTCCGAATCCGAATTGAATTCTGAGTTGATTCCGAATTTGAATTTGGATGGGCTTGTGGAAGTTTCGAATTTGACTTGGATTCTTGGGCTTCTCTCCCCTTGCTTGTCTCCCACGAGCTTCTCCTCCATTGTGACGGCCTTTCTTCAAGAACAGCCTCATATCCTTCATCTCCGTTCATTATTGAATCTTCCAATCTGAGCATAAGCAAAATACTAGTTTTAGGTAGTATGAAATTCTCAACTAATTTAAAAGGAAATTCAGTGAAATGATTCACTGTTGGATAAGCTTCTCTTGTTTTTCAACTCTCTTAGTAAGCTCATGTTGTTCTGAGGTATTTAATGAATTGAAAATATTATATGAAACAACATAGCTAAGGATGTCCGCATACTTCGACCCAAAATATTAAAAGAAATGAAACCAGAAAGGAGTAAGCGTATAATATAATATAATATAATATAATATAATACAGTAGTAGCACAACGCTCCCCCTCACAGCAGTCCGTAAGGACAAACCACCCCAAGCTCTCCCAGAGTGGCAAACCGGAGCCGCCCAGAGGCTTAGTGAAGATATCAGCCAACTGGTGCTCACTCTCCACAAACTGGAGCACAATGTCACCCTTCTCTACATGGTCTCTAAGAAAGTGATATCTGATATCAATATGCTTGGTCCGAGAATGTTGCACTGGGTTCTTGGCAATGCAAATCGCAGATGTGTTATCACAAAAGAGTGGAACGCAGTCGATAGATAGCCCGAAATCCTGCAGGGTCGAGACCATCCAGAGCACTTGGCTACAAAGAATCGGCCGCAAAGAACGCGTTTCGGCCTCTGCGGTGGATGCGCAACACCGGATTGCTTCCTCGACGACCGAGATTTAGAGAAGTGCCAATGAATTGGCAAGTGCGAAAGTGCTCTTCCTATCTATCCTCTACCCGAGAAAGTCGCATCGGAGAAAGCTCTAAGAGATAGACAAGAAGAGGAAGAGTACGGATGCCATAGTCAATGGTAGCTCGAAGGTACCGAAAGATGCGTTTCACCGCCTGTCGATGAGATACGCGAGGAGAAGCCTGAAACCGAGCACAAAGACACACAGAAAAATGTATGTCTGGTCTCGAGGCTGTGAGGTACAAGAGAGAGCCAATCATGCTCCTGAACTCCTTTTGGTCAACAGGTTCGCCGTCTTCATCTGGATCCGAGCAGCTGTAGATGCCATCGGAGTTGATCTTGGCTTTCCATCATTCATGTCGAAGCGCTTCAGGAGGTCTCGAGTGTATTTGCCTTGATGAAGAAAGGTACCCTCCCGAGTCTGTTTGATTTGGAAGCCAAGGAAGAAACTCAACTCGCCCATCATGCTCATTTCAAACTCCGAGCTCATGACATCGGAAAACTGGAAACGAGAGCACGCGAGGAGCCGCCAAAGATAATGTCATCCACATAGATCGGACGAAAGGAAGATCAGTGCCAAGACGGCGGATGAACAAGGTTTTGTCAATTTTACCCATCTCAAAACCATGGCTCGTGAGATAGGACTTAAGCCTTTCATACCAAGCTCACGGGAGCTGCTTGAGTCCATACAAGGCTTTGGAAAGCTTTGTAGACATGGTTAGGGTATTTGGGGTTCTCGAAACCAGGAGGCTATCTCACATAGACTTCTTCCTCAATAAGGCCATTGAGGAAGGCACTCTTGACATCCATCTAGTAAAGCTTGAAACCCTTAGAAGCTGCAAAGGCAAGCAGGATTCTAATGGCTTCAAGTCTAGCTACAGGGCAAAAGTCTCTTGAAATCTAGACCCTCAACTTGAGAGTAACCACGAGCTACCACCTAGCCTTGTTTCGAATGACTAACCCATCTTCACTTTGCTTGTTCTTGAACACCCATTTGGTCCGAATGATATTGTGACCTTGAGGGGCTCAACAAGAGACCGCACCTTGTTTCTTTCAAAGTTTTCCAACTCCTCATGCATAGCGTTTGTCCAAGACTCGTCGATAGAGCATGACAAACGTCTTTGGGCTCAAATGAGGCGACGAAGGCGAATGGAGATGTAAGAGAGACAAACCAGCCTTAGAACGTGTGACACGCTCAAAGAGGTCTCCAATGATCCGCTCAAGGATGGTCCTTTTGAATGTGTCTTGGAGGTCCAGGTGAGATGAAGAAGTGGCCTCTACCTCATTAGCGGATTTAGATAGGGACAGAGCCACTAGCTTCGTAAGAAGCGTAAGGTAAGGCGATCTCCTCGAGGTGCAAAGTGGAAGAAGGCACCTCAAGAGGAGGAAGAAGCTGGGTCGTAGACAACCTTCATCTCCGTCTTCCTCTTCGTCCACAAAGATGGACTCGGTACTCTAAGGAACTCGAGATATCGTGCCTAGTCCCTGACCGGCCTCATCGAAGGTCACCTCACAGTCTCTAACAACTTACTAGACTCGCAGCTTCTAGACTCTATAGGCACGAGAAGAAGTCGAGTAACCCGTAAAGATCCCATCACAAGATCGTGACTCGAACTTATCTAGGTTCCCGGACTTGAGAATAAAACACTTGCAACCAAACACACGAAAATGCGAGGCTGGGTTTTCGCCCATATCTCAACTCATAAGAAGTGCGATGCAAGAGTGCCCAAGGAAAACTCATTAGAAACATGACAAGCGGTAGCAATTGCCTCATTAAAACTTCCTAGGTGTAGAGTACTCATCAAGCATCGTCCCGCCATCTCGACCAAGGTGCGGTTCTTCCTCTCCACAACGCCATTTTGTTGAGGGCGTATGGAGACGAGAACGGTGCTCTACACTGCCTCATCACAAAACTCTCAAAGTAGGAATTCTTGAACTCGGTGCCATTATCGGTCTGGTGCTCGTAATGCACCGGGAGCTCAACAAAAGCCTACTAAAAGACCACGAAAAGAGTAAACGTCTCATCCTTCGAGGCTAAGAAAAACACCCAAGAATACCTCGAGAAGTCATCGACCACGACAAGTACGCACCACTTCCTCCCATCGATCGCACTCTAGTTTGGTCCCTCTGTGTCCATATGGAGCGATTGACACAGTGCATCTGTCATAGTCATCAGAATCGGAGGATGTGAAGCGGCAACCATTTTGCCGTGCGGCAAGAAGCACAAACAAGATCCTTGACCATTTTGAGTTTGGCAAACCACGAATGAGATCGTGGCCGCTAACTCGGTCGATGATCAAATCCTATATGACCAAGTCTCCTATGCCGTAAAGTCAAATCACGGGATTCGAAGCAATTAAACATCGGAGAGGATCACGTAAGATCCGGAAAAATCAGCACGAAAGATCCTCCCATAACGAGAAATCCATAAACTAGACTACCCAAGAATCAAGAATTTTGCAATTGTTTTTCTTAAAGCTCACCTCGAACCCGTCATCGGTGGTGAGAGACCGAAAGCGATTATCTGCAGCTTACTTACTAAGGCAACATCTTTTAAAATAAAAGAATCATTAATGCTCACAGTACCTTTAGCGATGACGTGCCCAAATGAAGCATCTCGAAGGTGATCGTCTCATCACACGAGCGCGAGCTAGGAAGAAAACCAACGAGACTCACCACCATATGGCGTGAACAACCGAGTCTACAATCCGGACCTTTCCTTCCCAAACGTGACCACGAGTCAAACAGAGTAAAGTCTCAATCTCGGGTGAATCAACAATGATTTTGGCACCCAATCTTGAGTAACACGGCGAATGATGAAGTAGTCAAGCAAGACCGACCTCTATCTACCCTACGCTCTCGTCACTCAACAAGTCAAAGATTTCACTTTGTTCTTTGGATCCGATCGCTATGGAAGAGCGAGTCAAGTGCCGATAATATCTTGATCTCGCCATGTAGCTATCTCGAAAGGAAAAACGAGATCTACCCTCAGGACGGCGGAAGTTACGACCAAAGGGAGCACGAGGACGAAACTCAGAGAACTCAGGAAAACCAAGTCCTCGATGCTGCCCAAAATCATCAGATGGAACAAATCTAAACCTCGTGTTGGTCTTAGGTGCACTCAAGATCTGGGGCTGACCCTGAAAGTGCCTAAGAGACTCAACACGGTCTCTACGCGCGATCTTGGCGCGCCTGAAGCAATGATCAACTAAATATCCATCTTTCTGACAGAAGGTGCAATGATACTTCGCCTTTTGAGAGGCCGAAGCTGCAGGTGGAATCACCTTGCTGTCAGAAATCCTTTGAACAAAACCCGCTGACTTAAAATTGACTTTCTCAGTCCTGGGCTTAGTTTTGATCACACCTGGTGCTATGGTTTTGAGCACGACAGGTGGATGCTTCCTCATATACTCCTGGATATCATATCCTAGACCCTGATTAAATCTGCAAATTTTAGATTTGTCTAGAATGAGATTGAGCTTCTTCTTGCCTCCTACAAACCTCTCGAGAGTGTTCATAAGATACTGACACTCCCGAAAGAGAGAGGTGCAAGAAGAGCAGGGGGAAGAAGGGACAGCAGAAGGTAAGGGAGCAGAAGAAGAACCAACAACAGAGGAAAGATTGGCTTGTGCACGCACAGCCGACTTTGGGGGAATATCCTCACAAGCTAGCATTGGTTCACGTTGCTAGGCGTCTCTACCAAACCCTTAGACTTCTTCCCAAAGACACACAATACAAGCAGATGATTGTGTCTCTAGAAGGTCCTTAGTTAGCTTCACACATTTTTCATCCAAAGCAATCAAATCACATTTTAGTTTATTACATTGCTTGCATGGTGAGCTAACAAGATCCTTAGAAGCATCTTGAGCCAATTTGTTGTCGTGATCAATCATTTCTTGAAACCGCTTAGATCTGATTCTAGTTCACAGCTAACTTAGGACATTTAAAAAAGAAACAATAGGCTCTAGAAGCGCGACTTGGAATTCACAATTTTGTGATCTGCCTGCTTAGGTTCATCTTGAGATTATTACAATTTTCACAAGTTTCAAGCGGATCAAGCAACATGGTATAAAGACCTCTAAACGAATTGTCCTTAACCTCACATGAGGTGCAAGCGGAGCCTCAATAGTAGTGGATGCAGGAGGTGCTACCCTACTCATCTCTAATTCAACAAGAAGGCTAATGTTCTCTACCTTAATCATGTCAAGTTCGGAGGACACACTATCATGCAAGGTCCTTAGTTTTTCCATGTCATCAAGCAAAGCACGCTAAGTGTCACAATCATCACGGGAGGGAGCGGATGTAAGTAAAGTAAGCTCCCGTGATAGTCTAGCTACTTCCTTCTCCAACACAGAACACTTAGCCCTAGACTTAGCATGAAATCTACCTAGCTTAAGAAAAGCATCATTAAGCTGGTCATAAGTGGGACTAACCTCATCGGAGTCGGAGTACAGCTCGCTGTCGCTCAGTTCGCCCCCGAGGGCCATGAAGCACATGCCGGAGAAGTTGCCGCCGTCCTTGGGATCATGATCGTCCTTCCCATCATCGTCACTCCACCCCTCCACCTCGCTGGTGTCCAGTTCGTCGAGGGCGGTGAGGACGCGATGGAACAGCTTCTTAGCCTTCCCAAAGTTGCGGAACTTCTTCTTGCCTTGATCAGGTGCTGAGGGCTTCGTGTTGCGGTTCTTGTCGATGTAGTCGTTTTGCTTGGACCGCCATAGTCACCTTTGCCCTTCCCAAGCTTGGGACGGTTTGCTCGTATGTGGTTGGGGCCACCACACTCAAACAAATCACAGGACCTCCTCTTTTACCATCCCTCCTCCTCTTGTAAGCATGGGAAAACTTCCGAGCTAGGAGGGCTAGCTGCTCATCCTCAAGTCGCTCTAACGATCATCGCTTATGTCACAGAGAGCACTAGGAGAACCCACGACGACTCGTAAGAAGATCCGAAGTGGGATCGGTGACTAAAGCCATCGATCGTGACTTCGACCTTCGAGAGACAATGTCAATCTCGTGAGTCTTGAGACGCGAGTAAAGCGCATCAAGAGTCGTGGTCGAGAGGTCCGTGCTATCTTTGATGGTAGTCACTTTCATCTCCCAAACACGAAGATCAAGTGCGAAAGCATCTGTCGAGCGTTATCCGAGTCGTGGTATGTAAGACCGACCGCTCGGAGGTTGCTCAAGATCTTGTGAAAACGCCGAAAAGCACTCGCCTAAAGATTCACCGAAGAAGCATTTCAAATTTATGTACTCACGCTTGAACTGGTCTTGTCGAACCGTCTTAATCGAGTGGTGCCCTCATGGTATGCATCGAGGGTCACCTGGATGTCGTAATGGTAAATCAAATGAGAAATACGATCAAACTCATACGCTTAAACCACGAATGATTATGTTCCTTGCCTTAGCATTTGCCTCAACATCGGCCATGTTTCCAAAGATTGATGTTCTCATCGGCGAGAACGAAGAAATCTAACCTTCACCTTTCTCCGGATGGCATACCCACGAGCACGGATGTAAGTTTCCATTCGGCTCTTCCGTAAGGGTAATCCGCACCATCAAAAAGCGGAGGCTTGGTGGAATACTTGTCCGCTGCCATGGCTCAACCGACCGGTTAAGATCTATCAAGAAGAGCTAACCCGCTCGATACCAATTGAACGACCAAATGGCAACAGAGGGGGTGAATGGTGCTTTAAAAATAATACTCCCCTTCAATGTATTCAAAACCAGCCTACAAATATCTCTGAAGATCTAAAGAAAGTAAATGAAACAAGATCAAATAACAAAAACAAGTTTCAGGCTGTTCTTCTGGAAATCGGAAGTTCCGGGCAGTAGATTGCGGAAGTTCCGCTTGCGGTAGTTCCGCAGTGTATATCACGGAAGTTCCGCTTGCGGTACTTCCGCTGCATAAAATCGGAAGCTCCGATTATCCTGACCGAAGAACAGAACGCTCGGGTTTTTGCCCAAAAATCCAAACTACTTAATCTTGAGTGCTCTTCTCAGGTCAAGTTTTACAGGACATCATCCTAAACCTCATCTTGACCTTATGGAGAAGAATCGCAACCAAAGATTCAATAATCGAACCAAAAACGGATTTCTTGAAGAAGGGACAAGAAAGACCAAAACCAATGATAAGCGAGATTCTCAGATTCTTAGAGCATGAAACTTTGAGGAAGTAATAGCAATACCAAAACGATTCTAGATATGAAGTTTCATGCTATTTCATAGAACGAAACAAAAGATATACAAAACCCTAGATATTCAACATGAACAGAGAGAGAGAGAGTTGCAAAATCAAGTAATCGAAACCTCGATTTCATTGGATTGAAATATGGATTACAGAGGTAACACAAAGAGGAATGATTACAATAGCTTTCACTCATCAACTCCACAAACTCAAAAGCAAAACACACCCTTTTGGTGGAGCTAAACCTAATTTCCTCTCCAAAAAGTCTAACCCTAACTCCAGGGTTCTCCCCTATTTATAGCCTTGGCTAATGGGCCTCCAACCCATTAAGCCCGCTACACCCGAACGGAACCGCCTCCACTTTTGCCGCTTGCGAAAAAACCCTTTCGCCTTTGCGCACCTTCCGAAGCCTCCAGACACCTTGTTGTGCACGACTACGCAACCGCTTCAAGATTCACACCGCCTTCGACACATCCCGACCGTTCGACCTCAACGCCTCCTGCGCTTAGTCCGTCCACGTGTCTCGCCACGACTCCATCTTGATGCCCTGCAGTCAACACGCACAAAAACACATCACATAGCATTGCACAATATCATAGCATCAATATTTGTATAAGACTCAAACTCATACAAAATCAAAATCACAATTCAACCTTCTCGCACAGCTTACGACACAATCGGAAGTTCCACACTTACCACAAATGAAGTTCCGATTTCGAACATCCGCATTTCGATGA
Source organism: Hsuehochloa calcarea (assembly GCA_036346395.1). Lineage (NCBI taxonomy): Eukaryota > Viridiplantae > Streptophyta > Magnoliopsida > Poales > Poaceae > Hsuehochloa > Hsuehochloa calcarea. The sequence continues at coordinate 26,865,472 of CM070611.1, read as the reverse complement.
AATATCGGAAGTTCGCACTCACCATCATGCGGTACTTCCGATACCCGAACAACCGACTTCCCGGATATTTAATTCGATCCAATATCTCGAAACACACTTAATGTCGAATTATCGGACACTCCGCTACCCCATGTGGAAGTTCCGATTCTCTTCACCAAACCAAAACCGTAAATCGGAAGATCCTTTTCTAACACCGTAGTTCGATTAATCGGAACTTCCGCTCCATACACAAATGTAGTTCCGATTTCTGACTCGACCGAAAACAGTCCAAACTGAAAACCTCAACTCTCAATCTAATCAACACACTTGTCAAATACTCATCACTCAGAGTGGAGGACCTTAACATGGTCTCTCATATTTGTTTTGATACTACTATTGGAATGTATTGCAATGTGGTATGGTGGGCTTGAGATGAATGCTCTATGATGATAATAGTTTGTACTGAAATTATTTTGATAATCGGATTTGAACTTTAGCTCTAATTGGAATGATTACTCTACATCTGAGAGCAATAACAAAATATTAAATCTTAGCTTTATGCTGATTTCATTTATTCACATAATGTTTGTGTTGAGCATATTATTCCTTTTAAATGACTTGGAGGATTTACATGTTTATATGTCAGTTCCTTCCCTACATATCCCAATTATTTATTAATTGGTGTGTATACATATACACATAGAGATCGAATCTTATGATAATATGTTTATGCGTGTCAGAACTTCTATTTCTTATGATGTCTTTCGCTCATTCTTCGTCATCCTCGCCTCATGCATCTGATGCGTCGTCCTCTAGAATATCCAAGCGCGGTAGAAGAAGAGGAATATCGAAAAGGCCCGCGGGTCGATTTACCATCACGGAGGTCGATGAGTATGGGACCCCTATCAATCCTCCCCGAGCAGCATCCGCATTCCAGAGAATGATCCGAATGATTGCACGGGAACATGTCAACATCACCTACGATTCGTGGAAGGAGTTGACCAAAGCTCAAAAAGGTGAGGTGCTGACATATATTTTCCGATCGTTTGAGATCCGAAACAACACTAGGACTCTGTGCGACAATACATGTTGCTACAGACATACAAAGCGTGGAAGAACTTCAAGAGCACGTTTGTCAAGAACTACGTGGAGAAGGATCTGACACCCGTCTACAAGTATCCATTCTTGGAAGAGTACTGGGAAGAATTTGTGGCAAAGAAGATGACAGATTATTTTAGGAGTGAAAGTGCAGCGCGCAGGGCCCGTCAGGTAAAAAACACGCATTCCCACAGACTTAGCACCTCCGGGTATGCTAGTAAAATCCCACAACTGAGGGATCAAGACTGGTAGGCAAACCTTGAATGCCTCCCCGCCATTTGCTGAGATCCTTGATGATCGCGCTCGAAACTGGCTAAGAGCAAGGCTATCTACCCTGTCTTTGGGGCTCATCTCCTTTCCAAACCCTGCAGACGAGGAAGTGTCCCAGTGCTGGGTACGATATCGACCTACCTAGTTTACAATTACTCCATAACTTCATAGGAAGTGAAATGACATGTCGGGCTATTGCAGTAAACGCTGAGTGCACAATCTTCCTAAGGCTCATTCCAGCGATCGAGGAGAAATATCTACTCTCGCGCCTTGGGAAGCGATGAGCACCCGGGTCGCACGAGAGGCCTTGGTCTTTATGTTCCATGGAAATATGGATTCCCAGCGGATTCCGAAGCGTACCGGAGTAGGAAGAGAGCCAAAGCTGAGCGCGATGCACAGCTACGAGAGTAGATTCGTGAATCCCTCAGAGATGAGATTACTGAATCCATCAGAGATGAGATCATGTAGCGTCCCGCTTTTTCGGAGTTTTTGAAATTTTAAAAAGAGAACCATTTGCTTCTATTTGCCAAAAGCTTAATTTGAAATTTCAGAATCCATTTGCAGTTAATATGAATTAATCAAACTTTAATTAAATTAAAGTTGGTTTAATTGAGTTTCCTGGAATTTAAAATCAAAATTATTATTTTAAGAATTTTCTTGGATTTATTGGATTTTAGAAATTGATTTTCATTTTACCCGAAATTAAAAATTATTTTATTTGTAAAAGAAAAAGAAAATTTAAAGTTAAAAGTATTTTTATTAAGTCCGAATAATTCAAGGAATTTCGTGAATTTTCTCTAGAATTTTTGGAGTCTATTTGCTATTTTCTAAATTCCTTTTGTTTTGTTTGAATTTCAAAATCAAAACTATATTAATTCCTTTTCTGCTTTGGGTCGAATCCTCCGGTCCATCACTATTCCCACCCGCCTGCCTCCCGCGCCCGCCTCGCTCCATGGCCCGCCCTCCTCTCTCCGCGCAGCGCCGCCTCCGCGCTGTCGGATCTTCATCCGCGGCGCTCCGTTCGCCGCACAAGACTCCGTTTTCCCACCGTCCGATCGAATCGGACGGTGCTCGCTTGTCTCCTCGCTCGCCCCTTTCCATCGCGCCGTCCGATCGTCATCGCGTGGCTCTCGCCGCCTCATCGCCTTTGCTCCCGGCCGTTGGATCTCCATCCGGCCGTCCTCCTTCGCCGCGATTCGCCTCCCGCCTCGGCCTCGCGCCCACCGTCCGATCGTCATCGCGCGGCTCTCGCTTCGCCGCGTCGCCTCTTGCTGCTGGCCGTCCGATAGCGATCCGGTGCCATCGCCTCGCCGCGCCGGTTCGTCTTCTCCGCCGTCCGACAAATCGGACGACGCCCGCTCGCCAGCGCCTCGCGCGCTCCCCACCGTCCGACGAAATCGGACGGCGCCGCCATCGTCTCCGCCGCCGCCGCGTTTCTCTTCCCACGTCGCCGCCGCGAATCCGCGCCCGTCCGTCGCCGCCAAGGCCTCGCCGCACCCGCCACGCTGCCGTGCGTTCGTCGCTGCGCCTCCACGCCGCCTGCGTGCTCCTCATCCGCCCTTTAAATACCGCGGTTCCTCCCCTCTCCCTCTTTCTTCTCTCCTCGGCCGCCTCGCGCCGCCGTCTCCCGTAAGCGCCGCGCCGCCCCTCCCTCTTCTCCCTCGCTGCTGCTGCGTCGTCTTCCCGGCTCGGCGTCGCCGCCGTCTCCCTCACCCCGCGCGCCGCCCTCCCTCTCTCTCTCTCTCTCTCATGGGCCCGAAAGCCGACGTGGCCAGCGCGTCGCCTCGGTCGGCACCAAGACTTTCACCTTGCAGGCGTGGCGTACGCTTGCGCTTGCATAAGCGCCGACGATTTCTCGGATTTTCAATAGAAAATAAATCCGAAAATCCGAAAAAACCCTAATTCTATCATTTTATGTGATTTCCAACTTCTTTTGGCCATAACTTTCACATCCGAACTCCGATTTGGGTGAAACAAATTTCTAAATTCATCTAAATTCAGCCTCTTTCATTTGGTTCTGGTTTTGTAATTTTTGGAGTTCATTTGGTGCTGTTTTATTTATTTGTTGCTATTCTCGCACGTAGATACCTGGCTTTGGAAGATTTCTTCGACCCAACGATCAAGACCCGCTCCTCGTCAACTAAGGCAAGTCGTAGGCCTTTGACCATGTTGAACCCATTTTACAAATGTATATTGTATTAAATTATCATGCATGGCTAGTTTTATTAAAAATGGTTTTGGGAGTAGATAATTACCAAATTGTCATTATGCCTCCTTGATGAATTGAAAATGAAATATCTCCTTGAATGACATATATCCTTGGACACCTTAGGATGGTTAATACTAGTTGGACATAATTGTATACCAACTTGGGAGCGTAGTATTGCTTAGACATGCTTTAGTTACCCGCGAGACTTTCGATCACATGTTCAATGATTAATGAAATTTGACTAATGGAACTATGGAACAGTGGTGTGAGGCCACTTTTATTAAAAGATGTTGTGCCATGGCGAGGATTGCTATTTGGTCGGAATGAACAAAATGATTTATGCTCGGCTTGAGGTAGGAAGCTAGAGTGGGTGTGTGATGCACATTGGGTTGTGGTAGACTTGTCCGAGCACCAACTAAGGACTTAACTTTGCAAGTCATTGATCCGGGCCACCTCGTGCAACCACAAGTCCGTATGGGACTGACCGCCAACTAATTAGAGAAGTTTTGGGTCGGTTCTGCTAGGGTTGATTATTGGCGCAAGAGGGGGCTGTGATGGCGAAACCTTAGCGAGCAGAACCGAGGCAAAATGGAACTTTGTAAAGGCCTTGTGGTAATCACTTAGTCGCACACCCTCGGAAGTGTATCAGACGGACATTACAAGTGATTTATCTCTTGTGGGTAAAGCTGTACAACCTCTGCAGAGTGTTAAAAACCTATTCGAATAGCCGTGTCCCCGGTTACGGACATGCTTGGTGATTTCGCGCAAGGGGTAGTATTTTCAAAAATGTGGTTTGGTTCGATGGAAAGGTTTGGTTCGAATGGTTGGGAAGTGAACGGGATGTTCACTGTTTGATTCAAAAGAACTTGGTTATCTATGTATTATTCTTTTAAAATCCTGCTTGGCAATCTAATTAATGTAGTTATTGTTAAACTTGCTTTCTGCAAATTAACTATAAAGCCATCCTTGCTTAAGCCTGTCATGAATACTATGTGCATACATTTCTCTACGACTTGCTGAGTACTTTATGTACTCACGGCTTTATGCCCTTTGTTGATCAATCCCAGCAGAAGAATCAGGAAATATTGAGTTCTACGAAGAAGGCTACTTTGAAGACTTCGCGAACTAGGTCACGTCCTCCACTCGATTGCCTGTGGGCATGTCGATGGGGCTCCACGTATTTTGAGATTTCATTGCGGATACTGTTGTTGCTAAGCCCTGTGAGGCTACTTTTGTAAGAACCTTGACCATAAGGTCTTTGTTGTTTTAAATAATATTACTTTGTCTGCTTCATTAGTTCGTTGTTGAATGGTTATGATTACATCACTGTTGCAACTGTGCGAGCTAGCTACTGATCATGGGACTAGCTTGGTATGCACAGAGGATCTCGGGGTTGTGTGACACCCGGGGGTCCGACAGATCAATGATCGCGTCAGAGATGAGACAGAACGGTAGATGGAGAGCCTTGAGGAAAGGCTTAGGGAAAAATCAGTTGCAAGCCCTGCCCCTATTGTGCTTGCCAGCCCCCGAAACATCCGAGTAGCTACGCGTCCAACCCTAACCCTACCCCAAAAGGCAACGACAGATTTCCTGTCGATGACATCTTGGTAATAATTATTATCTCTAGAATGCTCGATCCATTGATAGGCCTGTTTGAGTAGTTAATTTTGTATCGTTATGTAGATGGATACGAAGTGCAAGCTCCAAGTGTGTTGGACCAAAAAGGCGACTAGAGGGGGGAGGGTGAATAGGAGCATGCTCACTTTTTTTCAGAAATAATTGATTTAATAAGATTTTACTCCAGTAGCTATGGAAGCTATGAAGATTAATATACCAGTACAGCGGAAGACTACTATTGAATCCAATTTAACCCGCTAAGAAAAACAACTAAAATCAACACAAGCTCAAGAAACTCAGTCTTTGGCGGTTCGACCACTGGTCGTGATTTGTCGACCATCGACACTGGCGGTCTGACCGGTGGCCCTGGCGGTCTGACCACCGGCCGGAAGAACATATCAAAACAGCCCGACGAGCGAAGTTGCAAATAGATGTAACTTTTGATCTCCAACTCCAAACGCGATGAAACTTGGAACACACCTTCTCTATGATGTCAAGAACCTATTCTAATCGAAGATTGTAAAATTTCTTGAAAGAATTATGATCCTTTTCCGTTTGAGACAAGGAAGGTTCAAAATCGAGTCAAAACGAAAACTATATCCAAAATCTTGCTCGTGGGTGATTGATGATCAAGATGATCCTAGATATGTTCCCACATATCACAGTAAGCTAAATCACGTGAAGAAATCAAGAAAAAACTCACGGATCAAAGAAAGACTCAAAATCATCAAATAAAGAGAAGGAAAGCAAAGAGACAAAACTTTGATCAAACTTTTCTTGGATTGATTTGATATGATTTGTGTTTACAGTCACTCCATCATTGGAGGACAATGCTCAATCTAAGAGAATGAAAATCAAATCAAAAATCTCTAGAACACTAGCCTCCACAAAACCTCTCCCTAAGCAAATTAGGGTTTCAAACAATAAAAAATGCAAAGAAGATGTAGCCACCTCCCTCCTCTATTTATAGTGGAGGCTTAAACCTTCTAGAAGTTTGACTCAATTGGGCTCCCGTTAAGGCCCAAAACAAACGGGTCACACACGCACGCATTTTAATGCGCCGTCTTTATCGCCTCTTGACCTAATCAGCTTCACCTTGCGTCATCTTGCGCCGCGGGTTGGCCAATAGGTCACCCTTGTCTATCTTGCACCACGCTTGAGTTTATCGACCACCCAAGCATCATCGATCATTCGGACCTTAGCTCTCAAGCCTAGTCCCGATCATCCTCGCCGCTGACCGTCGTTGACCACCAAGCAACTCGCACAACAATAGACAAGCAAACCGAATCCGAGAACAAGTTCTTCACAACATGACCCATGTTAGTCAAAATATGCATCATGCAACACATATGCATTGAAACTCATGACTTTGACCTAACAACCAAACATCGCGGCCACGAAGGACAACGATCCAAGTGAAAGCCGGTCATACCACCACCATGGTCGGTCTGACCGCCCACCCTGGCCGGTCTGACCTCCACCTATTGGCCGGTCAGACCGCTAGTTGGGACTTAGCCAAAATTAGCCCCTGAAATTCTGAAACCTGCTGGAAATTTAAAACAAATAGAACTTTTGACTGGAGACTCCAAAAATTATGAGACCAAGTGCAATAGAATCCCCTCTGTTGTCTGCTACCTCTATTTTTGTCCCAACTCAAAATATCACCTTTAGAAATAGGCCGGTCCGACCGCCACTATGGCCGGTCCAACTGCCACTGGTCGGTCCGACCGCTAGGGGTGGCCGGTCGGACTACCCTATGGCCGGTTTGACCCGCCGCTTCTGCCGGCCATACCGCCTGAGACCTGGCAGCATGCCAATCGTTACTGAAAACAAGTGAAACGACAAACCTTTAACGCCATTGCCAATTGTCACATCATCATAAGATCAGGAGCATATCCCCATGATATCCACAAAGTGAGATATGCCTCCTTTGGCCTAGATGTTTGGTTGGGGCTAGACGTATCCATCCGGTGTCGAGGCTTTGGTGCACGGTGTAAATCTAGCGCTGGGCTTCGCAAAAGTGAATGTGGACGATGTTCATGCCAATTTCGCGGTCGTCCTGCTACAGATTCCTGCAAAAAACGAGGTCATGACTCTAGGGCAAGTCATCGGAACATTTATCCAGTGGTCCAATAATGGCATCTGCCTAGAGATACCCGCTCCGGTGTCAACTTCACAGGAATATCCTACAGTGGTGTCAAGTCCATATAAGCTACATGCACCGAAGCGGGAAGGGCCCGGTGAATCAGATACATCTACACCTCATGCTCGGTCAACTTTCGTGAAATCAGCCTATTAAAAGTGAGGCAGCAAGGGCAAATCGAAGATGGTCGACTCCTGTTCTGATATCCCCTTCCTGTCGTTGGCCTGGAAATTCTTGCTAGGTGAGTCATTGTTCGAGACAATAGAGCACGACCGTACCCTAGGATTCGCTTGCACGATATTGCATGTATGGTGCATGGAACAGGCCAACAAGACATATGGACAACGATGCTCAGGTGTCAACGTCAAGTTCAAGAAGGATCATCTTAACCACGTGGTTCAAGATTGTATCTTCAAAGTGTCCTTCAAGGACTTGTTCTTTCTCTTCAACCTCAACGCTCTCGATGCCTCACTCATGCGATGCTAGACACTGTAAGTGTGTACAATCACGGTCAACGTTTGTGTAATACCGATAAATGTTATATTTAGCACCTTGCTTTTGTGCGTGTCTATATATATACATGATTTCTGAAGCCGAATTAAGGAATTGACCGGCAGGTTTCCTCGACCCATACTTGGTCTCCTTACAAACCATCAAGAAGAATGCAAATTTGTCGAGGATTACATAATAGAGTCATTGCTAGCTCACCGCGACAAGGAATTCATACCTACAACCAGGAGTAAGTGCTGCACTAGTGGCTATACTTGTTGATTTGTACTTTATAAGCAACACAAACTTAGATTTAATGACCATGGCGACATACCTATACAGGTTCCACTAGATTCTAATTGTAATTATACAAAAATGGAACATGGTAATATACCTAGATTCTCTAAAGAGGGCATACGCAACTTCACAATTGTCCGACAATTAATCGACAGGTAAACATATTTCCTCTATAGATAACTCTATTGTAGTCTTTCCTTCCTTTGCAATGGTTAAGGCTAACTTCTTGGAATCACGTAGGTCGTTTGTCGTGTACTATGCTAAAGGAGGGAACAACAAGGGAAGAATTCTGTAACACTTCATAGTAACGTCTCTCGATCTAACCAATTCTATTTTTGCAGTGACAACGCAGTCGCCAGCCTGCAACATCTATGGATACTATGTTTGACAAAATATGGAACTACATAGTCGGTTTCGTGGTGACCAATGATCCTCAGGTTTGTCAATCTTGCAATAATTATTTCATACTTATCAATTTATATATGAATGAATTTAATCTTCCTAGCGACGGATTGCGAGCATCAATACAACTGCATTAGAATAGAGCCAGCTCATAAACATTCAAGGACAGTTTGCAGCATTCTTGAACCGTGAGGTCATAAATACAAATGGGAAGTTCCACAATGTAGATTGAACTTAATAATTCATATGTGTAATTGTACATGAATGGTTAATTTTAGTTAATTGATATTGTGAATTGGATGTGCTTATTTATGAAATGAATGTGAATTGGATGTGCTTGTTTATGAAATGAAAGTGAATTGGATGTGCTTGTTTATGAAATGATAGTGATTTGGATGTATACATGTACTTGTTGTGTTTTTTAGCTTGTTTCATATGGCATGGCTAGCATTTCCTGAGGCTAACCAAAAAACAGAAATAGATTTGCAATACAAAATAATATCACAGACGGTTCCTTGGGACAAACTATCTATGATACATTAGCTCTCACAGACAGTTTCATCTACAAACCGTCTGTGATACATCATCTATCACAGATGGTTTCATCTACAAACCGTCTGTGATAGTCAACTATCACATACGGTTTTGAGTTAATAACCGTCCGTGATAGTCTGCACATTTGTGATGACCTTATGACATTACTACTGACCCATAAACTCAGACGGCTTAAGAAACCGTCCGTGATGACGTTTTTGAACCGTCTGTAAAGACCTTTTCTGTAGTAGTTAATTGGCAAAGTACATACCTGATAGTTTTTATGTTTTTGCTGACATTTTCTAACTGTTGGAGCTAGTGTGATATGTTGTAGTAAGATATTAGGTAGAAACCACCCTCAACAGATTACAATACATAGAGGAGGTGATATTCTATAACTATGTGTGATTTCAAGATCAAAATCATCTGCATTTGAACCATATGAAATTGGTAAGCAGGGAAATGAAGAATTTTTGGCCATGGCCACTTTTCACTTCTTATTTGGAGAAATAGCATGGCGCAAAATGTTTTTGAAAAAATAGCCCCTGCCAGCCAGCCCGTTGCCTCACGGTGGCCGTGCGGTTTAGGTTTTTTTTTTCTTTTTTAAAAAAACTTGTCGCACGATAACCGTGTGGCAAGTCATCAGAGTAGCCACGCCCCACAACACCGTATGGTAGCACACTAGTAGCATTTTTTTCTTTTATCTTTTTTTAATCATTTAAATATACTTTTTATATGAATTTTAAAATATAGTAAATTAGCTCCAAAAATTATAAAAGTTTTTGTGAAGCTTCTTGACACAGTGTACTTGCTTTATAATTTTTTCAAAATTTTATACATTCTGCATTTTTCTCAAAAATTCATTTAAATATAATGATCGTAGGAATTTTTTAATATAGAAAATAAGGTCCAAACATTATGATTTTTTAAAAGACTCCTTACACAGTGGAATTGATTGTGTAATATTTTTCAGAATTTTATATGTTCTAAAAAAATATCTAAAAAATTTAGCATTTATGTCCTGAAAATTAAGGTTTTAGGTTTCGGAAATTAGGGTTTCACGATTTCATGTGACTTGGAATATGTAAAATTTAGTACCACATGGACCACTACTTGCAGCAGTAAGATTGCTATAGCAGTAGTAGCAGAAAAAAGAATAAAACCTAACCGCAAGGCGGCATGCGGCGGCAAGACCGCACGCCACCGTCTTGGCGATGAAGCGGAGTGGCGACCACGAGGCCCTACCACACGGCCACCTTGTGGCAAGGGGCTATTTTTGTATAAAAAAAATTACAACCTACTATTTCTACAAATACGAAGTGAAAAGTGGCCATTTCGACCGAAAGTTCAGAAAATGAAATAGTGATGAACAGCAAAAATCACTATTCATGCTGGATTTGTCCTTTTCATATCTTTCTAATGCGATTGATTTTGGTCTTCAAATTTTACAGGTTGTAGAATATCACTTACTCTACTGTCATAATATTTTGTAAATTTTTGAAAACTTGTACATATAGTTTACGTAGAGTTTACGCATAAAGGTGGCTTTCACCGTATATTCGCCCTCCGTATCCTTCCCAGTGATACATCATACATGGTGCCACAAGCGAGCATCTGGTCCCGTCCACGCCACAGAGCCATGTCAAGCAGTCCACAAATTCCTATTTAAGCCGCCTCATTTCACGTCAAAGTCGTCAACTCAAGCGCAAACTTAAGGACTAGTCAAACACTCAAAACTCATGGCGTTTCCACCGCGCGCCATTGCCCTCTACCGCCTACTCTTTCTTTTCGCCATGGCCGCCGCAACAAAACGAATAGCTACAGCAGAAACGGCCTCCGCAGCAGCAGCCGCGCCGAGCGCCGCCGGAACTCAGTCGGCAACGTCGGCGTCCGTGTTCCTCCGCGCCCGTTGTGCAACCACGCTGTACCCGGCCGTCTGCTACGACTCCCTCCTCCCCAAGGCCGCCACGTTCCAAACCAGCCACGTCAGGCTTGCCCGCGCCGCGGCTGACGTCGCGGCGGCCCACCTCCGCGCCTTCTCCGCCCGCGTCAAGGAACTCCTCGACCGCGGCTCCGGCGGCGCGGCCGCCGCGCTGCACGACTGCGCAAGCACGATCTCGGCCGCGGCCAACCTGGCGAGGCAGTCATCGGCCGAGCTCACCCGTCTCGACGCGGACGGGTCGACGTCGGCCGCGGCCGCCTCGGCAGGCGGGAGCCGGCAGGCGCGGTGGAAGGTCTCGAACGCGCAGACGTGGCTCAGCGCGGCGATGACGGACGAGGGGACGTGCGCCGACGGGTTCGCGGACGCCGGCGGAGCCGCGATGGCGTCACCGACCGGGAAGGAGGTCGCCGCCGGCGTGGCGACCGTGAGCCAGTACACCAGCAACGCCCTCGCGCTCGTCAATGGCATCCCGTTGTGAACCCGACCAATTACATTGCTGTACCAAAGAATTAGTACGTGTGGATTGGTGACTTGATATGTGCTTTTCGAGTTGTACAGTGTGAAATCTGAAGAAGTGGTACGAAAATCTTGCATCCTTGGGTTTCGTTTCGATCGCGGCAGAAACTGAGGATACTGAAATCGGCAGCGCACGTCGCGTCAAATCCGCCAAAGACTCCGGAGGTCAAGTCACCTTGATGTCTAACCGGTTCTATTTTTTTTTATTCGGGTCACCCGGTTATTCCGATTTTCGGAATTTTTCGCATGATTTGGACCGAAAGTTTCAAACAAAAAATTGAAATAAAAAAATCGGCAGAAAATTGGTTGAAAAAAATCGGATAGATATCGGCCAAAAAATTGGTTATTGTAAGTCCAAACATGTTTGGATAGCGAAGAGATGCCGCCCGGGCTGCCGCCGACAGCTACATGAAGGTCTTGCAGGCTACGAGCTCGGCCGTGTCCTCCTCGGTCGAGGCGGCTCGTCCAAGGTCTACCGCACGCGCTACGTCCACACCAGCGTCCCCGTCGCCGTCAAGGCCATCCGGAAGCCGCACCACCCGTGCTCGCCGCCGCGGTGCGCCGGTCCGTGGAGCGGGAGGTCGCGCCACGCTCCGCTTGTGCAGGGCCACCCACATGTCGTGCGCCTCCTCGACGTCCTAGCCTCCCGCTCCACCGTCTACCTCGTGATCGAGCTCACCCGCGATGGCAGTCTCCTCTCAGCGCTCGACGACCACGGCCGCTCCGACGAGCCCACCGCGCACCGCCTCTTCTTGCAACTCGCCTCCGCACTCACGCGCGCGGACGCCCGTGGCATGATCCACCGCAATGTCAAGCCGGAGAAGCTCCTGCTCGAGAAGGGAGAGCATCGGAGCAGGGCTTCGGAGGTGGAAGACTGAGGATGATGGTGAACAAAATCAGCCGCCACGGAATGGGATTACTGAATCGGTAGACCCAATTTTAGTGAAAATCGGCCGGTTACCGAACCCTGGTGCCTGGCTTGGTTGCTCTTAGTCTCAGGTATGTCCGTTCCATGTGCTCTCATGTATCGGGAAGTGAAGATACAGTGAGAGCACACCAACGTCATGGCAACAAAATTTTGGTTAGTTGGCAGCAAGTGGTGGATCCTGATTTATGACTAAACATGATGGCCTTACAACAGAGGAAAACAAATATGTACAAAAGAATGCCAATCAGCATTTTTATTAGCATTTGATCTACCCAATCCTGCAAATATTATACTAGCAGATCATGTTCGGTCTTTTAGCAGCTAGCAATTGATTAGGGCTCGAGGTACTTACATGTTGGAATATTGACCTGGCTGTCGTTAACGTTAGCTTGGTTCTGATTTATTTATACCGGGCCAGCTAAATGTACACATGTTCGTCCTGTTGGTGTATTAGAAATCTGTACGAGGGTATTGCGTGCATAATATCTGAAATGTTAATGATTAAGCCCGCTTATGGTGATTAAATTAAAAAAATGTTTCAGCTCACTTGTTCGTTCGTCCTGTTGGTGTATTAGAAAACTTCACGAGAGTATGGTGTGCATAATATCTTAAATGTTAATGATTAAGCTCGCGTATGGTGATTAAGTTAAAATATGTTTCGGCTCACTTCTTTCTCAAAAAATTGTTTTTTTTAACCAAGGAAACTACCCAGCTTTTAAAGAAAGCTAATATCCAAACTTACGAAACATATATCGACTACAAAAGGCTGGGAAACCAGCTTACAAGGAACGGCCAGCTAGAACACCAAAGGACTAAAGCCAAACACACTGATAATAAATGACAACCGAAATATCAACTACAACAGGAACGCTAATCGCAGACAAAGCTAAACTCCGTCCAACTTGCAAAATTCTCTCATCCAGTCTTCAATCGGCATCATCAGACCTTCAAGCCTCAGATGTTCCTCCTTTCTGATTAGAACTCGCCAGCAATGCAAACACGATATAAATTTGAACACAACTTCAGATAGTTGCTTACAAAAAATCTTCTCAATTGCCATCTTATTTCTGATTTTCCAAAACGTCTAGACCAAAACTGCACAAACTGAATAAACCAATATGCTAATTGTTACCACCGCAAACATCCAGCCAGCAAAGATAGAAATCACCAAGAGATTCTGGGCATCTCTTCCATCCAAAAACCTCCTTGATACAAGTCCAAGCGAATTTTGCAAGAAAACATTGGAAAATAACATGATTTGCATGCTCTCCCATCCCACAAAGAATACAATTAGCAACCCCTTTTCACTTCCTAATAATGAGTTGATCCGCCGTCTGAATCTTGTTTTGATAAGTCTACCAAAGGAAGATTTTCACTTTAAGCGGATTTTGGTTGAACAAAGCTTTTGCAATTTCCTACCAATAACAACCCCCCCCCCCCTCCCAAAACACCAAATGTCTGTATAAAGATTTTACTGTGATTTGATCCTTGTTATCAAAATACCAAACCATATTGCCTTTCTCATCATTAAGTTCAACCACATTTAGATAATCCTTAAGACTTCTCCACAGCTCTGCTTCCTCCCTCCCAAAAGTCATAACAAATTGAATGTGCCAAATCCCTCTCGCAAAACACTCTGCTACTTTAATGTCAAAATCTGAACAAATATTGTATAGCCGAGGAAATCTAATTTTTCAAAGGACAGACATCTAACCAAATATCATGCCAAAAGGAAATAGTCCTAGCATTACCTGTCTGGAAGGAAACCCCCCAATTGAACAAGGATTTTACCTTGTGGATAGATTTCTAGAACTGTGAGCTGCTATCACGCAAAGAATCGCTAAAATCACCCCTAGGGAAGTACTTTGCTTTTAAAATCCTAAACCAAATCTCATCATTAGCCATACTAAGCCCCTGTTTGTTTAGGCTTTTTGTCTGGCTTAAAAGCAAAAAAAGCCTAAGTTTAAACAAAAGGGTGGCTTTTTTATCTGGCTTATTAAAAGTTTAAGCCATTTTAAGCCTAAAAGCCATAAGCCAAGGGCCTTGTTTGTTTAGGCTTTTTGCCTGGCTTATAAGCAAAAAAGCCTAAGCCTAAACAAAGGGGTGGCTTTTTCATCCATCTTTTAAAAAAAGTGTTGGACCGAAAAGACGACTAGAGGGGGGGTGAATAGGAGCACGCTCACTTTTTCAACCAAGATCAGATTCAATCCAAATCTCACTCCAATAGCAATGTAAGCTATGAAGATCAATATACCAGTACAGCGGAAGACTAGTATTGAATCCAATCTAAACCCCGAAGCAAAACAACCAAAATCATCCGAAACTTAATTTCCAAGTGTAGGGCGGTCTGACCTCTGTGTAGGGCGGTCTGACCTCCAGCCTGATGAACAGTGAAATCAGCCCGAAAAACGAAGTTGCAAATAGGTCTAACTTTTGATCTACAACTCTAAACTTTATGAAACTTGGAACACACCTTCTCTAGGATGTTAGGAACCTATTGCAATCGAAGATCATGGAGATCCATGAAAAAGTTACGACCTTTTTCAGTTTGAGAGATGGATGGTTCAAAACCAAGTCAAAACGAAAACTAGATCCAAAAACTTGCTCGTGGGTGATTGATGATCAAGATGATCTTAGATGTGTTCCCACATGTCACAGCAAGCTAGATCATGTAAAGAAATCAATCAAAAACATGCGAATCAAAGAAAGACTCAAAATCACCAAATAGAGAGAAGAAAGGCAAAGAGACACATCTTTGATCAAACTTTCTTTGGATTGATTTGATAGGGTTTGGGTTTACAGCCACTCCATCAATGGAGGACAAAGCTCAATCCAAGAGCACGAAATCAAATGAAAACTCTCTAGAACCCTAACCTCCACTAATCCTCTCCCTAAGCCAAACTAGGGTTTCAACAATAATGAAAGGGTTGAAGGGGGTGCAGCTACCTCCCTCCTCTATTTATAGTGGAGACTTAGACCTTCTAGAAGCTTTAACTTAAATGGGCTCCCGTTAAGGCCCTACACAAACGGGTCAGACACGCACGCATTTTAAAGCGTCGTCTTCAACACCTCTTGACCTAAACCGCTTCTCTTTGCGTTGTCTTACGCCGCGGGTTGGCAAAAGGTCACCTGGGTGGTATTTGGTAAGATTACCAAAATACCCCTTCTTGGTCCTTCTCCGAAGATCGAGTCCATCTGCGCGAAGCACTTCGCATGCTCCGCCACGTGTAGGTTGATCAACGGCTCTCTCCATGTCGGCAAGTCTCTCCCATCCGGCTCCCACCGAAACCACCATGGCACTTGCACCGACTCCGCTACCGCTTGATCAAACCAATCGACCGAATCGTCTGTTCGGTCATCCTTGTCCATTCGCATCATACTTGAGTTCATTGACCTCACCCGCATCGCCGATCGCTCGACCTCGCTCTCCAAGCCTAGTCCCGATCATCCTCGCCGTTGACCGTCGTTGATCACCAAGCAACCTGCACAACAATAGACAAGCAAATCGAATCTGGGAACAAGCTCTTCACAACTTGACCCACGTTAGTCAAAACATGTATCATGCAACACATATGCACTGAAACTCATGACTTTGACCTAACTAACGAACAACGCCGCCACGAAGGCCGACGTTCAAGTGACAACCGGTCGACGCTTCTCGGGGCGGTCGACCGCCCGGCCTTGCCGGTCGGACCGCCAGCCATAGACCGGTCCGACCGCCCGAAAGGATTTAGCCGATTTTCAACCCCTGAAAATCCGAAACCTACTGGAAACTTTAAACCAATAGAACTTTTGACTGGAGACTCCAAAAATTATGGGACCAAGAGCAATGGGATCCCCTCACTTGCCTACACCCTCTATTTTTGGCCCAGCCTGTTCTGACCATTTTTGGTCACGGCCGGTCTGACCGCCGCACATGGCCGGTCTGACCGATTTGTGACCGGTCGGACCACCATGCTATGGCCGGTCGGACCGCCCCTGTCCAGAATGCCTGAATAGTTCTGAAACTTTGTCGAAAACCCGTGAAACAACAAACCGTTAACGCCATTGCCAATTGTCACATCATCCTAAGATCTGGAGCATATCCCCATGATATCCACAATCTCCCCCTTGATGTACACATTGGCAATAATCCAAAAAATGTAATTTGGAGGTTTGAAAAGTAAAATACTTTCGTTTTCGCACAAAGGCACAACTTAGTCCATAAGCAAGAGAAAGCAATGGAAATGACCAAGCTGGCATCAGAATAGCATAGGCATGTGAGATAAGGCAAAAGTAAGCATAAAAACTTTGATTTCCAGAAAAAAGTCAAAAATCTCACTTAAGGTATATATGAAAGAACAATTGTTCAATTGACCCTTGATCATTGTGAGGAGTAATAAATGCAATTCAAGTTCAGAAGAGTCAATAAGACAATAAGAATGCAATTCAAAAACTCCCCCTCACTATGATCCTCGGATTTCAGAAAATTTCAAATTCTCCAACTTTCTCCCCTTTGTATAATCTTCTCCCCAACATTGAAATATCTTCTCCCCCTTTGACAATGGAGTCATCAAGGAATCACGCCTTCCTCTCATCCAGAGATAACAATTGCAGAATGAAGAAAGAAGCAAAAAGAAGAAGTATGCATGAAGTGCAATGGAGTGGCTTCATTTTTGTATTTTTTAATTTTTGATTACAAGAAGTTTTGGAGATTACCCAAAAGAGCTAGCCAGCATTTTTAATATTGCACAAACAACATATCAAGCCTGACAGTGCTAGCAAGATCATGGTAAGACATATATATCAAAGCTAAGCACAAAAGCTCAAAAGTAAAGTAATAGATTTGATCAATTTAAGCAAAGCTTCAAATTCAGCAAGTTCATTAACAGGGATCCTAAAATGAAATTGGCCATGTCAAAATGTCAAAGTGAGATCAAAGATCTAACAAAGACCACATTAAGAGTCAATTAGGTCCTGTATTGAATCATTTTGCTCAGTATTTCTCAAAAGCCCATTTGTCAACAGTTTTCTCATATGCATTGAATATTGAAGTTGACTAATGATCTAACTTAGTGACAAGATCCTGGACTAGGAGCCATCCACACACTCATCCTAAGCTTCGACCAGAAGTTGATTAAAGGTATATCTTAGTAAAGAAGATCCTGGACTAGGAGTGATGAGTCACGGCGGCCCGATCTTCTGATAGGTTCGATTTGGTTCGTCGTGAGGACGTTGACGCTTTGTGGCTTCCGACCAACAGATCGTCACCTCGCAATTCGCTACACCCGCACGCCTGTCGTTATCGACCACGCTTGCACGTGATCGACCTTACCACGAAGGTTATTGTTCCTGCAAGCAATCGAAGCAACTCACAAGAACAAGGTAGATGCAATCTGAATTGTATTGCGGATATGGATGAAGTTTACAAGTGGGGTTCCTCAAACCGATAATCGGCGAAACTGCAATTGGCAGAATAATCTAAGAAAACCCGCCGCTAAACTATGGCGGCTATCGATATATATAGGGAACGTGAGGAGATCGACCTAGGGTTGTGCGGCCGTGGGATGAAGCGTACACAACCTCGGACTCGACCTCGCCACGCTTACAAAGTCTTATTAGTTTCAAAGCGGTAACGCAAAGACCTTGTGTTGCGTATTTACGATCGAAGATCCGGTCGTGGATCGGCCCTAGGGTGGTCTTGAGGAGTCCATGCTATCTTTGGTCGTAGATTGTGTCCAACGAGTCTTGTGCTCGCTTTTACGCTCGTGAGATTGCTCCATTCGAATCAACTAGTCGTAGGTCTTCTTGTAGTGGTCGAGATCTGCGGAACTAGTCGTGGACCTTCTTGAACTGGTCGTAGGTCTTCTTGTAGTGGTCGAGACCTGCGAACTGTCGTGGACCTTCTTGAACCGATCGTAATCCTAGATTCCTGAGTACAAGTAAATCATCTCCATTAGGCAGCATCATAGAGTTATCAGATAATACACTCAGCCCTAGAAACGACTTTACCTGATCGATTAAGTGACGTGCTCTAGCTCTTGTCATAGGACCGTGTAGTTCAGCACCCAGATCTGGAGGGTCTTGTGTAGTGCGTGTATCCAAAGGAGGGATGTCCTCATCATACTCCCCCTCTTGAATTGGAGTCGTCCTCGACTCAAGCTCATCTTCTTCTCCCACGTATGGTTTCAAATATGAAATGTTAAATGTGGGGCTAACCCCAAAATCTGCAGGTAATTCTAATTGATATGCATTATCATTTATCTTCTTAATTATCATAAACGGTCCTTCAGCTCTAGGCATCAACTTTGATTTTCTTAATTCCAGAATAAATGCAGCACGCTTTCAGTCATATGCTCTATATTCTCTTTAGTGGTTTCATGTAACTTGAGAATAAATGCAGCACGCTTCTTAGCATCCAGATTAATTTTTTCAGAGGTCGGTAAAGGTAGTGAATCAATAGGAGCACGGGGGTTAAAACCATACACTAACTGAAATGGACTTACCTTGGTGGTGGAGTGTACTGACCTATTGTAAGCAAACTCAATATGCGGTAAACACTCTTCCCACATCTTCAAGTTCTTCTTTAAAACAGCCGGCAACATGGTGGATAACATGCGGTTGACAACCTCCGTTTGTCCATCAGTTTGGGGATGGCATGTAGTAGAGAACAGCAGCTTTGTCCCCAATTTATTCCAAAGTGATCTCCAAAAGTGGCTCAAAAACTTCGCATCACGATCGGAGAAATAGGAATTGGCCCTCCATGTAAGCCAATGATTTCCCCTGAAAAACAAATCAGCTATGTTTGTAGCATCATCGCTCTTGTGACAAGATATAAAATGTGCCATTTTAGAAAATCGATCCACTACTACAAATATACTATCTCTCCCCCTCTATGTCCTAGGCAATCCTAAAACAAAATCCATAGAAATATCCTCCCAAAGGGCGCTAGGAATAGGAAGAGGCATATAAAGTCCATGTGGAAGGAGACGGGACTTAGCTTTGTTGCATGTAGTGCAGCGAGCTACGTAGCGCTCGATATCACGCCTCATCTTTGGCCAAAAGAAGTGGGTGGCCAGCACATCTTCTCGTCTTCTTTGCTCCAAAATGCGCCATCAAACCTCCTCCATGTGCCTCTGTAACAACAAAAGACGAACAGAGTGGGGCCGAACGCATAGCTTGTTAGCACGATAGACCAAACCATCATTCACACATAGTTATTCCATGTCTTCCTCCTTTACAATGTTCAAGCACTTCCTTAAAGTCCAAATCGGTGACATATAAACTCTTAATGGCCTCCAAACCAAAAATCTTATGGTCAAGTTGAGATAACATGGTATAACGTCTAGAGAGCGCATCAAGAATCACATTATCCTTACCTTTCTTATGCTTTATAACATATGGGAATGACTCGATAAATTCTACCCGCTTAGCATGTCGTTTATTCAGTTTAGCTTGACTTCTAATATGTTTTAGCGATTCATGATCCGAATGTATAACAAATTCTTTGGGCCATAGATAATGTTTGCCAAGTTTGAAGCACTCGAACTAAAGCATACAATTCCTTATCATAGGTGGAATAATTCAAACTAGGCCCATTTAGTTTTTCGCTGAAATATGCAACTGGTTTACCTTCTTGAATCAATACACCACCTATCCCAATCCCACTAGCATCACATTCAATTTCAAAAGTCTTACCAAAATCAGGGAGTTGGAGTAGGGGTGCTTGGGTGAGCTTCTCTTTCAACAAGTTGAATGACTTCTCTTGTGCAGGTCCCCATTGGAAAGGCACTCCTTTCTTTGTCAATTCATTCAATGGTGCGGTAATGGTGCTGAAATCCCGCACAAAGCGCCGATAGAATCCAGCAAGGCCATGGAAGCTCCGCACTTGTGACATGGTAGTAGGCGTCGGCCATCTTTGGATGGCTACAATCTTTGTCTCATCCACCTCAATGCCCTGTGGTGTCACAACATAACCAAGAAATGCAACTCGATCGGTGCAAAAGGTGCACTTCTCGAAGTTACCAAACAAACGTGCATCTCTCAAAGTGTAGGACCGGAAAGGCGACTAGGGGGGGGGGGTGAATAGGCGCTTTCAAAACTTTCTCGCCTAACTCAAAACCAACACGAACTTTACTCCTTTAGCTATGAAAGCTAAGAAGTTCAGTGAGCACACAACGGAAGCCTTGTGTTGAATTTAATAAACCCCTCAAGCACACGACACAAAAAAAAGAAAAGAACTCAATGTTCTTCACTGGGCACGGGCGGTCTGACCGGCTACCACGGGCGGTCGGACCGACGGTCAAGCAGCGATCTGACCGGCAACAAACCAGCGGTCGGACCGGTGGACAGCGGTTCGACCCGGCAAACCAGCGGTCTGAATACACGGGCGGTCGAACCGCCGTTGAAAGGCCGGTCGGACCGGTAGAGTCCAAGATCTTGAAAAACTCCACCCAAATCCAAAACGAAATTTGATCCAACTTTTGATTCAACCAATAAAACTTGACCAAATTTCTAGCACACCTTCCTAATGATATTTGAGATCTATTTCTAGCGACGATTCGTCAGATCCACTTCGCAGAATCGATCTCTTGAGATTTTACCAAAAAGGTGCACAAACCCTAGAAGAGAGAAAATCTTGATTCAAGACTTGCTTGTGGAGGTTTGATGATCTAGATGACTCTAGAAGTAATCCCACACATCAAAGCAAGAAAGAGTAGGCCAAGAGACCAAGTATGAACCTTTGAATCAAGGAAGCACCAAAAACATCCAAAAGAGAGAAGAACACAAAGGGAGCAAATGATCTTTCAATTAAGCATCACAAGATTGTTCATTCACAATAGATGCTTACAAAGCCTCTCCACCAAGGAGGGCAAGAGCTCAACAAGGAGCACACTCCAAACCCTAGTTCTCCTCTCCTCCAAACCCTAGAAAAAGGAAGAAGGGGGCTAAATGAATGCTTGCTTAGGTTTTCCACCTCTCCCCTTCCTATTTATACTAGAGAGCTAGGGTTTCCTTTTTGGGTCTCTTACACATGGGACCCACACACAACTAACTCTTGAAGCAATCGCCTGCTTCACCACGTGTAGGTTGATCAGCGGTTCTCATCGACGCCAAGCCTCTCTTGTCCGAATCCCATCGGAACCTCCCGAGACTCGCACCGATATCTCGCACTTTGATCCAACCAAATGCTTCAACCACCGTTCGATCCATCTTGTCCATCTGCACCATGCTTGAGTCACACAACCTCACCCGGTATCCCTGACCGTTCTGGACCTCAGCTCTCCAAGCGTAGTCCCGATCCACTCACCGTTGACGTCGTTGACCTGCAAGCCACCTGCACGACAATAGACAAACAAACCGCTTCGGGAACAAGTTCTTCACAACTTGACCCACGTCGATTCCATGCGATATACATCAATAAAGCATTGAAGTTCATAGAATAACACACTCAGAACAAACTCAATACAACACTTGGCTCACCTCCAAGTGACTGCCGGTCTGACCGCCCCACAGGGCCGGTCCGACCGATCCCACAACGGCGGTCGGACCGGTCCAAAGGACTTAGCCAAAATTCAAGCGAGAAATTCCGAAACCTTCTGGAAATTTCAATCGAATAGAACTTTTGACTGGGAGCTCCAAAAATGATGGGACCACATCCAGGAGACTCCCCTCACTTGCCTACACAACCTATTTTTGGCTCAGCTCCAAAAACCAAACTTAGGTCGGTAGGTCCGACCGCCACCACGGCCGGTCCGAGCCAGTCCCACCCAGGCGATCCGACCCCCACACCACCGGTCGGACCGCTGTGTCCGACAAAGAAGAAGCAAACCCCGAAAACGCGAGATTTTGCAAACCAATAACGCCATTGCCAATTGACTCATCATCCTGAGATCGTGCACATATCCTCACGATATCCACACAAAGCATTAAAAGCAAGACGTATATGATTTAAGTGTTGCTCATGTGACTTGCTATAAATCAAGATATCATCAAAGTAAACCACCACAAATTTTCCAATGAAAGGACGTAAAACCTCGTTCTTCCTTTCTACAACACCATTCTGCTGAGGAACTCTAGGAGAAGAAAACTGATGCTCAATTCCCTTACCAGCGGAGACGGTAGAAAAAGAAGAATTCTTGAACTCATCCCATTGTCACTCTAATGGCTCTCAAAGCTCCGGTATATCAACAACAATTCTAAGGACCAAATCTCTAAAGAATCCAAATGCTTCGTCCTTAGAAGCAAGAAAATAAACCCATGAATACCTGGAGTAATCATCCACAACCACCAAAGACATACCATTTGCCACCAATGATGAACTCTAGAAGGACCAATCAGATCTAAGTGAAGAAGTCGACTGTCCATCAGTCATTACCAAAGTAAGAGGTGGGTGGGAAGCGGACACCATCTTACCATGTCTACAGGTGAGCACACAAGATCTCTAATGACCTTTAGCCCAGGCAAACCTCTAATCAAGTCCTTGCAACTGACTCTAGACAAATGATCAAAACCTATATGCCCAAGTCTACGATGCCACAAAACAAGGTCATGAGAATCAGAGGCTACCAGACACCTAGGACTGGAAACAGAAGAAATACTGAAATTTGCACAGAAGATCTTCTCAAATCTGGAGATCTCAAAAACAAGCTCACCTGAGGAATCTAGAACTCTACACTCACCTCTCTTAAACCTCACTTCTAGACCCTCATCAAGCAGCTGAGAAACAGATAGAAGATTATACCTCAGCTTACTTACCAAAGCGACGTCTTTTAGCATAAACTTGTCGTTGACGCCAAGCAAAGCCCTTTGCGATCCACGGTCCCAGAGAAGCATCCCCAAATGTAATCAATTCATTGCCGGATGCACGTGTGAGGAGGAGAACCATCTAGAATCTCGGTCATATGTCGAGAACAACCGAGTCAACAAGCGACTTGTCCTCCTTCCTCGCACGACGGACCTAAAAGGCACAATCAGAAAACATCCGTGTCTCAAGATCAAGTTAGTGATAAATGAACGAGGAATCCAGTACTGAGAAGCACGATGTCTGGGAGCAGCAGTAGAAATAGCTGAAACATGATCAGGAACAAAATCATAAGGATGCACATGAGAATCACCTAGACCTCTCCGAAACGATCTACCAAAAGATCGATACTCCCCCTGTCTAGGTGCTACCCGGTGTCTCTCCTCACGATGTCCTAATCCAACATGCTGCCTAGACCCACCAAAAGAGTCTACAAAGTTCTCTACAAATCTAGGCCTATGTGTGGTGCGATAAACAGGCTGCCTAGCTCTAGAGACTACATCTGGAGAAGGGACTCCTCTAATGGATCTTAGGACGCTCATCCTCTCTTTTCTCTCAAGTTTTGCTCTCCGGAAGCAGAACTCAACAGTATGGCCTTCTTTCTTGCGTAAGGTGCAATGGTCTGGACCTTTTGAGGGTGCATGCAGAATGAGTGAAAGCACCTTTCTTGCCGTAAAGAGTTTGAGCAAAACCACCGGTTTGAAAACAACCCGGATGGCTTAGGAGGTTCTAGCTCAAACAAACCATTCTTCACAACTCTAGCAATCTTAGGTGGGTTTTTCTTGGAATGCTCTAGGGGGTTGAAACCTAGACCACTATTTTTCACGCTCACCTTGGATTGATCAAGAATCATGTTGAGTTTCTTTTCCCACTTGAAAATTTCTCAAGAGTCACCTTGAGGTAATCATTCTCTTTCATTAACTCCTCACATCTAGTACACATGCTAGACTTGATTACCTCATTGCGCTTGCTCTTAAGAAGGGCCACTTCCACTTTGAAGGCCTCACAAGACACACAATAGGATTCCTGAATCCTACTCAACTGCTCCTTAAACTTGACTCTAAAAGCCTCTTGTATCGACTAACCATGGTTTCAACTTGACATTCAAAACACAAGAGTTAGAATCAATAACCTTTTTAGAAGCAGTAAAAGACATGGATCTTTCAATTTTAGCCTTTTCTTCCAGGGTCTTGTTTAATGCTTCAATCTCAATTGTAAGCTTGGGACAATTTTCACAAGATGCAACTCTAGAGTAAATCAATGTTTCACATCTCTTGCATCTTAATCCTATTATCCTTACAATGAGAGCATGTGTGACTAGCATCAAACTTTTGCAATTCTTTTAAGGAACTATCCAATTTTAATTCTAGCAAAGCACAATTAGAGCAAGTTAAAGGGATAGCTTCCATGGCGATCGCATCAAGAGGAATGACATCTAAACAAGCGATCTAGACTTGAAAGATTCTAGTTCATCGAGAGCATCTTTTAGTTGATTTGTGACAGAGGAATGAGCAGATTTCAAGCTTGTCAAATCTTTAAGCAAGCTAGTGCAGAATCACAAATATCGCCAGGATTGATAGATTTAAGCCTAACAACTTCAAGATTCAAATTATCAATCATAATGTCACGCTTCCTAATCATTTTTACTTGCTTATGCAATTTACATTCAGCAAGCACCAAAGCCCTTTCATATCGGCAATAGAAGGGCATACCTCATCGGATCACCGAAAGGATCCTCATTGTTGGAGGAGTCGCTATCGTGGTTTGTTCTTGGCCATGAAACACATGCCGGTGAAGTCATGCGCCTTCTTCTTGCCACGAGAATCACTCTCGTCGTCCTCCGTTTCCGAGTCCACATCGCTCATATTTACATTCTCAAGAGCGGCAAGGACCCGGCTGACAAACTTTCGATAGTTTGTCTTCTTGGGTTTTGCATCCCTCTCTTGGGGATGTCTTCGTGTCTCCTTCTCCTCCTTGCCCTTTAGCTTGGGGCACCTGGAGCGAATGTGGTTTGGCTCACCACATTCGAAGCACGTGATAGGTCCACTCCTCCTATTTCTCACCTTGTTGTACGCTCTTGTGAATTTGGTGGAAAGGAGAGCTAAGTCATCCTCGGGCAATTTCTCAAGTTGCTCATCACTCAAAGAATGTAAAGCAGATAATGAAAAGCCAGATGAGCTACAATCAAGAGAATCAGAAGAGCAACCCTTGAATTTATCGACCACTAAAGCCATCGACTCTGTCTTGGGAAGACGCGAGATAAAGTCAATCTCATGCGTCTTCAACCTCGAGTAGAGCTTATCCATGGTAAGCTCACTCATGACAGTGTTGTCATTGATGGAAGTGATCTTCATACCCCAGACCTTCACATCAAGAGCACCTGGAGTGGCGTGCATTTTCGACTCGAGAAAATACCAAGTCAACAAATACGGAGATCATGAAGAATTTTAGAGAATCTCCCCACGGCTCATCCAAAGACTCACCGTGCCTTTGTTCGATCTTCGAGTAAACCTTTTGAGTGGTTCTCGTCTCACTTCCTTGATCGCAGATGGACCCTTCGTGATAATCACAAAGTGTCCGCCAGATCTCGTGAGCAGACCGCAAGTGAGCAACACGCTCAAACTCAGATCGACTAAGGCCTTGGATCAAATAATTCCGAGCCTTCTTGCTTGGCCTCCACATCTGGAGTGATCGTATCGTCATCGGTGGCACGACATAAGGGTTTTTCACCTTTAGCCAAATAGCGTGCCCTTGAGCCTCGATATATGCTTGCATACGAGCCTTCCAAATGCAAAGTCAACTCCTCAAAAATATGTGGCTTGGTTGAGTACTTGTCGGTCCCATGGCTCCAAAGACCGGTTAAGATCTATAGAAAAGAGATAACCGGCTCTGATATCACTTGTAGGACCGGAAAGGCGACTAGGGGGGGGGGTGAATAGGCGCTTTCAAAACTTTCTCGCCTAACTCAAAACCAACACGAACTTTACTCCTTTAGCTATGAAAGCTAAGAAGTTCAGTGAGCACACAACGGAAGCCTTGTGTTGAATTTGATAAACCCCTCAAGCACACGACACAAAAAAAAGAAAAGAACTCAATGTTCTTCACTGGGCACGGGCGGTCTGACCGGCTACCACGGGCGGTCGGACCGACGGTCAAGCAAATGATCCGACGGCAACAAACCAGCGGTCGGACGGTGGACGCGGTTCAACCCGCAAACCAATGATCGAATACACGGGCGGTCGAACCGCCGTTGAAAGGCCGGTCGGACCGGTAGAGTCCAGTACTGAAAAACTCCACCCAAATCCAAAACGAAATTTGATCCAACTTTTGATTCAACCAATAAAACTTGACCAAATTTCTAGCACACCTTCCTAATGATATTTGAGATCTATTTCTAGCGACGATTAAATCACGATCCACTTCGAGAATCGATCTCTTGAGATTTTACCAAAAGGTGCACAAACCCTAGAAGAGAGAAAATCTTGATTCAAGACTTGCTTGTGGAGGTTTGATGATCTAGATGACTCTAGAAGTAATCCCACACATCAAAGCAAGAAAGAGTATGCCAAGAGACCAAGTATGAACCTTTGAATCAAGGAAGCACCAAAACATCCAAAAGAGAGAAGAACACAAAGGAGCAAATGATCTTTCAATTAAGCATCACAAGATTGTTCATTCACAATAGATGCTTACAAAGCCTCTCCACCAAGGAGGGCAAGAGCTCAACAAGGAGCACACTCCAAACCCTAGTTCTCCTCTCCTCCAAACCCTAGAAAAAGGAAGAAGGGGGCTAAATGAATGCTTGCTTAGGTTTTCCACCTCTCCCTTCCTATTTATACTAGAGAGCTAGGGTTTCCCTTTTGGGTCTCTTACACATGGGACCCACACACAACTAACTCTTGAAGCAATCGCTGCTTCACCACGTGTAGGTTGATCACGGTTCTCATCGGCGCCAAGCCTCTCTTGTCCGAATCCCATCGAACCTCCCGAGACTCGCACCGATATCCGCACCGCCGATCCAACCAAATTGCTTGAACCACCGTTCGATCCATCTTGTCCATCTGCACCATGCTTGAGTCACACAACCTCACCCAGTATCCACGACCGCTCGGACCTCGGCTCTCAAGCGTAGTCCCGATCCACTCACCGCTGACGTCGTTGACACGCAAGCCACCAAGCAACAATAGACAAACAAACCGCTTCCGGAACAAGTTCTTCACAACTTGACCCACGCTGATTCCGCAATGCGATATACATCAATAAAGCATTGAAGTTCATAGAATAACACACACGTAACAAACTCAATGCAACACTTGGCTCACCTCCAGTGATCGCGGTCCGATCGCCACGTGGGCGGTCCGACCGATTCATGCTTGTCGGACCGCTCCCACAACGGCAACGGTCGGACGGTCCAAAGGACTTAGCCAAAATTCAAGCGAGAAATTCAAACCTTCCGAAATTTCAATCGAATAGAACTTTTGACTCGAGCTCCAAAATGATGGGACCACATCCGGAGAGACTCCTCACTTGCCTACACAACCTATTTTTGGCTCGGCTCAAAAACCAAACTTAGGTCAGCCGGTCCGACCGCCACCACGGCCGTCCGATCAGTCCCACAGGCGGTCGACCGCCCACACCACCGGTCAGACCGCCTGTGGTCTGACAGCAAGAAGCAAACCCCGAAAACGCGAGATTTTGCAAACCAATAACGCCATTGCCAATTGACTCATCATCCTGAGATCGTGCACATATCCTCACGATATCCACACAAAGCATTAAAAACAGCACGTATATGATTTAAGTGTTGCTCATGTGACTTGCTATAAATCAAGATATCATCAAAGTAAACCACCACAAATTTTCCAATGAAAGGACGTAAAACCTCGTTCATCAAACGCATAAAAGTACTAGGTGCATTAGTTAGACCGAAAGGCATCACTAACCACTCATATAATCCGAACTTAGTTTTAAAAGAAGTTTTCCATTCATCTCCTAATTTCATTCTAATCTGGTGGTAACCACTCCGCAAGTCAATGTTTGTGAAAATAATAGAACCACTCAATTCATCTAGCATGTCGTCTAGCCTTGGGATAGGATGACGATACCTTATAGTAATGTTATTAATGGCTCTGCAATCAACACACATACGCAACTACCGTCTTTCTTAGGAACCAAAAGAATGGAACAAAGACAAGGACTAAGGCTTTCTCTTACGCACTACGGTCCAAAAGATCTTGGACTTGTCGCTGAATTTCCTTAGTTTCCTCTGGATTGGTCCTATATGCAGCACGGTTTGGCAAAGTCGCTCCTGGGATCAAATCAATTTGATGCTCAATTCCTCGAATAGGTGGTAATCCCGGGTACCTCGCTTGAAATACATCCACATACTCCTGCAAAAGGTTAGCAACAGTAGGAGGCAAAGAGCTAGCTATGTCCTCAAGCGAATATAAGGCATTTTTGCATATCAAAGCATAGCATGCAGCTCATTATTACAAATTTCGGTAAGTTCAGATTTAGTGGTAATCATAACACATCCCTTCAATTTAATTCCCTCGGACTTAGGACTAGACGCCACTTTCTCCCTTTTGGGTGGGAAAACACGTTTTGCTACTTACTGATTTTCAGAATCATGCTTATCGGTGTTTCTTTTATTTTTAGCGCGCTCTTCTTCATCTTTCAGAATCTCAGCTGGTGTCAAAGGCAACAACTTAATCTTCTTACCCTTATGTGAAAATGAGTAGGTATTAGCTATACCATGGTGCAAAACATCATTGTCATATATCCAAGGTCTACCGAGCAACAAAGAGCATGCTTGCATAGGCACGATATCAAAGTCAGAACTATCTTTGTAATTACCTGCCAAAAATTGCACTTTCACAACTTTGTGTACCTTTAATTTACCACACGAATTGAACCATTGGATGTAGTAGGGACGTGGGTGTGGTTGTGTGGTCAAGCAAGCTTCTCGACCATCTCGGAGCTTGCAAGGTTGTTGCAGCTCTCTCCATCAATGATGACTCTGCAGGCTCTGTCCTTCACGAGAAATCTGGTCTGAAACAAGTTGTGCCGTTGATTTTGCTCCGCTCTCTCCACTTGTGCGCCAAAGACTCGTTGCAAACAAGGCTCACATGATACTCGGTGTCAACAATGACTACTTGTTCCTCTACATCATCGACATCACTTTTCTATCTCATCTCCTCCACTGCAATGTTAGCTGCAAGTATATATTCGTCCTCAATATCACTAGTACTTACATAACCACCGTCTTTGGTGGCAAGGTATGCTCGCTGACTGGGGCAGTCCCTCATGACGTGCCCCATTCCCTTGCAACGGTGGCACACAATCCCAGTGGTACGACCAGTGGAAGCAACCGATGAAGAACTCTTGGCTGGTGCCTGCACACTAGTAACTTTACTTACCTCGGGTGCATGTGATGTGGTCGGAGGTGCTTC
The DNA here is from genome assembly GCA_036346395.1 of Hsuehochloa calcarea. Taxonomy (NCBI): domain Eukaryota; kingdom Viridiplantae; phylum Streptophyta; class Magnoliopsida; order Poales; family Poaceae; genus Hsuehochloa; species Hsuehochloa calcarea. The sequence continues at coordinate 26,835,813 of CM070611.1, read as the reverse complement.
TGAGCAGCCCTACTCGTGGAGGGGGCAGCAGATCGTGTAGTGAAGGTGGGGCTGTTTTGGCTTGCCCGACAGACCGGTCGTGGTGTAGACATGCTCCCAAAGTTATTCCTTGGCCTCTGTTGTCGTCCCTGCAATTCCTTTTCTGCCAAACATGCAAGTTGGAATAATCTAGGGACGCTATCGTATTCTTTGTAATCCACTATATCCTGAATTTCACGTCTTAATCCTCCATAAAAACGTGCCATCGCAGCTTCTTCATCCTCAATAATATCACAACGCAACATGCTAATTTGTAGCTCCTGATAATATTCTTCTACGGATCTATTACCTTGATTTAAGCGCTGCAATTTATTACGCAAATCACGTTTAAAAGAAGGTGAGACAAATCTGTTACGCATAGTAACCTTTAAGCCATCCCACGTAGTAGGCGCTAATCCTTCGGTGCATACCCTATTCCACCAAATGATGGCAAAGTTTTTAAATTCACTTGTGGCTTGCCTAACTCTATGCACTTCGGGAACTAAGTGAGCATTCAATTTCTGTTCTACCGTCATCTCCCAATCTAGATATGTTTCAGCATCATAAGCACCCGCAAAAGATGGTATAGAGAACTTAACTTTACCATATGGATCATCATTAACACGCGCATTATGTTGCTGAACATTATTACCTCTCATACCTTGACAGTTGAAGTTCGGTCGGTTCCGTTGTCGTGCATCAAAGGCATCGTGGTCGTGCATCTCATTATCATTATCAAACTCATGGTCATGGGCTGCACCCTGAGGTTCCACACGACCAACGTTTGGTGGTCGGTTCACCATTCTTTCGAGGCGTGTAGTGAGTGCCGCAATACTATCTTTAATTGAGCGTTGTAATGTGATCGTGGTAGCTTGAAGCTTCCTGTCGATGTCCTCATTAACGGTAGTGCGTTGTCCATCCAATAGCGTCATGAGCTCTTCCCTCAAAACACACTCTTGCGCATCCAATCCTTCACCTGACATGGTTAGTAGGAGACAAAAGACAACACAAAGGTATTATCCCTATCACTATTAGGTGGTCGGAGGGTGGAATCACACACTCTCAAGCATCTTACCAAGCTCTTATGAGTTTCTTACCAAATTACAGCAGGTAGTCTAATCGGCGAAGGTGGGATGTACAATCAGGGCGGAGGCGAATGCGAGTATCCAATCTGAGGGTCGAAAGTATGTGGAGCTCGGACGGCAGTGTTTAGTAGCAAGGAATAGCAATAATGAAATCAGATTAGCAAAGCTGAACCAAAGCCCACAGTACTCGTCACAGTTGCTGGTCTAAAAGTGCCCCTAGCCCTAGCACAATACTGATCGAAACAAGGACTCGATATAAAGGAGTCCAAAGGATGCAAGGCTGGAATAGGTCGTAGACCAACTAGGGGTGGTCGAATTGCTTCTTCTTCTTTTCTTTTTTCACTTTTTGCTTCTTTTCTTTTCTTTTGCACTTTTTGCTTCCTCTTTTTTTTTGCAAATGTGACCCAAGCCAAAAATTCTTCTGTTACCTTTTCTGGATCCGATGAGGTGATTGGGTCACAAACTTTTTCCGGAGAGCAGGGGTAAATAGGTAATTAAAAGATTCTCTCTCTCTCTGAACTTGGGCTAGTTCTGTTGCGGCTACGGAATCCGACCAGGGGATCGAATCCGACCAGGTGGTAGTTCCTGAGTGGATGGTAGAATGGGTGTTGCTCGAAGAGGTGGTCGGATCCGAGTAGATGTTCGATTCCGACCGGATGGTAAATCCGGCGGGTGGTCGAATGGGTGTCGCTCGAAAAAGGAGGTCGTGCGTCCAGGATGGATGGTGGCACGGCGGCGACGGTGCTGACTAAAGACCAAGAATGCTACTCTAAACCAACAACAAAGACACCGACGATGGACTCGAACTCAACAATGCGAAAATTGAAAACAAAATTGCGAAAGGCACAAAGTGGTTTGGACAGCGGAATAATTACGATCTAAAACTTTTTGTAGGGCAGTTTTTCTGGACTCTAGGTGAGGGAGCACAACTAACAAAAGGGGATAAACGAAATTACCTAACGGGCAACCTTTGCTCTGATACCACTTGATGAGTCACGGCGGCCCGATCTTCCGATAGGTTCGATTTGGTTAAATCGTGGCGACGTTGGCGCTTTGAGGCTTCCGACCAGCGGATCGTCACCTCGCAATTCGCTACACCCGCTTGCGCTGTCGTTATCGACCACGCTTGCACGTGATCGACCTTACCACGAAGGTTATTGTTCCTGCAAGCAATCGAAGCAACTCACAAGAACAAGGTAGATGCAATCTGAATTGTATTGCGGATACGGATGAAGTTTACAAGTGGGGTTCCTCAAACCGATAATCGGCGAAACTGCAATTGGCAGAATAATCTAAGAAAAATCTACCTCTAAACTATGGCGGCTACTGTATATATCATTTCAAAAAGAACAATAAAAGATCAAAAGAATAAGGAAAGATCAGAAAAGATCAAACTCCCCCTCAAACCAACCCATAGGGATAAATTACCCCTAACTCGCTTCTCAAGGTGGCAAACCTAGTTGGGTCTAAAGGTTTGGTGAGGATATCAGCCAGTTGTGCCTCGAACTCCACGAAGTGCAGCACAATATCACCCTTCTCGATATGGTCTCTAAGGAAGTGATAGCGAATGTCTATGTGCTTGGTCCTAGAGTGTTGCACAGGGTTCTTAGCAATGTTAATAGCAGAAGTGTTATCACAGAAAAGAGGAACACTAGCAAAATTTAACCCATAGTCCTTAAGAGTGGATACCATCCACAAAATCGACTACAAAGAACTAGCAAAGCTACATATTGACCTCGTGATGGGTTGTGCAATGAAGAACGCTTCCTAGAAGACCAAGAAACAAGAGAAGTGCCTAGGAAGTGACAAGTGCCCGAGGTACTCTTCCTATCAAGCCGACGACCCATAAAATCGAATCGAAAACCCCGAATAGACAAAGAAAAAGAGCAGGAGTACCAAATGCCATACTGGATGGTAGAGTGTAAATACCTGAATATGCATTTAACTGCTTGGCGATGGGAAGTTCTCGGAGACGCCTGAAACCTCTAGCAGAGGCAGACTGTGAAGTGGATGTCCGGTCTTGATGCCGTCAGTACGGAGGAGCCGATCATCTTTGCGGTACTCGCGTTGATCCACGGCTTCTCCTTCCTCATCTGGATCCAAAGCGATCGAAATCGCCATGGGAGTGGCGATCGGCTACGATCACCCATGTCGAAGCGTTTGAGCAGATCCTTAGTATACTTCGTCTGATGGATGAAGATCCCTTCCTTACATTGCTTGATTTGAAGCCCTAGAAAGTAATTGAGCTCTCCCATCATGCTCATCTCAAATTCCCTGGATATAGTCTCAGAAAAGCTGGAAACAGGAGCATGAGAAGAACCACCAAAGATAATATCATCAACGTAAATCTGAGTAAGTAGGAAGTCATTGCCACGCCTAAGAATGAACAAGGTCATGTCTACCTTACCCATCTCAAAATCATTCTTAAGCAGGAAAGTCTTAAGTATATCATACCAGGCTCTAGGGGCTTGTTTAAGACCATACAAGGCTTTGGATAGCTTGAAGACATGATGTGGGTTCCTGGGATTCTCAAAGCCTGGGGGTTGCCTAACAGAGCACCTAGGACAAACAGTAGAGCTCGCAATAATACCTCCATGAGAACTAACCAACACTAATTGAGAAATCCACTGCATACTCAACTTCGCTCTCCTAGCAAACGTCGTCGAGACAAACGAAAAGGTAGCCCCTGAATCAAAAAGGACTAAAGCATCAAACGAATCCAAAAGCAAAGTACCTGTCACCACGTCAGGACGACCCGCGGACTCCGCTGTGGGCATGGCGTACACTCCAGGTGGCGCCATGGCGAAAGAAGACGATCTTAAGGCGGCGAGCCCCAACAATCTGCTGTGGCGGTGCAGGTAAAGCCGGTCGTGTAACCTAAAGTGGTGTCGGAGGTGGCGGCTGCCAGTAGTACCCTACTGGAGGCACCCAAGCTGAAGGAAGTGGCAGCGTAGGAGGAGCAGCCATCATCTGGAAAGATCCTCGCGCAGGACCCACTGAAGAAGAAGATGGCACAGGCTCCCACTTGATCACGCTAGCGGGGTTCTGGCGACACACCCGCTCCTTGTGACCCGATCGGCCACACCGACAGCAATCTCCGTCCCAAGAGCACTTTCAGCCTTGTGTCCATCACCGCACTTAAAGCAAAGCATGCCACGCAGGGCAGACGAAGAGCCGGAGTACCTGCAAAAGGACGAGGCGACGAAGAAGGGAACGGCCTCGAGTGCTTAGACTTGGAGGACTGCGGTCCTCCCTTGAATTTCTTGAAAGCGGGTCACTGAACAGACCCACTTCCCTCACTAGAGCTCCTCTTCTGGTCACCACCAGAAGCTACCATCCACGAGGCTTGTCGCCTTTGTGAGTGCATCTCCAACTCCATGCCCTAGCTTGCTCCACAACAGAGCTGTAGTCACGGAGTGGAGTAGCTCCCAACACATGCCGGTACTCAGAATTGAGTTCCCGACGGAACCTTTTGGCTTTCTGAAGATCATCGTTCGCTACCGAAGGGACAAAGCAAACTAAGTTGTTGAACTCAGCCTCATACTCAGCAATGGACCTCTTCCCCTGAGCAAAGGTCGTCAAGGCACCTCCATCTTCTCAACAAAAGAGTAGGGGTAGAACTTTTTCTTGAACTGATCAACAAAGTCCTCCCAAGTGACTGGACCTTGAGTGGCGGTCCTCGAAGACAACACGCCCTCCCACCAAATGTCTGCTTGCCCCTTCAGCTGAAAGGCCACAAAGCGGACCCTCTGATGTGAAGACATCTCTAAAGCTCCAAACTGCCTCTCCATATAGCGCAACCAGTCGGCTGCCTGGACCGGTGTGCCCGACCCGTCAAACGGATCCAACCTCAACCCCATCCACTCTCGAAGTGTCATCCGCGCCTCAGGAACCGGTGGAGGTGCGACAGGAGCAACAACAGATGCCGCGAAGAATAAAGGTGCGCCACGCTGTTGACGAAGAGCACGTATCTCTCCCACCAACTCTCTCAGCAAAGCGGGGGTCTCATCCTGGACCCCAACCGGAGGCGGGTCAACAGCAACCCCCTCAGCTACTGACTCATCTGCTACAGGAGGTGGCTCCACGGACCCTCGCCCGCGGCCCCGACCTCCACGACCGCGGCCACCACGACCACGTCCTCTACCCCTCGGCATAGCTATCAACCACAATCAACAATACACAATTAGTTCAAAGGTCAAAATAAAATCATGCATCAATAAACAACATAACGAAAGCGTAAAAACTATATTCGTACCTCTCTCTAACCTACTGTGCACTAGTGTGTCAAATTTTAGGTTAGTTAACCATTAGCAAATTTTAGTTGATTTACTAAACTAAAACAAATTTTAACAATTTTAGTTTGCCTATATTGTTAATCTATTCACCACGGACTTAAAGCCCACTCTGATACCAACTGTAACACCCCAGCCCAACGCTGAGCCTGGAATGCCACTAAACTACTCTCTAAACTAATAATTATTGACGAACTATAAAATTTCAGCAATAAAACATCAATGGACATATCCCTGGATCACAAAAGAGCATGCATAATTATGAATCAAGCAAGAGTAAATAAGCAAGGAGAAATATAACCAGGTAAGCAATCCAGGATAGCACCAACTACTGAATCCAAATCATTGAAATAAATAATCTAGTCCAAAATGTGACCTAAACTTTATTCAGGCTCTAACATGTCCAAGAGTAATCCAACATTGAATGAAAAGGTTCTTATGGCAAATGATCATGTGATTGAAGTATGGATCTAATCCATGTGCTCTACTCGCTCTCAGTCACGGCATCCTCGAAGATCACCTAAAGACAACAAAAGAGCAAGGGTGAGTCCACGACTCAGCAAACACATCAATATACAACGAACAATAATACATCAACAGCAATCAGTAACTTCATTATCATCACATGTACTTCTATTAATATCCTCATGCTGTTATCTTCTCTTTGTTTCACACCCATTATCTCATATATCAATGCAACTCTAATCTATATGTCCACATGGACTTCTTTCGCGTATACCAGTATAGCATGAGTGAATACTCGCGACAACATTCACTCTCAAGCCCGTTCCTCCACAAGGATCGGGGACCTCCTCCACTCCCGTGGAGTTGTGATCATTCATGATCACCTGCTCATATGCAAAGATGCTTACGTATGAAAAATGCAAACTCCATCATATACATCATATCCAACTTTACCTCATGATTGTCAACAAAGATATAACCATACCATTCCATTGTTTGCAATTAAATAAAATAAAAGCACAACAATAATGGTAATAGAAGATAAAGAAAACAGTGATCAATCATTGATCGCTGTCTACCATGCACTTGCCTTTACTAGTTGCGACGCACGATTTGACTAGAAGATGGCCACAAGCACAACGCCTCTCCTACATCAAGTATTCAAATTTCAATACAAGCTACAGCATCAAGAATAGCAATCAATCGACATTGCTCCTACCCGTCCCTAAACCTACCATGCTTCCCCGGTACCGAATAGTCACCCCTTGCTGTCCTGATACTAAAAAAAACGTAACTTTCGACTCAAAAGTCCGATCACAATAAACCACCCAGTTCTGGAATCTACATAAACTTCCCCACTTTTTATTAGATTACCATGACTTCTAATTAAACCATCTAACCCTCCATTTTTATCCCAGAAGACCGATCTGTTATCTTCTGGACAACGTATCTTACTAAATTCATAACTTTTGTTTTGCCCAACCAAAATTCGAGTTCTTGGATTCTACAGAACCCTTAGACAATTATCTACATCTTTCATGTAGATCAAAAACTCTAATTAGTCAAATTACTATTTTTAATCTATCGTCTACCAAAACAGCGCCGAAAGATGACAACCACAAAGACAGCAGTCTTCCAAAATTCATAACTTGAATTATACTTGTCCGATCGACATGTTTAAATATTCTATAGAAAGATATCGAAATTATCTACAATTAACTAGTAGATGATATTTCCAAAATCCGCCATTAAGGTACCCGAATAAATCGTACAACAGGACAGCAGACCAAAACTAATCTATTGATCGATATCTCCCTGACTATAAACATCATAATAATCTCCCTTACTATTCCAACAAATCATTCTAGTCTGCATGCATGTAATGCTACGGCCAACTAGTTAACTACTACTTAGCAATATCTAATTCATCTATTTCTATCCATTGTACAGTATGCACTTCTCTAATCACAACACTGATTCGGCCTAAAGCAATTAGCTAGTACCACTAATCACGTGCATGCATGCAAGAGTGGCACCTCCCATTGATTAGCTAGTCATAGCAGTAAACAAAAGAGGTAACCCCCGTTATTAATCATAGCAATGCAAGAAACCATGTAACAAAAAAACACAAAGTCGCACGCACCTACACAAACGGCCGGCCGAACAACCGGAGGCTTCCTCGCTGCAGCAACCAACGCAGGTTGTCTACGGCTAATTTCTTTTCCACACGCATACACAAGCGGCCAAGTGATCGGGACAGCCAATCCTAGATGAGCACAGGTGCTACACGCGGCGGCCAAGAGGCGTTGCGTCGGCCTCAACACACATGGGCAGGAGGCAACCAAGCCAACATGCGCACACTGACGTGCAGTCCCACCGGCGTCACGCGTAGGCCGAACGGCAGCTCCCGGCGAGGGTCTCCATGCGTCGAGTGAAAAACGAAAAAAAAAAGATGGCGATAATGGCTGGCGGCGCCCGGGTATTGGAAAAACCAAAGCGGCGGCTAGGTGGGAAAAATAGGAAGGAAAAAAAACTGCTAGGGTTGTTTTTCTCGAATCCACTCTCCCCACGATCCTTTTATATCTCGCACAGTCTGGCCCCTCCGCAAAACTCTAAATTATTTTATTTTCACGTATCTAATTTCTTTAATTACGCACAGGCCCTTAAGAGATTATTATTATTTATTTATTTATTTCAGAATATTACACCTAGCCTTGTTTCTAATCACAGAACCATCCTCATTTTGTTTGTTTTTGAACACCCAGCGGGTTCCTATAACATTATGACCACTAGGAGGTTCTACTAGGTTCCAGACCTTATTCCTCTCAAAATTCTCTAACTCCTCATGCATGGCATTGACCCAACTAGAATCAGATAAAGCATGTGATATATCGCGGGGTTCAAAAGAAGCTACAAAAGCAGAATGAGAATAGAGATTTGGATCATGATACCTGGAGCGAGTGACTCGCTCATGGAGATTACCTATCATCTGATCCGGAGGGTGCTGCCTTTGAATGTGAAGTGGCGCACCCAGAGAGGAAAGTACCTCTTCGACCTCCACAGGTACTGCTGATGATGAAGATGCAGCAGGTGCCTCAACTGAAGGCGAAGTAGTCACAGCAAGTTCTTGTGCTGGAAGAGGAGCGTCAATAGCAGCAGGTGGAAGAGTATCATCGAGTCTATCATCATCTTCCTCTACAAATATACTCTCTGTCACCTGTGTATCACCTGAAATATCTGATCTAGCTCCAGAGCTAGTCTCATCAAAAGTGACATTGCATGTCTCCTGAACCAGGTTAGTTTCAGCATTAAAAACTCAAAAACCCCTTGAATGCGTAGGATAACCCAGAAATAAACCATCAAAAGTTCTTGACTCAAATTTATCTAGGTTTCCTGTCTTGAGAATAAAACACTTGGATCCAAAGACTCGAAAGTGCGAGACAGAGGGTTTTCTACAAAACCGAAGCTCATAAGGAGTCTTGCCCAATGTGGATATCATGGGGATATGTTCCAGATCTTAGGATGATGTGACAATTGGCAATGGTGTTTACGGTTTGTCGTTTCACGAGTTTTCGACAAAGTTTCAGGCATTCCGGACAAGGGCGGTCCGACCAGCCATAGCATGGCGGTCCGACCGGTCCCAAATCGGTCGGACCGGCCATGTGCGGCGGTCGGACCGGCTGTGACCTAAAAGTGTTCAGAACTGGCTGGGCCAAAAATAGGTGTTGTAGGCAAGTGAGGGGATCGCAATGCACTTAGTCTCATGATTTTTGGAGTCTCCAGTAAGAAGTTCTATTCGATTTAATATTCCAGAAGCTTTCGGAATTTCAGGGCACGAATTTCGGCTAAGTCCCTGGTGGCAGTCCGACCGACTCACAGGGAGCGGTCAGACCGGCCAGAGGGGCGGTCCGACCGGCTCACATAGAGTGGTCGGACCGGTTTCTACTTGAACGTCAGCCAACTTCGTGGTGATGTTATTTTGTTAGGTCAAAGTCATTGGTATTGTGGCATATGGTTTGCATGATGCATGTTTTGACTAACATGGGTCAAGTTGTGATGAACTTATTCCCGAATTCGTATTTGCTTGTCTATGGTTGTGCAGGTTGCTTGGTGGTCAACGACGGTCAACGGCGAGGAGGATCGGGACTAGACTTGGAGAGTTGAGGTCCAGAATGATCGACGATGCTGGGTGAGGTCAATGGACTAAAGCGTGAAACAAGATGGACAAGGGTGACCTATTGGCAAATCCATGGAGCTTGGTGAAGCGGTTTAGGTCAAAAGGTTAAAGACGGCGCTTTACGAAGCGTGCGTATGTGACCCGTTTGTTAGTGGGCCTTAACGGGAGCCCAATTGAGTCAAACCCTAGAGAGTTCTAGGCCTCCACTATAAATAGGAGGAGGTGGTGGCTGCACCAATCGCTCTCGCTATTTTTCGCCTCTTTGTTGTTTCAAAATCCTAATTGGCTTAGGGGGAGTTGAGGTGGAGGCTAGGGTTTTTTATGGTTTGAGGTGAATTTCGTGATCTTGGATTGACCACTGATCCATGATGGTGTGGGTGTAATCCAGCAACGATCACGTTCTTAATCTATGCAAGGTTTGCTTGAGATAAGTCTCTTTTTGTTCTTGCTTTCAATTTCGTGATTTTAGGGCTTTCTTTGATCCGCGAGTTTGTGATTGATTCTTTCACGTGAATTAGCTTGCTGTGATATGTGTGAATCTATCTAAGATAATCTTGATCATCAAACACTCACGAACAAGCATTAGGATCAAGTTTTTGTTCTTGCCCGGTTTTAGACCCTCTGTTACTCAATTGACAACTGTTCAGGATCTATCCAAGAATTATCATTATATTCGATTTTAATAGGTCCTCAATAGCATATAGAAGGTGTGTGCAAAGTTTCGTGAAGTTTGGAGTTGAGAATCAAAAGTTAGACCTAATTGCAACTTCGTCATCGGGTTGTTTTACTGTTTCAGATCAGTTCTGGAGCCCGCCTGGTCGAACCGCCCCACACCAGCGGTCAGACCGATTTGGTACCGGTCAGACCACTTGTACAACAGCGGTCAGACCGGTCAGCCTCTGTTAGTTTTGATTTTTGCTGATTTTTGTCGCATTTCTTAGGTTTTTAATTGGATTCAATACTAGTCTTCCGCTGTACTGGTATATTGATCTTCATAGCTTCATCATAGCTATTGGAGTGAAATTGTGTTGAAATTCATATTTTGTGAAAAAGTGAGCATGCTCCTATTCACCCCCCCCCCCCCTCTAGTCGCCTTTTCGGTCCAACAAGTGGTATCAGAGCCCGGTTAGTTCACTCTTGATCTTAACCGGTCACTGAACTTTAGGCGATGGATAAGTTTTCTACTAAACCGCATATCTTGATGGGCACGACTATGCCTATTGGAAGAATCGTATCGAGTCTTTCTTGAGAGCGAGGGACAAGCTATTTGGGATGTTGTTCGAGCCCCGCTTGTTATTCCTGAAATTGCAACACCGGCTTCAGCGATTCTTGTGGCAAACAACAACAAGGCTAAGAATCTTTTATATGGTGCGCTTGGTAGACAAGAATATGATCGCATTTGCAATCTTGCCCTCACAAGACGAAATTTGGAACACTCTCGAAACATATCATGAGGTTCGTCCCAAATCAAAAGGTGCACCAAGCAGGTTTACAAGCGTGAATACAACAAATTCGAGATCGTCACGGAGAGAGCATCGATGACATTTTCGATCGCTTTAATAAAGTGATTAATCAAATGAAAGTCATTGATATTGAATATTCTCAATCTGAAAATGTCACCCATCTCTTGGCCGCAATCAACACCAAGGAGTGGGAGATGAAGGCTCTTGCTATAGAGGAAAATGTTGATCTTTCAAGTCTTACTTTAGAATTGCTTTATAGTAAACTCAAGACTCATGAAATTAAAAGAGTTGATCATCCTAAGAAAGACAACATGGCATTGATAGCTGATCCTCTCAAAAGGTCTTCTGATGGTACTCTTGAATCATTTTCTGATTTTTTCTTTTACTTGTTTATCTGCGATTCATGAGGAGGAGCTTGAAAGTATTCCTGAGACAGAGTTAGCTCTCCTAGCTAAAAAATTCACACGGGCCTACAATAATGTGAGAAACAAAAAGAGAGGTGGTCCGGTGACATGCTATGAATGTGGTGAGCTCAACCATATCCGGGCAAATTGTCCCAAGCTGAAAGGTAAGAGCAATCATAAGGAAGGAAAGCCAGCTTGGAAGAAGCATTCTTTCAACAAATCAAGGTATAAGGCTAATAAGCTTGTGAAGGCCGCTCACCGGGTCCTTGCCGCTTTTGAGGATCAATCCTTGAGCGATGTGGATTCCAGGAGTGAGGAGGACAAGGAGGAGGAGATCCCTCAAGGCAAAAAGAAAGGGAAGGCCAAGGACTTCACTGGCATGTGCTTCATGGCTGACACTGATGACATTGATGATGATGAGGTATCTTTTTCTTATGATGAGCTTTCTGCTAAATATGATTCAATAGTTGAGCAATTGCTTAGTCAAGATGAAGCGCTAGAATTTGTCATGACAAAAAATAAGAAATTAGAGTCAAAGATTAGCAAACTGAAAGTAGAGCTTAAAAAAGCTAAGACTCTTGAACATGATGAGTGTTTATCTTGTCATGCTATGCATTCAGAAATTGCCAAATTACAATCTGTTTATAATATTTCTGTGCAATAACTTGAGAATGCTAGATCTGAGCTAATTGAAATTAAAATTGCTCCTTGTGAAAAATGTTTAGAATATAGTAAATTGATTGCTTTTGATGTGTTTGATTCTAACCCGTTGCACTTCATGCTTAGAAAAAGAACGTGAAATCAAAGATATCTTAGAAGCTGCTAGAGTCAAATATGCTAAGCTTAAGGACAATATTGAAAATACTACTTGTGCTTCTTGTTCCGCTCTTAAGCTTGAAATTGCTTTATATAAGGAGAAATCTATGGATAAAACTTGTGATGCATGTGTTAGTTTGAGAAAAGAAAATGCTTACCTTCATGATACATTAGAGAAATTTTCTAAAGGTAAGAAACAGTTAAACATGATTCTTGACAAGTCTAAAACTCCTTATAAGAAGCAAGGTTTAGGATTCAATTCTTTTCAAGACAATTCAAAGCCAAAAGTCATTCAAGTCTTGGAAAAAGGTTTAATTGAATTCAAAACCCAACACAAAAATATCTTTTAAATCTGCGAGTTTTGCCCAACCTTGTGTTAATTCAAATGGTGCTTCTTCTAGTGGTACCAAGTACCATTGCACTTATTGCAAGAAAAGTGGGCATTTGATTGAATTACATTGGCGTAGGTTGAAAAATGATAGGAAAAATCTTGATAGAATTTCATTCATTCAACCTAGAGCTTTTATGAGACATGGTAACACTGAAAAGAATAAACCTGGATTAGGATTTTTCTCACCTGCTAATCATTATGTTTCTAAATATCATAAGTCTCATGTTCTTCAGGCTGGCGGTCTGACCGCTGGTGGTCATCGGTCTGACCGATTTGGTCGTCGATCATTTGCCCGAGAACAATGCGGTCGGACCGCCCACAGACGAGTTAATTCCCATGTTATTTTAAACATTGCTCATAACAGAATTTTAGATAAAATCAAGGATAGTACTTCTGGTTTGTATACTCCTTGCAGACATGTGTCTCAGTACTGGATTCCTAAATCTTATTTATCTAACTTGATGTTGAGACACATCGTTCTTCCGTTCCTTGATTTTCGGGATTACTGCGGAAAGGGGAAGAACACGTGGTTAAATCGACTCAGTGTTCACGCCACATGACCGGAAACTCAAGATGGTTCACCTCTTTCACGTGGGCAACAGGTGATGACTTCATCACCTTTGGAGATGATACGCAAGGACGAATTGAAGGAATAGGATCAATTAGGGTGAAGAACAAATTCATCCTAAAGGATGTCGCTCTTTTGGACAAGCTTAGGTATAATCTCATTTCTGTCTCTCAGCTTCTTGATGATGGCTATGAGACTGTATTTAAGAAAAATGCTTGTCGTGTGCTTGATTCTACTGGTGAGCTTGTGTTTGGAATATCTAGAGTTGGTAGAATTTTTGGGTGATTTTTCGAATCTCTTCTTTGGATCTCTTAAATGTTTGCTTACATCTTCTTGATTTACCTGGCTGTGGCACCGATTTGGGGCACATTGGTTTTGATCATCTAACGCGAGTTAGCAACCTTGATCTCATGAGAGGTTTGCCCAAACTCAAAGTTTGTCAAGGATCTTTGTATGTGCGCCACAGTAGGCATGGCAAACAAGTTCTTTGCCTCACACCCTTCGTGACTATGGTTATGGTAGACGGACCGGGACGGTTGCTTCATATGGATACTGTTGGTTCTGCTAGAGTCCGATCAGTCGGTGGAAAATGGTATATTCTTGTCATAGTCGATGATCTTTCAAGATATTCTTGGGTGTTCTTTCTTGCTTCAAAAGATGAAGTTTTTGGTTATTTTCATGACCTTGTTCTTCGTTTGGCTTCTGAGCTTCCTGGTGCCCTAAGAGCAATCCGCAGTGACAATGGCACGGAGTTTAAAAATGCTTTTTTTGCTTCTTTTTGTGCTGAGCGTGGTATTGAGCATCAGTTCTCCTCTCCACACGTTCCTCAACAAAATGGCGTGGTGGAAAGGAAGAATAGGACCTTGGTCGAAATGGCTAGGACGATGTTAGATGAGTATAGCACACCGAGGAGGTTTTGGACCGAAGCTATTGCTACAGCTTGCCATATTGCAAATCCTGTCTTTTTAAGACCATCATTAGGCAAGACTCCTTATGAGCTTCGTTTTGGTAGAAAACCCTCTGTTTCGCACTTTCGAGTCTTTGGATCAAAGTGTTTTATTCTTAAGACATGAAATTTAGATAAATTTGAATCAAGGACTTTTGATGGGATATTTCTGGGTTATCCTGCACATTAGAGGGGTTTTCGGGTTTTTAATACTGAGACTAACCTTATTCAGGAGACTTGTAATGTCACTTTTGATGAGACTAGCCCTGGAGCTAGATCCGTTGTTACAGATGATTCACAGGTGATAGAGAGCATTTTTGTGGAGGAAGATGAGGACGAAGCTGATATCATTCCTTCATCTGCTGCTTCTTGCGCCCATATTGATACAAGAACACCTCGTCTACTTCACCTTGATTGAGGCTCTTGCTTGCATCATCATCATCGCAATACTGCGGAGGTCGAAGAAAGCGATATCTCATCCGGCGCTCCACTTCGCATTCGAGACAAAGATCCTCCGGATCGGATAATAGCTTTTACGAGACTATGTCCGGGAATTTGAGATGAGTATGATGGGAGAGCTCAATTACTTTTTGGGACTTCAAATCAAGCAATGCAAGGAAGGAACCTTTATCCATCAGACAAAGTACACTAAAGATCTACTCAAACGCTTTGACATGGGTGACTACAAGCCAATATCCACTCCCATGGCAACCGATTTTGGATCGGATGAGGAAGGAGAAGTCGTGGATCAGCAATACCGCATGACATGATCGGCTCCCTTAGATCCGGCGGCCTCGAGACCGGACATTCACTTCACGGTATGTCTTTGTGCAAGATTTCAGGTGTCTCCGAGAACTTCCCATCGCCAAGCCGTTAAGCGCATATTCAGGTATTTACACTCTACCCTCTTATATGGCATTTGGTATTCCTGCTCTTCAACTTTGTCCATTATGGGTTTTTCAGATTCTAATTTTGCGGGCTGCCGGTTAGATAGGAAGAGTACATCAGGCACCTGTCACTTCCTAGGCACTTCTCTTGTATCTTGGTCTTCTAGGAAGAAGTCCTCTGTTGCACAATCCACTGCTGAAGCAGAGTATGTAGCTGCTGCTAGTTGCTGTAGCCAGATTTTGTGGATGACGTCCACCTTGAAAGATTATGGGTTAAATTTTGCTAGTGTTCCTCTTTTCTTTGATAACACTTCTGCTTTTAATATTGCTAAAAACCCAGTGCAATATTCTAGGACTAAGCACATAGACATTCGATTTCACTTTCTTAAAGATCATGTTGAAAAAGGGGATATTGTGATGCACTTCGTAGAGTCCGATGCTCAATTGGCGGATATCCTCACCAAGCCTTTAGACTCAACTAGGTTTGCCACCTTGAGAAGCGAGTTAGGGGTAATTTATCCCTATGGGTTGGTTTGAGGGGGAGTTTGATCTTTTCTGATCTTTTTCTGAACTTAGTAATCTTTTTGAACTTTTTAGGCTTTTAAGTTTTTTTTATTGCATCTCATTGTATCATATTGCATTCATATGAAAAATACAACAAGTGGTATAAAAAATCCAAAAAGATGCATAATACTATAAGATTTTCTGCTTATCTTTTAAAATTGATGAAGCTTTGCCTATTACCCTTTGGAGACTTAGTATTTCAATTCTTGCTCAATGCCATGTCTAGTTCTTTGACTTGCTACAATTATCATGCTTTTACATGTGTATCTAAGTCTTTGCTATATGAGCTAGAACTTTAAAACAACTCAAACTAAAAATTGCAATTTGTGGATGTTTTAGCGAGTTGCGCAATTAATGCTCCTTTTGTGACATTGGCCCTGTCAGAATTGCTTTATTAGCTCTTTGATCTAAAATTGACCATTACTTGAGCTTTTGTGTTCTTGAGATTCTAAAACTGCTCATGTGAAAAATGAAAATCAAGATTGTCTTATGCTTAAATTGTGTCAAACTATTCTTACGAGGCTGCTTGTCAAATGACATGAACTTGGAGATAGTTTGATGAACCAGACGATCTCATGGGGATTTGCTTGTCGAAATGACATGAACCTCAAGATTTGTCATACAGTAGAAGCTTAGAAAGAGTTTGTGGATGGCTCCTAGTCCAGGATCTTCTTTGCTAAGATATACTTTTAATCAACTTCTGGTCGAAGCTTCGCATGAGTTTGTGGATGGCTCCTAGTCTAGGATCTTGTCACTAAGTTAGATCATTAGTCAACTTCAATATTCAATGCATATGAGAAAAATGTTGACAAATGAGCTTTTACAAAATATTGAGCAAAATGATTCAATACAGGACCCGATTGACTCCTAATGTGGTCTTTGTTAGATTTTTTATCTCACTTTGATATTTTGACATGACCAATTTTATTTTAGGATCTCTGTTGATGAACTTGCTGAATTTGAAGCGTTGCTTAAATTGATCAAATCTACTGCTTTACTTTTGAGCCTTTGTGCTTAGCTTTGATATACATGTCTTACCATGATCTTGCTAACGTTGTCAGGCTTGATATGTTATTTGTGCAATATTAGAAATACTGGCTAGCTCTTTTGGGTAATCTCCAAAGCTTCTTGTAATCAAAAATTGAACAATACAAAAATAAAGCCACGTCATTGCACTTCATGCATACTTCTTCTTTTTGCTTCTTTCTCCATTCTGCACTTGTTATCTCTAGATGAGAGGAAGGCGTGATTCCTTTATGACTCCATTGTCAAAGGGGGAGAAGATATTTCAATGTTGGGGAGAAGATTATACAAAGGGGAGAAAGTTCGAAAATTTGAAAGTTTTTGAAATTTGAGGATCATAGTGAGGGGGAGTTCTTGAGTTGCATTCTTATTGTCTTATTGAAGATTCTGAACTTGAATTGCATTCATTTATCCTCACAATGATCATAGGTCAATTGAACAATTGTTCTTTTATGTGGACCTAATGTGAGAATTTTGACTCTTTTATGGAAATCAAAGTTTTTATGCTTTCTTTTGCCTTATCTCACATGCCTATACTGTTCTGATGGCAGCTTGGTCATTCACATTGCTTTTTCTTGCTTATGGACCAAGTTGTGCCTTTGTGCGAAAACGAAAGTACTTTACCTTTCAAACCTCTAAATTACATTTTCTGGATTATTGCCAATGTGTTCATCAAGGGGGAGATTGTGGATATCATGGGGATATGTTCCAGATCTTAGGATGATGTGATAACTGGCAATGGTGTTTACGGTTTGTCGTTTCACGAGTTTTCGACAAAGTTTGAGCATTACGGGCGGGCGGTCCGACCGCCATAGCATGGCGGTCCGACAGGTCCCAAATCGGTCGGACCGGCCATGTCTGCGTGATCGGACCGGTTGTGACTCTAAAGTGTTGAATCTGGTGGGCCAAAAATAGGTGTTGTAGGCAAGTGAGGATCCCAATGCACTTAGTCTCATGATTTTTGGAGTCTCGATGAAGTTCTATTCGATTTAAGTTTCGGAAGGTTTGAATTTGAGCATGAATTTGGCTAAGTCCACAGTGGCGGTCCGACGGCTCACGAGGAGCGGTCCGACCGGCGGAAGGCGGTCCGACCGCTCACATGGAGCGGTCGGACCGGTTTCCTGAGCGTCGACCAACCGTGGTGATTTTATTTTGTTAGGTCAAAGTCATTGGTATCGTGGCATATGGTTTGCATGATGCATGTTTTGACTAACATGGGTCAAGTTGTGAAGAACTTGTTCCGAATTCGTGTTTGCTTATGCGTGGTTGTGCGGGTTGCTTGGTGGTCAGCGACGGTCAGCGTCGAGAAGGATCGGGACTAGACTCGGAGAGTTGAGGTCGAGCGATTGGCGATGCGGGTGAGTCAACGACTCAAGTGTGACACAAGATGGACAATGGTGACCTATTGGCAAATCCATGACGCATGGTGAAGCGGTTTAGGTCAAAAGGTTAAAGACGGCGCTTTGCGAAGCTTGCGTATGTGACCCGTTTGTTAGTGGGCCTTAACGGGAGCCCAATTGAGTCAAACCCTAGAGAGTTTTAGGCCTCCACTATAAATAGGAGGAGGTGGTGGCTGCACCAATCGCTCTCGCTGTTTTTCGCCTCTTTGTTGTTTCAAAACCCTAATTGGCTTAGGGGCAGTTGAGGTGGAGGCAAGGGCTTTTGATGGTTTGAGGTGAATTTCGTCATCTTGGATTAACCACTGATCCATGATGGTGTGGGTGTAATCCAGCAACGATCACGTTCTTAATCTATGCAAGGTTTGCTTGAGATAAGTCTCTTTTTGTTCTTGCTTTCAATTTCGTGATTTTATGGCTTTCTTTGATCCGCGAGTTTGTGATTGATTCTTTCACATGAATTAGCTTGCTATGATATGTGTGAATCTATCTAGGATAATCTTGATCATCAATCACTCACGAAAAAGCATTAGGATCAAGTTTTTGTTCTTGCCCGGTTTTTGACCCTCTGTTACTCAATTGACAACTGTTCAGGATCTATCCAAGAATCATCATTATATTCAATTGGAATAGGTCCTCAATAGCATATAGAAGGTGTGTGCAAAGTTTCGTGGAGTTGAGAATCAAAAGTTAGACCTAATTGCAACTTCGTCATCGGGCTGTTTTACTCTTTCAGATCAGTTCTGGAGCCCGTCGGTCGAACCGCCCCACACCAGCGGTCAGACCGATTTGGTACCGGTCGATCACTTGATAACAATGGTCGATCGGCCGGTCGACCTCTGTTAGTTTTGATTTTTGCTGATTTTTGTCGCATTGCTTAGGGTTTTAATTGGATTCAATACTAGTCTTCCGCTGTACGGGTATATTGATCTTCATAGCTTCATCATAGCTATTGGAGTGAAATTGTGTTGAAATTCATATTTTATGAAAAAGTGAGTGTTCTCCTATTCACCCCCCCCCCCCCTCTAGTCGCCTTTTCGGTCCAACACCCAAAGACGGTCTCAAAAGACCACGATTTGCAATATGGCAAGCAAGTGAAATAGCTTGACCCAAAACCTCCTCGAGTGCTATACTCATCTAGCATCGTCCTAGCCATCTCGACTAGGGTCCTGTTCTTCCTTTCCACAATGCCATTTTATTGAGGGACGTGTGGAGAGGAGAACTGATGCTCAATTCCACGCTCAGCACAAAAGGAAGCAAAAGAGGCATTCTTGAACTCCGTGCCATTGTCACCATGGATCGCTCTCAAGGCACTCAGAAGTTCAGAAGCCAAACGAAGAACAAGATCATGATAATGATCAAAAGCTTCATCCTTCGAAGCAAGAAAGAACACCCAAGTGTATCTAGAAAAATCATCGACTATGACAAGAATGTACCATTTTCCACCAATGGCCGAACCTAAGCGGGACCAATAGTATCCATATGAAGCAAGCGTCCGGTCAGTCGGTCATGACCATAGTCAGCGATGGGTGTGGCGGCAACTTGCTTGCCATGCCTACAGGCGCACATACAACATCCTTGCGGCTTTGAGTTTGGGCAAACCTCTCATGAGCTCAAGGTTGCTAACTCGCGTCGGATGATCAAAACCAATGTGCCCCAAACAGCGGTGCCAAAGCGAACTTCGGAAGAAGAAGATGAAATCAAGCACTTGAGAGAACCGACAAGAGATCGGAAAAATCGGCTCCAAAGATCCTAGCAACTCTAGTAATCCCAAAACAAGCTCACCAGTTGAATCAAGCACCCGACAAGCATTTTTCTTAAATCTAGTCTCATAGCCATCGTCAAGAAGTTGAGAGACAGAAAGTAAGTTAAACCTTAGCTTATCCACAAGGGCGACGTCCTTGAGGATGAACTTATCGTTCATGTAACACCCTGACTATAAGGAAGTCAAGATGTCACCTACAACAACTCATCTTTAGGAAAATCACAACAATACGCATAACAAAAAGATGCATATATCAAGGATATACGGAAACAGGAATACATCGACAAGTCTAATCAACAGGATGGAGTTAAACAATTCGGAGAAATACGGTAAATCTGGCCAAGTTGGCTTATTACAATTCAAGACAAGGCATAAATGGACGACGATATTAAGTTCTCAAATGTTTTGGATTATGGTAGTGAGTGCATCATGTTGAACTACCCTCCACGAGACTGTTCTTCCTTGTCATTTACCTAAATAAAACAACAAAGCAAGAATGAGCCAAAGACTCAGCAAGTACTTGAAGGTAACAATCAATATCCCATGAACGATGTATCACAATCATAGAATGAACATTTATCGGGAACCAATTTTATGAATGGATGAAGAGAATTGATGCAATGAAGGAAATGGACATATCACAGCATATACCGGTATAGCGAGTGAAACACCCGTCGGTGTTCACTTTAAAGTTACCGTATGAAGAACGTTTCATACGGCCGTCCAACGTGGCCCACATTGGAATGGTGAACAAACGTACCCATTCTGGAATTGATGGGGTTTTCAGATGCCCGTACTGGAATTGATGGGTCTTACAAAGGAAATCCACTTTCGTGGTCATTATGAATTCAAGCATGACATGATGTGATCTCATGGTAAGTTTGAATATCACGCATTAATGGAAAAAATACACATGGCATTCAACTACATATGCAAACAAGTATAACCATGCACCCACACATCACATATTGTATCAATAATAGCATACAAGTACTTGCCTGCCGCGCTGCGACGGGTTGGGAGGTAACTAAGGTACCCCTCCACTCACAGCTTCACCGCCTACAATATAGAATAATCGAAATGAGGACAAACGAGTAAGACATTGCTACACGTGCCCTCCCACAATCTCTAACCAAACCAACCAAACAAAAGGTTCAATTTGATCAATTCACCCAAACATTCCAAATACCCCTAAACTGGCAGTTTTACTATAAAATTCACCAATAAATAACCGTAGATCCAAAAGACCTGAAACCAGTTCTCAACTTCTCCTAACGTAACAGGCTACGAAACTCTAGTTGATGGTAAACTCTAATTCGGCCAAAACAGGGGTCTAACATCCACTGAAAACTATATTCACAGTCTGTCCAGAATTCAGAACAGCCCCAAGGAAAAAGGCTCTAACTTTTAGACCACTAATCCAAATAAGGTGATCTTTATCAGCCTGGAAACATGGTGTAATTATCTTCATAAACCTAGTTGGGTGGCCGACCTGGTTCTGACTCTAACTAGATCAAAACCTAGGTGCAACCATTGTACCCGAGTTTACATCAGACGAAGCGATGCGTGGTAAAACAGTCATAACTTTTAAACTACTGGGTGAAAATTCGTGATCCAGGTGCCAAAAGAAAGCTAATGAGACCAGGATCATATCTGCAGAAGATGTAGATATCCAGTTCGGCCTCTACGACACCCAAAACTGAGGTACAACGTACTGGACAGAATCAATCTACAGACAGAAATAAAACGATACTACTAAAACCATTGAATTTGCAACTCTAACGACATCCAGCAGCGATAGGGTCTCTCGTTACCCTTGTAGACCCAAAGAACAACGAAGATCAAGCGCCCAATCTGGATGGAAGTCGCCGGGAGAGGAGATGGAAGGGGGGGTGGCGGCGGCTCAAGGGAGAGGGGGGGTGTCGGCGGCTCAAGGGAGAGGGGGGGTGGCCGGCGGCTAGGGTTGGGGAGGGCACCTCCCCTTTTAAGTGGCCGCCCCTCCCTCTTGGGCGGCACAGGTCGCGACCATGGCCCAGTTAGCGGTTTTACAAATCTCCCCTCAAAGACTATTTTTCGATTTTAAACCTCGTCTTTCACTCCTTCGACCTTCTATTTTTACTAATTGCGATTCGGGATATTACAGTTCACCCTGATCGATCCCGTTCCTTCAATCCGCCCTTGCCTATCATCTCCAAAGGTGATGAATTCAGCACCCGTCGACCGCGTGAAGGAGGTGAACCATCTTGAGTCTCGGTCATGTGGCGTGAGCAGTAGGTCGGCGAACCACGTGTCCTTCCTCTTTCGCGGTAATCCACGAAAATTAAGGCCTGGAAGAGCGATGTGTCTCAATCTGGGGTTAGTTAAACAAGACTTGGGAACCCGATCTTGAGACACACGTGCATAAGTAGTATGCAAGCGAAGTGCTATCCTTGATTAAGTTTGAAGTTACATTATGAGCAATGGTTACTTTAACATAAGAGTTATCTGTCTAGGAGCATGATGATGAGCATGTGACACAAATCCTAAACCGGTTTCTTCTTTTCTCTGTTACCACGTCTCGTAAAAGCTCTAGGTTGATTGGTGAAATTCTATCAAAAATTTCTTATCATTTTCAACCTCATGTGAGAACTCAACCAAATGCACATTCTTCTTGCAATAGGTGCAATGGTACTTGATGCCCTTTGGGAGAAGCACCCTTTGACTTAACGGATGTTTGGGCAAAACCATGATTTAAAAATAGTTTTTGCAGGTTGGGTTTTAAATTCAACTAACCCATTTTCCAAGACTTGAGTTACTTTGGGCTTAGAATTATCTTGGACAGAGTTGTATCCTAATCCTTGCTTCTTATAAGGAGTCTTAGACTTGTCTAGAATCATTTTTAATTGTTTCTTACCTTTAGAAAAATTTTCTAAGGTATCCTTAAGATAAGCATTTTCTTTTTCAAGATTAACACATGACTCACAAGTTTTGCGTTTAATAGCTCTAGCATATTTTTCCTTATATAAAGCAATTTCAAGTTTAAGAGCAGGACATGAAGCACATGTAGAAGACTCAAACATAGTTTCGCATCTATCAGAAAGGACATCATAGGAGAGAGGTACCTCATCGTCATCGACGTCGTCGGAGTCGGCCATGAAGCAAACGCCAGTGAAGTCCTTGGCCTTCCCCTTCTTCTTATCTTGAGGGATCTCCTCCTCCTTGTCATCCTCGCTCTCGGAGTCCACATCGCAAGTTGTTCCCCAAAGCGGCAAGAACCCTGAGTTGCCTCTGTCGACTTAGCGACATCAAATCTTGATTTGTTCCATTGAGGCTTCTTCAAAGTGGCTTTCCTTCCTTGTGGTTGCTCTTTCCTTTCAACTTGGGGCGGTTGCCGTATATGGTCGCTCACCACACTCATAGCAAGTCACGGACCTCCTCTCTTTTTGTTTCTCATATTGTTATAGGCCGTGTGGCTTTTCCGACTATGAGGGCTAACTCGGCCTCGGAAGACTCTCAAACTCCTCTTCATGGATTGCGAGATAAACCCGACAGCGAAAATCCACAAGAAGACTCGAAGACCCATTAGAAGCTCTCTTGGCGGAGTGCGCTACCAAGGCCATGTTTTCCTTCTTGGAATGATCAATCCTCTTAATCTCATGAGTCTTTAGCTTGCTATAGAGCAGCTCAAAGTTAGATCGAGAGAGGTTGGCGTTCTCCTCAATGGCGGTAGCCTTTATCTCCCACTCCTTGGTGTTGATTGCGGCCAAGAGGTGGGTGGCATTTCAGTTGAGAATATTCAATTCCAGCATTTCATCGATTAATCACTTTGTTAAAGCGTTGAAAATGTCATCGATCTTTGTGAGACCCGGTTTATCGGACTTATGGCAACTTAACCATCCACTTGGTCCTAGCATCACAAATCGATAATCAAGACTCGAGACATGTATACTTTCAAATCGATATACACACCTCTTTACAAAATTCGTGCATCAATTCCATTCATTCACATAGAACAAAACAAAGCAACAACGAAGATAACATAAATAAGGATAGTTATTACAAAGAGAGAGTCGTAGGCCAAATGACATATACAAAAGAAATTGAATAGCGGAAGCAAAAGTGCCATAAGATGGCTATAAACCAAAAGAGCCAATCAGTGTGCCTTTAACCCACAAGGCAACCGACCGGACCACCAAGCTAGTCGTCGAATCCACAGCACATTTCACAAAAGTGAGGCCCTTGGGGCTTACCTTCCTCCCCTGCAACAAAGAGCCCAGCAAAGCCGGGTGAGTACATGGAATATACTCGCAAGACTTACGTGTAGAAATGTGAGACACATACATAACTATATGCAAGCTTTTTAAGTGGAGGTTGTATGTTTCATTTTCAGCACAAAGCAATCTTTATTTGCAATAATGTAGTACATTTAAAAGCAAGTTAACAAATCTGTTTTTAATGTTCAAATAACCGTAAATGACAACAATATAACAGTAGATAGAAGACAACAACAATCCTGGAAGTGACTAAACCATTAGTCACCACAACAATAGCATGAATTACCCATTCATGCCAACCATGTCAAATTTTAGTTTAAAAGGTTGTAGTCTAACTCTTGGAAGACCTCCCCAGCGTGTCCATAACCTAGGGCGAGGCTATTGAATAGTTTTATCCTGCGAGGGTGTACCACTGTGCCCACACGCTGAGGCCGCCTTTTGCCAAGCTATTAAGCACACTTCCTTAGGTATGCCGGCACGGCTAAGTCCTACGAGACATTTCCAATATTGTGCATTACCCCACGAGCCGCCCGTATGGATAGAAACCCATATGTTGTGTCGGAGTCATTGTAAAGCCTCGGTCAACTACCCGTCTCAGGTAAAGCCTTGGACAACTACAATTCTCCTCGAGGTGGAGAGCCTACCCGAAATCTCCACCACCGCACACCCAACACAAGAACACATATCATGTTTCACACAACACACACAACCCCCTCCTGCGACTCGGATATAACACACGCCAAAGTACTTAGTCAACAGAGGTCCCATATCCCTCTCGCGTGGTTAGAACGCAAAAATGCTTGGTTTAGTGTAACAAGATGTTCGGTCCTTGTTGACTTAGGCAAGACATCCACAAACCCAATAACCCACCTTCCGACCACTTGCCCAAGTCCAAATCAGTTTTCCATTTTCAGATTTTTGACTTTACAAAATAACCAAGCACAAGTGCTGGACATAATGTCATAATACATAAATGTGTGATCAAGATCATCGACTAAAGATCGATGATCGCCCAGTACTACCGAAACTAAGCATCTCTAAGCAATTTCCAATCGAAATCTACTAAGTGACCAGAGTCCATCCATCGAACTCCGACCACAGCCCATAACCTAAGCTCATGGTAGTAGAGGATAAATAAGTCCTACAGATTATGCAACTATAGGATACTAACCATAATTTGACAACAAAATAGCAATGCATACATACAAGTTGAAATCAATATAGTAGACTTGAAAAATAATGGGATTAACATGATCAAGCGCTTGCACCTTGCGTAGGTTAAGATGTTGCTGAGGATCAATTATGTTGTCAATGTGCTCTTCGGATCCTAACGAGAAGACGAAAAAGAACCGATAATAACGAAGAAAACACAAAGACTCAACAGCAAACCTTCTCCAAAAATTCTGAAATTTTTACAGTAGCAAGAGAATAATTTATAAAGAATTTAGCAACAAGAACCAATTGATTTGGATTCTTAATGCCAAAGATATGACCAAAAGAAGGACTTACGACCAGGTAGTGGTCGTAGAAGAACTTACGACCATGACATAGTCGTAGCAAGTCTTACGACTTGGTACAAGTCGTAGAAGAACTTACGACCGGTTAATGGTCGTAGAAGGACTTACGACCCTGACATAGTCGTAGTAAGACTTACGACTAGGTACAAGTCGTAGTAGAACTTACGACTAAGCTACGGTGGCTGGTCGGAAATCCGACCACTAAGCGGCGCCTCCATGCGCTTGCCCGGTGGCTCGGCGGCTTCTCCGACCACGGGCGCCGACCAAGAGCGAGGATGAGTGTCTAAAAGTTTAGCAGTCCGGCCGTGGCTAGTCTTGATCGGAGTATGGTGAAAGCAGTGATGCGACCACGGAGTCTTGTGAGTAGGTATGGCTCGGGGAACTCCGAGCGGACAATACCAAAGAACAACGAAAACACACCTAAGCTCCTATAGGGCAATGCGAAACTACGAGTGAAGAGCGACCGAGACCCACGGAGAGCTCGTGACAGTGACCGAGCAGCGGCGGTAAGGTCCTCACTAGGCCACAGCGACTGAGCAAAGAGAGAACCAAACCGAGTGAGGTTAAGCTCCAGAGAGTAACGGGGGAGCGAGAGGGCAAAGACTTGAAGAAGAAAAACCCCACCGCACCGCCTCCACCAAGCTCCACACTCAACAATGGCGATCGAGGAATTTGCGAGGCTGCGGCTCGAGCAAGGTGGTGAGTGCTAGCCGGAGTTGCGGAGGTGCTAAAGGAAGCTAAGGGTGAAGCAATGGAGTTTAAATAGAGTAATGGCGAGACAGCGGCGGGTTTTCAGTAGGGTCAACAACGCCATGAGAGCACTGAGGCGATGGGAGCGGTCGAATCATGGCCCTCAGGGGCGCGGCGAGGCATTTAATGCGCCCGAGCTAGCCGTTTAAAGCGGCCGTGGAGTGGACGCGGAGCTGCGGCTTTTCTCCTCTGCGCCTGCCGTGGCCCAGGCTCCTGCGCAGCGACGGAGGAAGGACACGACTCGTCGATCGTTGGATTGAAATCGGACGGCCGAGTTAGATCGGGTGGATTAAACGATTCCATCGTTCGGCTGGTCGAAGACCGTTCGATGCCGATCCAACGGCTCACGACCCGCACGCCCGAACGACCGGGTCGGTGCGATTAGTTGACTGGACCAAGTTCAATGGCTCGAGTCCGAGTCCGACTCGAACCCAAGGAACAGTGCAAACCAGTTAGAATTTGAATCCTAACATCTGATTTTTGAGGAATTCTTCGAGGCAGCAAAAAACTCCAAAATTTATGAAATTTTAACCGGAGCTTGCTGACTGCAGGAGGAACCTCCCATAAAATTTTCAGAAATTTTCACGCACTGAAACTTTCTCCAGAAATTCCAGAAGAGGAGAAATAGGGTTTGACCAAATTTGACTTGCCTCCAAAAATTATCAAATAATTTCTAACAATCATGAGATAATTCAGAGGTGATGCCAAGCCTTCCAAGAACTCAGGGAAAAGATTTCCCAGGGTTTGGCACAAGATCTATGGCAAGGAGGTTTTTAATGAGAGTCAAATGAGGATTCTGATTGTGATTTCCATAATTCCTTAATCAAGAATTAGAGAAATGATCAAGGGCTTCAAGATGCAAGAAAAGTTTTAATTTCTTCTTATTTTCTTACATTTGAAACAAAAATCCATTTTTGGGATGTTACAGATGCTCTCTCTAGGACGCATCTCAAATTTGTTATATTCACGCTTATAGGTATGCAGCGTACTTTCTTGATTTGGAGCGAACCCTCATGGTATGTTTGAGGTGTTCCAAATCTCGTCTGTGATCTCAAGATTGCAAAATCGATCATACTCCTGTCTACCAAGCCCACCATATAAGAGGTTCTTTGCCTTATTGTTGTTAGCCAAGAGAACATTGAAGCCGCGTAACAACCGGGAAAAACAGCGGGGCTCGAACAACCTCCCATATAGCTTGTCCTTCGCTCTCAAGGAAGACTCACATGCGATTTTTCCAATAGGCATAGTCGTGCCCATCGAAGATATGCGGTTTGGTGGAGTACTTATCCATCGCTTAGTTCAGTGACCGGTTAAGATCAAGATTGAACTAACCGGGCTCTGATACCACTTGTTGGACCGAAAAGGCGACTAGAGGGGGGGTGAATATGAGCACGCTCACTTTTTCAACCAAGATCAGATTCAATCCAAATCTCACTCCAATAGCTATGGAAGCTATGAAGATCAATATACCAGTACAGCGGAAGACTAGTATTGAATCCAATCTAAACCCCGAAGCAAAATAACCAAAATCATCCGAAACTTAATTTCCAAGTGTAGGGCGGTCTGACCTCTATTTAATGGTGGTTGGACCGGTCCATGGGCGGTCTGACCTCTGTGTAGGGCGGTCTGACCTCCAGCCTGATGAACAGTGAAATCAGCTCGAAAAATGAAGTTGCAAATATGTCTAACTTTTGATCTACAACTCCAAACTTCATGAAACTTGGAACACACCTTCTCTAGGATGTCAAGAACCTATTCCAATCGAAGATCGTGGAGATCCATGGAAAAGTTATGACCTTTTTCAGTTTGAGAGATGGATGGTTCAAAACCGAGTCAAAACGAAAACTAGATCCAAAAACTTGCTCGTGGGTGATTGATGATCAAGATGATCTTAGATGTGTTCCCACATATCACAGCAAGCTAGATCATGTAAAGAAATCAATCAAAAATATACGAATGAAAGAAAGACTCAAAATCACCAAATAGAGAGAGATCAAACTTTCTTTGGATTGATTTGATAGGGTTTGGGTTTGCAGCCACTCCATCAATGGAGGACAAAGCTCAATCCAAGAGCACGAAATCAAATAAAAACTCTCTAGAACCCTAACCTCCACTAATCCTCTCCCTAAGCCAAACTAGGGTTTCAACAATAATGAAAGGGTTGAAGGGGGTGCAGCCACCTCCCTCCTCTATTTATAGTGGAGACTTAGACCTTCTAGAAGCTTTAACTTAAATGGGCTCCGTTAAGGCCCAACACAAGCGGGTCACACTGCATACGCATTTTAAGCGTCGTCTTCAACACCTCTTGACCTAAACCGCTTCTCTTTGTGTCGTCTTCGCGCGGGTTGGTAAAGGTCACTGGGTGGTATTTGGTAAGATTACCAAAATACCCCTTCTCGGTCCTTCTCAGAAGACCAAGTCCATCTGCTGAAGCACTTCGCATGCTCATACGTGCGGAGTTGATCAGCGGCTCTCTCCATGTCGGCAAGTCTCTCCCATCCGGCTCCCACGAAACCACCATGCCACTTGCACCGACTCGCGCCGCTTGATCAAACCCGATCGCCGAATCGTCCGATTCGGTCATCCTTATCCGATACGCATCATACTTGAGTTCATTGACCTCACCCGCATCGTCGATCGTTACGGACCTCGGCCTCCAAGCCTAGTCCGATCATCCTCGCCGTTGACCGTCGTTGATCACCAAGCAACCTGCACAACAATAGACAAATAAATCGAATCTGGGAACAAGTTCTTCACAACTTGACCCACGTTAGTCAAAACATGCATCATGCAACACATATGCACTGAAACTCATGACTTTGACCTAACCAACGAACAACGTCGCCACGAAGGCCGACGTTCAAGTGACAACCGGTCGATCGCCCCTCGGGGCGGTCGACCGCCCGACCTTGCCGGTCGGACCGCCGACCATAGGCGGTCCGACCGCCCGAAAGGACTTAGCCGATTTTCAACCCCTGAAAATCCGAAACCTACTGGAAACTTTAAACCAATAGAACTTTTGACTGGAGACTCCAAAAATTATGGGACCAAGAGGAATGGGATCCCCTCACTTGCCTACACCCTCTATTTTTGGCCCAGCCTGTTCTGATTATTTTTGGTCACGGCCGGTCTGACCGCCGCACATGGCCGGTCCGACCGATTTGTGACCGGTCGGACCGCCATGCTATGGCCGGTCGAACCGCCCCTGTCCAGAATGCCTGAACAGTTCTGAAACTTTGTCGAAAACCCGTGAGACAACAAACAGTTAACGCCATTGCCAATTGTCACATCATCCTAAGATCTGGAGCATATCCCCATGATATCCACAAAAAGTTTAAGCCATTTTAAGCCTAAAAGCCATAAGCCACGAGTGAGGTGCTTTTTTTGACTTTTGCGAAATGAAATGCCACTTTACCACTAAACTTCGTTGAAATTACCCTCAAAATGTCACTCGTATATAAACATAAATCTCTCAGTTTTTTTACGCCTTCTCAGCCACCCTGATCGCTCCCCCTCCCCTCCCCTCCCCTCCCGTAGGCTCCCCCCACTCCCACCCCTTTCCCCTCCCCTCCCCTCCCCTCCCACCCCGTCCCGCTCGCTCCAACCCGCCGACGCCGCCTCCCCCACCGCCGGCACCTCCCCTCCCCTCCCATCTCCTCCCCCACTGCCACCGCCTCTCCTCTCTTGAACCACCGGCGCTGCCACCTCCCATCTCTTCCCCCACTGACGTCGCCTCCCTTCTCCTTCCCCAACGTCGCTGCCTCCCCTCTCTTGCCCCCTCCGTCGCCGCCTCCCCACTCCTCCACCCACTGGCGCTACCTCCCATCTCCTCCCCACCGAGCCTTGCCTCCCCACGCCGCCGCCTTCCCTCTCTTGCCCCACTGACGTCGCCTCCCTTCTCCTCCCCCAACGGCGCCGCCTCCCCTCTCTTGCCCCCTCCGCTGCCGCCTTCCCTCTCCTCCACCCGCCGGCGCTGCCTCCCATCTCCTCCCCCACCGACGCCGCCTCCCTTCTCCTCCCCCACCGGTGTCGCCTCCCATCTCCTCCACCTGACGCCGCCAGCTTCCATCACCTCCCCCACTGGTGCCAGTATGTGAATCTAAATCTGAATGTTGATTGTATATGTGAATCTCTGATGTGATGCTCTGATGCTCATTGGTTCATGAGAGGGAGGGTGCACATCATTGGTGATGCTCATTGGTGATAGCTGAATCTGTGAATCAGAATGTTGATTGTATCTGTGAATTTGATAGCTGAATATGTGAATCTGTGAATCACATGTAGGGAGTCTAATGAACTTGATGATTGAAGTTTGCTGAAACACTTGCAAGTTCAGTGAAATGGATGCTTTAGCATGTCAGTGAAATAGATTAACTTTTCCATAGTAAGTAGTAACTTGTAGATTGAAGTTTGCTGAAGTAACAATGATGCACAAATGCTTGTCTTGTATTTATAGGCAACTGAGCAAAACATGTCTGTTTGGACTGATGGCATATGACATGTATCTGTTATCCCCTTCGTTTCAGTTTTACCATAAATAGATAGCATCAGTGCATACACCAGTCATAAGACCAACTGTAAACTCCTGAACATTACTATTCACAGCAAGCCATTCATTGATATCCTCTCCAGGTTTAGAATATACAGGTCCTGAGTATATGGTATTAATCACCATGTATCCTATAACTTAGTGTTTACTAGTTACCATTTTAGGATAAGTGTATATGCATGCAGCTCTAGCTAGATCGATGTAACAACTATTTGTTTCACTGTCAAACACTTGATAAGCCATTGTGTAAATGGAAGTTTGTGATCACTTGCTAAACTATGGCTGCCTGTCATTTCAAATGATAAGCCATTGCATTCTTGTTGTTATACAAATTTATGCCTTGTTCTAGGTTTAGTTTTGTATATCATTATATTATGCCCTTACAAATTATAAATCATCATGTAAATTGTATAGATGGAACTAGTTGCAATCAGCAAGGCAAACTAGGATACATTTGGCAACATGGCATTTTGTCAGATCTGTGTTGAGAAAGTTGGTGATGGCAATAGACCATTAGGATGTTTGAATACAACGGGTTACAAGAACCTCCAGAAGAAGTTCTATGAAAGGATAGGAAAAAAGCATGACAAAAACAACTAAAAAATAAGTGGGAAACATTAAAGAAAGAATACAACTTATGGAACGATTTTAAACAAAAAGCAACTGGGCTAGGTTGGGATTATAAAAAAGGAACTATATCAGCATCTGACGCTTGGTGGAAGGAGCACAAGGTATTAATTGGAGAAGCATCTATTCATTAATGTGTACGATGTTATATTTTAATTTATGCTAACTTCAGTCATTGTTTAAAATTTTCAGCAATATCCTAAACATTTTCGTGATCGACCAGCTGAGAACCAGGATGATATGGATCGTATGTTTGACAAGGCTCATATCACGGGTAACACTTCAGCCATCCCGGGTGAGCCTACTCAGGAAGACCAAACCGTTGTGGACATTGATTGTTCGGAGGATGGCGAGGAAGACGCCGCCGCCGATGCAGAGAATAATGAGGCCGTCTGCTTGAAACACAAGCTCACTGCGAAGCGTATGGCTAATAATATTAATCCTAGCCCAAAGAAGAACAAGAAAAATCCCATAGCTAGGGATTTCAAGCGCATGGTGGATATTATGGCAAAAGGCCCTGTTCAGAGTGGTCCATCTATAGCAGATGTTATGGATATAGATATTCAGGCAGGGGTAGTAGAAGGAAGTGATGAACATTTCATTGCGACAAGACTCTTTACTAAACTAGAAAATCGGGAAGTGTTTGTCACTATGAAAACCAATGAAGTAAAGATGAATTGGCTCAGGAGGATGTTTGATATCAAGATGAAGAAATATTAGATATTTTTTTGTAGTTCTTTTTCATTTTGAAAACTACTTGGTGATTATTATGTAAGGGTTGAAACTATTAATATTATATGGTGTACTCGAATTATGTGTTCTCAATTAAACCATAATGGGGTTGATTATGTTATGTTCTAGGTTACGTTGTACTCATATTATTGTTACCTTGCATTGTGTTCTACATTAGATTATATTATGTTATATGTTACTGATCATTGTTATTATTTGTAGATGAGCTCATCAAGTGATATTGATGGTTCAACCAGTGAGAGTGACACTGAGAGCGGTTTGAGAGAAGATGACATCGAAATAACAAAAAAGAGGAAGTTACCATTTTAGGATTTTCTTACAGCAGCTGGTTATGTAGGTATGTACTACAACAACACTTACCTAAACAAAAAGGAGAGGAGACAACCACTCCTGACTGGTTATGAATGGGTTGTAGAGCAACTAGGCGATGAGAGAGATTGTTATTCGATGTTCCGAATGAGTAGGCCTGTCTTTGATAGTTTGCATGAAACATTGGTTGAAAATTATGGCTTGAAATCAACTAGGACTATGACCTCCATAGAATCTTTGGCTATATTTTTGTGGACAGTTGGGGGCCTTCAGTCAGTTAGTCAAGTTCAAAACCACTTCAAAAGGTCCACAGAAACAATCAATAGAAAGTTTGGTAAAGTTTTGCAATGTGTCTATCTTTTATCCTAAGATAATATTAGACCAATGGATCCGGAGTTCACAACAGTGCGTCCAAGACTTCAAGATAATCGCTTCACGCCTCATTTTAACAATTGCATAGGTGCCATTGATGGCACACATGTACCGGTTGTTATTCCAGCGGATGAGCAGGTTGCTCACACTGGTCGCCATGGATATACGTCTCAAAATGTGATGGCAGTGTGTGACCTCGACATGAGGTTTACCTTTGTTGTCGCCGGATAGCCGAGTTCAGCACATGACACAAGGATTTTCAATAACACTTTGGACAAGTACTCAAACCGGTTTCCACATCCTCCTGAAGGTACTATGCTTCCTTAATAATATAATTAAATATTATGATAGCCTTCCTATTTTTTATTGTCAATATTTATGTGTTACATGTATGTAGGGAAATATTACCTTGTTCATGCGGGTTATCCCAATCGAAAGGGCTATCTAGCTCCTTACAATGGACAAAAGTATCATCTACCAGAATTTCACCATGGTCGACAACCAAGTGGAAAATATAAGGTGTTCAATCACACTCACTCGTCCATTCGCAATGTGATTGAGCGTTCCTTTGGCGTGTTGAAGATGAAATGGAGAATCTTGTTGGCTTTGCCAAGTTACAAAATGAAGATTCAAACAAAAGTGATAATTGCATGTATGGCACTACACAACTTTATCCGAAATAGTGCTTTACGTGATGAGCTTTTCGAGAGATGTGATCTTGATGAAGATTATGACCCAAGTGATACGCAAACTGGATCATTTGGAGGGCACGGTGTCAATGGAGCAGCAATCGATGATAGAGATATAGGTGTATTTCGTGATAGCATTGCTACTTCTTTAATGGCCTCACGAGAATAAAAAGATTACATTATTATGATATGATCAGATATTATTATTTTTGGTTGGCTAATATATATCTTTCTATATTAATTTCTTTCATTACGCAATGTCCATAATTAATATATGCACGAACAAGCAAAACCTTTTTTTGTTTCATATGTACACTTGCACGTATCGTCATAGTTACAAATCACATGCAAAAATAAGTTTAAATTCATCCTTAAAAACATCCTTCAAACCCTCAAGGGTAATTCAGACTTTTTATCCTTCACACACAACTCAATAAGCCAACATCCTATAAAAAGCCAGATTACCAAACACCAATACTTGACTTAAAAGCTGGAGGGCTTATAAGCCGTTTAAGCCAAAAAGTTGGCTTTAAGCTATAAGCCAAAAAGCCTAAGCCTAAACAAACAGGGCTAAGAGGTGCTTTTTTTTGCTTTTGCGGAATGGAATAATCGATTGACACTAAAGTTCGCTGAAATTACCCATAAAATATCATTGCATATAAATGCAAATTGTTCTGTTTTTTTGTTCTTCCATCCTCTTCATACACATTTCAATAAGCCAACATCCTATAAAAAAACCATATTATCAAACACAAAATCTTGGCTTAAAAGCTAAGAGGCTTATAAGCTAATTAAGCCAAAAAGTTGGCTTTAAGCTATAACCCAAAAAGCCTAAGTCTAAACAAACAGGGCCTAAGTCTCCAAAACCACTTACAAGTAGACAGGCATTCATCAATTTGGTATTGATCACCCCCAGACCACCAAAATCTTTCAGTCTACACACTGCCTTCCAGTTGACCATATGACATCTTGTGGACATCATGGGGATATACTCCTAATCATAGGATGATGTGACAATTGGCAATGGCGTTAATGTAGGACCGTATAGGCGACTAGGGGGGGTGAATAGGCGCTTTCTCGATTTTTCACCTTAATCAAATTCAACACGAACTTTTCTCCTTTAGCTATGAAAGCTAAGAAGATCAGTACACGCACAGAGGAAGCCTTATGCTGAATTCAATTACCCCCTTAAACCCTAATACACAAAAGTGCTTAAACCCTAATACACAAAAGTGGAGAATTAAACTCACCGAGTCGTGGTGCGGACAACGGCGGTCGGCCGGCCGCATAAAAAGCGGTCCGACCGATTGAAATCGGTTTGACCGTAGTTAACAAGCGATCGAATCTTTGGTGTCGACCATTGTTTATAATCGGTCCGACCGATTTAGTCCAGAACTGAAATACCAAGCCCAAAACCAAAACAAAATTTGGTCCAACTTTTGATTCAACCAATGAAACTTGACCAAATTTGGAGCACACCTCCCTAAGGATATTAGAGACCTATTTCTAGCGACGATCCTCCAGATCCACTTCACAGAATCGATCTCTGAAGACTTTACCAAAGAAGTACACAAACCCTAGAAATATGAAAATCTTGATTCAAGACTTGCTTGTGGGAGTTGATGATCTAGATGATTCTAGGAGTATTCCCACACATCAAAGCAAGATAAAATAGGTCAAGAGACCAAGTATAAACACTTGAATCAAGGAAGCACCAAAATCAACAAAAGAGAGAAGAACACAAAGGAGACAATCGATCTCTTAAGCAAGCATCACAACATTGATTGATCCCACAAGATGCTTACAAAGCCACTCCCTCAAGGAGGACAAGAGCTCAATAAAGAGCACACACACAATCTTCCTTTCCTCTCCTCTCCTCTCCAAAACTCTAACCCTAACAAGGGGCTTTGCAAATGAGGGCTCCCAAGTGCTTCAAGGGGTTTTACATCTCCCCCTTTCTATTTATAGGAGAGCTAGGATTTCACACATGGGACCCACACACACATGGGACCTACACACACACACATCTGTTGAAGCAATCGCCTGCTTCACCACGTGTAGGTTGATCTGCGGTTCTCATCCTGTCGGCAAGACTCTCCCGTCCGAATCCCATCGGAACGTCCCAGAGACTTGCACGGACTTCCGTATCGCCTGATCCAACCAGCTACCACGAACTGCCCGTTCGATCCATCTTGCCCATTCTACACCCTGCTTGAGTCACACGACCTCACCCGGCATCCATGATCGTTCTGGACCTCAGCTCTCCAAGCATAGTCCCGATCCACCTCACCGCTGACGCGTCGTTGACTCGCAAGCCACCGCACAAACAATAGACAAACAAATCATCTCCGGGAACAAGTTCTTCACAACTTGACCCACGTCAGTTCAACAATGCAATATGCAACAATAAAGTATTGAAGTTCACACAATAAACACAATCAAAACACAACAATGCCAACAAGGCTAATCTCCAAGTGATCGGCGGTCTGACCACCCCACACAGCCGGTCCGACCGATTTCAGGCCGGTCCGACCGATTCCATAACGGCGGTCGGACCGCCCGAAATGACTTAGCCATATTTTCATCTTGAAAATCCGAAACCTTCTGGAATTTTCAAATGAATAGAACTTTCGACTGGGAGCTCCAAAAATAATGTGACCACATCCAGGAGACTCCCCTCACTTGCCTACACATCCTATTTTTGGCTCAGCTTCAAAATCCACTTTGAACCAAACCCGGTCGGATTGGCCATCACTGCCGACTGGACCTCTCCACGGGCGGTCTGACCGCCTGTGGTCTGACAGACTGAAGCAAACCCCGAAAATGCAAGATTTTGCAAACCAACAAAGCCATGGCCAATTGACTCATCATCCTAAGATCATGCACATATCCTCACGATATCCACAGTTAAAGGTTTGTCATTTCACGTCTTTTCGGCAAAGAATCAGTGATGTCAGGCTAGTGGCGGTCGAACCGGCGGTCAGACCGGCCTAAGGGCGGTCCGACCGGCCACCCCTGGCGGTCGGACCAGCCAGTGGCAGTCCGACCGGCCATATTGGCGGTCGGACCGGCAAAACTTCTAAAGTGGTGTTTTGAGCTGGGCCAAAAATAGAGGTTGTAGGCAAGAGAGGGGATTCTATTGCACTTGGTCTCATAATTTTTGGAGTCTCCAGTCAAAAGTTCTATTCGTTTGAAAATTCCAGTAGGTTTGGATTTTCAGGGGCTAAATTCGGCTAAGCCCCAACTAGCGGTCTGACAGGCCTATAGGTGGTGGTCAGACCGGCCAGGGAGGGCGTTCAGACCGGCCATGGTGACGGTCTGACCGGTTTTCACTTATATCGACGTTCGTCGTGGCGGCGATATTCGGTTGTTAGGTCAAAGTCATGAGTTTCAGTGCATATGTGTTGCATGATGCATGTTTTGACTAACATGGGTCACGTTGTGAAAAACATGTTCTCGAATTCGGTTTGCTTGTCTATTGTTGTGCAGGTTGCTTGGTGGTCAACGGCGAGAATGATCGGGACTAGGTTTGGAGAGCTGAGGTCCAGAATGATCGACGATGCCGGGTGAGGTCAATGAACTCAAGCATGGTGCAAGATGGAAAAGGGTGACCTATTGGCTAACCCGTGGCACAAGATGGCGCAAGGTGAAGCTGATTAGGTCAAAAGGCGATAAAGACGGCGCATTAAAGTGCGTGCGTGTGTGACCCATTTATTTTGGGCCTTAACGGGAGCCCAATTGAGTCAAACTTCTAGAAGGTCTAAGCCTCCACTATAAATAGAGGAGGGGGGTGGCTGCCCCCTCGCCCCGACTCCTTTATTGTTTTAAACCTTAATTTTGATTAGGGAGAGGAGATGTGGAGGCTAGGGTTCTAGAGAGTTTTGATGTGATTTTCGTGCTCTTGTATTGAGCATTGTCCTCCATTGATGGAGTGGCTGTAAGCCCAAATCATATCAAATCAATCTAAGGAAAGTTTGATTAATGTTTTGTCTCTTTGTTTTCATTCTCTATATTTGATGATTTTGAGTCTTTCTTTGATCCATGAGTTTTTACTTGATTTCTTCGCGTGATTTAGCTTGCTGTGACATTTGGGAACATATCTAGGATCATCTTGATCATCAATCACCCACGTGCAAGATTTTGGATCTAGTTTTCGTTTTGACTCGGTTTTGAACCTTCCTCGTCTCAAACGGAAAAGGATCGCAATTTTTTCAAGAAGTTTTATAATATTCGATTGGAATAGGTTCCAGACACCATAGAGAAGGTGTGTTCCAAGTTTCTTCGAATTTGGAGTTGTAGATCAAAAGTTACATTTATTTGCAACTTCGCTCATCGGCCGTTCTAATCATTCTTGGTAGGTGGTCGGACCACCAGGCCACCGGTCGACCGCCAGGTCGTGGTCGAGACCACCATTGACCCAGCGGTCCGACCGCCCAGCACTGAGTTGTGTTTTAGCTTGTGTTGATTTTTAGTTGTTTTGCTTAGGGGGTTAAATTGGATTCAATATTAGTCTTCCGCTGTACTGGTATATTGATCTTCATAGCTTCCATAGCCACTGTAGTAAAATCTTATTGAATCAATTATTTGTGAAAAAGTGAGCGTGCTTCTATTCACCCCCCCCCCCTCCCCCTCTAGTCGCCTTTTCGGTTCAACAAGTGGTACCAGAGCACGGTTAGTTCAATCTTGATCTTAACCGGTCACTGAACTTGGCGATGAATATGTACTTCACCAAGCCTCGTATCTTCGATGGGCACGACTATGCCTATTGGAAGAATCGCATGCGAGCCTTCCTTAAGAGCGAAGGACAAGCTATATGGGAGGTTGTTCGAGCCCCACTCGTTGTTCCTGAAGTTGCTACGCCGGCTTCAGTAGCCCTGTTGGCTAACAACAATAGGGGAAAAAATCTCTATACAGTGGGCTTGGTAGACAGGAGTATGATCGGATTTGCAATCTTGAGACTGCGCACGAGATTTGGAACACCCTCGAAACCTACCATGAGGGTTCGTCCCAAATCAAGAAAGTACGCCAAATAGTCTATAAGTGTGAATATAACAAATTCGAGATACGTCCTGCAGATAGCATCGATGACATTTTCAATCGCTTTAATAAAGTGATTAATCAGATGAAAGTTGTTGGTATTGAATATTCTCAGTCTGAAAATGCCACCCACCACTTGGTTGCAATCAACACCAAGGAGTGGGAGATAAAGGCTACCGCCATTGAGGAGAACGTCAACCTCTCTGATTTGACTTTGGAGCTGCTCTATAGCAAGCTCAAGACTCATGAGATCAAGAGGATTGATCATCCAAAGAAGGAAAATATGGCATTGGTAGCAGACCCGCTCAAGAGAGCTTCTGATGGGTCTCTGAGTCTTCTTCTGGATTTTCGCTTGCTGGTTTATCTGCAATCCATGAAGTGGAGTTTAAGAGTCTCCCTGAGGCTGAGTTGGCCCTCATAATCAAAAAGGTCACACGGGCCTATAACAATATGAGAAACAGAAATAGAGGAGGTCCCGTGACTTGCTATGAGTGTGGTGAGCTTAATCATATACGGGCAAATTGCCCCAAGCTGAAAGGTAAGACAACCATAAGGAGGGAAAGCCAACTTGGAAGAAACCTCAATGGAACAAATCAAGTTATGATGCTGCCAAGCTGACGAAGGCCGCTCACCGGGTTCTTGCCGCTTTTGGGGATCAATCCTTAAGTGATGTGGACTCCGGGAGCGAGGAGGACAAGGAGGAGGAGATCCCTCAAGACAAGAAGAAGGGGAAGGCCAAGGACTTCACCGGCTTGTGTTTCATGGCCGACTCCATTGACGACGACAACGATGAGGTACCTCTCTCCTATGATGTCCTTTCTGATAGATGTGAAACTATGTTTGAGCAACTCATGAGTCAGGATAAAGCTTTAGAGTTTATCATGGATAAGAATAAGGACTTAGAGTCACAAGTAGATAGTTTGACTTTAGAACTTACAAATGCAAAGACTCTTGAATCTGATGAATGTTCATCCTACCATGCTCTGCACTCAAAATTTGCTAAACTGCAATCTGCTCATGATATTGCTTTGTAATAACTTGAAAATGCTAGGACTGAGCTAGTTGAGGTTAAATCTGCTCCATGTGAAAAATGCTTAGACTCTAGTAAGTTGGTTGCTTCTGGAGTGGTTGATTCTAGCCTTTGCACTTTCTGCTTAGAACGCGAACATGAAGTCAAGATATCTTAGAAGCAGTTAGAGCTAAATATGCCAAGCTTAATGACAGTATTGAATCTGCTACATGTGCTTCATGTCCAGCTTTTAAACTTGAAGCTGCTTTATATAAGGAGAAATATGCTAGAGCCATAAAAGTAAAACATGTGAATCATGTGTTAATCTTGAAGAAGAGAATGCTTATCTTAAGGATACCTTAGAAAAATTCTCTAAAGGTAAGAAACAATTAAATATGATTCTGGATAAGTCTAAAACTCCTTATAAGAAGCAAGGAATATGATACAATTATGTCCAAGATAATTCTAAGCTAAAAGTTACTCAAGTCTTGGAAAATGGGTTAGTTGAATTCAAAACCCAACCTGCAAAAACTATTTTTAAATCTGCTGGTTTTGCCCAACCATATGTTAAGTCAAAGGGTGCTTCTCCCAGTGGTATCAAGTACCATTGCACCTATTACAAAAAGGATGGGCATTTGGTTGAGTTCTATTGGCGTAGGTTGAAAAATGATAACAAATTTTTTGCTAGAATTTCATCCAATCAACCTAGAGTGTTTATGCGACATGGTAACATAGAAAAGAAGAAACCTGGTTTAGGATTTATGTCTCATGCTCATCATCATACTCCTAGACAGGATAACTCTCATGTTAATTTAACCATTGCTCATAACAGAACTTCAAATAGAATCAAGGATAGCACTTCTGCTTTGCATACTACTCGCAGACATGTGTCTTAGTACTGGGTTCCTAAGTCTTGTTTAACTAAACCCAGTATCGAGACACATCGTTCTTCTGTGCCTTGATTTTCAGGATTTTCGCTGAAAGAGGAAGGACACGTGGTTCGTCTACTCCGGTTGTTCACGCCACATGACCAGAGACTCAAGATGGTTTACCTCCTTCACGCGGTCAACGGGTGATGATTTCATCACCTTTGGAGGTGATGGACAAGCTAAGACCTGGAGCTAGATCAGATATTTCAGCACAAAAATCTGTTGTGACTACTTCGCCTTCAGATGAGTCTTCTGCTGTATCTTCACCATCAGAAGTACCTGCAGTGGTCGAAGAGACGCTTTCCTCTCTGGGTGCACTACTTCGCGGTCTGCCTCTGTGCGAGGTTTCAAGCGTCTCCGGGAGCTTCCCATCGCCAAGCCGTTAAGCGCATATTCAGGTATTTACACTCTACCCTCTTGTATGACATTTGGTATTCATGTTCTTCGTCTTTGTCCATTCGGGGGTTTTTTGATTCTGATTTTGCGGGCTGTCGGCTAAATAGAAAGAGTACCTCAGGCACTTGTCACTTCCTAGTCACTTCTCTTGTCTCTTGGTCTTCTAGGAAGCAGTCTTCTGTTGCACAATCCACTGCTGAAGCTGAATATGTAGGCCGCTAGTTCTTTGTAGTCGATTTTATGGATGGTAACCACTCTTAAGGACTATGGGTTAAATTTTGCTAGTGTTCCTCTTTTCTGTGATAACACTTCTGCCATTAATATTGCTAAGAACCCTGTGCAACACTCTAGGACCAAGCGCATAGATATTCACTATCACTTCCTTAGAGACCATGTCGAAAAAGGTGATATTGTGCTGCACCTCGTGGAGTCCGAGGCTCAACTGGCTGATATCCTCACCAAGCCTTTAGACTCAACTAGGTTTTCCACCTTGAGGAGCGAGTTAGGGGTAATTTATCCCTATGGGTTGGTTTGAGGGGGAGTTCGATCTTTTCTGATCTTTCCTTGTTCTTTTCTGAACTTTTTGAACTTTTTAGGTTTTTAGACTTTTATTGCATCTCATTGTATCATATTGCATTCATATGAAAAATCCAAAAAGATGAATTGTAATATAAGATTTTATGCTTATCTTTTAAAATTAATGAAGCTTTGCCTATTACCCTTTGAAGCTTTTGTATTTCAATTCTTGCTCAATGCCATGTCTAGTTCTTTGACTTGCTAGAATTATCATGCTTTCACATATACAGATAAGTCTTTGTTGTAAGAACTAGAACTCTAAAACAACTCGAACTAAAAACCTTGTGGATGTTTTAGATAGTTGCGCAATTAGTGCTCCTTTTGTGACATTGGCCCTGTCAGAATTGCTTTGTTAGCTCTTGAATCTAAATTGACCATTACTTGAGCTTCTTATGTTCTTGAGAATCTAAAACTGCCCTTGTGAAACATGAGAAATCAAATTTCAAGATTGTCTTATGCTTAAAATTGTGCCAAACTACTCTTACGAGACTGCATGTCAAAGACATGAACTTGGAGATAGTTTGATGATCCAGACGATCTCATGGGAACTGCGTGTCAGGACTGATATGAACCTCAGGATTTGTCACCTTGGTAGAAGCTTAGGAAGAGTTTGTGGATGGCTCCTGGTCCATGATCTTCTTCACTAAGATATACCTTTAATCAACTTCTGATCGAAGCTTAGGATGAGTTTGTGGATGGCTCCTAGTCCAGGATCTTGTCACTAAGTTGGACCATTAGTCAACTTCCATATTCAGTGCAAATGACAAACTGTTAAAAAATGAGCGTTTGAGACATTTGAGCAAAATGATTCAATTCAGGACCTGATTGACTCTTAATGTGGTCATTGTTAGCTTTTTTATCTTACTTTGACATTTTGACATGGCCAGTTTCATTTTAGGATCCCTGTTGATGAACTTGCTAAATTTGAAACTTTGCTTAAATTGATCAAATCTATTACTTCATTTTGAGCCTTCGAGCTTATAGCTTTGATATATATGTCTTATCATGATCTTGCTAGCGCTGTTAAGCTTGATATGTTGTTTGTGCAATATTAGAAATGCTAACTTGTTCTTTTGGGTAATCTCCAAAATTTCTTGTAATCAAAAAATTAAAAAATACAAAAATGAAGCCACTCTATTGCACTTCATGCATACTCCTTCTTATGCTTCTTTCTCCATTATGCATTTGTTATCCTTGGATGAGAGGAAGGCGTGATTCCTTGATGACTCCATTGTCAAAGGGGGAGAAGATATCTCAATGTTGTATAAAGGGGAGAAGATATAACAATGTTATAAAGGGGGAGAAAATAGGAGAATTTGAAATTTTTTGAAATCTGAGGATCATAGTGAGGGGGGCCTTTTGAATTGCATTCTTATATTTTGAATTACATTCTTATCGTCTTATTGCTTTTCTGAACTTGAATTGCATTTCTTAATCATCATAATGATCAAAGGTCAATTGAACAATTGTTCTTTCATATGGACCTTAAGTGAGATTTTTGACTCTTTTCTAGAATTTAAAGTTTTTATGCTTTCTTTTGCCTTATCTCACTTGTCTATGCTATTCTGATGCCAGCTTGGTCATTTCCATTGCTTTCTCTTGCTTATGGACCAAGTCGTGCCTTTATGCGAAAACAAAAGTATTTTACTTTTCAAACATCCAAATTATATCTTCTGGATTATTGCCAATGTCTTCACCAAGGGGGAGATTGTGGATATCATGGGGATATACTCCTGATCTTATCATGATGTGACAATTGGCAATGGCGTTAAAGGTTTGTCGTTTCTCGTGTTTTCGGCAAAGAATCAGTACTGTCAGACCAGTGGCGGTCTGACCGGCCGAACCGGCGGTCAGACCGGCCTAAGAGCGGTGGTCGGACTGGCTAGTGGCAGTCCGACCGGCCATATTGGCGGTCGGACCGGCAAAAATTCTAAAGTGGTTATTTGAGCTGAGCCAAAAATAGAAGTTGTAGGCAAGAGAGAGGATTCTATTGCACTTGGTCTCATAATTTTTGGAGTCTCTAGTCAAAAGTTTATTCGTTTGAAAATTCCAGTAGGTTTTGAATTTTCAGTGGCTAAATTCGGCTAAGTCCCAACTGGCGGTCTGAACGGCCTATAGGTGGCGGTCAGACCGGCCATGGTGGCGGTCTGACCGGTTTTCACTTATATCGACGTTCGTCGAGGCGGCGATGTTCGGTTGTTAGGTCAAAGTCATGAGTTTCAATGCATATGTGTTGCATGATGCATGTTTTGACTAACATGGGTCAAGTTGTGAAGAACTTGATTCCAGATTCGGTTTGCTTGTCTATTGTTTTGCAGGTTGCTTGGTGGTCAACGACGGTCAACGGCGAGGATGATCGGACTAGGCTTGGAGAGCTGGGGTCCAGAACGATCGACGATGCCGGGTGAGGTCAATGAACTCAAGCGTGGTGCAAGATGAACAAGGGTGACCTATTAGCTAACCCGCGATGCAAGATGGCACAAGGTGAAGCTGATTAGGTCAAGAGGCGATAAAGACAGTGCATTAAAATGCGTGCGTGTGTGACCCATTTGTTTTGGGCCTTAACGGGAGCCCAATTGAGTCAAACTTCTAGAAGGTCTAAGCCTCCACTATAAATAGAGGAGGGTGGTGGCTGCCCCCTCGCCCTGACTCTTTTATTGTTTGAAACCCTAATTTTGCTTAGGGAGAGGAGATGTGGAGGCTAGGGTTCTAGAGAGTTTTGATGTGATTTTCGTGCTCTTGGATTGAGCATTTTCCTCCATTGATGGAGTGGCTGTAATCCCAAATCATATCAAATCAATCTAAGGAAAGTTTGATCAATGTTTTGTCTCTTTGCTTTCCTTCTCTATATTTGATGATTTTGAGTATTTCTTTGATCCGTGAGTTTTTGCTTGATTTCTTCATGTTATTTAGCTTGGTGTGACATGTGGGAACATATCTAGGATCATCTTGATCATCAATCACCCACGAGCAAGATTTTGTATCTAGTTTTCGTTTTGACTCGATTTTGAACCTTCCTCGTCTCAAACGGAAAAGGATCGTAATTCTTCCCAGAATTTTCATAATCTTCAATTGGAATATGTTACTGACACCATAGAGAAGGTGTGTTCCTAGTTTCATCGAGTTTGGAGTTGTAGATCAAAAGTTATATCTATTTGCAACTTCAC
Organism: Hsuehochloa calcarea; assembly: GCA_036346395.1. NCBI lineage: Eukaryota > Viridiplantae > Streptophyta > Magnoliopsida > Poales > Poaceae > Hsuehochloa > Hsuehochloa calcarea. The sequence goes on along the minus strand of CM070611.1, from coordinate 26,791,120 downwards.
TCATCGGGCTGTTCTGATCTGTTCTTCTGACCCGCGGTCAGACCGCCAGGGCCACCGGTCAGACCACCATTGACCCAGCGGTCCGACCGCCCAGCACTGAGTTGTGTTTTAGCTTGTGTTGTTTTTTAGTTGATTTGCTTAGAGGGTTAAATTGGATTCAATACTAGTCTTCCGTTGTACTGGTATATTGATCTTCATAGCTTCCATTGCTATTGGAGTGAAATCTTATTGAATCAATTATTTATGAAAAAGTAAGTGTACTCCTATTCAACCCCCTCTAGTCGCCTTTTCGTTCAAACACATCTAAACTTATCACTTGCACCTCTCCAAAAAAACATAGATCTAATGGAGTTGGCTGCTAAGGCAACTGTTTGTCAAAATGAGACAACCCCCTGAGGATAAAAGATTGTTTTTTTTTCTAATTGTCCAGCCTTCTATCAAGTTTACTCATTATTTTTCATGCTGCTCTTTAACTCAACTTTCTATCCCCAATATCAATACCTAAATAAGCTAGAGGAAGCTGCTCCAATTTACAATTGAAATTATTACAAACTCTGGTAGCCTCCACATTATCCACCCCCAAAACAACACCTCACTCTTGTGATAATTGATCTTCAACCCAGATATCCACTCAAAATAATACAACAGAAATTTTAGGTGAAGAATGGAACACCCCTTGGAATCAAGTGGGAAATCACCCCTTTGATCAGTCCCTTCTATTGAGCTTTTAATACAACCATTGCTAAAGCATCAACTGCTAGATTAAACAGTAAAGGAGACAAAGGATCCTCTTGTCTCAAACCCCTGTTAGTAGTGAAACAAGGACCAATTTTGCCATTAATATTAATGCTCACCCTACCCCCTTAATAGAACTCATCACACAATTAATACAATGCTTAGAGAATCATTTTCCTTTTGTAACATTCTCCAAAAGAGTCCGCTGAACTTTGTCATAAGCTTTCTCAAAGTCCAGTTTAAGGATAACACCCATTCTTTTGGAAACTCTCAATTCATGCAGAATCTTATGTAAAGATACCACCCCATCCAGATTATTTCTATTTTAATAAAAGCAGTTTAATTCTCACTAATAATCTTGTTGGCAATCTTGCCTAATCGATCAGCCAGGATGTTAGTAATATTTTTGAAGCTGGCATTGATTAGGCAGATAGGTCTAAACTGTTTAATTGAAGCAGCATCTTTGACTTTACGAATCAGGGTGATCACCCTAAAATTTAACCTCTTTAAGTCCAACTTCCCCTTTAAAAAATCTGTGACCATTTCCATGAAGAATTTTTTCAGCACCTCCAAAAAAGACTTGTAAAAGGAAGTAGGAAAGCCATCTGGCCCCGGGGCCGATTCAGCAGGCAAATCCTTCATAATTTGCCAAACCTAATGCTCAAAGAAGTTTTGAACAAGGCTATCATTACCAGCATAAGACATTTTGCTCGTTGGATTCCAGAAATCTGTAACCAGCTGCACATTATGTCTGACTTCTACTACTACAAAAAGGCTAATACTAGACGCCTTATCACAGACGGTTAACCAAAATCGTCTGTATTAAATACAATCATAGACGGTTTTGGTTTAACGGTCGTCTGTGTTACTGTCTGCGCTAAAAAGCGTTTGTGAATAAGTAATATCATAAACGGTTCGTGTTGAAAACCGTCGGCGATATTACTAAATATCACAAACGGTTCATATTGAAGACCGTATGTGAAGTATCACGGATGGTTATGAACAAGAACCGTATGTGATTCTACTAAATTCACAGACGGTTATTTATTGGAACCGTCTGTAATTAGAAACAACTGATTAGCCGATTCCGACCACTCCTGATGGAGCCAAATTGATCTTTTAAAATGGTCGAATTGAAGCTGATTTCCACAATAGAAGAAAGCAAGTGATATGTAATCCGGTAGCCACCTTGTTTCGTACCATGTGTAACTTCACTATCTTGACTTGTAACTTCCTAATCAACAAAAAGTACTTCACGTGATCGATCGATCAGAAGTTACACATCATAGACAGTGAAGTGCTCACCTGATCATAGGGATATGATCTTCTACCAATTTCTTGAAGACTTCAAATCCATAGACCAAATTGACTTTTCGACCACCTAAATTGAAGTAGTCAATTGATCATCCATGGATTTTGTTCTTTCCATGCACGGTGATCGAAAAGTCAATTTGTTCCATGAATTTTGTCTTACTAGCTAGCTAGAAAGGTAGGGAGATGAAAACTTTAAGAAGAAATGGAAGTAAGAAAAGATGAGAAGTTTGTGAGTGTTTTCTTCTTAGTTCTACGTGCCCTTCTGATGGTTATTTATAGGCTTAACAACTTATGGCAATATTAAATTAATGAATAAAGACGGAAGTCCCACGGATAGGATTTATTAGAATCTGCTCTTAATAAATCGTTTGTAACCAAAGCATCACCATCTTATCAGGAATTGTTTTTTATAAATACGGTTGACCCTCCTTTTCCTATGTTTACAACTAAGCTGGATGACTCATCACAGACGGATTTTAATAAGGACCGTCTCTGATTACGTACTTCACATATGGTTTTAAAATATTACCGTATGTCATAATTCAATCTTTCGGCTCCCACACGATGCGTCTCTTCGTCTTGCGCGCCGATGTTACGATGCGTCTCTTTGATGTTTTAGAAGAATGATCATCACACGCCATGGTGAGCACGCATAGTATTGGTGAGCATGTGGAGCATTACGATGAGGACCAAGGCGAGGAGGTCAGCGATCATCATCGCTCTTCTTCACGATGTCGTCGTCCATATCGTCGGCCACGTGGCTGCGAACTCTTCTCAGCCCATTGCTAACCTCTACAGCCTACGAGCCACGTACATGCTCTATTCTTTTGTTTTTTTATAGGTCTGAAGAAGTTAGTATTCTGTTCGGTTTTTGTACACAGTTAGTTTCCTAGTTCATTGTTAGAAAGTTTTAGGTGTTTGTTTCGGGTTCAGGATCTGATAGAGAACCTGATTGTAATTCCTACGAAAATCTATAAAAAAGAGAAAAACCAAAAATTTGTATCAGTTAATAAAGCACAAAATAATATCGTGTTGATTTCGTTTTGTATTCAATATCCAGTTCCGAACTGAATTTGACTAGCAACAACTGAATTAATCTTTTTTTATAAATTCATCTACACCCATATTATATCTGAATATGCAAAAATATTTGGATTTTTTTTGCTTTTTAATTTTTTTCTATTTGTGATTTGTTATCGACTCTTTTGAATACACGTTGATGCCGCGAATGAATTATTCGACGACCCTCCATCCTCATACTCATAAATTCCATAGCAAGGCAAGCACCTCCTTTGATTATGTTGATCCCATTATTTCAATTATTGTACTTTTTTGTAAAATCTATTATACATGCGTGTATGTTTGCCTAAAATTGCTATATTAGCGGGTAACGGTAGGTATAATCATGTTGTATTGTTGATCCTCCTAAAAATATTGATATCATTACTCTTGTAGCCTTTAGGATATGGTTCATACAATGAATGATGTCAATTTGGGTATTTTGAATAGGAATGTTGAATAGAAGCTTAGCCAGGCTCTAGTTTCGCTAAAATTAAATAAATGCTAAAATTATGTGTATGAATTTGGGAGATTTTGAAACATGGTATAGATGGGTTACCTCTATTATTTTGTATAAAAAATAAATATGTAAAACTTAGTTTGTGACACGGGTGAGTTATATTATAATCTGAGGGGTGTAACAGGTGTAGCTCATAAGTAGATATGTGGAAATCCTCGCCCGGGTCAACTAAGGGCCGAACACCAATGAATCATATCTAAGCCTAAGCGTACAACCACATGTACCGGTATGGGGCGTCCTTAGCAAATTAAATCGTCAAAACTAGCCTTGAATGTTGGTAGACCACTGTAGTACGAGCATGACTGGGTAGGCTTGCTCGAAGGGGCTCCCTTCACCGAGAGGTTCAGAACAAAGCTTTCCAATACAACGTTGTATGCCTCACTTTGATGGGGTCTACCCGGGATTGAAGTGAGGGTTATCATGCACCGGGCTAGTGCAAGGCTTGGGCTAGGTGATGTAAAAGCTTAATTATGAACTCTAGACTGCATACTATCATGTTGTCTGTGGTAGTATCAACGAATACTAGACAAACTAGAGAACTCATATACTATTGGTAAAGTTGTACACTTCCCCAGAATGTAAATCTATTTAAATAGTCTTGCTCGCAGTCATGAGCATGCTTAGTGATACCTCATCTGGTATAATCTTGATTTTCACAAAAATGGTTTGTTGGAAAATGTTGGGATGATTGATTTGTATAAGTGCCATGTTGATCAGAGAACAATTTGTTGATCATAGCCGAGGAGGGTTGTGATTTTGCAATTATTGAGTTACATACTTATTATTTCAATATTTGTATACTACTTTTTATAAATTTATCTGCAAACTATTTGTGGATATCGTGAGGATATGTGCACGATCTCAAGATGATGAGTCAATTGGCAATAGCTTTGTTGGTTTGCAAAATCTCGCATTTTCGGGGTTTGCTTCATGCTGTCAGACCACAGGCGGTCTGACCGGTGGTGTGGGGCGGTCAGACCGCCCATGGAGAGGTTGGACCGGCCTTGGTTGCCGGTCGGACCGGCCTGACCTAAAATTGGCTTTTGGAGCTAAGCCAAAAATAGGTTGTGTAGGCAGGTGAGGGGAGTCTCCTGGATGTGGTTGCATCATTTTTGGAGCTCCCAGTCAAAAGTTCTATTGAGTTGAAAATTCCAGAAGGTTTCGGATTTTCAAGCTAGAATTTTGGCTAAGTCCTTTTGACAGGTCCGACCGCCGTTGTTCGAGCGGTCCGACCGGCCTGAAACCGGTCGGACCGGCCTTGTGGGGCGGTCAGACCGGCATTGACTTGGAGGTTAGCCAAGTTTGCATTGAGTTGATTTGAATGTGTTTCATGTATGGTGTTCAATGCTTTATTGTTGTATATTGCATTGCGGAGCTAACGTGGGTCGAGTTGTGAAGAACTTGTTCCCGGAAACGGTTTGTTTGTCTATTGCTGTGCAGGTGGCTTGCAGGTCAACGACGTCAACGGTGAGTGGATCGGGACTATGCTTGGAGAGCTGAGGTCCAGAACGATCAGGGATACCGGGTGAGGTTGTGTGACTCAGGCATGGTGCAGGATGGGCAAGATGGATCGAACGGGTGGTTCGTGCACCGGTTGGATCGAGTGGTGCGGATATCGCTGCGAGTCTCGGGAGGTTCGATGGGATTCGGACAAGAGAGGCTTGGCGACGTGATGAGAACCGCTGATCAACCTACACGTGGTGAAGCAGGCGATTGCTTCAACAGATGTTGTGTGTGGGTCCCATGTGTGAGTGGGTCCCAAAAGTGAAACCCTAGTCCTCTCCTATAAATAGAAGGGGGGAGATGTAAAACCCTCTTGAAGCACTCATTTGGCACCCTTCCTTTTTCTAGGGTTAGGGTTTGGAGAGGAAGAGAGGGAGAGATTGTGGTTGCTCCTTGGTGAGCTCTTGTCCTCCTTGAGGGAGTGGCTTTGTAAGCATCTTGTGAGATCAATCAATCTTGTGATGCTTGCTTGAGAGATCATTTGTCTCCCTTTTGTGTTCTCTCATTTAGATGAATTTGGTGCTTCCTTGATTCAAGTGGTTAAACTTGGTCTCTTGACCCATTGTGTCTTGCTTTGATGTGTGGGAATACTCCTAGAATCATCTAGACCATCAACCCCCACAAGCAAGTCTTGAATCAAAGTTTTTCATATTTCTAGGGTTTGTGCACTTCTTTGTTAAATCCACGAGAGATCGATTCTGCAAGTGGATCAAGGATCGTCGCTAGAAATAGGTCTCTAATATCATTAGGGAGGTGTGCTCGAAATTTGGTCAAGTTTTATTGGTTGAATCAAAAGTTGGATCAAATTTCGTTTTGGATTTGGGCTTGTTTTTTCATCATCGGTGAACCCGGTCGACCGGTGTTACAACCCGCAGCGATCCGATCACCAGTGTTTTCGATCGCCAAGATCTTTAGCGGGTCGAACCTGTAACATCCCAAAATGGATTTGTGTTTCAAATGTAAGAAAATCAGGAGGAATTAAAACTTTTCTTGCATCTTGAAACCCCTGGTCATTTTGGTAATCCTTTTAAAATAATTATGGAAAATCAAATTCCAATCTCCACTTGACTCCAATCAAAAACCTCCTTGACATGGAGCTTGTGCCAAACCCTTGGAGATATTACTCCTGAATTCTAGGGAGGCTTGGCGACACCTCTGAATTATCTTATGATTTTTAGAAGTTATTTGGTAAATCTTGGAGGCAAGTCAAATTCGGTCAAACCCTATTTCCGCTCTTCCAGAATTTCTGGAGGAAAATTCAGTACATTAGAATCTCTGGAAATTTCATATGAGGTTCCTCCGGTCGTCAGCAAACTCCAGTTAAAATTTCATAATTTTTGGAGCTTGCTTGCTACCTTAAATAATTCTCCAAAAATCAGTTGTTCAAATTCAAACCCTAGCTGGTTTTCACTGTTCCTTGGGTTTAAGTCGGACTCGGGCTCGAGCCACTTGACTCGGTCCAGTCCACTAGCTTTGCCAACTCGATCGTTCGGGCGCTAGGGTCGTGAGCCGTTGGATCGGTATCGCACGGCCTTCGACCAGCCGAACGAATGGAGTCGTTGTGAACCGCCTGATCTGACTCAGCCGTTGGATCGGCATCGAACGGTCTTCGACGACCGAACGCCGATCGTTTCAATCCACTCGATCTAGCCCAGCCGTTTGATTTCAATCCGACGACCGACGAGTCGTCTCCTTCCTCTGTCCGCGCGCGCGTGAGCTCTGCCATGGCGTACGCGGAGGAGAAAAGCAGTGGCGTGCAGGCCCACTCTATGTCCACCTTTAAACGGCTAGCTCGAGCGCATTAAATGCCCGTCGCGCCATCCTCGAGGGCCATGACTCAATCGCTCCCATCGCCTCAAGCGCCTCATGGCGATGTTGACCCGACCGACAAACCCGGCCGTTGCTCTCTGCCGTCGCCCTATTTAAACTCCTTTGTGCTTCGCCCTTAGTTTCCTTTAGCACTTCCGCAACTCCAGCTAGCATTCACCATTTTGCTTGAGCTGCAGTTCCTTGCAATCTCCTCGACCGCTATTGTTGAGTGTGGAGCTCCCGGTGGAGGCGGTGCAGCGGGGGTTTTCTTCTTCAAGTCTTGGCCCCCTCTGCTCCCCCTCTACTCTTTGGAGCTTAACTCTCACGCAGCTTTAGTTCTCTCTGCCTGTGTCGCCAGGGCCTAGCGAGAACCTCACCGCATCCGCTCGGTCACTGTCGCGGAGCCACTCCGTGGGTCTCGGTCGTTCTCGGCCAGTACTTTCGCATTGCCCTATAGGAAAGTAAGTGTGTTTTCGTTGTCCTTTGGCATTGCCCGTCCGGCGAGTTTCCGAGCCATACCACTCGGCCGCACTCCGTGGTCGTACCGCTGGGGTCGGAGAAGCCGCCGAACTGCAAAGAGTGCGGGAGGCGCTGCCTCGTGGTCGGAATTTCGACCAGTCACTGTAGTTTGGTCGTTTCGACCAGGTGCAGTATTGTTGATGGGTAAATAGGTCGTCGCGTAGTCCCTAGACCTTATAATTGTAAGGGAAAGGCCTACGAGTGATTGTAAGTTCTCCTACAATCACCCCCGTAGTCGTAAGTCTCACTACGACTATGGCGTGATCATAGGTCCTTCTGCAACCTTTACCCAATCGAAGGTTGTGTCGTGACCTGTACCTCGTCGTAAGTCATACTACGACCATGTCCGGGTCATAAGAACTTCTGCGACGTGTACCAAGTCGTAGGTCTGTCTACGACTAGTACCCAGTCGTACGTCTTTCTACGACCACTATCTGGTCGTAAATCCTTCCACGACTATGGTTCAGTCGTAGGTTCTGCTACGACCACTACCTGGTCGTAAGACCTTCTCTTGGTCGTATCTTTAGCATTAAGAATCCAAATCAACCTATTCTTGTTGCTACATTCTGTATAAATCAGTGTCTTGCTTCGGTAAGATTTTCAGAATTTTTTTGGAAAAAGTTTGCTGTTGAGTCCTTGCATTTTATTCGTTCTTATCGATTGCTTTTCGCTTTCTCGTTAGGATCCGAAGAGCACATCGACAATATTGTTGATCCCCAGCAACATCTTGACCCACAGCAAGCAGGCAAGCAGTTTGATCATGTTAATCCTATTATTTTTCCAGTCTACTATATTGATTTCAACTCGTATGTATGCATTGCTATTTTGTTGTCAAATTATGGTTAGTGTCCTATAGTTGCATAATCTGTAGGACTTGTTTATCCTCTACTACCATGAGCTTAGGTTATTTGCTGTGGTCGGAGTCCGATGGAGGGACTTGGATCACTTAGTAGCTTCCGATTGGGAAATGCTTAGCCATGCTTAAGTTCGGTAGCTTTGGGGCGATCATCGACTTAGTCGATGGTCTTGATCACACAAAAATTATTATTCTTTCATTATGTCCAGCACTTTGTGCTTTGTTAATTTTTCAAATCAAAAACTGAAAATGAAAACTGATTTGGACTTGGGCATAATGGTATGTTGGTGTGGTGTTTTGGGTGTGATCGAATGGTGCCCAAGTCATCAAGGACCGAACATCTTGTTACACTAAACCAAGCACTATTATGTACTAACCACATGAGGGTTATATGGGACCCTCTTGACTTAGTACTTTGGCGTGTGTTATCTCCGAGTCGCAGGAGGAAAAGTTTTGTGTGTGTGTTGTGTGAAACATGCTGCTGTGTTCTTGTGTTTGTGTTGGGTGTGCGGTGGTGGGATTGCGGGAAGGTTCTCCACCTCGAGGGGCGTCAGCTTGTCCAAGGCTTTACCTGTGACGGGTAGTTGTCCGAGGTCGGGCCCGACCCGACACAACGTATGGGTTTCTATCCATACAGGCGACTCGAGTTAATACTGTAAGATTGGAAACGTCTCGTAGGACTTAGCCGTGCAAAGATACCAAAGGAAGTGTGCTTAATCATGTGGCAAAAGGCGGTCGACATGTGGGTAAGTTGGTACACCCTGCAGGATAAAACTATTCGAATAGCCTCGTCCTAGGTTATGGACACGCTTGGGGAGATCTTCCAAGAGTTAGACTACAACCTTTGTTTTCAAAATTAAAACTTGACATGGTTGGTATGAATGGGTAATTCATACTATTGTTGTGGTGACTATTGGGTTAGTCACTTCCAGGTTGTTGTTGTCATCTATCTACTGTTATTATTATTGTTCTTTCGGTTAATTGAACATTAAAAACAGATTTGTTAAATTGCTTTCAATCTATTACCTTATTGCAAATGGAAAATTGCTTTATGCTAAAACTGAAACATACAGCCTCCACTTCTATGAGCTTGCATGTAGCATATGTACAGGTTTGTTACACCACCTGTAAGTCTTGCGAGTACATTCAAAGTACTCACCGGCTTTTGCCGGCTGCTTTTGTTTGCAGGGGAAGAAGGTGAGCCCCAAGGGCCTCACTTTTGTGAGATGTGCTTCGGGTTTAGCGACTAGCTTGGCGGTCCGGTCGGTTGCCTTGTGGGTTAAAGGCACACTGATTGGCTCTTTTGTTATAGCCATCTTATGGCACTTTTGCTTCCGCTGTTTAATTATTGTTGTCTCTTTATTTGTTGGCTGGTTGGCCTCTCTTTTGTAATGACTCGGTTTAATATTATTAATACTTCTGTTCTGTTCTGTGTTTCGGTTCTATGTGGATGAATGGAATTGATACACAAATGTTGTGATGAGGTGTGTGTACTGCACTCTGGGAAGTATACATGTCTCGAGTCTCGGATTATCTGCTTTGTGATGCTAGGACCGAATGGATGGTTAAGCATTACAAGCCGGATAAACCGGGGTCTCACAGAACTGCTGTCCACCGGTCCGACCGCCCGTTAGTTGCCGGTCGATCCATTGGTGAACGCCGGTCGATCCGCCAGTGTAGCGGTCGGACCGCTGTGCTCAGATCTGCCCTTTGAGTTTAAGTCTCCACTTTTGTGTCGTGTGGTTGTCGGGGTTATCGAATTCAGCACAAGGTTACCGCTGTGCACCTACTGATCTTCTTAGCTTTCATAGCTAAAGGAGTAAAGTTCGTGTTGAATTTGTTTTAGGCGAGAAAGTTGAGAAAGCGCCTATTCACCCCCCTAGTTGCCTTTACGGTCCTACAAGTGGTATCAGAGCCGGTTAGCTCTTCTCATAGATCTTAACCTGGTCTTTGGAGCCATGGCGATCGAAAGATATTCAATCGTGCCACATGTTTTTGATGGAGTTGATTTTGCTTATTGGAAGGCCCGCGAGGCCTACATCGAGGCTCAAGGGCACGCAATTTGGCTTAAGGTGAAACACCCTTATGTCGTGCCGACCAATGACAATTTGATCACTCGGATGTGGAGAACAACAAAGGAGGCTCAAATTTTTGATTCAAGGCCTTAGTCGATCGGAGTTTGAGCGTGTCGCTCATTTGTCGTCTGCTCATGAGATCTGGCGGACTCTTTGTGATTATCATGAAGGGTCCATCTGCGATCAAGGAAGTGAGATGAGAACCGACTAAAGAAAGCATACTCCAAGATCGAGCAAAGACTGGTGAATCTTTAGATGAGTGTGGGGAGATTTTCTAAAATTATTCATGATCTCCGCTACGTTGATCTTGTATTTTCGAGTCTCGAAAATGCACGCCACCTTTTGGGTGCTTTGGATGTGAAGGTCCGGGGATGAAGATTATCGCCATAAATGACAACATCACATGAGTGAGCTTACCATGGATAAGCTTTACTCTAGGTTGAAGACGCATGAGATTGATTTTATCTCGCGTCTCCCACGGCTGCAGTCGATGGCTTTAGTGGTCGACAAATCTAAGGGTAGATATTCGATTCTTTTGATGTTAGCTCATCCGGCTTTTCTTTATGTGCTTTGCATTCTTTGAGCGATGAGCAACTTGAGAGACTACCTGAAGATGATTTAGCCCTCCTATCCACAAAATTCACGAGAGCTTACAACAATGTGAGGAATAGGAGGAGAGGTGGACCTATCACTTGTTTCGAGTGTGGTGAGCCAAACCACATTCGCTCTAGATGCCCCAAGCTGAAGGGCAAAGAGGAGAAGGAGTCACAAAGGCATCCTCAAGCGAGGGATGCTAAGTCCAAGAAGACAAACTATCGCAAGTTTGTCAGCCGAGTCCTTGAAGCTCTAGAGGATGTGAGCATGGAAGATGTGGACTCGGAGATGGAGGACGACAAAAGTGACTCCCGTGGCAAGAAGAAGGCACGTGATTTCACAGGCATGTGCTTCATGGCTAAGAACAGCCACGACAGCGACTCCTCCAATAGCGAGGATCCTTTTAGTGATCCCGATGAGGTATGCCCTTCACTTCCTGACATGAAAAGGGTTTTGGTGCTGGCTGAACAAAAAATGCATAAGCAAGTTAAATTGATTAAGAAACAGGATACTATGATTGATAATTTGAACCTAGAAGTTGTTAGGCTCAAATCCATTAATCCTGATGATTTCTGTGATTCATGCTCTAGCTTGCTTAATGAATTGTCAAGCTTAAATGATGCTCATTCTTCTGTTGAAAAACAATTGAAAAATGCTCTTGTTGAACTAGAATCTCTCAAATCTAGTTCTGTTCGCATGGATGCCATTCCGCTTGGTGTTACTGCTTTAGACGCTATTCCGTTAACCTGCTCAAATTGTGCTTTGCTTGAATTAAAACTGGATAGCTCTGTAAAAGAATTGCAAAAATTTGATGCTAGTCACACTTGTTCTCATTGTAAGAACAATAGGATTAAAATGCAAGAGTTGACCGAAATGGTCGTTTACTCTAGAGCTGCATCATATGAGAATTGTCCTAAGCTTACAATTGAGATTGAAGCTTTAAACAAGACTCTTGAAGAGAAAGCTAACATTGAAAAATCCATGTCTCTTACTGCTTCCAAGAAAGTCATTGATTCTTCCTCTTGTGTGTTGCATGCTGAAGTTGAAACTGTAATTGGTAAGATACAAGAGGCTTTTAGAGTCAAATTTAAGGAGCAGTTGAATAGGATTGGAGAGTCCTATTGTGTGTCTTGTGAGGCTCTAAAAGTGGAAGTGGATCTTCTTAAGAGCAAACATGTTGAGGTAATCAATTCTGAAAAGTGCTCCAATTGTGGAGTTTTGGCAAAAGAGAATGATTATCTCAAAATGACTCTTGAGAAGTTTTCTAGTGGGAAAAAGAAACTCAACTTGATTCTAGATCAATCCAATGTGAGTGTGAAAAACAGTGGCCTAGGTTTTAAGTCCCTAGAGCTTTCCAAAAATCTCCCACCAAAGATTGCTAGAGCTGTGAAAAGTGGTTTGGTTGAGCAAGAACCTCCTATGACTTCAAAGGATGTTTTTAAATCTGCAGGTTCTGCTCAAACTCTTTCTAGCAAGAAAGGTGCTTCTGTTTCTCCTGTACGGACCCCTCAAAAGGTCAAGTACCATTGCACCTTCTGTAAGAAAGAGGGCCACACTGTTGAGTTTTGCTTTCGGAGAGCAAAAATTGAGAGGAAAGAGAGAATGAGCACTTTGAGATCCATTAGAGGAGTCTCTTCTTCAGCTGTAGTCTCTAGAGCCAGCGACCTATTCAAATGTACCACATATAGGCCTAGGTTTGTAGAGAATTTTGTTGATTCCTCTGGTGGGTCCAGGCAGCAGTTTGGCTTTGGATATCGTGAGGATAGACCACGGGTAGCACCTAGACAGGGGGAGTATCGGTCTTTTGGTAGATCGTTTTGGAGAGGTCCAAGTGGTGCTCATGGGCATTCTTATGATTTTGTGCCTAATCATCTTTCTGCTGCTTCTTTTGCTATTCCCAGGCATCGTCCATCTCAGTACTGGACACCTAGATCTTTTATCTCAAATCCCAAAGACTTGAGGCATGGATGTTTTGAGGGAATTTGCTCTTTTTGCATTCATTGTATCATAATGCATTTTTATTTCAAATGTCTTGCATTGCATAATAAAACTTGTGGAGCTTTGATTATTATCCTTGTATGGCTTGATTTCATTCTCTATACCTTGTCATATCAAGTGATGGTCTGCTAGACTTCTTTTATGGCTCTTCGTGTTTTAGCTTAGCTTTCTCCTTGCTAGCTTTATATCTGTGAGCAATTTGAATCAAATCATGTCTTGTTGGATCTTGTGACTAGCTTTGCTCTAGTGATCCTCTTATGATTCTTGCCATGTCATATAGGTTGAATTGAGTCTTGAACTTATTTTGAGATGAAAATGAGCTTTTTATCTTCTTAAGTCAAGCAAATGAAAAATGAGATTTTCTGTGCGAAAAAACTGATCTCACCAATCCTTTCTCATGAGACGGCTTGCCATTGCACTAGGCATGAACTCAGGGGGAGTTTTGGATGACCTAGCCCACTCTTTTAAGCTTATCGCTTGAGATGGTCGCGGCAAGGCTTGAGATCTAGCACAGTGAAAAAGTCTTTTTTAGAAAATGCTCAAAATGCTAAGTGCTTGAGTTTTGCTTCAAAAGAATACTCTTAATGCTCAAAATGCCTCAGTTCTTGTTTTGAGTCTCTTTTTACTTATAGACATGGCTTGGCTCATTTTTGGTTGCTTTTAGTGAATCTATGACATTGAGCAACCTTTCATGGTTTTAATTCTTTTAATCTCAGATTGCTGCTATTTTGGTTTTAGCTTTGCAGTACATGTTTTGCCATGATTGAATATAGCTTCTTCATCTTTTATGGCTTGGTATATTTCTTGTACTGTCTACTTCGATAATGGTCATGGCTCCTTTTGTTAAATTTCAAATAAAGTCATTTCTTCATGCTCTTTCTTTTTCCTTGCATCTTGATGAATTCATTGTCAAAGGGGGAGAAGGATTGAAGAAAATGTTGTTTTAGAGCTTTTGGTTTACATAAGGTGTCATACATCAAAGAACACACACAAAAAAAATTTGTGATCATAGTGAGTTGAGTCTCTGGGTTTTATTGCCTTTTTCTGATCTTAATTGCAATTGAAGAAGACTCACAATGATCAAAGGTCAAATAGAATATTTTGTCTTTCATATGGACCTAAGTGAGATTTTTGGCCACTTTCTGGAATTTGAATCCTTTTGTGCTCTCATTGCCTTATCTCACTTGCCTATACTATTCTGAAGCCAGCTTGGTCAGTTCCTAGGTTTTTTCTTGCTTATGGACCAAGTTGTGCCTTTATGCGAAAACGGCGATTTATTTTACTTTTCAATTTGAAAAACCACATTTTCTGGGAAATTGCCAATGTGTTCATCAAGGGGGAGATTGTGGATATCGTGAGGATATGTGCACGATCTCAGGATGATGAGTCAATTAGCAATGGCTTTGTTGGTTTGCAAAATCTCGCGTTTTCGGGGTTTGCTTCATGCTGTCAGACCACAGGCGGTCTGACCGGTGGTGTGGGGCGGTCAGACCGCCCGTGGAGAGGTTGGACCGGCCTTGGTTGCCGGTCGAACCAGCCTGACCTAAAATTGGCTTTTGGAGCTAAGCCAAAAATAGGTTGTGTAGGCAGGTGAGGGGAGTCTCCTGGATGTGGTTGCATCATTTTTGGAGCTCCCAGTCAAAAGTTCTATTGAGTTGAAAATTCCAGAAGGTTTCGGATTTTCAAGCTAGAATTTTGGCTAAGTCCTTTTGACCGGTCCGAACGCCGTTGTTCGAGCGGTCCGACCGGCCTGAAACTGGTCGGACCGGCCTTGTGGGACGGTCAGACCGGCATTGACTTGGAGGTTAGCCAAGTTTGCATTGAGTTGATTTGAATGTGTTTCATGTATGGTGTTCAATGCTTTATTGTTGTATATTGCATTGCGGAGCTAACGTGGGTCAAGTTGTGAAGAACTTGTTCCCGGAAACGGTTTGTTTGTCTATTGCTGTGCAGGTGGCTTGCAGGTCAACGATGTCAACGGTGAGTGGATCGGGACTACGCTTGGAGAGCTGAGGTCCAGAACGATCAGGGATACCGGGTGAGGTTGTGTGACTCAGGCATGGTGCAGGATGGGCAAGATGGATCGAACGGGTGGTTCGGTGCAGCTGGTTGGATCAGGTGGTGCGGATATCAGTGCGAGTCTCTGGGAGGTTCCGATGGGATTCGGACAAGAGAGGCTTGGCGACGTGATGAGAACCGCTGATCAACCTACACGTGGTGAAGCAGGCGATTGCTTCAACAGATGTTGTGTGTGGGTCTCATGTGTGAGTGGGTTCCAAAAGTGAAACCCTAGTCCTCTCCTGTAAATAGAAGGGGGGAGATGTAAAACCCTCTTGAAGCACTCATTTGGCACCCTTCCTTTTTATAGGGTTAGGGTTTGGAGAGGAAGAGAGGGAGAGATTGTGGTTGCTCCTTGTTGAGCTCTTGTCCTCCTTGAGGGAGTCGCTTTGTAAGCATCTTGTGAGATCAATCAATCTTGTGATGCTTGCTTGAGAGATCATTTGTCTCCCTTTTGTGTTCTTCTCTCATTTGGATGAATTTGGTGCTTCCTTGATTCAAGTGGTTAAACTTGGTCTCTTGACCCATTGTGTCTTGCTTTGATGTGTGGGAATACTCCTAGAATCATCTAGACCATCAACCCCCACAAGCAAGTCTTGAATCAAAGTTTTTCATATTTCTAGGGTTTGTGCACTTCTTTGTTAAATCCCTGAGAGATCGATTCTGTGAAGTGGATCTGACGGATCATCGCTAGAAATAGGTCTCTAATATCATTAGGGAGGTGTGCTCGAAATTTGGTCAAGTTTCATTGGTTGAATCAAAAGTTGGATCAAATTTCGTTTTGGATTTGGGCTTGTTTTTTCAGTACTGGACTGAACCGGTCAGACCGGTGTTGCAACGGCTGTCCGACCGCCCGTGTTTTCAGACCGCCAGTACTGCCGGGTCAAACCGCTGTCCACCGGTCCGATCGCCCGTTAGTTGCCTGGCCGGGCATTGGTTGAACGTCGGTCGGACCGCCGCGGTAGCCGGTCCGACCACTGTACTCAGATCTGCCCTTTGAGTTTAAGTCTCCACTTTTGTGTCGTGTGGTTGTCGGGGTTATCGAATTCAGCACAAGGTTACCGCTCTGCACCTACTGATCTTCTTAGCTTTCATAGCTAAAAGAGAAAAGTTCGTGTTGAATTTGTTTTAGGCGAGAAAGTTGAGAAAGCGCCTATTCACCCCCCCCCCCCCTAGTCGCCTTTACGGTCCTACACTATTACATAACGTTATTACAAATAAAACTTGCTTAATGCTAAAAATAACTAGTAGAGTAGAGCCTCATCCATTGATAGCCTTTCATATATAATTATGTTGCGAGACACTACAAGTCTTGCGGAGTACAAAATATACTCAATCATGTTGTATGTAATTTTGTGTTGATGTGTATACTAGTCACTGATCATGGGACCAGTAAGGTACACACACGATGATTTTAGTTATTCAAAGCCTAGGGTCCTACAGCTTTGGTATAAGAGCCATACTAACTGTAGATCAAGTTCTAGTTAGAATGGTCATTAGATTAGGATTTGGTTTTCAAAATGCAACCTATTTTAATTATAAAAATAGTTGTGGAAAAATTAGGAGTTCTTGCTAATCTTACGTGTAACATCCAAAATTTCATTTCTGTTAAAAAGAAAATTTAATTAATTTTCTTGATTTTTTTGGTTTAATCCCTATTTATTTTAAAACCAAATTAAATTATTTGCAAAGATAAATACCAATTTTGAGTTGGCGATATGGTATTTAAGTTCAAAATAATTTAGGGAATTTCTGTGAATTTTTCTAGAATTTTTAAACTCTATTTGCTATTTTCTAAAAGTCTATTTGTTTCAACTCAATTTCTGTTAAATAAAAATCAATTAAAAATCCATATTTCATTTCGAGCTGAATTCTTTTCCTGCGTCCCCTTTCTTTTTCTTGCCGGCCCACGGCCTTTTTCTCGCCCGGCCCGCTCGCGCGCTGGCCCACTCTGCCTTTCCTCTCTCCTTCTCACTGACAGCAAGCCCCACTTGTCATCCCTCCCATCTCCTTCTTCCTCCTCCGGTTGTGCGAGCCTCGCCGCCTTTCTCGCCATTTTAGTTCATTCAAGCGACGTTTTTTGCTCGAGATCGTGCGCATTAACGCCCACGATCTTCATTCCCCCTTCCACCTTCACTCGACCGTTTCAATTTCGCGTTAAAGCTCATTTCCCCCACCGACGAGATAATGCTTGCGCACGTTATCCGCTCTTCTGCCATCCCCTCGCCCTATAAAAGGGAGCACCCCCTTTGCGATCTCTCACTCATCCAACCCCCGTAGCTCTAGCCCTTCTTATTCTCTCTCGTCGCCAGATTTTGCATTTCCTTGCTGCCATCCCCAAGGCACGCCATCTCCGATTCTGTCACCGTCGTTGGAGCTCCGTCGACACCGTTAGCACCAAGAGCATCGTTGGTCTGTCTTCTACCTCGTGCACATGCTTTTGCCACCGGAACGCCATCGAAACTATTTCACCGCTATTTTCTCCTCGTCGCCGACCAACCCTTCATGCTCCGTAGCCAAAACCGTGCGCAGCAGGTACAACGTCTCTTCCTTGTCCTTTTGCGCACACGCACGACCATCGTTGTAGCGTAGAACGTCGGCGACCATTTAGTCCGATGCACCGCCTCTTGCCGGTGTGATGTAGCAAGCCACGTGGTGCCACCTAGCAGCCACATGTGCACCACATCAGGTCATCTGCCCGGTCAAAACCTACATGGCGCTTACGCCAGCACATGCGTAAAACCCTACACTATTTCACATACCCAGTCCATCGTGGACCAAAGCCCTTTCGTGGACCTAGTCTATGGATCATGGGCCCTCCTGTTAGAGACTCGTAGAAAAATAATTCAGCCGAAAGTGAAAATCAACCAGTAACATCATGCTTAAGCAATATCTAGATTTTCCTTTAGAAAAATAATTCATTAGTTCTGAAAATTGAATTTAACGTAATTTCATCAAATTCAAACTTCTGTGGAGTCGTTCTCCTTCATACGAGCTCTGATTCTATTGATTCAAATTTCTAAATTCATATAAATTATAATATAACAAAATGAACCAAAATTATTTAATTTGGAATTCATTAGAATTTTATTTGAATTTGGCTTATTTTCGCGTATAGACTTCCACGACTCCAGAGAGCTAGAATTCTTGGACGAGTCCATCAACAACAATTTGAGGAAGGGAAGTTACATCTGTTGATCATATTTGAATCCCAATAATTTAAATTATTTAAATTCTAATTTAAATTATTTTGTATTGGTTGTTTTTAATCAATTTAGTTTAAATCCCTGTTTTAAATTATTGTAATTATTCTTAATTCCTTTGTATGGCCAAACATTGTCATTGAATTAGTTATACTGTTGGGGCTGGATTTTTGAATATGAACACTCTATGTATTTCTGCACCAGTCCCTGATTAGTAGCTAGTGCACATAGTGGATACAACGTTGATAACAAGTTTGAATCATGGAATAACATTAATAAACAACTGAGTACCAGCCTTATGACCACTCATTACAATAAATATCACATGACCTCAAGTCTCATAGTAGTAGAAACAATAAAATAGTAAACTCTGAGATGGTCCATCAAATCGCCCACCGACATTCGACTCGGGAGCGCAGCCTAGTACTACGGGTGTCCTTTGATAAACCCGTAGGCGTACAAGTCGTAGTCATCCTCGACATCATTGAAAACTTTTGAGATTTGTTTTGAATGTAGCATGTGAGTACATAAAGTACTCCTGTGAGTCTTTGAAAAATATGCATATGCATATCTTTAACAATTGGGCTTGTAGGGTTCTTTTGCACAAAGTAATATTTTATGTTTAAATATTTTTCTTAAAGCACATTTGACAAATGAATATTCAATAATTAAAATAATTTAATTCTCTACTAAAGTTCTAGTTACCTGTCACTAGTATTGAAGCTTAATCTATCAAGTTTTTATGAGTAGGGCTTTAGCTGCCCAACTGGCTCTAACTGCCAGAATAATAATCCAAGAGTTCCAACTACTCCTAGATTCCCAAAATAATTCTTTGAAAACAAAACTGAAATCTACCATGTGAAAATGCACCTTACCCCCACCCTTGACCGTAGGTACGGCTATTCGAATAGTTTTGCACTCTGTAGAGGTAGTACAACTTGACCCATAAGAGATAATCAACTTATAATGTCGACCATGACATGTTTCCTTGGGCGTGTGACTAAGTAATTATCACAAGGTATTTACCATACAATGCTCTAACACCAACCCGCCCGATGACCTTAACCTCATGTCATGGACGTTATTTACCATCGACCCAGAGCCCACCGTTGTGGGCAATAACCTGCCCAGACATTGATGTCTGTTACCATCGCCCGAAGCAAGCCCCGACAGACATGGACGTCAATTACTATCATCTACACAATCCCAAAAAGGAACATCTAATAACTACAGCCTGCTGGCATAATCCTAGAACATGGTAAATTAGTTGGCTAGGTCCTTTCCATTTAGGACATGTGGTTGTATGGTATTGCTCAGTTTGAAAAGACACAAGCATCAGTCCTTAATCTACCAGGGCGAGACAGTCAAAACTCGTACCAGTCGCCCTAGTCTAAACAATTTATACCATTTTATTTTATTTTCCATATACTGGCATTACCTAATGTCACATATTTACCAAACTAAAGCATAACGGATAATAATGGTCCCCCCAAAGGTTGATCAAGACCAAAAAGCATGTGTAAGTGATTCTACCATGTTTAACTATTCCACAATGTTGTAATCAATATTGCTGAATTACTATGCTAGGGTTACAATAGTATATGATAATAATTATCAAATGAAGACAATAACAATTTTGGTTTTAACTAACAACCTATTTTTTTCGTGGCCAGGTTTTGCCTGGGCTACATTAAAGAAGAAACGACGAGGCGCCTGTGTCGAACCAATGTTGAATGCGAGCGGGCAGAGGCCTGGAAGCATCTCTTGCGGACTGAGCTGAGCTCAGTTCTATTATTACGTGAAATAGCAATGTGTAATACTTTAAAACTAAAAAAAATATTTAAAAATCATTGGTATAGAATTTTCAAAGGAGACTCGCCTTCGTCGAAGTTGGAGGTTAACGTGTCCGTTTGGTCCAAACTGGTGTCGGTGGCGTTGGAATCTACATGAGCGAATTGAGACAAAATAAATAACAAAAAAATAAATAAAATGTAAAGATTATAAAATTAGTACTATTATAGATATTAAGAATTTATATGAATTTAGGAATAAGAATAGATGAAATCGGAGTTTGTATAAAGGAGAACGAACACCTAAAAGATTTTCCGAAAAGAAAATACTGGCAATAGGAAAGGAGGTAATATTGCATGAATATATTGTATCGAATTTTGGATAAATAAAACAATAGAGCTGGCAATTGGAGCTCACATGCTAGAGAAAGAAAGAGAGAAAGAGGGAAAGGGCTACTAATTATGACTTAGGGGCCCCACATGTCATTGAGATAGAAGGAAAAACAGAGGAGGGCGTAGGCGGCACGGGAGCGGTGTCAGCGAGCACCAGCGCAGGGCAGCTGGCAGAGGGGCAAAATGGAACCACAGCAAGGTCCCCTACCTGTAGGTGGTGGCTGCGGTGCCAGAGTGGCACGGGCCACAGTAGCGAGACGGCGGCACAAGACACACGGGTCGAGGCGTCGGCATTGCGGCAACAAGACTAGCAAAGCGGTGCATGCACGGGATGCACTTGGGCACGAGGGAAGCGTCCAGGCGGGTCAGCGCGGCAACGGCGGCTGGCGGTAGGGAGGAGGTGGCGGTAGCAATGGCACTCCCTAGACACGGTTCATCCGAATTGAGGTGTGGAATAGGTAGACGATGACCGGGAATGTGACATGGTCCAATCGGCGAGAAGCTCATCAGAAAAAGAGATTGAGCGATGGAGGTGATTTCGGCCTAGAAGAAGAAACACACAATTCAGCGATGAACTACAACAAAAAAACAAAATGGGTTGAGGGGAAATGAACACTGAGCTCGGGAACACAATGTGACGTGGTTAGAAGTTCAAAAATCTCACCGGATCGACGGGAGCACGGAATAGGGTTGGTGGCTGGCGCTCAGGAAGATGGAAAACATGGTGGCAATAGTGTTCGGTTGATTATGAGAGTTGGAGGAGGTGTAAAGGGGAAGGTGGAGGTGTTGGTGCTGCATTTATAGGCATGGCTGAGGAATCGAGCGGACGCGGCCGCGAGCACGATCGCCAGCGACATTCATGGCTCGGTTTGGAAACTATCAAAATGGCAATGCACTGCCGATGGACTGCAGTGACAGAGGCGTTGATGAGCATGGTGATGGTGATACTTGAAGACGATGCAGATGGCGCGGGCTCATAACGCACATAGGCGGTGCGGGTCGGGCTAGGGCCGAAGCAGACACAGATAGCAAGGAAGGAAAGAAGGAAGAAAAAGAAAAAAAAAAGGAAAAAGAAATGGGCAGAGTGAGAAAAGAAATTGATTTTGGCCCAGATAAAAATTGCAAGAGGGAGATTCAAGTTCAAATTTGAATTTGAATTTGAATTGATTTGAAAATGGAATTTAGATTTGAATTATGGATTTGTAAATTAAATGAATGGAAAAACTCCAAAAGAAGTCCAACAATTTGAATTAATTAATTTGAAATAAATTTTTGAAAAGGAAAATTTTTGGGATGTTACATATACCTTGTCACCTTAGATGAAAAACCTAGTTGGTACAATAGTATGAACTAGAAAATATTTGAAAAATGTTATGCAAAGACATCCTTAGACCAAAAATGTTTAATTTAGAAATATAGCCAAATATTCAACTTAGTTTTTTTAATGAGCCTATGGCATTGTTTTGCCATAAAGATTTGCAAATGATTTGTGAAACAAAATAAAAACTGATTTAGACTGGGCTAATTTGGATAGATGGATGCTGCAAGTTTATGCATGGGATCAATTCAGCGAATGGTTCATGCCGAGGGGTTATATGAGTGTTGCCTAGTTAAATTAGGACGAGTCTGAGAGCCGCTTTTTGCTAAGTTCCACCGTACTACCACAAGTCTAGAATAGGAGAGGCCTGGCTAACTAAACTACAATATTTCTCCATGGTTGTGTCATTTTGAGGTTTGGGTGTCGTGAAGACCTACTTTTAGTACCCACATAGGCGCAAGAGGGTGTTACTATTTGGCATGAAACCTTTGGTAACGAAACCTTAGCGGGCATAGCAAGGTTGGGATAGTGTAAGGTAAAGGCTTTGTGATAGTTACTTAGTCGCACGCCTACGGAAGTCTGCCTTGGCCGACATATTAAGTAGACTATCTCTTCTAGGTAAAGTTGTACAAACTCTGGCGAGTAGAAACTACTCAAATAGTCGTGTCCACGGTCATGAACATGCTAAGTAAAGCCACTCAAAGTTAGATTTTGGATTTCGATTTAAAAATGATTTAACATAATGTTTTTGGATAGTTTATCCAAATAGGAAATTTGTGTAGACAGCCGATGTTAAGGGGATTATTCCTTCACCAATCGTGTATGGACGTTTATCCTACACTCAAAATGATGATTATAAATTTAAAACCCAATTTCTAGATATAGTATAATTGTCTTGAAACTTAGTGAAGATATGTAAACTAAAAATATGACTTGAAACTTAGTGAAGATATTTAAACTAAAAATATCGCTTTATGCAAACTTAGCTATATAAGTCATCCTTTGTCATACCCTCATGCATTATATTCAGTTATTTTGGTGTAAATTACGGAGTACGTTTCGTACTCACCTTACTTAAAATTGTTGATCAGAGGAGGATTACTTCACTACTGGTGGGGACTTGGACAACTAGACTGCACCCCAGACGATTGCATGTGGCAGATCGTGTGGTCTACTACTACTTTATGTTTCTGTTGTACTTTTCTTTAGGCCTTATGCCTTTTGTAATAAAACTCTGATAATATGAATAAAATGAATGATATGGACTTGTTATCATTTTTGTTGAACTGTATACACTAGTTATTCCTAGACTAGTGTGAAAAACATGGAGATTCCAAGATCCTTCTACTCCCGGGTTCGGCAATGATAGTATCTAAAACATATCGACTGTAGGTCGCAACCATAGTTAAAGCGGACAAACCCTGAGGACTTATTTTTCAAAAACTAAAATATTTTATCTGTATTTCTGGTGTCCTTACTTGTCTTTTCTCCTTAAAATGATTTCTAACTCTTGTCTTCTTTCAAAAATTGTAGATGGCCAAGTACCTACCACGATCTCCCACAGTTCGTAAGCTGGACAGTGGGTAGCTTTGCTTTGGAAGGCGATGCAGCATCTGCACTTTATGATGAGACCCACCTTTTGGGGATACAAATATAAGGTAGGGAACCAGGAGAGGTGGAGAGTAGTGGTGCTACTCTGCGCCAACCTGACAAATGACGCCGCCTTCAACACCTTCGACACACCAATGCTACATGACTCGCTCTTCACTGGCATCCAGGATGTAGCTCAAAGTGCTATCCTCAAGCTTCGACATCTTTATGATGTTCAGCTTGCAGGTACCAGCTTCCACTACTTCCCGCTCTCCTTCCCAACCAGCTCTCAAAGTACCACTCGCTCTGCCGCGGATGGGGACTACCCTGGTTTGACTAACTAGGTTGAGATGACCGTGGCCATGGACTACACGTACCAGACTACTTTGTATAAGCTTCGCATCACTCACCCGAGGCTGTAGGAGGTAGAGAAGGAGTGGCCTTGCTCAAGGCAGGTGACGCCGGATCCTTGGTTCAGTTAGAAACTTCGGAGTCTGCTCCGAAGAGACATCGGACGGGAAACACGTGAGCGTACATCAGCTAGTTTCATGTTGAGTCCCATGGGTCTAGGGCCTAGACCTTTTTCTTTTCACGCTTAGATGGAATTCTGAGCTATCATTTCCTCTTGTGGCAGCCACAATCAAACAATAAAATAAAATAAAAGTTATTTTTAGAAAAATTTGTTCTTTTGTGTTTGTTCTTGGTTCTTGGTGTTGTTTTAAGTTTATCCCCTTAGTTTCCCTTCTCCTATCTTTTCTAAGTCTTCGAGTTCTACCAAACAGTTACAACTCACAGAACAGACAACAGAAGTGCAAGTGGATAGGGCAACGAAAACGCTGCCTATCAGAACAACCCAATCCCACAACCACCAGCACCTCCAGCTGACTGGCCCGACTGGAGTCAGATGATGGCCAACCAGTCCCACTTGATCGACCTGCTTGCCCAATCCCTCAACAACACTCAGAAACTGCAAGCAGCAGTAGCTCATGCACCACCTCCACCACCACAAAGGGTCAACTTATCATAATTCTTGAGAATGCACCCCAACATTTTCTAGCAACACTGAGCCAATGGATGCTGATGAATGGCTCCGGGCAATTGGCAAGAAGTTAGACATTGCCCAATGCAGTGACCGTGAGAGGGTTTTGTTTGCCTCTCACCAGCTGAATGGACCAGCTTCAGAATGGTATGACAACTTCACGCAATCCCACACCAATACCCAGGCAATCACATGGAACAAATTCATGCAAGCTTTTCGCCGTGCAAACATTCCTTCAGGCATGGTGGCCCTAAAGAAGAAAAAGTTTCACACCTTGCTCCAGGGCAACCGCACCGTCAAGGAGTACCTTCATAAGTTCAACAAACTGGCACGTTATCCTCCGGAAGATGTGGCCACTGATGAGGCAAAGTGGGAACGTTTCTTGGAAGGACTCAAGGACGATGTCTCTATCCGCTTGATCGCTCAAGCCTACACCGACTTCTACCAATTGGTGAACAAGGCCATTCTCCAGTACGGCAAGCATTTAGAGATGGAGAATCACAAAAAAAGGATGGTGGCTCAGAAGTTCAATTCAGGAGGATTTCCCAAGCCTCGCCACACTCCTTTTTAGTAGCCGCAACGTGGCAGATTTCAATATTTGTCATCTTCAAGGACGCCTGTGTCTGTACCCCGCTCCAACAACTCCGGCTTCCGCAACCCTTCTTCAGGAGGCTAGGTTCAGAGGGATGCTTTGTTTGCAGTGGGAATCACATCCTATCGCTGTCAGGAGACGAGAAATTTGTGCAACAAGTAACCTAAGCAATATCTTCCCGCTGTACTAGCCAAGCCAAAGGCGGGAGTCCTGGCTACCAATAGCGCTCCAATTGGTAAGAAGCCAGCTCAGTTTATGAAGGGCCGAGTGAACCATGTCACAGTTGAAGAAGCTTAGACTGCACCAGATGTGGTCCTCGGTACGTTTCTTATCAATTCAATACCAGCGTTAGTTTTATTTAATTCAGGAGATTTGCATTCCTTTGTTTCAAATAAGTTTGTGGGAAATTATGGGTTATCTACCTCTCCCTTAGTTAACCCTATGATAATCCACTCCTCGGGCTCGGAAATGGGGACTAGTTCCCTTTGCCCGAATCTTACCTTGGAAATATCAATAACCTTCTTAGCATACTTGATAGTGTTGCAATCTCGAGATTTAGATATAATCCCTGGAATAGATTGGTTAGCCAAGAATCATGGTCAAATAGAATGTGCCAATAGATCAACCACCCTTACAAGTGACTAAGGGATCAAAGTGGAATTTAGACTAAAGATTCCTACCGGAAAAGACTCAATCCTTAACAGATTTAGATATAATCATTTTTATTTCATTTCTATTTTATTTGAATTTGGTTTATTTTTTCATATAGACTTCGATGACTCCAGAGATCTAGAATTCTTCAACGAGTCTGATCAAGAATAATTTGAGCAAGGAAAGTTATATCTATTGATCATATTTGAATCTCAGTAATTTAAATTATTTAAATTCTATTTAAAATGATTATTGCATTGCTTATTTGTAATTAATTTAGATTAAATCCCTATTTTAAATTATTATAGTTATTCCTAATTCCTTTGTATTGGCACTTTGTCATTGAATTAGTTATACCTTGTCACCTTTGATGAAAAACCAAGTTGGTACAATAGTATGAACAAGGAACTATTTAAAAAATATTATGCAAAGACATGCTTAGAGCAAAATGTTTAACTTAGAAATTTAGCCAAATATTCAGCTTAGTTTTTTTAATAAATGAGTCTATGGCATTGTTTTGTCATAGATATTTGCAAATGATTTGTGAAATAAAATAAAAACTAATGTAGACTAGGCTAATTTGGATAGATGGATAGTGCAAGTTTATACACGGGATCAATTCAGCAAATGGTTCATGCCGAGGGGTTAGTTGGAAGTTGCCTAATTAAATAAGGACCAGTCTGAGAGTCACTTTTTGCTAAGCTCTACCGTACTATTATAAGTCTGGAATAGGACAGACCTGGCTAACTAAACTACAATATTTCACCGTGGTTGTGTCATTTTGAGGTGTGGGTGTCGTGAATACCTACTTTTAGTACCCACATAGGCGTAATAAGGTGTTATTGTTTGGCATGAAACCTTTGGTAACGAAACCTTAGTGGCCATAACTACATTGGGATAGTGTAGGGTAACGGCTTTGTGAAAGTCACTTAGTCGCACGTACCTACGAAAGCGTGTCTTGGCCGACATATTAAGTAGACTATCTCTTCTGGGTAAATCTGTACAAACTCTGCAGAGTAGAAACTATTCAAATAGCCATGTGTCACGGTCATGGACATGCTAAGTAAAACCACTCAAAGTTAGGTTTTGGATTTTTATTTAAAAATGATTTAACACAATGCTTTTGGATAGTTTATCCAAACGAAAAATTTGGGCAGACAACCGGTGTTAAGGGGGTTATTCCTTCACCAATCATGTATCCAAAAATTTAAAAACCAATTTCGAAAACCTCCGTACACGATTGGTAAAGGAATAACATCCTTAACACCGGCTATCTGCCCAAATTTTCTGTTTGGATAAACTATCCAAAAGCATTGTGTTAAATTATTTTTAAATAAAAATCCAAAATCTAACTTTGAGTGGCTTTACTTAGCATGTCCATTACTGCGAACATGACTGTTTAAATAGTTTTAACTCTGCAAAGGTGGTACAGTTTTACCCACAAGAGATAAATCAACTTATAATATCCGTACACATACTACCGAAGGTGCGTGACTGTAACATCCTAATTTTTCTAAGTTTTAAAAACCTTTTGAGTAGTTTAGTTCCTCAGGAAAATTCATCAAATTTTATTTGAATTTAAATAATCTTAAATGGACTTTTAAATAGCAAAACAATTTAATGTGATTAATCTGAACATCAATTAATTCCAAAACTATTTTATTTTGATTCTCTGTGTTGAGAAATATTTTCCATATTTTTCTAGAATTTTTCTGATTTTGTTTGCTATTTTTAATTTGCCATTTGGATTTTATCTTATTTCTAAAATAGAAAAGCTAACCAAAATCTCAGAAATCCTTTTAGGCCAAGACCTTGTTTCCATGGCCAACTTCCTCGCTTCCCAGCCCAACCCACTCGGCCTTTCCTTTTTCTGCTGAGCCCAGCCGTCCCCCCCACCCCCCCCCTTGTCACTTTCATGTGGGGCCCACAGGTCAGCGACCTTCTCCTTCCTCACTTTCTTCCCTCTCTCGCAAGTGCGCTCCGCCATTGATGCATGTTCGAGATTCATCCAAAATGGACAAAACAGCCGGAATATCTCACGCCGTCACCACCAATTTTATCTCTTATCTCCCCGCAACTGATTTTATTTTTTATCTCCTCGCCACAAAATTTCCTTATCTCCACGTTGGTTCTGAAATGAACTTCATGCGTCGTACGCCATCTAAGGCCTCCCCTCGCACTATAAAAGGGCATCCTAGGATCGCCTTTCTCGTCACATCTCATTCCCGCAAATCGCATCGCTCCTAAAGCCCTAGCGTCGTCTGAATTCAAGTTTTAGTTTGCTGGCCGAAGCAGAGTTTCTTCTGTTCCCGTGTTACCGGGTGGTGGTTGGAGGTTCTTTCGAACATGAGGTGGTGGGAGGTTCTTCGCCACCTACACAGGTTTGATCGATACGTTGCACATTATTCAATCAGTGTACATCGACGTATGCGTTCAGTGAAAAACTATGTATCATGCTTCATATCACTTTGAAGCCTCGACAAATTTTAAAACGTGTGTAATAGATTCGTTCGCGGTACGTGTGTATGTGCATGTGTGATGTGAGTAGGTGTGCATGTAGTATGTATCCTCCTTGTACTATAAAAACAAGCTAAAAATCCTTTTATTTTGTAAAAAAAAAACAAGCCAAATAGCTGTAATATTGCGACTGCAGTGCTTCCGTTTGTTCTATCTCCCAGGTAACCACACCCGTACAAGTTTAGAGGGGAGCTTTTTTTATTATTTAATCTATTTTTTTTAAAAAAAAATTAAAGATAATCTCTCTAATTTTATTTTCAATTCTGATATATTTGATTACACCACAACGCGCGGTATGACAAAAATACTCCGTCACATCACATACCACAGGCTGACCAAAACTATCACGATAGCCCTTCGAGACAGTGAACGTCCATTTTTAGGGCTAAATCTTGTCACACCAAGAGGGACGGCGTGATAGCATTCGTTTGGCACGCCAAGATTCGTGGTATGACAATGTGCTTTTATAATATCACACGTTGTGGCGTGATCAAAGGAATCTGAAAATAAAATTAGGAAGAAGTTATCTTTAAATATTTTTAAAAAATAATTAAACAATAAAACAAGTTCGTTTAGAGATGTACGGAGCACGTTACTCGTATAAGTAAAAAGCCACAATTAAATCAATTTCGTTTGCTATTTGCTATTTCTTTTCTTTTTAGTCGTATTTTGGGATCTCTTTTTTCGGAATTGCTAAAAAACGGTTACATATTTTTTTAGAGAAAACAGTCGATTTTCCAACTTTACAATTTTACTTAGAGATTCGTACTTCGGTCAACAACATCGTGTTCTCCGGAGATTTGATAAATAACATTTGACTTTTTCTTTTGTCAAAATAGTCGAATTTTCATCCGTCCGATATGCTTTGAGATTTGCACTTCTTCTCATACGATGAATTGAGTCCGAATTTATTATGATTTTTTTCGGACCATAACGGGTTTACCGTATTGCCGTATTTTTTTGGTATATAATTTTATCTTTTTGTCTTTGTTTTCGTCTTTATTTTTGCTAAATATTTCAAAGTATATGTTAGATTTTGAATCATGTGATTGAAATATGAGTTATTAAGACTTTCGACAATAATTACAGTGATTAAGAACAAAAATTACATACATAAATTCTTATAATTTATGTACAATGAAGTTGTAAATGAACTAAAATTTGACTATTTTGAGTTGAAAAACAGTCGAATATAGTATAAACACGCCCCTCTTTTTTTATCCCATGCTACCTCCTCAAAAATACAATTTTGGTATGCATCTCACCTTTACATTTCATCATTCTTTTTGCAAAATGCGACACACATTTGCAAGCATATTTTAGAGTATATACAATGGTGTGACGTCAGCTATCTGTAAACCTTGATACATAGGATACGAGATAATAGAGAGAAGAGAGGACGAGCATAAATGTGAGACACCGGTTTATCAGACTTGTAATGCTTAACCATTCACTCGGTCCTAGCATCACAAATCAAATAAACCGAGACTCGAGATATGTATACTTCCCAGAATGTAGTATACACACCCCTTTACAACAGTATGTATCAATTCCATTCAAATACATAGAACCAGCAAAAGCAACAAATCAGAAGTTAATATAAATAAAGGATAGTTATTACAAAAGAGAGGCCGACCTGCCAAATAACATCCAAATACTAATTAAACAGCGGAAGCGAAATGCCATAAGATGGCGATAAACAAAAGAGTCAATCAGTGTGCCTTTACCCACAAGGCAACCGACCGGACCGCCAAGCTAGTAGTCAAACCCGCAGCACATCTCACAAAAGTGAGGCCCTTGGGGCTCACCTTCCTCCTCTGCAACAAATAGTTAAGCAAAACAAATGAGTACAAAAATTGTACTCCGCAAGACTTACGTGTAGAATAACAACCTATACATATGCTACATGCAAGCTTATTTAAGTGGAGGTTGTATGTTTCATTTCGGCATAAAGCAATCTTTATTTGCAATAAGATAGTACATTTGAAAGCAAGTTGGTAAATCTGTTTTTATTGTTCAAATAACAGTAAAAGACAATAATAATAACAATAGATAGATGACAACAACAACCTGGAAGTGACTAACCACTAGTCACCACAACAATAGCATGAATTACCCATTCATGCCACCCATGTCAATTTTTAATTAAAAAGTTGTAGTCTAACTCTTGCAAAACCTAACAAAGCATGTCCATAACCTAGGACGAGGCTATTCGAATAGTTTTATCCCTGTAGGGGTGTACCAATGTACCCACACGCCAGACCGCCTTTTTGCCAAGCTATTAAGCACACTTCCTTAGGTATGCCGGCACGGCTAAGTCCTACGAGACATTTCCAATATTATGCATTAACTGCGAGTCGCCCGTATGGA
This sequence comes from Hsuehochloa calcarea, assembly GCA_036346395.1. Lineage (NCBI taxonomy): Eukaryota > Viridiplantae > Streptophyta > Magnoliopsida > Poales > Poaceae > Hsuehochloa > Hsuehochloa calcarea. The sequence goes on along the minus strand of CM070611.1, from coordinate 26,760,617 downwards.
TAGAAACACATACGTTGTGTCGGAGTCATCGTAAAGCCTCGGTCAACTACCCATCGCGGGTAAAGCCTTGGACAACTACGATGCCCCTCGAGGTGGAGAACCTACCCGGAATCTCCACCACCGCACACCCAACACAATAACACAATTTCTTTTTCACACAACACACACAACCCACCTGCTGCGACTCGGAGGCAACACACGCCAAAGTACTCAGTCAAGAGAGGTCTCATATCCATCTCGCGTGGTTAGCACGCAAAGTTGCTTGGAGAGTGTGACACAATATATTCGGTCCTTGTTGACCTGGGCAAGACATCCACAAACCCAATAACCCACCATCCAACCACTTGCCCAAGTCTAAATCAATTTTTCATTTTTAGATTTTTGACTTTACAAAATAACAAAGCACAAGTGCTGGACATAAAGGAGTAATAATTAGATATGTGATCAAGATCATCGACTAAATCGATGATCACCCATTACAACCGAAACTAAGCATTTGTAAGCAATTTCAATTCGCAATCTACTAAGTGACAAGAGCTCATCCATCGAACTCAAATCACAGCAAATAACCTAGGCTCAGATAGTAGAGGATAATCAATTCCTACAGATTATGCAACTATAGGATCCACTAATCATAATTTAACACAATATAGCAATGCATACATACAAGTTGCAAACAATATATTAGACTTGAAAAATACTGGAATTAACATGATCAAACTGCTTGCCTTGTTGCTGCTGTTCAATATGTTGCGGAGGATCACTTAGGTGATCAATGTACTCTTCGGAACCTAACGAGAAAGCGAAAAAGAATCGATAAGAACGAAGAAAAACAAAAAGACTCAACAGCAAACCTTCTCCGAATGCCTTGAAAATTTTATAACAGCAAGAGCATGATTTATAAGGAATTTAGCAACATGAACCAATTGATTTGGATTCTTAATGCAAAAGATATGAGCGAAACTATTCTGCTCAGCCTTATAAATTACAATTACTACTATTCATTGCAACTAAAATCTTCACAAAATTTCTGGAACTATAATGAGGTTAGAACCATTTTTAGATTAAAGTTTAGTTAAAAACATAACTAACAAAATTTGAATCAACTAAAAAGGAGTTAAAATGAAATAGTTATGCATTTTACAAGTTAATTGTATTTTTTAGTTAACAAATAATCCTTTCGGGAAAATTCGAAATTAAAACGACGTGGACGAACTTGGACTGTTGATCTTGGATCCAACGGCCCAAGTTCACAGGACAACACGCGCGCACGCGGCTTACGCGGCTCACAAACCCCACCGTTGGATTTAGATCCAACGGTCCATGTGGATGGAGACGTTCGGATAGTCCGAACGTTCACACGCACATGAGCCGTTGATCGAAACGTTCGGACGGTCTGAACATTCACTCGAATCTGAGCCATCGATCTAGAATTCTACAGTACACATGGATCGGCGCGTTCGGATGGTCCGAACGTTCACGCGATCCTGGGCCGTCGATCTAAAGATCGACGGTCCACAGAGAACTACGTTTAAACGCTCGCGCACAGTTTGCCCGATAAAAACCTATGGCGAAAGGAGGCTCACCGTCGGCGACTCTGGCCACGGCGGCGCGAGCTAAGGCCCAAAACGGGTCCGCCATAGCTTTGCGCACACAGCGGGACCAAAAACTGCGGCTGCGGCGGTCTAGAACGCCGGCAAGCTGGAGTTGACAGAGGTGACCAAAACGTTCAAAAAAACGAAAAATACAAAGAATCTCCGCTGCGGTCCAAGAAAGCGAGTGCCAACATCTAAGGACTAAAGTGGAGCTACCTGAGCACGGAAGAGACACAGAGGAGGTTGGAGCTGCTCCGGTGACGAATGTGGTGCTTTCGGTCGAAAATGGAGAATCTCCAATTCAACCAAGCCCTGGGGAAGATAAGTGAAATTGAGCGAGGGTTAAGCTCAAGTGATTAAAGAGGGAGCAGAGGGAACAAGAAATAGAAAGGGAGAGCCACTGTGGTACCGCCTTCACCGTGAACTTGAAGCTCGGCAATGGCGACCGAAATGATTTCGGGTGAATGCAGCTCAAACAAACACTGAGGTGCTAGATAGAGTTGCGGAAATGCTAAAGAAAGCCAAGAGAGGAAACAAGGGAGCTTAAATAGCCGAGATGGCAGAGAGCAACGGCAATATTTCTCCTCGAGTCAGCCCTGCTATGGGAGCTCTGAGAGTGATGGGAGCAGTTGAGCTATGGACATTTGAGGGCGGTGCACGACGGGCATTTAATGCTAGCAGAAGAAGCCGTTTAAAGGTGGTCACCGAGGTGACCCTATGCTGCGCCCCTCTCCTCTGCTTACGCCATGGCTTGACTCAGCTGCAACGTGCGCTCAGACGCGAGGAAGGAGACGACGCGTCCACTGTTGGATCTAAATCGAATGGTTCAAATGAAAGGGACGATCGGCCGGTCCGAATGTTCACTCGATCCAGGCCGTTATCTCCAAATCGGACGGTTTAAATGAATTGGACGATCGGCCGGTCCGAACGTTCACTCAAATCCAGGCCGTGCTTTTCCAATCGAACGGCTCTCTTGTGATCGCATCGGTAACGCTTCGATGACGATCCGACGGCCGACGGCCAAGGCCGATCGATCGACCATGGCAAGCGCTTAGTTGATTGAACCAAGTCACTTGGCTCGAGCCTGTGTCTGACTCGCGCCCAAGGAACAGTGAAAACCAGTTAGGGTTTGAATTAAACAGCTGATTTTTAGAGGATTTGCTTAAGGTAGCAAACCAGCTCTAAAAATTATGAAATTTTAACTGGAGGTGGCTGACTTAAGGATTAACCTTACATAAAATTTTCAGAGATTTTCATACACTGCATTCTTCTACAGAAATTCCAGAAGGTTGCAGTTAGGGTTTGACCAAGCTTTGACTGGGTTTGACTTGCCTCCCAAAATTATCAAATAATTTCTAAAAATCATGAAATAATTCAGAGGTGTCACACACCAGTCCTAGATCCAGGGAAAATTATTTCCAGGGGGGTTGGACACAAGATTTTACCAATGAGGCTTAGGACCTGAGGGAATTGTGGATTTTGAGTTTGATTTTTCCACAATCCCTGTACAAGAATTATAGAACTGATCAAAAACATCCAGATGTGAGAAAATTTTTAATTTCTCCTCATTTTTATACATTTGAAATACAAATCCACATTTGGGATGTTACAATAGAGAATAATACCGTCTCTCATGCAGTAGTCGACTGTAACACGAGAAACAAAATACATTATATATGGAGGAGCTGTCTATAAAGACATATAAAAAGATAACCAATTATAGAAACTATATTTAGTATTGTCTATAGATGACATAAGTGATACTGTAAACAACAGTTATCTATACCCATAACAAAAACTGCCACCATAAGTAGCAAGAGCGCAAACTCGACCCACAACACGGTTAGCGCAAACCGTTCTCCCATTCACCCTGCAGCTGATTTCTCACTCCCCAGCCAGCACCAAATGATAACAAGCCAACGAGGAGGAACTAGGATGGTGTTGTGGAGAAACACGAACGAGAAAATGAGGACGGTGGTGATCGGTGAGGCCACGACGAGGTGGGGGAATTAAAGAAGGTCACAACAAGGGATATTGATTGGACGTACCAGACTTAAAAGATTAGAAATAGGGATATTATGAATTTTTTCTCATTTAACAATTTTTTTAAATGAAATAGCAAAAATATCCTCCCACCCGTGAGTAAAATAACAAAATGGCAACCCTACCTCGTGAAAACACCGCGGCAAGGGACACGTGGGGGGGGGGGGGCGGGGCGTGGCATTTAGCAGCAGGACCACATACCATGGACTGGATTAATGGCAGGTGACCTGTCGTGATCTAGGTGCACGGTAGACCGCCTGTCGTGGTAGGATGGGAGACCATTTTTGCTATTTCACTTCAAGAACATGCTAAATAAGAAAAAAAACAAGTATTTTAGTCGGATCACATGGCAAAATACAAGAAAATGATCGAAAAGAGCTGAAAATAAAAGGTGACAAATACACGATGAAACATGTTTTAGAGTGCCCAAGTGCGGCGCACGCCTTGCACAACTAGAATGTAATTTTTATTATTTAACTAATTATTTAATTTATTTTTGTTACTAGCCCTTTACTAACTTTATTTTTAGTTCTAATATTTTTTGTCACGTCACCATACGTGGTGTGGTGTAGCCAAATAATACTATCACGTCAGTCACTATAACGTCGTCAAATGCCGTCAGTCCATCACCAGCGGTGTGATAGTGTTGTTTGGTCAAGTCACCACTCGTGATGTAATAAGAAGTGTTATTTAGTTAGACTTATCCCACACGTGATTTTGTTATCTTATCACGTCACGAGCAATAGCATAACAAAGAAAAAGTCAGATTTAAAAATAAAGTTGTCAATGATTTAGTTATAAAACTAAAATTAAAATACGTTAAATAATAAAAATTATTCGCAGCTCGACTAGCCGAGTTATGCGACAAATATCATCTTTTAGAGTGCTAATTTCTTTTTAAAATTCTCAATGCCAACTTTTGAAGCGGTATTACGAAATATGGCCTTAGAAATACCGAGACACTGGCGGATCGGAAACGCACCTGTTCGGTCCTCCAGTCGCCGTTTCGAATCAGTTTTGCTTTCTCCGAGAAAAAAAAGGCCAAAAACACTTTTGCTTTTGCATCAAACAAATTAGCAAACCCACCGGCCACCACCATCCACACCCAAGAACCGCACCCCCCATTCCCTGCACCTCCGCCTACCCTGCTTCCACCGGAGGTGAGCACTGGCCCTCGCCGGCGCCGGCGCCGGCGCCGCCAGTCCCCCTCCTCCCGGTAGCCCATCTCGGTCCGTTCGTCGCACCAGGTAAAAATCCCGGTCCTATTTCTCATATTTGATTCCTCACTTTAGGACAAATCCGTACCTACTGTCAGGTTTGGGTAGAGCAAACGATTCCTGCGGATTTTTTGGTGATTTTCGGAGGGATTTCCGGTTGGGATGGTTGCCCGGAAAACCTAGCGTGCTTGATTTGGTTGATTTCTGTTGTGCGATGCAATCTGCGGTTGGTTACGTTTAGTTCGTGATCTCTGGATTGGTTAGGTTCTTGTGTGGTTTGGGATAATGGGTTGTGCTCCTCCGCTGCAGAGCAGGATGAAGTCACTGGAGGTAGAGGTGAAATGTAGTCTTCTTTGACTAGTTTGAGAGGAGCACAGAACTAGGTTTTGGGGAAACTAGGGTTGGTGGTTAGTTAATTTGGTTGTCCAGCACATTTATTAGTGTGGTTTTGTCAAAGGGTTAGTTCAGTCGCAGCCAGGGTTTCTGGGTTAATGCTACATTCCTTGCTCTGCTGTTTCTCATTTTGTTTTGTAATAGCTAGGGTTTTATTTTAACTACTGTAATTGGCTTTAAATTGTTTCATCATTTTTTTTGCTTATGCCATACTTAGTGTGAGATGCGTCTTTGTGAACTGGGGCTAGGCTGTTCTGTTCTCTCGTGGTGTCGGAACTGTTTTATAACTTGGGATTTATATCTTTAAATTGTTTCATCATTTTTTTGCTTGTGTCATACTTAGTGTGAGATGCGTCTATGTGAACTCGACTAGGTTGTTCTGTTCACTCGTGGTGTCGGAACTGTTTTATAACTCGGGATTTATATCTTGTATTGAACTATAAGAGATTGTCAGCGAGGTTGTTTTATTTTAATTTTGTGTTTATGCGGGTGTGGAAGCTGCTAAATACTCTAGATTGGCTGATTTTCCTATCCTGGTCTTACAGTTCGTTGGGTTGGATTTGATGAATTCTTCTTTGCCGTTCTTGTATAGCTTCAGTTATTTAGAATACCATCATTTACTCCTTGCTTCTCATTTTTACCACTTAAATTTCTTTTTGTGATCTGTTCTGGTAAAATGTTATTGCCGTATCAGATCAGTAATAATCTGAACTCTTTCAGCTCTTGTAACTCTCAGTCTATCCTTTGCCTTGATGTGTGATAGGTTATTTTTTTTTACTTCAGATTGGCTTTTTTGTGTACATTGTTAATTGGTGGATGTGCATTTTTAAATAAAAATTATTGGAACGCTATAGTTTACAGTTTATGTTATGGTTGTAAATAGCTCATCTTGTTTTAGGCTTACTATATGAACACTTAGCTGCAGATGGATTGTCCGTTATTTACTATTTACTAGAAATTAGAAAATATGTGGAACTAATTTAGTTGGTACTAAGATCAATTTTTTTTTCTGTATCCTCCATGTTACTCTGCATAGATTAATTACCAAGTTTCTTCGTGTAATAGTACTAATTTGCTGTTGCCTTTTCAGTTGCATTATTATTTCCAGTTTATCATCTTGTTTTGTTCTTTTGTAGTTTAAGGGACAACAATGTCGGCTTCAACTGCTGCAATACCAATTGCAAATACAAATGGAAACCATGCATTAAGTTTGGACTCACATTCCAGCCAAGATGTTAGGCGCCGAACAGTAGTTGTTGCAAACAAGAAAGCCACACCTGAGCTTCTTGCTGAAGGTGGTGTCAATGGGGTCTCAGATGATAACATTGCTAGCAAGAAGGACCCTGGTCTTACTATCCGTGGAGAGTCAGTTCTTGACAAGTCAAAATATTCATCTGAGGCAATAAAAGATGCTATTGCTTCTGCAGCTACTGCTGAACGTCGAAAGAAAAGCGTTACTAAACAAGAAAAAGCCAAGTGGGAAACTGCCTTAAGTGTGCTGGTGAAGCTTTGCCTTTTTATTTCGGCTATCGCTTGGATGGGGCAGTTGTTCTGGAGATGGCAAAAAGGCGATTTATCATTTACAGCACTGGATATGGAAAGCAGACTATCCAAGGTGGAGGGGTTCAGGAAGACGACCAAGATGCTTCAGGTACAGCTGGACATTTTAGATAAGAAGCTAGGAAATGAGATTGACAAAACAAAAAGGGATATCACAAAGCAATTTGAAGACAAGGGTAATAAGTTAGAGACAAAGATGAAGACATTAGAAGGCAAGACTGACAAATTGGATAAGTCACTTGCAGAACTGAGGGACATGGGTTTTGTTTCTAAGAAAGAATTTGATGATATTGTGAGTCAGTTGAAGAAAAGAAGGGTTTGGATGGTACTGACAATGACATAAGCTTGGATGATATAAGGCTATTTGCTAAGGAGATAGTTGAGATGGAGATAGCAAGGCATGCAGCGGATGGCCTTGGAATGGTGGATTATGCATTACGATCTGGTGGGGGTAAAGTGGTTAAGTATTCGGAAGCTTTCAAGAAAGATAAGAGCTTTTTTGCTAGTCAGAATGTGCATGAAGCAGCTCAAAAAATGCTGGAGCCAAGTTTTGGGCAGCCAGGCGAGTGTTTTGCACTGGAAGGAAGTAGTGGATTTGTGCAAATCAAGCTAAGGACAGGAATAATTTCTGAGGCAGTCACTCTAGAGCATCTTGACAAGGTAAGGTTATTGTATCTTATTATTGTAATTCAATGTTGCTTTGTTTTTACATTTTGACATCGGTCTGTTCAACCCCACATTACATACTCATCTTGTTTTGGCACTCTGCCCTCGTTGATCAACTCCACTTCTGATGCCATGACTAGTCTATAGGAAAGTTTCTGAAAATCATTTTTCTAATTTCAACTGCAAATAACATTACATGTAGCTTTATTTATTCATTTCCTATTAATAGTATTTGTTTTTGTACTTCGTTTTTCTTCCCCTCTATGAGGCTATATCATGGTTGCTCTCTTTTGTAGACAAATTTTTGAGATTTAGTCCACCTAAAACTATTCGTTAGCAAATATAGCTATCTGAAGTGGCTGTCTAGTCTACACTTTCACAGCTACCCCTCTTTTATCAGTTGGGCTAATGTAGCTTTCTTTGGTCAATAACTCAATTCGGAAAATAGTGGTCTAAATAGCCCACAGTATCTAGCGACTGTAGCCCCATTTGGCCACTCTCTTTCACCTGGCAGCATGGGTCATTTGGTCACCTGTCAACAATCTTGCTTGGCTTTGACTGCTATGACCTCACTCTTTCTCCTCACTCCCAATCTAGCCCACAAGGCCTGCCTTAGAGTTAAGTCAAAGATTTCATTATGAAGATCATGTTTTGTCTGAGATCCGATTTCCTACGCTTAGTCGAGTTCTCTTTGCTGAGGTTGATCTGAATAGCATGTGCGATGGTACTGGCGTAAAGCTTGGAATCAATTAGCAAGGGGACTTAATGTTGAATCTGCTAGAAGTATATGTATGTATTTGTATTAGTCCATTGTGTAGGGGGTTTTCTGCTGTTTGCTCATGCTTTGTACATGACTCATTATGGCCCATTTGGCCCATGGAATAGACTAAGTGTTCATTCCAACATGGTATTAGAGCCCATGGCTCTCTCCTCCCCAAAAACCCTAACCCTAGCCTCTCCTCTTCATCCTACGTAACTGCCACCGCTCATCGGCCATGGCCGCCGTCTGGATCCTCCCCTGCACTTTCTCCTCCCGAACCGTCGTCCCCTGATCGAGCTGTGCCCCCTGAGCTCAAGCTGTTGGCTGCCGAACTCGCTTCGCCTGACTGCCGCCGCCTGCGCCGTCCGAGCTCACTCCGCCTGAGCTCACGCCGTCGGAATTGAGCCCTTTCGCTGCCAGCTCTACTCACCCCGCCGCTTGAGGACGCAACTGCCTCCTCATGCCGCCGTAGCCCTCCAAGCTATTGTCCTGCTGTTCTGCTCTGCCCTACACCGAGTTGCACCTGCTGAGCTATGGCCACAGCTGGCTCCTCTGTGTCCATCCCGCTTCCCAAGGCCCAATTCAATGGAACAAACTTCCGGGACTGGTCTGTGCACTTGCGGATCTACCTCAATAGCAGCGCCTCTGGGATCACCTCACTGGCAAGTAGCCTTGTCGACCTCTCCTCTGCTCGTCGGCCAAATTCTCGCGCGGTGCGGTGCCGCTTAGCTCATCGATGTCCATACTCCATTTGAGGATGTTGTGGAGATGTATTAGGCTAACCTTCGTGCCAATGAGAGGTGGCAAGGTGATGAAGCTCGTGCAATCGCCATCTTGATTGGGTGCACGCATGTTCCTCCATGGACTTCAGCGAGCTCCCGTCGTCACAACTGATGTAGGAGTGTATCTGGGCAAAGTATCAGCCGAGCAGTGATGCCCTCTACCTCTCTGTGGTACACCAGGCGCACTCTCTTTAGCAGCTTGACGCCACTATTGACGATTTCTATCGCCAGATCAGCGGGTGTGGCGCCAGTCGACTCTTTGGGACCGGATATACGTTGGACTTGTTCTGCTTGCACAGCCCGTGTTCACGGGAGATTCACCGTCTCGACTTCCCGACACATCTTCGATGAGAGTTTGAGCCGTTTTGTGTTCACCTTTTGGGCCGCTCACCACGTCCGTCTCTGGTGGAGGCACTCACTTTGGTTCATTCCGAGGGGACTTGTCTTTGTGGCATGACTCAACAACCGTCTTCTGTCGTCTACCTCTCTGTGGTACACCAGGCGCACTCTCTTTAGCAGCTTGACGCCACTATTGATGATTTCTATCTGCAGATCACTAGAGTGTGGCGCCAGGTCGACTCTTTGGGACCAGATGTCTGTTGGACTTGTTCCTGCTGTGCACAGGCCCGTGTTCACCAGGAGATTCACCATCTCTACGACTACCCGACACATCTTCGATGAGAGTTTGAGCCGTTTTGTGTTCACCTTTGGGCCGCCACCGCGTCGAGTCTCAGTGGAGGCACTCACTTTGGTTCATTCCGAGGGGACTTGTCTTTGTGGCATGACTCAACAACCGTCTTCTGTCGTCCTGGCTACCTGTACACCTACTGCTCCTACAGCTCCCGTGGCGGCAACTTCTTCTACTGCTCCTCTGGCACTGGTCAACCACTACTGCCACTACCTTCGCCGCCACCACTTCCGTCAGTTTTGCTCAGTGGCACCATCACTATGGTCACTTATGTGGGTCGCATTGTTCTTCTTAAGTTGGTAGTGGTGTTCTCGGTGATACTTTTTATCTTGTATGGGTTGCAAGTTTGGCAAGTAGCTACAACTCCCTTATGGTTCTAGTGACTTTGTTTCCTCTCGTCCTTTTGATTTGATTCACTTTGATGTATGGGTCCTGCTGCTTTTGTTTTGAAAGGGGGTCATCGATACTATGTCATCTTCATTGATGACTACTCCCACCATACTTGGATTTATCCATGTCTTCTCGTCGATAGATCCCTTCTATTTATCAGTCTTTTGCTACTTTGGTTTGTATTCTATTTGATTCAGCCATTCGTGTCTTTCGTGTTGATTCTGTTGGTGAGTATCTGTCTACAACTTTTCGTTAATTTCTTTCTGCGTAGGGCACTCTTCCTCGGTACTCGCTTACAGGCGCTCACGCCGAGCGATGTTTACGGCGCAAGCATCGTCACCTTCATGAGACTGCCCGCGCTCCGATGCTAGCCTCTTCTGTTCCACCTTCTAGGCTAAGACCGTTTCGACCGCCGCCTACCTTCTCAACCTATAGCTCTCCACTGCTATTCAAGGTTCTACTCCTGTTAAGCATCTCTACTATAGGTCTCCTTAGTACAATCACCTTCGAGCTTTTGGCAGCGTTTGCTTTGTTCTTCCACCCTGTGAGCGTACGAAGCTGACTACTCAGTGAATTGATGCTGAGCACAAGAGTTATCGCTACTATGACCCTGTTGCTCGTCATATGCGCATTTCGGTGATGTCACCTTTGACGAGTCCTGGATTTACTATCTTCGTGACACCAAGACTCTCTTGTGGAGTCGATCTCCTTTCTGACTTTTCTTGATCCTCAGCTCTCCACTCTGGTCGTTTGGCTTTCATCTCCTCCACCAGCTCCGCCAGTTTCACCTTCAGATCCTTCCCCTTCGACTCACCTTGCTTCTTCCCCACCAGAGGATCCCACTAGCTCTTTTGTTGACGCCCCCCTTTCCGTTCCACTACACTCATCCTCATTCTTATCCCTTCTACTTCAGCTCTATCACTCTCTACCTCTACTCTTCATGTCCTTTTGGGTCCTGCTCCAATGCCTTCTTCTCCGTCCTTGTTGAGTGCTGTTCAAGTGCCTTCTTCTCTGAGGTACGCTCTTCGTGATCAGATTGTGATTCTGCACCCTGATCGCTATGGCTTTGCAGCCTCTGTTGTCTCTCTTACTGAACCTACCTCTTATCACGATGTTGCCTCTCATCCTAAATGACAGCTTGCTATGGCTGAGCAGATTGTTGCTTTGGAGTAATACTGACACTTGGGACGTTGTTCCCCTTCCTGCTCGTGTTACTTCTATCACTTGCAAGTGGGTCTAGAAGATCAAGATCCGTTCTGATGATTCCATTGAGCACTACAAGGCTCGTCTTGTCGTGTGTGGCTTTCAGTGGGAGTATTGTCATGACTATGACGAGACATTTGCTCCTGTTGCCCATATGACCACTGTCCGCACTTTTGTTTCTATTGCCTCTGTTCGTCGGTGGGCCATCTCCTAGCTTGATGTCAAGAATGTCTTTCTCAATGGCAAGCTGTAAGAGGTCTACATGCAGACGCCTCTTGGAATGCTTTTCCTAACGATCAGATTTGTCGCTTCCGTCGTTCTCTCCATGGGCTTAAACAAGCCCGTCGTGCGTAGTTTGAGCGTTTCATGTATGTTGTCATTGTTGCTGGTTACAACCCTGTTCTCTTTGTTCACACCTTCTCTCGTTGTCGAACGCTTCTTCTCTATGTGGATTACATACTTCTCACTTGAGATGATCTTTAGTATGTTGACTTTGTGAAGAAGCTTCTCAGTGAGCAGTTCCAATGTGTGGATAACATACTCATCACTTGAGATGATCTTCAGTATGTTGACTTTGTGAAGCGGCTCAATGAGCAGTTCCAGATGTCGATCTGAGTCCTCTTCGCTACCTCCTTGGGATTGAGGTCACCTCCAAGTCTGATGGCTACTACCTCGCCCAGCAAAAGTATATCCAGGATCCTGTTGACCACTCTTGTCTCACTGATCAGCGCACAGTGGACACTTCTATAGAGCTTCACCTTTAGCTTCGACCAACTGATGGTACCTCTCTTGAGGATCTCATTCGCTATTGCCACCTTTTTGGGAGCTTGGTTTAACTTGGCATCACACGTCCTGACATATCTCATCATGTTCACATCCTGAGTCCGCTCCCACTCTACTCCACTATAGTCACCTTATGGTTCTGTGATATCTTCGTGGGACCATCACTCGACGTCTTTTTATCTCTTGCTCTAGCTCTTTGCAGCTTCATGCCTATTCTGATGTGACTTAGGCTAGTAATCCTTTTGATTGTTGGTCTCTATCCGCCTTCCGTGTCTTCCTTGGTTCTTCCTTAATTGCCTAGAAGATTAAGAAGCAGACTACAGTTTTCCGTTCGAGTGCTGAGGCTGAGCTGAGGGCTATAGCTTCTGTGACAGCTGAGATCACTTAGCTACGGTGGCTCCTTGAGGATTTTGGTGTTTGGTTTACTTGCAGACTATATTCTTGTCGAGCAGCGCTAGTCACGAATAAAGATTGCTCGAGATCCAGTGAAACATGATCTCACCAAGCACATTGGGGTTGACACTTACTATATGCGATCGCAGGTGAGCAATGATAAAGATTGACTTCTCAATTCATTAGATTAATATTGTACAATATATATACTACATTAACCCTAGAGCTCATGGGTCTTATGGGCCTTATACACATGGGCCATATACATAACACCCCCCTTCAAACTCAACATGGGTCAGGACTCAGGAGGATCTGAAACATTGAGTTTGGAGAGATGGAAACGATGTTGCTCTCGGGTCTGAGCTTTGGTGAAGAAATCAGCGACTTGAATCTCAGAAGGCACAAACTGAAGAACAATAGTCTTTTGTTGACAGTTAGAACGTGTAAAAGATGCATCCATACCAATGTGCTTACTGAGCTCATACTTCACTGGATCAGTAGCAATCTGTATAGCACTGGTGTTGTCACACAGAAGAGATGCAGGAGTACTACATGACACACCAAGATCAGCTAAGAGCCAATGAAGCCAGACAACCTCTGAAGTAGTAGTGGCCAACGCTCGAAGTTCAACCTCAGCACTAGGTCGTGAAACTGTAGTCTGTTTCTTGGACTTTCAGGCAATAAGCGAAGACTCAAGAAATATGCAATAGCCAGAAACAGACCGTCGATCAACAGGATCACCCGCCCAAGTCGAGTCAGAGTAAGCATGATGCTGAGGCTGATTCGACTGAGAATAAAACAGACAACGATCAACAGTTCCTCGCAGATAGCGCAACACACGTAGTAGATTAGCATAGTGAACAGACGTGGGAGCAGAGACAAACTGGCTGAGCACATGAACAGAACGAGCAATATCAGGACGTGTCACTGCAAGATAGACAAGACTTCCAACAATGTGACGATAATGAGAAGGGTCTTCAAGCAAATGCCACAGTAAGACGATGCTGAAGATGAAGCTCCATAGGAGTAGCAGCTGTCCGACTGTCAGTGAGACCAGAACGAGCAAGCAAATCCTGAATATAGCGTTGCTGAGATAAAAAATAGCCCTAATCTGCGTGCGTAAACTCAATCCCCAAAAAATAACGTAGAGGACCCAAATCTGACATCAAAACTACTCACTGAGCCGTTGCTTAACAAAAGCAATGTACTCCATGTCATCTCAAGTAATCAGCATGTCATCAACATAGAGTAAAAGCATAGTACGACCACGTGGAGATGTATGAATAAACAATGCAGGATCATGATTACTCGGGGAGAAACCAGCAGCTAACACAACTGAACTGAACCTCTCAAACCAAGCACGAGGAGCTTATTTGAGGTCATAAAGAGCACGACGAAGGTGACAAACATGACCAACAGGAGCCACAATACCCTAAGGTGGGACCATATAAACCTTCTGCAAATCACCATGAAGAAAAGCATTCTTCACATCTATCTGAGAGATAGTCCAAGAGCGAACAGCAGCCACAACAACAAGAGTGCGAACTGTGACCATATGAGCAACAGGAGCAAATGTCTCGTTATAATCACGACCATGTGCCTGCTGAAAACCACAAGCAACTAGTCAAGCCTTGTACCTCGCAACAGTACCATCAGATTTCGTCTTAACTTTAAAAACCCACTTGCAAGTAATAGGAACAGTATGAGCAGGTAAAGGAACAAGATCCCATTAATGAGTACGATCCAAAGCAGCCAACTCCTCAGCTATAGATAACTGCCACTCAGGATGAACAACAGCCTCCTGATAAGTGTGAGGCTCAGGCACAACAGCAGTAGAAAGAAAGCCATATCTGTTAGGAGCAGCAATAGTAGTACGATCACGAAGCTCCTACCGAGATGACGGTGCCGGTGGAGGATCACCAAAAGGAGTATCATCAGGACTAGCCATGCCATTAGATGAGGAAATAGTAGAAGGCTGGGTATCAGGAGAAACCCTAGAACGACGAGTATAGTGAAGAGGAAATAATGATCTCTACTACTTAAAAGAAGGAATTGGTGGCGGTCCGTCCTCTCTCATGCGATGTGAACCGTTAGATCTATCTTTATTTGTGAGATGTGAGTCGTCAGGTCTCGTTCTTTCTTGGTTCCTCATGTGCGTACGGTTGGCCACCCATAACCTCCTCTCCACCCCCTCACACCCCAATTGCCCAAGCTGGTGCGCAAGAAGCCCAAAGATTCCATCGATCTTTCCAAGAATGGGTTGCCGAGGGATCACTTGCATTGTAGGCTGAGTACGACGACGGTTGACGAGATATGATTTTTTAATCCGTAGCAAAGCACGGGCATTGGACTAGTTTGACTAAAGATGGAGAAGAAGACTCCACAGAAAAAGGTGTATCAGACGAAACAATGGGTGGAAGATAAAGAAAAGAGAGACTCAGCAGGAGAGGAAGACCGAGTGGCAGGAGAGTAAAAGTAGGGACAATCCTCAACAAAAGAAACATCACGAGAAATGCACATACGCCGAGCAGAGGGATCATAACAACGGTAGCCCTTATGCTCAAGACTATATCTAAGAAAAACACACTCAACTGACTGAGCTGTTAACTTGGTGCGCTCACGAGGCGGAAGCAGAACATAGCAGATACAACCAAAAACCCAAAGATGGTCATACCGTGTGGGAGTGGAAAATAAGAGCTCTCTAGGACACTTTCCCTGAAAGCGAGAAGATGGCTGCATATTAATGAGATAGTCGTAGAAACCGCATCAGCCCAAAAATGTCGTGGAACATGAGATGCAAGAAAAGAGTACGAGCAGTCTCAATAAGATGACGGTGTTTACGTTCAGCAACACCATTCTGAGCATGGGCACCAGGACAGGAAAGCTGAGGAAGAGTTCCCTCAACGGAGAGAAATTGACGAAAAGCATGCGACAAGTACTCTCCCGCTGAATTAGAACAAAAGGTCTGAATAGGAGTGGAAAACTGAGTGTGAACCATACGAGTAAAAGACTGATAAATGGACAAGAGTTGGGAACGATGTTTCATAAAATAAACCCAAGTATATCGAGAATAAGTGTCAATAAAGATGACATAATAGATATGGCCACCTTTGGAGGCAAAAGGAGTAGGTCCTCAAACATCAGAATGAACTAACTCAAAAAGACGACTAGACCAAGATGTACTGGTAGGATATGGGAGTTGCAATTGTTTACCAAGCTTGCAACCCTTACAATCATAACTAGTGTCTACAATGACACGACCTAGGACACCCTGACGAGCTAATGTAGAAAGACGAAATCTACACAAATGACCAAGCCGATAATGCCACTGAGGAAAACTAACAAAGACTGATGCAATAACTGAAAATGCATGAGCGGAGGAAGAAGGAAGACTCAGACGATCAAGGGAGTAGAGACCCTGAGAATCTCTAAGGCAATGGCCAGTACCAATAAGAACTCATGTCCGACGATCCTGCACATAGCAAGTAGGGTCATCAAACCCAACAAAGTAGTGCATGTCAGCAAGCTGACCAACAGACATAAGGTTCATAGAAAGCTGAGGCACAAATGACACATCAGGAATAGTAAAATGAGAAGTAGAGAGTGCCCTGATGAGTGACTGACCATGAGGTACCATCAGCTGTCTGTACACAGGAACCATCCATAACAGGTCGACATGATGCAAGATGAGAGTTATCTGATGTCATATGAAAAGAAGCTCCAGAGTCCAAAACCCATGAAAGACTAGTACCTGACACGGAAGAGGCCACAGCAAGACTGGCAGAACCACTGGGAGGGGCATTAGATGAAGATTGCTGCTGAACTTGAGCCTAAAGCTATGACTGAAGCTGACCCAACTGAGTAACTGAAGTAGAATCCCCATGAGACGCAGGAGTAGTGGCAACAACCACACCACGACGATGGCGGTGAGATGCAGGTTGCAACTCTGGATGGAGTCGATAGCACCTCTGAACATGATGTCCAGGCTTCTTGCAGTGAGAGCATAAAGTCTGGTTGGATGTAGCATCAGGAAGTGAACTAGGCTGAAAGACCTGACGAGGTGCCGCAAGAACAGAACGAGGTAATGTCGATCCGAAAGACAAAGAGCGAAGTTGAGTCTCCTCGGCAATCAATGCAGCAAGGGCCTCCTCCATGGATGGAAGAACAACACGTCCCAGTAGTTGAGCTCGAATAGGCTCATACTCTGGACGAAGGCGCATAACAAAGGTGAACATCAAATTCTGTGCATCATGACCCGCTTTACCTACACAGCCAGTACATCCAGCACAGGTAGGAGGAACTATGGAGATCAGTTGTCGTGAAATACGAGTAAAAGAACTGTAGTACTCAATGGACATCTCCTGTTGACGTAGATCATGAAGAGTTTGTAGAAGAGAAAATCGGCGCTTGTTGCACTAGTGCGCTTATAAGCGGCTGCAAGATACTCCCACATCTTGCGAGAACTTGGAAGATCAATGAAATCCATCCTGATTGAAATTTTAGCACTATGACATAAAATACCCATAACACGATCATCAGCACTAGGGATGGCAATCGGGTGTGGCGGGTACGGGTAGCGCTCGCCCATACCGGTGCCCGCAACCCTGATTTGCCCCACGGGCATGCCCGCGAAGGACGACGGGCGAAGAACTTCGCCCATGCCCGTCGCCCGCGGGCATGCCCATTTACCCGCGAACAATGCACTGCTGCCCATAGGTACCCATTGCCCACGGGTACCAATCGCCCCTGTTTGAAAAAGGTATCAACAAAGAATCCACAACCCCCACGGTCACCTAACATCAACCATCTAGCTTCTAGCATCAAAAGCAAATCCAACACCATTAGTAGTTACCCCCTTTATCCTCTCCATGCATGAACCATAAGTAACAATATCAGAAAAGTAAAATCAAAATTGAACCAGAAAACTAAAATAGAGAGATGGGAAAAGGGGGATGAACCAAATCCATGCCACCAGAACACGGGCCAGGCAAGGGCGGTGGCTGGAGGCCGAGCTGCGTGGCCACGGGCGCGGGGGAGGTGCGAACCGATGACGACCACTCACGATAATTCTGGCTATCTAGTTTGATATCTGAGGCCAGAAGAGTACCTCCCATACCGAGAGAAGCAGAAACACCAAAAGTCATTTTACCAACTCAACTGTGTCAGGAGGACTTCCAACGCCTCTCGAGCGTCTCTTCCTCCCCTCTCCTCAATATCAAATCGAGCGACCGGACCGAGCACCACCGACTTAAATCTCCGAGCGACCGACCGGCACCGAGCTTCCTTCCTTTGCCTCCCATCTTCTCCCACCAGGCGAGGCGACACATGGGGTAAATCTCCGAGCGACTGACCGACACCGAACTTCCTCCCTCCGCCTCCCCTCCGAACTTCCTCCCTCCGCCTCCCCTCTTCTCCCACCAGGCGAGGCAGCGCGTGAGGAGGCACTCCATTCGCTCGCCTCCCCTCTGGTCTTCACTAGGCGGCGGCGGCTTGGAGGCGGCGCGTGAGGAGGCGCTCCCTTCGCTCGCCTCCCCTCTGCCTTCACCAGGCGGCGGCTCGGCATCCAACCCGAGCTTTCTCCCCACGCCACTCTTCCGACCCTAGCGTCCACGCACCAGGCGGCGGCTCCGCGGCTAACCCGGGCTTCCTCCCCTCGCCACTCGTCTCCCCTCGCCTCCCCTCTCAACTTCCGACCCAAGCGAGAGACTTGAGCAGAGGTTCAGTGGAAGGCGGCGACAAGTGACGGAGGAGACCAAGCGGCGGCTCGGCGATGGAGTAGGCAGCGGCTCGGTGATGGAGCAGACGGCGCTCCGCGATGGAGTGGTGGGCGGAAGGCCAGGCGGGCGATCAGAGGATGCAGGGGCGGTGGGGGCGGCAGCGACAGCAGCACACGTCTCGGTGGAAGGCGGCGGAGAAGGAGATATGCTATGATACCATGATAAAGATTGACTTCTCAATTCATTAGATTAATATTGTACAGTATATATACTACATTAACCCTAGAGCTCATGGGCCTTGTACACATGGGCCATATACATAACAAGCAACATGTTGCCACTCTTTAGTATGTGCCTTTAGAGTGTCAGCTAGCTGACTTCTTCACGAAGGCATAGAATAGGGCTCAACATAGCTTCTATCTCTTCAAATTCAGTGTTGTTGATCTACTATGAGTTTGAGGGGGTGCTAGAAGTTTATGTATATATTTGTATTAGTCAATTATATAGGCTGCTATTTGCTCATGTTTTGTACATGACTTGTTATGGCCCATTTGGCCCATGGAATAGACTAGGAGTTCATTCTAACAGAATCCTGATTAGATTAATGTTCACTAATTTGGCTCAGTAACAGCATGCTGATGGTTAACATCAAGTGTGCCGCTTATGCTATCTGACATGCCTAGGATTGGAGATTTCACCACGGAAAAATTAGTATGTTTCATTTACTTCAATAACTCTCCATTCCCTTATTCTTCAGCCCAAATACAGGTACCTCAGATAACTGCTAGTTTGAGTTTCCAGATCAGTGGATATCTGGCATGAAGTCGTGAACAGTAATAGGATTTCTGATGCAAAAGCGCGCAGATGAAAAGTTGTGGTTTCTGATTACAGCATTACCAATTTGTCAAGTTGTGTTCTCATTTTACTGATGACTAAATCTCAATTTGGCAGTTGGGGCGTGGTGCCATTCTATTGTGCTTTGACAAACCCATCCTTACCATCAGACCGGAACTAATCTTAACCTGCTATGTCCACTTCAGAATGGTATTGGCCCTAACAAATTGGAAGAGAGATAAATTAAACTAGAGATGAGAGTCCAAACTAAATGAATGACTTAGCTATTGAACAGTGAACTAATTGAAGATAAGGTTGTTCGCTTGTTGCTGCTGCTGACCCTTTCGCCACCATCCTAGCCTACTATGTGCGGTGGTATCACAAGCTCGAGTTTCCCACCTATGATTGAGATGGTTGTACTGTTAAAAAGCTAAAA
The DNA here is from genome assembly GCA_036346395.1 of Hsuehochloa calcarea. Classification (NCBI taxonomy): domain Eukaryota; kingdom Viridiplantae; phylum Streptophyta; class Magnoliopsida; order Poales; family Poaceae; genus Hsuehochloa; species Hsuehochloa calcarea. Next base: position 26,741,157 of record CM070611.1, on the reverse strand, counting down.
AATTTAGCGCAGCGCACCATATTGAAAGAGAATGTTTGGCCTAGCCTCAATCCACATGGTGGTCCAACTATGGTACTTCCGGCTGGAGCTTTGATACATCATGCATATAACATGTATAGACTACATTCAATCTTTTTCATCTGTGCTACAAAGGGCACTCCCAGTTTATTAGGAATTTTGTTAATAAGTCGAGAGAGAGTATGATGCATCTCAGCATCAAGATGGCAATAGTAAAGTGCTGAAATATTCTGAAAGGGACCATGGCACTTTGAACTAAGTTTTCAGCCATGTATGAATGCAAATTATTAGATAGGATTATAATTGTGATGCTAAGGTGGTAAACCCATGCAGGTCCTGATTTGTGATGCTGAAGACTAGGGATTATAAAAAATAGTATAAACTGATTTACGTTTTATGAAAGGGGCAATTCAGTATTTGCCACTCCATAGAATGGTGTTTAGGTTTTGCCATTATAGAGATTGTAATTCAGAATTTGCCACTTTTAGAATTGGTCACCTTTTGACAATTTTGCCTTTACCTGGACAATTATGCTCTTCTTTTCTTCTTGCCCTCTTGCCCCGGCCATGGCGGATGAACTGAAGGTTGGACTAGGATTTTGTAGGAAGACGATTCGGATGCCCATTCCCCAACCATACCAGACTGTCGGCGAACTTACCGGCTAGGTTGCGGATATCCGATCGGATCTGATTTGTGATACGCCGATACCGTGATACGTCATTTTCCCAAAAATAACGATACGGCGATACGTGCGTGCGTGCATGTGTGTTTGTGTATAATAATGAATTGCAATCATCTAGGGTTCAGCCTACAGAAGATGTAAGTTGTGGTGTGCAAATACTTGATCCTCAGTACGTCCAGGGTTTAGCATACAAAAATGCAATTGCAATCGAATTTCATAGAGTTGGTAAAAATTAAGAAATTAAGAAAAAAAGTAAGTATAGAACATATTTTTCATTGAATTGTGGATCAAACCATAGGGTACTCTAGTTTCTTTCGTACGAGAAGATGTTGTTGCCCAAGTAATTTTAATACCAATTGCTTTGTTGTTTACTTTGGGTCTAGATGGGCTCTGTCCTCAATTAAGTCAAAGGAATTAAATCTACTTCTGAACAAAGAGAAATAAGCTGATTGTTGTTTGCTGAATAGATCGACAAAGTGTTTCTGAGTCGAGCAAGGGGTATTAGGGTTGAGAGGTATCAAGGAAGTATCGGAGAAGTATCCAAGAGGTATTGAGAATTTTTTTATTTTTTTGAAAAATAGGAAAATCAAAGATCTGAATCGTATCTAAGCAGTATCGTGGTCGTATCGATCATCGATACCCGATTTTGGGAAGTATCAGTAACGTGGCTTAGCGGTCATGGAGGTCTTGGCGAATGCACGATCGGACATGCCGATCTTGGTGAGAATCCCATGGGGTCGATGGCGTCGCCACAGTAGAGAGTTGTGTCTGTTTCTTCATTGCCGAGGCTCAGGTGAGTGCTTGCGGCGAGTAGGAGAACAACGAGGAGGCGGCGCAGCGGCAGCCCGTTCGGCCATAGAGGCGGCGCGACGGCTGGTTGGGAGGTGGGCGCGGCCAGTAAGGATGCACCGAGGAGGACGACAGCCATGGGGATAGTGAGGACGCTTCGAGGAGGATCATTGCTGGTGTTGTCATGGCTGGGGCTAGAAGAGGAGTAAGAAGGGGGCAAAATTGTCCAAGACAAGGGCAAAATGTCCAAAGTGGCAAAAGGATGAATTAGATCATGTATAGAGTAGCAAATTTTGAATTGCAATGTACATAATGGCAAATCCTAAATTCTATAGAGTGGCAAATACCGAGTTATCCCTTTATGAAACAACTACTAGGAGATAATTAGTTGTGATTGTATGGACTATGGGGGAATTGATATACTTTTGGAGTGCTATAGGGAAGGTTTCTTCTTTTATCTATTAATGCACGCCTTGGAGTGGTGTATAACTAATTGTTCCTTATCTATTAGAGCAAGTTTAGTACCGCTTGTGCAACTTCCTTTTTGATAATTTACTTGTTCAATGTCCTTGTGTTAATTGCTTCATGTGAACATATCCACTCTGCAACATACTTCCCATGGATGAAAAAAAATGCAGTGCCCTGTCTATTGCCTATTGGCATTGTTGTCTTGCCTAAGAAGTATCGTTATTTGATTCCACTAATAAAATTTCGAGTCCTATCATTAATTAAGATACTAATTTTTAAGCCACGAGAACAAAAAAAAGAGGAAATTATACTGAAAGCAAAGAATGTCCTTTATTTTTGTGTTCTTTTATTTCTTCCATTTTGTCTTTTTGCTATATAATCTTATTCTTGAACAATCGTGTTCTCTTATGTTCTTTATTTTTTCTTGTCTCCGCTTGCTTCATCTTCTTTATGCTAACTTAAGAAAATCATGACTTGCCCATGCAGAGTGTGGCCTACGATCGCTCAAGTGCGCCCAAGGATTTCCAGGTCCGTGGATGGTACCAAGGACCTGAAGATTCAGACAAGGAGTTATGTACGATGACAACTTTAGGAGAGTTCTCTTATGACCTTGAGAAGAGCAATGTCCAGACATTCCAACTAGAGAGAACAGCCGATGCGCCGGTTGTCAACATGGTTCGGCTCGACTTCTCCTCGAACCACGGGAAATCGGAATGGACATGCATCTATCGCTTCAGGGTGCATGGTAGTGAGCCTGGCTCTCGCGATACTGCAGCATTGTAGGCCTGATCAAAGAGCTGCGTGCCTGAGCTTGATAAGATTCTCGCAGTCTTGCCCATATGACCTTCTCAGTAGCATTCAGCACTTCAAGCCTCTGGCATACAGTACCTCTAGGAAACTGGATTAACTGGTGGAAAGAAAGAAGTGAGATGAGGCTCCTTTGTGGGTTCAGCTCATTACAAGCTACCAACCTATATTGCTCTGGATCTGTAGCATAATGTTGTGAACAGACGCTGACTTGCTATTTTGTTCCTAGCTATATTTCCTATTTGTTTGTATCTGGCAACTCTGATTGTTCTTCGCTATGATTGTATTATAACTGTTAGCAATACTGTAATGTAAAATTAAGATGGTTCTGGGGTTAAGTTTATGTTTTGAAAAAAAAATCCCACTGTTAAAACATTCTGAAACAATGCTGAGCAATCCAAGCATGTACCATTAGGCTATTCTCGTAGGGGTGGCTCCACCGGCTGCAACGCTCAGGCGAAGCAATCGTCAAAACCCGGGTGATAGACCTTGGGGTAGAGCCTCGCGAGGTCCGAGCAGAGACTTAGGTCACCTTGAGGTGGGCCGGCCTCCCAAAAGGTCCCGCAATCCCGGGCGGCGGGATCTCAAGCCACCTTCACGGTGGACCTGAAGCCTCACCGAAGGGTCCCTGCTATCCCCATAGCAGCAGGACCTCTGAGCCACCTCCGGAGTGGAATAGAAGCCTCCCTGAAGGGTCCTCGCGATCCCCAGAGCAGCAAGACCTCCAAGCCACCTCCGGGGTGGATCCGAAGCCCCCCTGAAGGATCCCCGGAGCCCCGCGAGGACCGGAGCAGGCAGGACCTCTGGGCCACCTCCGGGGTGGACTCAAAGCCTCCCTGAAGGGTCCCCGCGATCCCAGGCGGCGGGACCTCGGGCCACCTCCGGGATGGTGAAGCCCTCCCCGAAGGGTCTCCGGAGCCCCGCGAGGCCCAGAGCAGCAGGACCTCCGGGCCGCCTCCGGGTGGAACCCGAAGCCCTTACTAGCGATCCTGGACCGGCGGCACCATCAGCATGGACCAGGCCCAGGAGTGTCCACCATGGACCAAGGCCTAGGCGTAGGGGAATGTCCCTGCAGCCCCTACGCGCATAGTATTTTTATAGGGTTAGAAGGGCAATGTACAAGACCCTCTCACAAAGGACTATAAATAGGGGGTCACCCCCATCTTGTAGAGGGGAGAGAAAAAAAATCAACAACACGAACTCCCCGGAGTAGTAACAGTCATCTCGTTCATGTCACTGACTAGTCCCATCTCCTGAGGATCCCCGGAGCCCTTCTAGGCTTGTCTAGGGTCCCCCCTTCTCTTACTGTATAGCTCGTTTTTTGCTACGACAGTTGGCGCCGACCGTGGGGACCGACAAGTTGAGTACATGCCCGAAGCACGAGAATGGCACCTCGGAGAGCCGCGCCTCGCACTAGCGCGGCCGGGGCCGCAACGGCGGCCGAACCGCCTAGCACCCCGAGGGCTAAACGAAGCAGGGCCTCTCAGGCCGCGGTGGCTACCACCTGCCTCGAGGAAGAGACTGACTACTCCACGCAGGAGAACACCGTAGCTGGCGAGGCACCCCCCGAGACTCGGGCAGTCGGCCAGCCGCTGACCGTGGCCCAACCAGAGGTAACACAACGAGCGCACGAATTGCTCCAGCAAGAGCTGGCCGACCTCCGCCGGGAGCTGCTTGACCTCCGACAGTGCGACGGCCCCCGCCGCCGCCCGGGGGTGCTCTGCCGGGCCGGGCCCTGCCGCATCGGGGTCCCCGCTCATCGCTTCCCGGTGTTCCGAGGGATCCTAGTTCCCTTGGCGCATCTTTGGAAGCGGCCCGCCCACTGGGGCTTCAAGATGCCGGAAGTCCGGCCCTTCGAAGGGTCGACGGATCCCGCGGAGTTCCTCCGCGTCTACGAGACAGACATCGAGGCCGGCGGAGGGGACGACACCACGAAGGCAAAAAGCATGACCCTAGCCTTGAGGGGGATAGCGTTGATGTGTTTTTTCACCATCCCCCCGCGCTCCGTGTACGCGTGGGAAAAGCTGCGGGACCTGGTACGCTGAAGGATCTAGACCCGCCATTATGAGTTAATGGAATGTTTTGGTGATTAATGACAAATCTAAATATGAGACTAACTCTTTTGTCTAGTATTATTTTATGTAGTCTCATTTGGATATAAAGGTGAAATTCAATGAGGTATGCAATGACATCTTAATCTTATATATTGTTGCATTCCTCGGATCCAAAATATAGGTTGAACTCAACCATAAGTTAAACTTGAATATGTGCATATGATCTTATTACACATTTGTTTATGCACACATTTAGGGGGAGCTCACGCTATATTTTGTGGTTTCATTAGTATTGATCCATATAACATTTTCCACACATATTTGGGATCTTTACTTTGAAAACATATCCGATTGAGTATACAAAGCTTGTGTAGTTTTGTATATTCATAATTTGAGTATGTAGAACTTGTGTAGTTCTGTTGTGAGTATATATATATAACTTGTGTAGTTTTTATATATACACTCATATTGTTACAATTATCAATTCAATTTATGTGCAATCGAAATGGTTATCATCAACTACCAAAGAGGGAAAGATTGAGTATCTTGTCCCACCATTATGAGTTAATGATATGGTGTGGTAATTAATGACAATCATTTTGTGGAACTAACATTTTCCATGAGTTGGATATATAGGTTATGTTCCAGGATAATGAAGACTTGGGATGATCATGAGTTGATCTTCAAGTCAAGATTCAAGACAAGGATGCATCATGTGTTGATGTGTGTGAAGAGGTTGAAAAAAAAGAAATCATCGTGTGTCGATGATGTTCAAGAAGAAGAGATGATCATGAGTTGATCATCAAGTCAAGAGTGCATCATGAGTTGATGCATGTCAAGTAATTGACCCGGACTTGAAGTGATGGTGTGCGTCATCAAGCTTCAAGATAGTGCAAGGCAAAGGTATGACTAGCTAGGGCTAAGGATGAGTTCCTAGTATTTTACCGGTCTCGGTGTTTGGTTGATAGACCGGATTGCTAGTATAGGATTGACGTACTATTAAGAGGGGTCTTAACTAGTAGTTTGAGATAGTCATGTGTTGATAGCTCATTATGTTTGCTCTAGCTCATCTATGCATGGAGCTATTATTTGCGAATGTGTTTTACAAATGATTGATGCTAATACATTTTATCTTTGTAGCATAGGACTATATTTTGCAAATGTGTTTTGCAAATGATTGAAGTACATGCACCTTAGCCTTGTGGCATGATGCTGTTATTTGCGAATGTGTTTTGCAAATAGTTGATGCTCATGTTTGTTTTCTTGTAGCATGTGACTTAAGTTTGCAAATGTGTTTTGCAAATGGTGTAAGTCCATGTACCTTTTTTCCTTGTGGTATGATTATAAAAGTTGGCAAATGTGTTTTGCAACTTGTTAGGAATCTTGCTATTGATCCTTGTCGGCATGGCTTATCAATTGGTAAATGTGTTTTGCAATTGAAATTGTTAAAAAAGCCATTGCTGTGTTTGTCAGGATAATCGGTAGTTCCGCAATGTGATGGACGGAACTTCCTATTATCGGTAGTTCCACAATGTAATGGGCGGAACTTCCTATTATCGATAGTTCCGCAAATTTGGCGGAATGTTTTTTTTTCCAGAGAGCACCCCTTTTGGGACTTAGCCAAATTTCTGGAAGTACGGTAGTTCCGCAATGATATGTGCGGAACTTTCGAAAATAGGAACTTCCGCATTTTGGTTGGCGGAAGTTCCGCTCTCAATTTCCAACAGCTAGTTTCTCGTCTGATATAGCCGTTATTGTGCTTGTCGCTGAGGTGCGAAAGTTCCGGACTTTGAACGGTGGAACTTCCGATTTCCCTGATTTTTCAGGGGTTTGTCTCCCAACGGCTAGTTTTTGTGTGTGGGCTATATATAGCCACCTTGGCCGGTTGGGAGGGGTTGCTGGTGTTCTTGTGAGTGATATACTCAATCCTTTGAGCTAAGAGCAAGCCTCTCCTCTCTTATATGCATGTGTTGCACTTGGTGAGCTTGGAGAGTAAACCCTAAGTGCATGTGTTGCCTTAGGTAGTGGATTGTGTATCCACTTGAGCGTTGACACTTGATTAGTTCAAGTGAACGTCGAGTCTTGTTACTCTTGGTGTTTGCTGATACCTAGATGGCGTGGAGGCATCGTGCCCGGTGATCTTCTCAAGACGCTTGTGAGAAGGCCTGATGTGGTTGTGAGTGGTTTGGTGCCCGCCATCTCCGGAGTGGAGGAAGAGCAACCATAGTGGAGCGAGGTGTTGGTTCGGTTTGGAACCGGTCCAAGTGGTTGGACTTACCTTGGAGGTGTTGCCTTAATTAGTGGACCGGTCCAACGTGGTTGAGCTTACCTCAACGTGGATTAGGGGAGACCGGCAAGTCTCCGAACACCACAGTAAAATATAATTGTGTCCATCTTGTTTTTATCTTGTACTTTACTTTGAGCGATTTACATTATATGCTTTAATTGTTTATATATCATTGTGTGATTGCTCTCTTGTATTGTTGGTGCACTTAGTTGAGCCTAGTTGATTTAGGTTTTAATTGTGCAAAACTAATTCGCTATTAGCTTCCGTATTTATATATTGGTTTAGCGCGAAAGATTTTTAAAACCGCCTATTCACCCCCCTCTAGTCGGCCACCTCGATCTTACATACGCAACAGCTTCCAGGGAAACTATGCCGAACCAAAGGGCGCAGGGGATCTATTCACCATGAAGCAAGCCCTAGGCGAATCCCTCCGCAGCTTCTTTAGAAGGTTCACGGAGGTCAGGTGCCAAGTAAAGGGGGTCAACGAGACAACCGTCATCAACGCCACAACTTGCGGACTCCAGAAAGGACCCCTGGCAGAGCGACTCGCCCGCAAGCCCATCCAATCAGTGGCGGAGCTCTTCGATAAAATGGAGGAGTACTCCAGAGCGGAGGAAGATAGCACCCGACGGGAGGGCCTCGCCACACCGGTAGGCCGCGGCGGCCGGGCAAGCCCCGAAAGAACCAGGACTAATGGCCGCGGCGGAAGCAGCCCAGTCGCGGAACAACGACAACCGTCCGAGGAGGCAGAACATGTATAACATCGAAGGGCGGCAAAAAGAAGGATCTCGGCGGCGGGCGCGGCGCCGGATTTTAAGGAATGTCGAGCCCTACCGCTGCGACCTTCACGGCGAAGGGTCTCATACAACACTACAATGCCGAACCCCCCGAGACGGCCGCGAAAGACCACTCCTGTTCTGCAACCTGCACGGCGAAGGGTCCCATGCCACCCAGTGCTGTCGCATAATCGCCACATGCAAGAGTACATGAGCCACGATCGACCGGCGGCACCAAACGATGGGGAAGGGCCGGGGAACCAGCTGCCCGCTCCGCCCCCGAGGCCTCGCATCGAAGGAACCCAAACGGAGCAGCGTCAGAGGATCATCAACATGATCGCGGGCGCCTCGTCGTCGGGGTTGTCATCAAAAAGGCAGCGGTGGGCTTACGCACGCCAAATCCACCATGTGGCAACGTGCTCGACTTCTAGCCCACCCCACTACGCCGAAATACCCATCACCTCGGCCTCGAAGATGCCAAAGGCGTGCACTTCCCTCACCAGGACCCTCTGGTCATCTTGGCTAATATTGCGGATTTTGAGGTGCACCGCGTGCTGGTGGACGGAGGAAGCTCCGCATACCTGTTGTTTTGGAGGCCTTTGAAAAAATTATGATCCCAAGGGACCAACTGTCACCACCGTGCATCCACCTGGCGGGCTTCGGCGGAAGGCCGGTAACAGCCTTGGGACAGATCAATTTAGCCGTCACTTTCAGGGACGGCTACGCCTCTCGCACGAAGATTATTACGTTCGACGTCGTACAAATGCCGTATCAATACAATGCCATCCTCGGCAGAGCCACGCTGAACGCATTTGGCGCCATAGCGCACCACAACTACCTCTGCATGAAGATCCCCGCTCACGAAGGGGTAGTCACGGTGCGGGGAGATCAAGACCTCGCAAGACAGATCGAGCTCGAAGCATTATCCCCCTCTCGCCATGTCCACGTCATGGAAACATGCGCTGCACAGCCCGACAGCGCCCCGGCGAGGTGGGCGCCGAAGGCCAAGCCCGAAGGTCAGCTCCTCCGGCTCCCTATCGCCGAAGATGAACTAGACAAAATGGTGGCCCTCGGCGCCGAGCTGTCAGCCACGGCCCGCAGAGACATACTTGGCGTGCTCCGCCGCAACAAGGACATCTTCGCTTGGGGCCCTGAGGATATCCCGGGGGTCCCGAGGGAAGTCGCCGAGCATCGGCTAACACTACGAAGCGACACGGTGCCCAAGAAGCAGATGCTGCACCGCATGTCGGTAGAGCGGCTGGAAGCCACAAAGAAGGAGGTCGCCAGCCTCTTAAAAGCCAACGTGATGAGGGAGATTAAGCACTCGGAGTGGCTGGCCAACCCGGTCCTCTTGCGGAAGGTGGAAGGGGACTGGCGCATGTGCGTTGACTTCACTGATCTCAACAAGGCCACCCCCAAAGACGATTTCCCCCTACCCCGCATCGACCAACTCGTAGACGCCACCTCGGGCTGCGAGTTAATGAGTTTCCTCGACGCCTACTCTGGTTACCACCAGGTATTCATGGCAATGGAGGACGAACTCAAGACAACATTCATCACCCCCATCGGCACATACTGTTATAGTCGGATGCCCTTCGGCCTGAGGAACGCGGGAGCCACGTTCATCCGACTCATCAACAAGGTTCTTGCCGAACAGCTCGGCCAGAACGTCGAGGCTTATGTCGACGACGTGGTGATCAAGAGCAAACTCCAGGCTTCACACGTGGCCGATCTCCAGGAGACATTCACCAACCTCAGGGCGAAGGGGATAATGCACAACCCCAAAAAGTGCACCTTCGGCGTCCGGGCCGGAAAGCTCCTCGGCTTCCTCGTGTCGCAAAGGGGCATCGGCGAACCGGAGAAGATCAAAGCCATCGAGAGATGGCACCTCCCGCACGCGCCGTGAGTCGCGAAACTATGGGCCGCCTCGCGGCCTCAGCAGATTCTTGTCCCGCCGCGGCGGGCGGACCTGCCGTTCTTCAAAACACTCATGGGCCAAACCTTATTGGACCCAAGATTGTCGGAGGCGTTCAGCGAGCTCAAAAGTACGTCGGCAAGCTCCCGGCTTAGCGAGCCCAGCCAGGCGCAACCCTCTTCTTGTACCTCGCGGCCTCTTAAATCTGCCGTCGGCGGTACTCATCCAAGGCGAAGGTGTTCACACGCACTCGCATAATTCACAAGGGCTCCTCGAGCCCAGCCTAAAAATATGGGGACAGCGCGAGCTCGCCTCCCCTTGCATAATTCACAAGGGCTCCCTCGAGCCCACTTAAAATATGGGGGGCAGCGCAGGCTCGCCTCCCCTCGCATAATTCACAAGGGCTCCTCGAGCCGAACCTAAAAATATGGGGAGCGCGGCCTCGCCTCCGCCTCGCATAATTCACAAGGGGCTCCCTTAGAGCCTAGCCTAAAAAATATGGGGGACGGCGCAGGCTCCGCCTCCCACTCGCATCATTCACAAGGGGCTCCCTCGATGCCCAACCTAAAAAATATAGGGGACGGCGCAGGCTCCGCCTCCCTCTCGCATAATTCACAAGGGGCTCCCTCGGAGCCCAACCTAAAAATAAAATAAAATAAAACAATATATGGGGCATCACACTCCACTGCAATCCAAAGACAAGAAACAATAGTACAGTACAACGTTACAACACTCCGAAAAAGAAACAATAATACAGTACAACGTTACAACACTCCGAAAAAGAAACAATAGTACAGTACAACATTACAACACTCCAAAAAAGAAACAATAGTACAACACAATTATACAACACTCCACGCAATCCTCTCTATACAAGAAAATGTGCTTCACAAAGTTACGGCGCGAGGTCCCAATCGTCCACCTGGGCAGCCCACTCAGCCAGTTCCTCTTCGGAAGACCCGGAGGCAACAAGACGGTTATATCCCTCTGAAAGATCTAGACCCGTCATTATGAGTTAATGGAGTGTTTTGGTGATTAATGACAAATCTAATTGTGAGACTAACATTTCTATTTCTATATCTAGTGTGTAGTCTCATTTGGATATAAAGGTGAAATTCAACGAGGTATGCATTCAACTTACACTCTTATATAATGTTGCATTCCTCGGATCCAAAATATAGGTTGAACTCCACCATAAGTATATCTTGAATATGCACATATATTTATATTTACACATATGTGTATGCACATATTTAAGGGGAGCTCATTCTATATTTTATGGTTTCATTAGTATTGATCCATATTCTATTTTTCACATATATTTGGGATCTTTACTTTGAAACATATCCGTATGAGTATACAAAACTTGTGTAGTCTTTGTATACTTATGTTTTGAGTACATAGAACTTGTGTAGTTCGTGTATACTCATGTTTCGAATATATATAAAACTTGTGTAGTTTTTGTATATTCATGGTTTGAGTATATAGAACTTATGTAGTTCCCGTATACTCATGTTTTTAGTATGTAGAACTTGTGTAGTTCTCGCATACTCATGGTGTGAGTATATATATAACTTGTGTAGTTAATATATATTCATAACGTGTTACTTTTATTTAAATTAAATTTATGTGATTGAAGTGGTTATCATCAATTACCAAAGAGGAAAAGATTGAGTATCTTGTCCCACCATTATGTGTTAATGGTATGGCATGGTAATTAATGATAATCATATTGTGGAACTAACATTTTCCATGAGTTGGATGAATAGGTTTTGTTCCATGGTGATGAAGACTTGGGATGATCATGAGTTGATCATCAAGTCAAGATTGAAGTAAAGGTTGCATCATGTGTTGATGCACATCAAGTCAAGAAAAGACCCATCATGTGTTGATGGAGGTCAAGTGGAAGAATGCATCATGTGTTGATGCATGTCAATACTCGGGATGAAGAGATCATCATGTGTTGATGATGTTCAAGGCAAGATTCCGAAGTGAAGAGATAATCATGTGTTGATGATTGTCAAAGTCAAGGACCCGGACTTGAAGCGATGATGTGCGTCATCAAGTTTCAAGAAGATGCAAGGCAAAGGTATGACTAGCTAGGGCAAAGGATGTGTTCATAGTATTTTACCGGTCTTGGAGTTTGGTTGGTAGACCGGATTGCTGGTATAGGATTACCGTATTATTAAGAGGGGTCTTGACTAGTAGCTTGATGCTGTTATTTGCGAATGTGTTTTACAAATAGTTGATGCCCATGCTTGATTTCTTGTAGTATGTGACTTAAGTTTGCAAATGTGTTTTACAAATGGTGTAAGTCCATGTACCTTATTCCTTGTGGTATAATTCTAAAGTTGGCAAATGTGTTTTGCAACTTGTTAGGAATATTGCCTTTGATCCTTGTTAAGCATGGCTCATCAATTGGTAAATGTGTTTTGCAATTGAAGTTATTTTGAAAGCCATTGCTGCTTTGTCAAGATAATCGGTAGTTCCGGCGTTATAATCTGGAACTCTTCTTTGGCGAACTTCCATAAATCCGCAGGTATATTTTTTCCAGAGAAGCACCCTTTTTGGGACTTAGTCGATTTTCTGGAAGCGCGAAAATACCTCCATGTTGGGAGCGGAACTACCGCACCGTGGAAGTTCAGAATTTGGCGAGGTACATTTTTTCCAGAGGGTGCCATGTGTTGGATCTGAGTGGAAGCGGAAGTACCGCCCATTAGAAACGGAACTTCCGATGATCGGGAGTACCGCAGATTAGTTGGCGGTAGTTCCGCGCTGATTTTTCAACAGCTAGTTTCTTGTCTGATATAGCCGTTGCTGTGCTTGTCGCTGGGGTGCAGAAGTTCCAGACTTTGAATGGCGGAAGTTCCGCATTTGCTGATTTTTCAGCAGATTCTCTCCCAACGGCTAATTTTTGTGTGTGGGCTATATATAGCCACCTTGGCCGGTTGGGAATGGTTGCTGGTGTTATGTTGAGTTCTATACTCATTCTTTGAGCTAAGAGCAAGCCTCTCATTCTATTTTGTGCATGTGTTGCACTTAGTGAGATTTAAGAGCAAACCCTAAGTGCATGTGTTGCCTTAGGTAGTGGATTGTGTATCCACTTGAGGTTAGACACTTGATTAGTTCAAGTGAAAGTTGAGATTCATTTCCCTTGGTGTTTGCCGAGACCTAGACGGCGTGGAGGCGTCGTGCGCGATGATCTTCTCAAGAAGCTTGTGAGAAGGCCCGGCGTGTTGTGAGTAGTTTGGTGCTCGCCATCTCCAGAGTGGAGGAAGGGCAACCTTAGTGGAGCGAGGTGTTGGTTCGTGTTGGAACCAGTCCAAGTGGTTGGACTTACCTCGGAGGTGTTGGCTTAATTCGTGGAGCCGGTCCAATTCGTTTGGGCTTACCTCAACATGGATTAGGGGAGACCGACAAGTCTCGAAACACCACGGTAAAACACAATTGTGTCCATCTTGGTTGGCTTGTGCTTTGCTTTGAGCAATTTATATTATATACTTTAATTGCTTATATATCTTTGTATGATTGCTCTCTTGTATCGTATTCATATTGTTGGTGCACTTAGTGGATCCTGGTTGATTTAGGTTTAAATTGTGCAAAACCAATTTGTTATTAGCTTCTGCATTATTAATTGGTTTTAGCCCAAAAGAATTTTTAAACCCGCCTGTTCACCCCCCTCTAGTCGGCCACCTCGATCTTACACCCTCCATCGCCCACGTAAATAGCTCCCCGTCGGAAGCACCGAGGCGCACAAGGCACTCGTACGCTTGCTCAGCCTCCCTCCCTGAACGAGGCGGCCCCCCGGCATCAACCACGCTCGGGCATTCCGAGGCGAAAGCAACGCCTCGCCCCACCCAGAAGGTGCGAATATCAGCAGCCCTCGGGCAGCCTTGCGCCTGCGGAAGCACCAAAAGCGCTCCATGGATTCCTCCGGGATACGATGCTTCCATTGCTACCACCAGGCCCTGCTATACAAAACCCCCACGATAGCAAAGTTGTACGACCAGGCGGGGTGAGCGGGACGCTTGGGACGCGCAGGCCTTTCAGACCAAGCGAGGCGCTAGGCCTTCGTACGGTGAGGCGGCACAGTCACTTTCATGTTCCACCCTTCGGAGGGACGGGGCCCCCGGCCGGCAGCTCGTCGAACGATCATCGGTCAGTCCTAAGGAAACCATGCAATCGTAGAATAAGACGAATTCAAAACCAACCATTTCATTAAAAAAATGGGAGTCATTACAAACTTGTCCCACCCGGGCACAGAAGCCGGAGCGGGGCAGGAGCAACAAAAAAAGAACCATAGCCTATCAAAACTACGGCTCGAGGGGCAGTAGGGCGGAGGGTCCCACCTTGTCACACGTGGTGGCCCCCCACCCACCGGCGCCCTCGGGGGCATCAGCTGCCTTGCTCTTCGCCTTCCGCTCCAGCACCCGGCGAAGCGAAGCCATCGCAGCCTTGCGCCCCTGCGGCGCCCAGAAGGCCTGAGCAAGGTATGCGTCGCCCTCCGCACCAATCGTTCGTTGGCGGCGACATCGGACGCCGAGACTACGGGCAGGGAGCGCGCCCCGAGGGCGTCAACGTGCCCACAACTGCCCTTCTGCAGCGACAGGAATGCCGCAGTCCATGCGACCTTCGCGCAAAGATCGCCGTAGGCTTGGTCGGTGGGCAGGAAAATCTCGTCGCCCCATCGAAGGCGGTCCAACGTCCGATCAACCTCAGGGATGCGGTGCGTTCTCGGAGGCGGTACGGCCCCCAGCGCAGTCACGGTGGTCTCTACCATTTCCATGGCCTGCCAGATGACACGCGACACCGACTCGAAGAGCTCCCGCTCCGCGGCGATCTCAACGTCCAGGTCCGCCTTAGTGCGACGAAGCGTCTACACCTCGTCGCAAAGACCCTGCCGCTCCGCCTCCAGCGTGGCCACCCGAGCCTCCAGATCCTTCGTCTTCTCCGCGAGCTCGTCGCGCTCTGAGGAGAGCGCCTAGCTACGCGCGAAGTGCGAGTCTACCTGCCCCTGGATCCCCGCATACTCCCGCGTGATGTCCGCGTCGAGAGCACGAGACAGCATCAGCGTCTACAAGAACATACCGTCAGAAATGTGCCACCACATCAAGCAAAAACAAATTTGGACTCACCCTAGCAGAGTTCGCTTCGATTGGCCAAAGCATTTCGCCCGTCGGCATCTTCTCAAAGAGGCGGGACACGACGGGTGGGGCGGCAAAGCGGGCCACCTCCTCGCACATGGCGGCCGCACTAGAGCTGACCTTGAAGTCATTGGTACACAATGGCCCAAGATGAGTGACCCCGGAGGCGCCGACACCATCAGCTATGCCGCACCCCCCCAGCACTAGAATGCTCGGCGCGCACACTAGAACCCCTGCCCCCCGAGGCATCGTTGAGGGCTCCTTCGCTCCCTCCACCTACAGTGCAAGTGTATGATACAGGTACATATATATATACACTCACCAGGGGTCGACGGAGCATCACCAAGAACACCTTCCACCAGGGTGTCCTCGGTGCCTCGGCCGGCCGTACGCCCCAGAGGGAGTCCCGCCGGAGGACCTCTCGAGGGCCAAGCTCGCCACGCAAAAAGAACCCGTCATACGAGCCGGCCACACCGAGCCACTAGAGGCCACCCGCTCGGTACGACCCGAAGGGACGCGGGCGGCCTTCGAAGGACGGGTTGGCGACGCATCGGCCGATCGCGGGGTGAGAGGCTCCGCCGGCCCGCCGCACTGCAAGGGCACAACATCGATGGGTCCGGGGGCGTTCAGCTCTTCGGGCACCCGACCTTTATGCCGCTTGCCATCGTCAGGGTCCAGCCGCTCCTCGAGGACGATGGCAGGGTCCAAGTACGTGTGGCTCAGCCGTGCCTCCCGCACAACCAGCCCCCGGTTCGAGTGCTCCTCGCAGGTATACGGACCAAGGAGCTACTCCGCAACACGGACCGCTTCATCCGCAGGGAGCACTGCAAAATCAAAGCAAACATCACACGCAAACTCAACCATCCCACAGTACTACCACAGCGGCACCTATCACTCCGGCCCTCCGGCAAGCCGAGCGCGCGAACACTGTTAGCCTCCGTGCCGAGGCGGACGTCCCAACCTTGCGCGAGCGGCCATACCCGAAGCACGCAGAACTCTTCCACAAGATTGCGAGTGGAGAGCCGCCGTGTTACCGTCAAAAGGAGCTGAAGGAGCGACTCCTCCCTCGAGCTCAGCTTGATTTCTGGGGACGGGTTGAGCCGGATGGGCCCCCCAGATGACCGCAACCCATCATCCGAGGAAGACGTATGGTAGAACCATCGCCGGGTCCAATCCATCTCCCATTGGTTGTGGGAGGCGGGAGCTGGCAGGTACCGAAGGTGGCCTTCGGCTGAAAATTGACGCTCCCGAAGTTGAGTGTCACACTGGTCTGCTTCTTCTTCGGCTGACAGCGAGCGTCATGAAGCTAGGTGAAGAGTTGGCCCTCCCCAGCGGCCCCGGCGGAGCGCATCACCCACTCGAATACCCCGAGTTTCACAAGCGAAATCGGGGTCAACTGGGCTAGATCCACCCGGTAGAGTTGCAACACGCAGCTGACCAATCCCACGCTGGGAAGCCCGAGACCAGCATCGAGGAAAGAGCAAAATAATACGACCTTGTTGTCCCGGGTCGCCGACGCCGTCTCTAACCAAGGGGCTCGTGCGAGGGAGAGATCCGCAATCTTTCCCTCCTTCGCGAGCACCCGGAGCACCGCCAGCATGTGAGACCCCGATTTACCTGGCTTGTAATACTTAACCATCCACTTGGTCCTAGCATCACAAATCAAATAAACCAAGACTCGAGATATGTATACTTCCCAGAAATACAGTATACACACCCCTTTATAAAATTCATGCATCAATTCCATTCATTCACATAGAACCGAAGCACAGCAATAAACCAGAAGTTAACATAAATAAAGGATAGTTATTACAAAACAGAGGCCGACCAGCCAAGTACATACAAATACAAAATAAACAGCGGAAGCGAAATGCCATAAGATGGCGATAAACAAAAGCACCAATCATTGTGCCTTTACCCACAAGGCAACCGACCGGACCGCCAAGCTAGTTGTCGAACCCAAAGCACATTTCACAAAAGTGGGGCTCTTGGGGCTCCCCTTCCTCCTCTGCAACAAATAGTTAAGCAAAGCAAATGATTACAAAAATTGTACTCCGGAAGACTTACGTGTAGAATAACAGACCTATACATATGCTACATGCAAGCTTATTTGAGTGGAGGCTGTAGGTTTTATTTTCCACATAAAGCAAGTTTTGTTTGCTATAATGTAGTACATTTAAAAGCAAGTTTACAATCTATTTTTATTGTTCAAATAACAGCTGACAACAATAATAACGATAGATAGATGACAACAACAATCCTGGAAGTGACTAAACCCATAGTCACCATAACAATAGCATAAATTACACATTCATGCCAACCATGTCAAATTTTAATTAAAAGGTTGTAGTCTAACTCTTGGAAGACCTCCCCAAGCGTATCCATAACCTAGGACGAGGCTATTCGAATAGTTTGAACCCTGCAGGGGTGTACCAATGTACCCACACGCCAAACCACTTTTTTGCTAAGCTATTAAGCACACTTCCTTAGGTATGCCGGCACGGCTAAGTCCTATGAGACATTTCCAATATTATGCATTAACTGCGAGTCGCCCGTATGGATAGAAACCCATATGTTGTGTCGGAGTCATCGTAAAGCCTCGATCAACTACCCCTCACGGGTAAAACCTTGGACAACTACGATACCCCTCGAGGTGGAGAACCTACCCGGAACTCCACCACCGCACACCCAACACAATAACACAGATCCTTTTTCACATAACACACACAACCCACCTCCTGTGACTCGGAGTTAACACACACACCAAAGTACTCAGTCAGGAGAGGTCCCATATCCCTCTCGCGTGGTTAGCACGCAAAAATGCTTGGTTTAGTGTAACAAGACGTTCGGTCCTTGTTGACCTTGGCAAGACATCCACAAACCCAATAACCCACCATCCAACCACTTGCCCAAGTCTAAATCATTTCATTTGCACTTTTTTAAAAAACAATTTAGCACAAGGTGCTGAACAAAGAGTAATAAAATGATTTGTGTGATCAAGGTTATCGACTAAGTCGATAACCGCCCAATTCTACAAGTAGCTAAGCATGACATCGAAAAGACAATAAAAGAGCATAATTAAATCACCGGGCTCTAATTCACCAGCGATATTAGTAACTTATGTTTGTGGCAGGGCATAACAATTTGAGGGCAACCATGCAATAGGAGTAACTACCTCTAATCGAGAAAATTAATTTGACACAAAAGCATGCATACATATGATTTGTAAACAAGATATTAGACTTGCAAGTAATGGAAAATTTATGATCAAACTGCTTGCCTAGTTGTTGCTGTTCAAGATATTGCGGATGATCACTTAGGTTATCAAGGTGCTCTTCAGAACCTAACGAGAAAGCGAAAAAGAATCGATAAGAATCAAGAAAACAAAAAGACTCAATAGCGAACCTTCTCCGAATGCCTTGAAAATTTTACAGCAGCAAGAGCATGATTTATAAGGAATTTAGCAACAAGAACCAATTGATTTGGATTCTTAATGCAAAAGATATGAGCGAAACAATTTTGCTGAGCCTTATAAATCACAAATGCTACTATTCATTGTAACTAAAATCTTCGCAAAAATTTCTGGAGCTATAATGAGGTTAGAACCATTTTTAGATTAAAGTTTAGTTAAAAACATAACTAATAAAATTTGAATCAACTGAAAAGGAATTAAAATGAAATAGTTATGTATTTTACAAATTAATTGCATTTTTAGTTAACAAATAATCCTCCTCGGGAAAATCCAAAATTAAAACGACGTGGACGAATTTGGATCGTTGATCTTGGATCCAACGGCCCAAGTCCACGGGACAAGGCGCGCGCGCACGCGGCTCATGCAGCTCACAAACCCCACCGTTGGATTTAGATCCAACGGTCCACGTGGATCGAGACGTTCGGATGGTCCGAACGTTCACACGCACATGAGTCATTGATCTTAGATCCAACGATCCAAGTTGATCGAAACGTTCGGATGGTTCAAACATTCACACGCACATGAGTCGTTGATCTTGGATCCAACGATCCGCGTTGATCGAAACGTTCAGGCGGTCCGAACGTTCACGCGGATCCGGAACAGCTGATCTTGGATCCAACGGTCCACGGATCGAAACGTTCAAGCGATCCGAACGTTCACGCGAACCGGACCGTTGATTTGGATCCAACGGTCCATGCGGATCGACGCGTTCGGGCGGTTCGAACGTTCACCGGATCTGGAACCGTTGATCTAAAGATCAACAGTCCCCAGAGAACTACGTTTAAATGCTCGCGCACAGTTTGACCGACAAAACCCGACAGTGAAGGGCGGCTCACCGCCGGCGACTCTGGCCATGACGGCGTGAGCTAAGGCCCAAAACGGGTCCGCAATAGTTTTGCGCACACAATAGGACCATTTACTGCGGCTGCGGCGATCTAGAACGCCGTCAAGCCGGAGTTGACAGAGGTGACCCAAACGGTCGAAAAACGAAAAATACAAAGAAGCACCGCTGCGGTCCAAGTAAGCAAGTGCCAAGCATCTAAGGACTAAAGTGGAGCTGCCTGAGCACGGAAGAGACATAGAGGAGGTTGGGCCGCTCGGTGGCGAATGTGGTGCTTCGGCCAAAAATTGGGAATCTCAATTCAGCCTAACCACAGGAAAATAAGTGAAATTGAGCGAGAGTTAAGCTCAAGTGATTAAAGAGGAAGCAGAGGGAACAAAAATGGAGAGGAGAGCCCTTTGTGGTACCGCCTTCACCAAAGTAACGAGTGCGCCAATGGCGGCGAAGTGGTTTGGTGAATGCAGCTCAAAAAAATACTGTGGTGCTAGCTAGAGTTGCGAAAATGGTAAAGGAAGCCAAAGGAGAAGCAATGGGGCTTTAAGTAGCGGAGATGGAAGAGAGCAACGGCAAAATCCCTTTCGGGTCAAACCTGCCACGGGAGCACCGAGGCGATGGGAGCGGTGAGGAGCGAGAGGAAGGCGACCGGGGTGGCGGTCGTTGTGCATTTAATGCTTAGAGCCGTTGGCGGGTGTGGAGTGGGCGGGCACCCCATCCCTCTGCGCCGCGCCATAGCTCTGACTCCGCCGACGCGAGCGCGAGGAAGGAGACGATGAGGCGCCATTGGATTACGATCGAATGGCTTCGTTGAATGGTCGAGCGTTCACTCCAAATAGGCGGGGGCCGTTGATCTAAAATCCAACAACTCGTTGATCAAAGCGTTCGGATGGTTCGAACGTTCACTACAGTAGGGCCGTTGATCTAAGATCCAACGACTCTCGTTGATCGAAACGTTCGGATGGTCCGAACGTTCACTCCAGCATGAGACGTCGATCTAAGATCCAACGATCCACAATGCTCGCGCCCGAGCGACCGCGCCGGGTGCAGTTAGTTGATTGAATCAAGTCACTTGGCTCGAGCCTAAGTCTGACTCGCACCCAAGGAATAGTGAAAACCGGCTAGGGTTTGAATTAAACAGCTGATTTTTGAAGGATTTGCTTGAGGTAGCAAACTAGCTCCAAAAATCATAAAATTTTAACTGGATGTTGCTGACTTAAGAATTAACCTTACATAAAATTTTCAGATATTTTCATGCATTGCATCCTTCTCCAGAAATTCCAGAAGGTTTGAATTAGGGTTTGACCAAGCTTTGACTTGGTTTGACTTGCCTCGAAAAATTATCAAATAATTTTTAAAAATCATGAAATAATTCAGAGGTGTCACACACCAGTTCTAGATCCAGGGAAATTATTTCCAGGGGGTTGGACACAAGATTTTTACCAAGGAGGTTTAGGACCTGAGGAAATTGGGGATTTTGAGTTTGATTTTTCCACAATCCCTGCACAAGAATTATGGAACTGGTAAGAAACATCCAGATGTGAGAAAAGTTTTAATTTCTCCTCATTTTTATACATTTGGAACACGAATCCACATTTAGGATGTTACACAGCGTCACCAAGGACCGGCCTAACTCGTTTGTATGAGCTGCCGGAGCCCCCTCGTCTCGCAAGCGCTTCGTCATCTAGCAGCAGGGCTTAGCGAAAGAACGAGCAAAAGGAAACGGTGAGCAAAAGTAAAGCGATGCAAGACTGGGGGCCGCAACCCCCCATATTTATAGTCGCGCTTGGCACATGAAACGACAGGGCGCGAAACACGAAGAGACGCGACAGTCCAATAAGCGACACGTGTGCCCTAGAGCGAACAGTCGCGCACCATTAATGAAGCGGCGCGGCCCACTAATGGAGCGCCGTGCCCTATTAGTGAATCGTCGCATCGCATTGAAGGAACAACCAACCGGTACCAGTCAGGGCCCGAAGCACTGGGCAACCCCGTGAGCGCTAGGAACAAGACGGTGCGAGAGATCGCTTCACCAGGCTGAAGAGGACGGTGTGCCTTAACCCTTCGAGAAGAACGGCGCGGTTTCAGCCATGACGAAGTAGGACCTCGACCGCGAGGGGCTTATCATAGGGGCGGTCATACTGGCCACAACGCCCAGGCAAGAACTTCCTGGCAAACAGGTAGCACACCACCGTGCTCGGACCACCGCCGCGTTAGTGCGATTCACGGTCGATCTGATCGCCTCGGCGGCTCGGCCGACGCGTCCTTGCGGCGAAGCTCTCGAGTCGCGGCGCCCGCACCCAGCCAGCGTCGTGATCGTCCGGTTAGCATTCGGGCCACCGGACGCGGCAATGAACGTCGCCACGTAGTGCTCGTCCATGGCGCAGGCGGTTGGCCGTGGCGGCTGGAACACCGGAAGTAGGTCTCGTCGGCGGCGAGCTCGGCGAGCCGCCGTCGGCGGCGAACCACTGGGATCCCTTGCGCCCGGTCTTGCGCTGTACGGATCGGGGCCATGGCGATCTGTAGCGGCTACGGGCGTGGAAGCCCGGCTCGTCAAGCACTCGACAAAGGAAGTGTCGCCGCGGCGTTAGCACCGGAGTGCATGAGGTAGGAGTAGACGGCGGTGAAGTGGAGGAGAGGACACATGTCTCGGAGAGGAGGACGGCGTTGGGCGGCGGCGAGGAGGCGTTAGCGAGGCGGCGGCGCGGCTTCGCTATCTTTGGGTATGCCCACCGAGTTTCTGCGTGCGAAAACCCAGAAGCGAAAGTTCAATTATTACTCCCTATATACCAAGATGTAAGCCACCTTTCACTTTTCACGTTCTCATACGAAAGACTTAGACTATTGTTTTGTATCATAATAAGTAACAATAATAAAATTTATATATTACAAAAGTAACATGTATTAATGATCGAAGTTTGAAAACCTTGAACGCCCGGATCCCACGATGATCTACATTTTGACACAATGGGACCCGTATCTTCAATAAAACAATTTAAATCCTCTATAAATTCTTTAATCAGTGCAATTCTTCTAAAGTTCCTACCGAAATCCTTGGCTCCAAATATTGACTCAGCGAAGGGCGGTTCACCGGTACAATAGGTTGAGCGGTGTCACAGGCTTGGCCATCGGAGTTCCTTAACTCTAGGTACCTAGGGCGTGTGAAGAAGGTAAATAGTAGTGCATTTAAAAAAAAACTACATAAATAGTGCATGGTATTCGCGCTAAGTTGAATTTGCAGGATAGTCATGTTCTCAAACCCAACGTCCCAATTGGCCACTGTTCGCTACTACAAAAAGGGATATACTAGATGTCTCATTACAGACGGTTCCCAAAACCATTAGTATTGTAATTATCACAGATAATTTTACAAGTGTGGCTGTCTATGTTACTAGCAATGGCTAGAACGGTTTGTAATAATTCACAGACGGTTATTAATAAGAACCGTCTGTGATAATAGCATACAACACAGGCGGTTCATAATTATAACACAAGCGGTTTATAATTATAACCGCCTGTGATAATTCACATACGCTTCCAACTATAAATCGTGTGTGATAATTAGGTATGACAGGCGGTTTGTGGTTAGAAGTGTTTGTGATATGTATCTATTAAATGCATCAATGCAGCTTCGGCTCCCCGATGCGTCTCTTCGTCTCACGCACCCAACTTATTCCTTGTTTTATAAAAATGATCATCCGCCACCGAAGATAAATCCCTACATCGCTCTACTCTCAAGCAAAAATGAATTACAGCAATTACAAAAATGGCTCCCCACTCTTCTTCCCTAACGCCAGTGTAGATGTCCTACCTAGCCATTTTGTACGAGCAACTCTCCGACCGTACGCTGGTTGATGTTGTGGAAGGATATTGTGACAACAGCGTCCTCCCTCCTCTGACGGATGTAATGCTGAGCCACGTGATGGCCACCTTCCATCGTCTGGACGTCCTCCTCCGCCACGTCTTTCGGGTGGTCTTCAGCTTCCAGCAAGCTAACCTCACCATCAACATGGTCCTCTAGAATGATGTTGACCGTCTCCAGGAGGATTACCGTCACTTCGAAGCCAACATCGAGGTGGCGGGCGAGCGGGTTGGCCAAGCCGAGACCCCTCAAGCAAGGGAAGAGAGTCTCTATACGCATTTCGACTTGGTTCTTTAGTCAGAGCGTCTTCGGGCCACTATCAAATGCTCGCGTCAATGGCTGGATGTGTTTCTCGCTACCTACGTTGATCCTAAACCCTCCGATGCCGACGACATCACCTACAAAGTTTTAAAGACGGAGATATCAGGCTACCTAGACCGCTAGAACTAAGTTGATCTTTTTTTATTTCTACTTTTTTAAGAAAATATTTTGTAAGAATTGACTAGCCACACTGTTTGACAATATGTAAATACAAAAAATATATAAAAAATCCAATTTGGAGTTCAAGTTATTCTCTATGATAAACATGTTTACTGAATAACGTGTTTATCTTATTGTCTTCTATGTGAAAAACAAGTCATACATATTAACTTCTGAGGCTAGCCGTAAAATAGAATATTTTTAGCTATAGAAGTAACTATCACATGCGGTTTAGTGGAACAAACTATCTGTGATATTTATCACAAACAGTTATAAAATACAATAGTCTGTGAAACATAATTATCACATATGATTTTTAATAAGAACCATCTGTGATACATAATTATCACATACAGTTTTTAATAAGAAATGTCTGTAATAGCGATGTAATGTGAATCATCACAGACGATTTTTAATCAAGATGGACTGTGATAATTATGTATCACAAATGATTTGTTCCCAAGAACCGTATATGATCTGCGCCGTTAAATACCTAGCCGTCCCGACAGATCTGTATGTAGTAAGATCCGTCTGTGAAAGAGTCGGCTGCTTTGAAGGAAGCGGTCGGCTTTGGGGTGTTTGGTGAAAGAATACTGCAGATTTACAAGTGTGCTTGTAGATCAATTTGTTCTAGGTGATCTAAGGTTAGTATTTGCTTCACTCACACGGTTCTTCACTTGGTTGCTTGCTGAAATTTTGCTTGGTAGTTTGCTGATCTAAGGTTTAGATCTAGTTTGGTAGTTTGCTGAAATTTGAGAATGGACCTCACTATCCTTGTCTACTTCACTTGTCTAATTTAATGCTAATTTCTTACATGCGTAGCATAGATGGATCGAAGATGGATGTATGTTGAGAACGGTGTAAGTGAAGAGTACATTGATGATGTGTCTGCTTTTAGAAGAGCTGCCGAGCAGGATATATTCAAGAATGGGATAAAATGTATATATTGTCCATGCATTGATTGCGATAATCTGAAAATGTTTACCAACCTAGCGTAGCTCGAAGCGCACTTGATTCGAAGGGGTTTCAAATAGGAGTATACATGTTGGACTAGTCATGCTGAAGAGCAGATTATACATGAGGTAGTAATATCGTCGAGGGAGACAACAATATGCCGGATGTGGATTGTGCTTTCAATGAGGATAGGTCGCACGATGACAATCTGGATCCAATGCTAGCAGAAGGAGACTATAGTGAGAGAGAGTTTGATAAATTTGAGCGCTTAATGGAGGACTCTGGAAAACCTTTGTTCCCGGGCTGTAAGTCGGAATAAACAAGGTTGTCATCCGTGCTTGAACTGCTGAAATTGAAGGTAAGCAATGGTTGGTCCAACAAGAGTTTCATGGCGTTGTTTGGTATCATAGCGGACATCCTTCCGGAGGGAAATGTTGGAATACAGATAGGCTACACTAGCTGATAATTCAAAAATTATACCAACGAAGAGCGCATCGATGTAGTGGTCGTATTCGATCGTCCAACGTAGTTTATCGTCCTCGCAGTCGATCGTCCTCGTAGTTGATCGTCCCCTCGAGCAACCAATCGAGTTCCTCACCAAGGTCGTGGATCGTCCTGTAACATCCCAAATTGGGTTTATGTTTCAAATGTAATAGAAATGAGGATAAATTAAAACTTCTGCTACCTCATGTTGTGTTGCAGTGTTTGAAACCTCTTTCTTTAATTGGTGGAAATTCAAACTCCAAATTTCCCCAATTAAACTCAAGTCATAAACCTCCTCCATGAAAATCTTGTGCCCAATCTCTGGAAATAATTTTCATTGGGCCTAGGGTTGATGTTTAACACCTCTGAATTATCTCATGATTTTTAGAAATTATTTGATAATTTTTGGAGGCAAGTCAAACTGGTCAAACCCCATTTTCCTCTCTTCTGGAATTTCTGTAGAATAATTCAGTGCATGAAAATCTCTGAAAATTTTATGGAAAGCTCCTCCTGCAGTCAGCAAGCTCCAGTTAAAATTTCATAAATTTTGGAGTTTGTTTGCTATCTCAAATAATTCCTCAAAATCAGATGTTTAAAATCCAATTTCTATCGGTTTGCCTTGTTCTCGGTTCGAACCGGACTCGGGCTCGAGCCTATGGATTCGGTCCAACCAACTAGACGCCTTGCCGCGTGATCGCTCGGCGCCAAGCGTCGTGAGCCGTTGGATCGAGATCGAGCGGCCCGAGATCAAGCGCGCGATCGAATCGTTATGTCGAACCGATCTGTTGCGGCCGTCCGATTAAATCCAACGGTCTTCGTTCGTCGTCTTCCTCCGCTTTCGCGAGTTCGGCCGAAGTCAACGATCTTTGGCGTGCCGATGCGCTTGGCAGAGCGATCGCGTCTCCCTTTTGGCCAACGGCTCTGCGCATTAATTGCTCCCGTCCGGCCGCCCCACGATCGCCGTCTCCCTGCGGCTACACCTCCCGTCGCCTCGGCCGACCTCAACACCGCAAGGCCATTTTCTTGCCGTTGCTCCTCTTGCTCCTCCGCCTATAAGACTCTACCCGAGGCTTCCTTAGCACCCTTTGAACACCCTCGAGCTCCAGTGTTGCTTCTAGTACACTAAGTGAGCTCCATTTCAAATTTTTCCCTCGGCCGCCATTGTTGAAGCTTCGGATCCTTCGGTGGAAGTGGTGCTCCGGGCCTTCTCTCTCCAAACCCTTGTTTCCTCGGTTACTTGGCATCTCGTAAAGTATTAACCCTCTGTCAATTTGGCTTTTGATGAAAGGAGCGACTCAATTCGAACTTCCCAATCCGGCGAATCGCCATTCTTCTTCACCCGAGCCGATTCAACTCTCTCGTGCGTTCTCTGCGCTCAGGTAACCTCTCTTTAGTCTCTAGTTGATTGGCACCAGCTCCCGTGGACCGCAGCTGAGCCGTTTGCGTTTTTCGTTTTCGGTCATTTTTGCTCACCTCGGTTCTCTCCGGCTTGCCGGCATTCTGGACCACCGCAGCTAACGCCGCTGGTACCATTGGGTGCGTAAGAGTATTAAGGACTCATTTTAGGCGTTTGCTCGCACGCCGCGCCGAGCCGCCGCGATGGCGAGCCGTTCTCCTCCGACATTTTTGCCGGATGAAAACAGGACGTTGGTTTGAATGTGCGTCATTTTGGACCGTCGATCCTAAGATCTGCGGCTCGGGATCGCGCCGAAAAAATTGAGTCTGTCGCGCGCCTTGGTCTGTGGTCCGTTGGATCCAAGACCAACGGCGCAGATCAGAACGAACGTTCGGACCACCGAACCCCCGGATCTACGTGAACCGTCGGATCCCAGATCCACGGCTCGCGTGCGCATGAACGTTCGGACCACCGAACGCTCTAGGCCACGCGAACCGTTGGATCCAGATCCAACGGTTGACGCTTAAGGCTTCGCGCGCACGCGCGCGTCAGCGCTGGGTCGCGGACCGTTTGATCCAGGATCAACGTCCCAGGTTCGGCCACGTCATTTAGAATTTCTGAATTTCCCGAGAGGATTTATTTATCAACTGAAAAATGTGATAACTTGTAAAATGCATAACTAATTCATTTCAAATCCTTTTCGGTCGATTCAAATTTTGTTGGGTATGTTTTTAACTCATCTTTAAGTTAAAAATGTTTCCAACCTCAGTATAGCTCAGAAATTTTGCTAATGAATAGTAGCATTTTGAATTATAAAAGTGAGCAAAATTGTTTTGGTCATATCTTTGGCATTAAGAATCCAAATCAATTGGTTCTTGTTGCTAAATTCATTATAAATCAAGACCTTGCTACTGTAAAAATTTTAGAATTTTTGGAGGGAGTTTACTGTTGGGTCTTTGTATTTTATTCGTTCTTATCGATTGCTTTTGCTTTCGTTAGGATCAGAAGAGCACATTCATAATATTGTTGATCCTCAGCAACACCTTGACCCACAGCAAGCAGGCAAGATATTTGATCATAAATGTCCCATTACTTTCAAAGTCTAATATCTTGTTTACAAACTATATGTATGCATTGCTTTTGTGTCCAATTAATTTTGCCCTGTTTAGAGGTAGCTATTCCTAATGCATTGTTGCCATTAAAATGTTATCCCCTGCCACAACCATAAGTTATTAATATCATTTGGTGAATTAGAGCCGGTGATTTAATTATGCTCTTTATTGTCTTTTCGATGTCATGCTTAGGAATGCTTAGCTACTGGTAGAATTGGCGGTTATCGACTTAGTCGATGACCTTGATCACACAAATCATTTTGTTTATTTTTGGTTCAGCACATTATGCTTTAGTTTTGTAAAAACCGAAAATGAAACAAAATGATTTGACTTGGGCACAATGGCATGTTGGTGTGATTGTTGGGTGTGACAAGGAAAGGTGCCTAGGTCCCTAAGGACCGAAAATGTTGCTTGCGCCATTGATCCAAGTACTTTTGCGTACTAACCACATGAGGGTTATATGGGACCCCTCTTGACGTAGTACTTTGGCGTGTGTTATCTCCGAGTCGCAGGAGGGGGTTGTGTGTGTTGTGTGAAACATGATATGTGTTCTCGGTGTTCTTGTGTTGGGTGTGCGGTGGTGGAGATTCCGGGTAGGCTCTCCACCTCGAGGAGCGTGTAGTTGTCAAGGCTTTACCCGAAGGGTAGTTGACCGAGGCTTTACGATGACTCAGACACAACGTATGGGTTTCTATCCATACAGGCGGCTCGTAGTTAATACACAATATTGGAAATGTCTCGTAGGACTTAGGCGTGCCGGCATACCAAAGGAAGTGTGCTTAATCATGTGGCAAAAAGGCGGTCTGACATGTGGGTAAGTTGGTACACCCTGCAGGGATAAAACTATTCGAATAGCCTCGTCCTAGGTTATGGACACGCTTGGTGATTTCCCGTAAGATCTAGACTTCAACAACTGTTTTTGTTTTAAAAATTAAAACTTGACATGGTTGGCATGAATGGGTAATTCATGCTATTGTGGTGACTAATGGTTTAGTCACTTCGGGATGCTTTTTTGTTGTTGATACTTGATTACTCTTGCTTTTATCAAATAAAATCAGATTTCAAAATTGCTTTCAATCTATTACATTATTGCAAATAAAACTTGCTTTATGCTTAAAAATTTGAGTCCTAACTGCTCCACTTAAATAAGCTTGCATGTAGTTATTGCATAGATCATTATCATTCTTATATATCTTGCGAGTACATTCAAAGTACTCACCCGCTTTTCTTTGGGTGCTTTTGTTCTGAGAGGAAGAAGGTGAGCCCCAAGGGCCTCACTTTTGTGAGTTGTGCTGTGGATTCGACGACTAGCTTGGCGGTCCGGTCGGTTGCCTTGTGGGTTAAAGGCACACTGATTGGCTCTTTTGTTTATCGCTATCTTATGGCACTTTTGCTTCCGCTGTTAAATTTTCTTTATGTATTTGTCATTTGGCTGGTGGGCCTCTCTTTTGTAATGACTATCCCTTATTTATGTATCTTCTGGTTTGTTGTTTATGTTTCGGTTCTATGTGAATGAATGGAATTGATGCATGAACTTTGTAAAGAGGTGTGTATACTGCACTCTGGGAAGTATACATGTCTCGAGTCTCGGATTATCTGATTTGTGATGCTAGGACCAAGTGGATGGTTAAGCATTACAAGCCGGATAAACCGGGTCTCTAAGTTTTAGTATCGAGCCATACTGACCGTAGTAACCCAAGCATGGTCGTCTTTTAGGATATTTTGGAAAATACTATTTTCAAAGTATCAAATGATTTTTGAAAGCTTAAGGAATTCTCAGATTTTATTCCTTACCTATCTTAGCTTTCTCCTCTCATCTTACTCTAATTTGAGTTTTGAAAATTGTTTACCTCTTCTTCCTTCAAAGATAGTGTTATCGATTAAATGGGTTTTGGGAACCACTGAGTTTGGCAAATTGATGTTCTTAGGGTTTTGAAGTTTCTGGACTGAAGGTTTCGGCTAGAGGCTTGGATGCGGAATCTGGACAGCACGCCTCAATTTCCAGACAGCGAGCTCAATGGTTTCTGATAGGACCACTGAGCTTGGCAAATTGAAGTGTGCCAGATTTTGAAGTTTCTAGAATGGAAGACTTCGGATAGGAGCTTGGATGCAAAATCACTACAGCAACCTCAATTTCCGGACAGCAAGCTCGATGGTTTCTAATGGGGTAGAAAATGAGAGGTTAATCAACTAAAACCTGTGGGGTTAAAAGGGTAAGATGTGATACTAGTTAGCTAAGTATCTAACACTATTTTCGCTGATTTAGCCTTGATCTTAAGTGGTATTAGATCTTACCTTGACCTTCTGATTTTTATCTTCTCAAACAATTACTCGTTCATTCAATACGGGTTAGTTGCATTGGGGAGTTGAGCTTTGGTTTTATGATTCCTTGCCGTTTTGGAGTCTTTTGTAAACTGCCTAAGTTTATACACATCTTGGTTTTGGCTTTCGGTTAGGGTGATATTCCATTCCCCTAGTCGCTAGCTTTTCGCTTTCTTTCGGCTTTTAATCTTTGAGTCTAGTTTTAACCAAAGTTTCTTGTAACAGATGGCGGGCCTTTTCGTAGCGGCCAAGGCGATCACCGGTCGGGGCGAGATCTTCCTCCTCCTCAGACCATGGCGAGGTCCTTCTTGGATCGGCGCAACCGTGCGGAGGGCGGAGGTTCTTACGGGCGTCATCACGCGCAACACTTCCGCCCTTTCGGTGCTTGAGGATCCGGGCAAGGGGTGGACACCGGCGCGTGGGGACTTGCGGAGTTTCTTCGCACCACCCCTCGTTCTCGTGTCGAGGACTCGGCAGCCTTGACGATTGGCTTCGTGCGGTTGGCGCAAGCTTCACATAGCGCAGCGCGAGAGCACGAGAAGGCGCTATTCGCATCGCACCACCGGAGGAGTGCGGCTTTGTCTTGGTGGGAGAGCTTTCGCCATGCGGCCGACGGTCACACCGTCACTTGGGAGGAGTTCCGTCTTGCGCTTCGCCGCTCTCATATTCCTTCCGGCAGATGAAGTGAAGAAGAAGGAATTCTTGTCGCTCAGGCAAGGGCGTCGTTCAGTCACGGAGTATCTTTACGAGTTCAACCATTTGGCTCGTTATGCTCCGGAGGAGGTGGCCACTGATGAGGCCAAGCAAGAGAAGTTCAAGGATGGTTTGTGCGAGGAGGCTGCGGGACAAGCTATCCATCGTTGACTTTCCGGATTTCCAGGCCTTGGTGGACAAGGCCATCGTTCCTGAGCACGCGGGGAAAGCACTTGTGGATTCCCGCAAGCTCAAGTGGGAGGCCCACAAGTCAGCGCAGGCCAGCTCTTTCCGCTCTCGTGTTGGGCAGTCTCCGGGGTCCCATCCTCGCCTTGGCACCCAGAGACCATCGGCACTGTTCTTCGCCCTTCGCAGGCCGTGCCCCAATCACGTGCACTGCGAGTCGGCCAGAGGCCTCCAGACACCCGCGGATGTCACACGCTATTACGCAACAACAAGGGGCATTATGCGAACCAATGCCCCAAGAAGGCGGAGCGACCCCTAGTCCTAATGGAGGACGCGGGCCAGGAGGTGGTTCTTCTCAGGACCTGAAGATAGTCCCTACTACCCAAGGCGTGGGTAGTGGTCGAGTCAACCTCATCTCAGCGGAGGAGGCACAGGAGGCACCCGATGTCGTCTTTGGGTACACTTTCAGTTAACTCTCATTCGCTCTTTGTTTTGTTTGATTCAGAGCATCTCATTCTTTTGTTTACGAGTCTTTTCTGCTATTAGTGGGCTCTTTTTACTCCTTTGTTGGTCCCATTGCTCATTCGCTCTCGGGTTCGGAGTTGAGAGTGAATCGAGTGTAGGGATGTCCCAATTGAGATCGAGGGAGTGAGATTCTTCGCGAATCTTATCCTCCTCCATTCAGCAAGTTTAGATGTAATTCTTGGTATGGATTGGTTGTCTCAGCATAAGGGACAAATCGATTGCGCCAAGAAGTGCGTCTCTCTATCTAGTCTTTCCGGCGAGCAGGTTCGCTTTTCGCCGAAGCTGCTAGGCCCGCATCTCCTCGCGCTTGAAGCGAAGCCCGCTCTAGATATTAGTGAAGTCCCCACAGTTCGTGACTTCATTGATGTCTTTCCTGAAGATCTTCCCGGGATGCCACCAGTTCGAGATCTCGAGTTTGTCATCGAGTTGGTTCCCGGTACTGCCCCGATTTCAAAGAGGCATTATCGGATGCCACCGAACGAGTTGGTGGAGTTGAAGAAGCAACTGAATGAGCTGCAAGAAAAAGGTTTTATCCGCCCTAGCTCATCTCCGTGGGGTTGTCCGGCAATCTTCGTAAAGAAGAAAGACAATACGTTGCGCATGTGCGTTGATTACCGTCCGCTTAATGAGGTAACGGTAAAGAACAAGTATCCATTGCCCCGCATTGATGATCTCTTTGATCAATTAATCTGGAGCCCGAGTATTCTCCAAGATTGATTTGAGAATGGGATATCATCAAGTTCGGATCGACCCGAGGATATTCCAAAGACGGCTTTCTCTACTGCGCTCGGCTTGTATGAGTATACCGTCATGTCATTTGGCTTAACCAATGCTCCTGCCTTGTTCATGAACCTCATGAATTCGGTATTCATGGAGTATTTGGATAAGTTTGTCGTGGTCTTCATCGATGATATTCTTATCTATTCTAAGAACGATGAGGAACATGATGAGCACCTGAGGCTCGTGTTAGGCAAGCTTCGTGAGCACCACCGTATGCAAAGTTCGATGAAGCGCGTTACGGTTGAAGGAAGTGGCCTTCTGGGTCATGTTCTTTCAGCGGAGGCGTGGCCGTTGATCTAGTAAGATCGGCGATGTTCTTTCACGGTGTCGACCTACTTGGTGGCCGGTGCGGAGTTTTCTTGGTTTAGCGGGATATTATCGCCGCTTTATCGAGAACTTCTCCAAGATCGCGAAGCCGATGACGGAGTTGCTCAAGAAGGACAAGAAGTTCTTGTGGTCCGATGCCTGTGAGGAAAGCTTCCAATTAATCAAGAAGCGTTTGACCACCGCTCCCGTCCTTGTTCTTCCCGATATTCATCGAAGTTTCGATATCTTTTGCGATGCTTCTCGTCGAGGACTCGGTTGTGTCCTTATGCAAGAAGGCAAGGTAGTGGCCTATGCATCAAGGCAATTGAGACCTCATGAACTCAACTACCCTACCCATGACTTGGAATTGGTCTGCTGTGATTCATGCGCTTAAGATTTGGCGACATTACCTAATCGGTGTCGTTGCGAAGTGTATTCGGATCACAAAAGCCTAAAGTATTTGTTCACCCAACGGATCTGAACCTCGGGCAAAAGAGATGGTTGGAGTTGGTCAAAGATTATGACATGGGTATTCACTACCATCCGGGCAAGGCTAACGTCGTTGCCGATCGCTCGATCGCAGAGCGCATTGCAATGCCTTGTTGCTCGGGGATGTCAACCCACCCTTCGGAGGAATTTCAGCGTCTCAACTTAGGTTTGGTTGGCGTGGTTCCCTCATTGCCTTGGTTGTGCAACCAACCTTGGTAGATCGGATTAAGGTCGCTCGGCAATCGGATCTTTGGAATAAGCCGCATCAAGGAAAATGTCAAGAACGGAACCAAGTGCTTCTCGAGGATGAGCATGGTGTTGTAAGGTTCGAGCGGCGCTTAATGGTTCCAAAGGACATGGAGCTGCGGGATTTGATTCTCCGCGAGGCCCATGATTCGCCTTTGTCTATCCATCCGGGCCACAAAGATGTATCAAGATCTCCGTCGAGATTTTGGTGGACCCGAATGAAGAGGGAGATTGCGAAGTTCGTTCTTAGAGTGCGGCGTGTGTCGTCGTGTCAAGGCCGAGCATCGGCGTCAGCGAGCTTGCTTCACCTTTGCCTATTCGAAATGGAAGTGGGATCGATCGGGATGGACTTTATCACCGGTGCGCCCACGTCACAAAAGGGAATGATGCTATCGGGTAATTATTGATCGATTAACCAAAGTGGCACATTTTCTTCCATCAAGACCAAGCCGTGCCGATCGTCTAGCCGAGCTCTACGTCTCGAGATTGTAAGCTTGCATGGTGTGCCCAAGGCGATCATTTACGACCGTGGTTCATTATTTACCTCCGGTTTTGGCGTGGTGCGCAAGAAGCTATGGGCACTCGTCTTTCTTCGATTCAAATACCATCCTCAAGCGATGGCGGTGAAAGAGTCAACCAAGTGTTGGAAGACATGCTCCGTGCTTGTGTTCTCTCCTATGGAAAGAATTGGGAGAAATGCTTGCCATTTGCCGAAGTTTTCCTACAACAACGACTTCGAGGCGATCTCGGCATGGCACCTTCGAGGCCTTATACGGAGAAAGTGCGAACCCGTTGAATTGGTCGGAGGCGGGCGAAAGACCTTTCTTTGGCGGACTCGATCGATGAGGCCGAGAGTCAAGTCCAACTTATTCGTGATCGTTTGCGCACACTCAATCCGAGCAAAAGAGCTATGCGGATCGCCGTCGTCGTGAATTGAGCTTTGAGCCCAATGATTTTGTTTATCTCAAAGTCTCTCCTTTGAAGGGCCATCGCGTTTGGCGTCAAGGGCAAGTTAGCTCCTCGATATGTCGGTCCTTACCGTGTTATCGAGAAGAAAGGAGTTGTTGCCTATAAGTTGGAATTGCCACCGCACTTGAAGGGTACATGATGTTTTCCATGTGTCCCAACTAAAGAAGTGTCTCCGTGTTCCAAGCGAGGAAGCTCCGTTGGAAACTCTTGATGTTCGGAAGATTTGACCTACAAGGAGCACCTGTTCGCATCCTTGAAGAGGTGAGCGAAGGGCGAGGAATCGTGCCATCAAGTTCCTTAAAGTTCGATGGTCGAATCATTCCGAGGATGAGGCTACTTGGGAAAGGGAAGATCGTCTCGTGCACTATCCATCTTTCTTTGCTGAGTGAGCCAAATCTCGGGACGAGATTTTTGTAAGGGGGGGAGGTTTTGTAACATCCCAAATTAGGTTTATGTTTCAAATGTAATAGAAATGAGGATAAATTAAAACTTCTGCTACCTCATGTTGTGTTGCAGTGTTTGAAACCTCTTTCTTTAATTGGTGGAAATTCAAACTCCAAATTTCCCCAATTAAACTCAAGTCATAAACCTCCTCCATGAAAATCTTGTGCCCAATCTCTGGAAATAATTTTCATTGGGCCTAGGGTTGATGTTTAACACCTCTGAATTATCTCATGATTTTTAGAAATTATTTGATAATTTTTGGAGGCAAGTCAAACTGGTCAAACCCCATTTTCCTCTCTTCTGGAATTTCTGTAGAATAATTCAGTGCATGAAAATCTCTGAAAATTTTATGGAAAGCTCCTCCTGCAGTCAGCAAGCTCCAGTTAAAATTTCATAAATTTTGGAGTTGGTTTGCTATCTAAAATAATTCCTCAAAAATCAGATGTTTAAAATCCAATTTCTATCTGGTTTGCACTGTTCCTCGGATTCGAACCAGACTCGGGCTCGAGCCTATGGATTCGGTCCAACCAACTAGACGCACCGGCGCGGTCGCTCGGGCGCGCGCGTCGTGAGCCGTTGGATCAGCATCGAACGGCCCGAGATCAAGCGCGCGATCGAATCGTTGTAATCGAACCGATCTGTTGCAGCCGTCCGATTAAATCCAACGGTCTTCGTTCGTCGTCTTCCTCCGCTCGCGCGAGTTCGGCCGAAGTCAACAGTGCTGGCGTGCACAGTACGCTTCGGCAGAGCCAGTCGCGTCTCCCTTTTGGCCAACGGCTCTGCCGCATTAATTGCTCCCGTCCGGCCGCCCCCACAGTCGCCGTCTCCCCTGCGGCTACCTGCTCCCGTCGCCCTCGGCCGACCTCAACACCGCGCAAGGCCATTTTTCTTGCCGTTGCTCCCCTCTTGCTCCTCCGCCTATAAGACTCTACCCGAGGCTTCCTTAGCACCCTTTGAACACCCTCGAGCTCCAGTGTTGCTTCTAGTACACTAAGTGAGCTCCATTTCAAATTTTTCCCTCGGCCGCCATTGTTGAAGCTTCGGATCCTTCGGTGGAAGTGGTGCTCCGGGCCTTCTCTCTCCAAACCCTTGTTTCCTCGGTTACTTGGCATCTCGTAAAGTATTAACCCTCTGTCAATTTGGCTTTTGACAGAAAGGAGCAGCTCAATTTCGAACTTCCCCCAATTCGGCCGAATCAGCTACTCTTCTTCACCCGAGCCGATTCAACTCTCTCCTGTGCGTTCTCTGGGCTCAGATAACCTCTCTTTAGTCTCTAGTTGATTGGCACCAGCTCCCGTGGACCGCAGCTGAGCCGTTTGCGTTTTTCGTTTTCGGTCATTTTTGCTCACCTCGGTTCTCTCCGGCTTGCCGGCGTTCTGGACCACCGCAGCTAACGCCGCTGGTACCATTGGGTGCGCAAGAGTATTAAGGACTCATTTTAGGCGTTTGCTCGCACCGCCGCGGCCAGAGCCGCCAGTGGCGAGCCGTTCTCCTCCGACATTTTTGCCGGACGAAAACAGGACGTTGGTTTGAATGTGCGTCATTTTGGACCGTCGATCCTAAGATCTGCGGCTCGGGATCGCGCCGAAAAATTGAGTCTGTCGCGTGCCTTGGTCTGTGGTCCGTTGGATCCAAGACCAACGGCGCAGATCAGAACGAACGTTCGGACCACCGAACCCCCGGATCTACGTGAACCGTCGGATCCCAGATCCACGGCTCGCGTGCGCGTGAACGTTCGGACCACCGAACGCTCTAGGCCACGCGAACCGTTGGATCCAGATCCAACGGTTGACGCTTAAGGCTTCGCGCGCACGCGCGCGTCACGCGGGGTGGTCGCGGACCGTTTGATCCAGGATCAACGTCCCAGGTTCGGCCACGTCATTTAGAATTTCTGAATTTCCCGAGAGGATTTATTTATCAACTGAAAAATGTGATAACTTGTAAAATGCATAACTAATTCATTTCAAATCCTTTTCGGTTGATTCAAATTTTGTTGGGTATGTTTTTAACTCATCTTTAAGTTAAAAATGTTTCCAACCTCAGTATAGCTCCAGAAATTTTTGCTAATGAATAGTAGCATTTTTGAATTATAAAAGCTGAGCAAAATTGTTTTGGTCATATCTTTGGCATTAAGAATCCAAATCAATTGGTTCTTGTTGCTAAATTCATTATAAATCAAGACCTTGCTACTGTAAAAATTTTAGAATTTTTGGAGGGAGTTTACTGTTGGGTCTTTGTATTTTATTCGTTCTTATCAATTGCTTTTGCTTTCTCGTTAGGATCCGAAGAGCACATTCATAATATTGTTGATCCTCAGCAACACCTTGACCCACAGCAAGCAGGCAAGATATTTGATCATAAATGTCCCATTACTTTCAAAGTCTAATATCTTGTTTACAAACTATATGTATGCATTGCTTTTGTGTCCAATTAATTTTGCCCTGTTTAGAGGTAGCTATTCCTAATGCATTGTTGCCATTAAAATGTTATCCCCTGCCACAACCATAAGTTATTAATATCGCTGGTGAATTAGAGCCCGGTGATTTAATTATGCTCTTTTATTGTCTTTTCGATGTCATGCTTAGAAATGCTTAGCTACCGGTAGAATTGGGCGGTTATCGACTTAGTCGATGACCTTGATCACACAAATCATTTTGTTTATTTTTGGTTCAGCACATTATGCTTTAGTTTTGTAAAAACCGAAAATGAAACAAAATGATTTGACTTGGGCACAATGGCATGTTGGTGTGATTGTTGGGTGTGACAAGGAAAGGTGCCCAGGTCCCTAAGGACCGAAAATGTTGCTTGCGCCATTGATCCAAGTACTTTTGCGTACTAACCACATGAGGGTTATATGGGACCCCTCTTGACGTAGTACTTTGGCGTGTGTTATCTCCGAGTCGCAGGAGGGGGTTGTGTGTGTTGTGTGAAACATGATATGTGTTCTCGGTGTTCTTGTGTTGGGTGTGCGGTGGTGGAGATTCCGGGTAGGCTCTCCACCTCGAGGAGCGCTGTAGTTGTCAAGGCTTTACCCGAAGGGTAGTTGACCGAGGCTTTACGATGACTCCGACACAGCGTATGGGTTTCTATCCATACGGGCGGCTCGTAGTTAATACACAATATTGGAAATGTCTCGTAGGACTTAGCTGTGCCGGCATACCAAAGGAAGTGTGCTTAATCATGTGGCAAAAAGGCGGTCTGACATGTGGGTAAGTTGGTACCCCCTGCAGGGATAAAACTATTCGAATAGCCTCGTCCTAGGTTATGGACACGCTTGGTGATTTCCGTAAGATCTAGACTTCAACAACTGTTTTTGTTTTAAAATTAAAACTTGACATGGTTGGCATGAATGGGTAATTCATGCTATTGTGGTGACTAATGGTTTAGTCACTTCGGGATTGCTTCTTGTTGTTGATACTTGATTACTACTGTTTTATCAAATAAAATCAGATTTCAAAATTGCTTTCAATCTATTACATTATTGCAAATAAAACTTGCTTTATGCTTAAAAATTTGAGTCCTAACTTTGCTCCACTTAAATAAGCTTGCATGTAGTTATTGCATAGATCATTATCATTCTTATATATCTTGCGAGTACATTCAAAGTACTCACCCGCTTTTCTTTGGGTGCTTTTGTTCTGCAGAGGAAGAAGGTGAGCCCCAAGGGCCTCACTTTTGTGAGTTGTGCTGTGGATTCGACGACTAGCTTGGCGGTCCGGTCGGTTGCCTTGTGGGTTAAAGGCACACTGATTGGCTCTTTTGTTTATTGCCATCTTATGGCACTTTTGCTTCCGCTGTTAAATTTTCTTTATGTATTTGTTATTTGGCCGGTGGGCCTCTCTTTTGTAATGACTATCCCTTATTTATGTATCTTCTGGTTTGTTGTTTATGTTTCGGTTCTATGTGAATGAATGGAATTGATGCATGAACTTTGTAAAGAGGTGTGTATACTGCACTCTGGGAAGTATACATGTCTCGAGTCTCGGATTATCTGATTTGTGATGCTAGGACCAAGTGGATGGTTAAGCATTACAAGCCGGATAAACCGGGGTCTCACACGTCCTCAAGCGCAATAGCAATCGCAGTAGCGCCATTATAGTATCCACATATCCAAGGAAGGAACAACCGTACGCCGGTGTGCTAGCACCAAGTCGCACAGGAAGGCTCTCTCAAGAAGATGGCGGTTATGGTTTGGAGCAACTCACGTCAACTCTTGTCGTGTGTCTCCTCTGTTACGCGTGTCTCCTCATAGCCTCAAGCATCTCCTTATATAGTGCCCGTGACGGATCCTATCCAAACACGTTTGACGAATCGTATCCGTACTGATTTGTTCTAACCCGTTAAGTGTGTGACCCTGTAGGTTCATGTGTAATCGGTTGTGACTCGAAAACTCCTTTCCGATCATAAGTCTTCTGCGGCTCCTAACAGACCCTGTGTCTACTTTTAGAAGAGCTGCCGAGCAGGATATATTGAAGAATGGGATAAAATTTATATATTGTCTATGCATTGATTGCGATAATATGAAAATGTTTACCAACCTAGCGCAGCTCGAAGCGCACTTGATTCGAAGGGGTTTCAAATAGGAGTATACATGTTGGACCAGTCATGCTGAAGAGCAGATTATACAGGAGGTAATAATATCGTCGAGGGAGACAACTATATGCCGGATGTGGATTGTGCTTTCAATGAGGATAGGTCGCACGATGACAATCTGGATCAAATGCTAGCAGAAGGGGACTATAATGAGAGAGAGTTTGATAAATTTGAGAGCTTAATGGAGGACTCTGAAAAACCTTTGTTCCCGGGCTGTAAGTCAGAATAAACAAGGTTGTCATCCGTGCTTGAACTGCTGAAATTGAAGGTAAGCAATGGTTGGTCCAACAAGAGTTTCATGGTGTTGTTGGGTATCATAGCGGACATCCTTCTGGAGGGAAATGTTGGAATACAGATAGGCTACACTAGCTGATAATTCAAAAATTATACCAACGAAGAGCGCATCGATGTAGTGGTCGTATTCGATCATCCAACGTAGTTTATCGTCCTCGCAGTCGATCGTCCTCGTAGTCGATCGTCTCCTCGTAGTTGATCATCCCCTCGAGCAACCTATCGAGTTCCTCACCAAGGTCGTGGATCGTCCTCAAGCGCAATAGCAACTGCAGTAGCGCCATTACAGTATCCATATATCCAAAGAAGGAACAACCGTACGCCGGTGTGCTAGCACTAAGTCGCACGGGAAGGCTCTCTCAAGAAGATGGCGGCTATGGTTTGGAGCAACTCATGTTAACTCTTATCGTGTGTCTCCTCTATTACGCGTGTCTCCCCATAGCCTCAAGCATCTCCTTATATAGTGCCTGTGATGGATCCTATCCAAACACGTTTGACGAATCGTTTCCATAATGATTTGTTCTAACCCGTTATGTGTGTGACCCTGTAGGTTCATACGTAATCGGTTGTGACCCGAAAACTCCTTTCCGATCACAAGTCGTCTGCGGCTCCTAACAAGACATAACAATTCCCGAATACACACAAATTATATCGGGCAAACCTTAATGCAATATGATCTACGACCAGGTCCTTATTACTAATGACTAGCTCGTATCTCTATACAACCAGTTCAGATTCAGTCTCGACTAGTTCGTAACTCCTTTCGACTAGATTTTGACCACATAGTGATCATGTTCGACCAGCCTACGACCAACTTGTATCTCCATACGACTTGTCCGTATCTGATCGAACTGAACGACCAGCTTGTGTATTCTCGCTTTGCCTCAACATATCTGGTTGAACTCCAGGTGAGATATCATATCATCCATGCACTGTTCAATACTTTTTCGATCAAGTGTCGGATAACATCATGTGGTCGAACTCTTTGACCACTAGTGGCTTGGCCATGCACTTTCTTTATCCGACCATATCAAGGGCCCAGAGATATCTCTCATGTTATGTTAGGAGGGGCAATTCTCATATCAGAATAGTCACATTCCTCCGCATGTTTCATAGTATACCTAAAAGCTACCTTTATAACTACCCAGTTACCGAGTACCATTTGGCAACCCCAAAGTGTACTCTTACACATGTAGGAAACCATGCTGATCTCAGGTCTATGGATTGTACATCATCATTGCTCGAGGCCAACTGATGACACATGAAATTATAACAATCTCAGCAGTGTCTCAAGGTAGGTCAATCCAACACCATATTCTCTAACATGTGTTTACATTATTGATTTGATATCCCTATATCCATGACTGGTGAAACATGATCATCAATCAATACATGTATTGGTCGAAAGAGTCACTAGTGTTCCGACCAGAGACATTCGACCAGGAATATATTTAGAATAACATCATCATAAGTTAAAAGAGCTTCACCAACAAGTCACATACCCATTAATCTTTATAACTGATGATTCATTCAAGGAACAAAATAACACTTATTCAATAACATATACACATAGACGTGATACAATCATATCTACGATTGCCTCTAGGGCATATCACCAACAGGAAACGTGTTGTCTAGAACCACATACCTAGCCAAGAAGGTTCTTTGTCTGTTGGGAATGAAAGTAGAAAGAATACTTGCATGTCTGAACCATTGTATCCTCTATCATAAAGAGTATACAGATATGCATGTATGTCTCGTGTGCAAATCATCTCGATAGAAGCGTAAGAATCACTCCGATGACAGCGAGGGCATCGAGGTAAAGCAAGGACCTCCTGCTAGAGTGTTGTGGTATTTGCCTGCAGTTCTCCATTTAAAGCATTTATTTGCGAACCAAAATGAGGCAAGATTGTTGTATTGGCACTCGGAGGAGCGTAAGAAAGATGAAACGCTAAGACACCCTGCTGATTATGCTGAGTGGAGAAACTTTGATAGGAGCTTCGAAGACTTCGGTGTGGAACCGACGAATATGATGTTTGGGCTGAGTACAGATGGAATGAATCATTTCGGTTACATGAGCATCCGACATAGCACCTGACTCGTGAATCTATGTATGTATAATCGTCCTCCTTGGCTGTGTATGAAGCGGAAGTACATTTTGATGTCACTACTTATCCAAGGGCCAAAGCAATCTTGGAACGATATTGATGTGTACCTAACACCATTGCTGGAAGATCTTGTGACATTGTGGAACGAAGGGGTATAGGTATGGGATGCGTACAAATAAGAGAATATCACTTTATGCGTCATGTTATTCTGCATCATCAATGATTTTCCTACTGTTGGTAACCTATCCGCACTGCTTATATGATATCAAGAGTGTGTGGCTGAACAACTTGTGCAAAACTGTGTACATGTATCACCGTAGGTTCCTTTCCAAGTATCACCCATACCGCAAGACGAAGAAATAATTTGATGAAAATAAGGATGATGGTTCAGCTCCAAGGGCTTTTAGAGGGAAATAGGTCTATGATATGGTTAACGATATTAATGTTGTGCTTGGAAAGGGACGTAAATTCAGGACCGGTCAGAAGAACAACTGGAAGAAGTGATCAAGTTTTTGGGACTTGCCTTATTGGGAGTACTTACAAGTTCGCCACTATATCGACGTCATGCACGCGGAGAAGAATGTATGTGATAGCTTGATTGGTCTCTTACTGAACATTCGTGGCAAAACAAAGGATGATGTCAACACATGGCGTGACTTGGTTGATATGAACATAAGGACCGATGTAGTACTGGAAGAGATCGATAAAGGTCGAACATACCTCCCCTCAGCTTACTACACTATGTCCAAGGCTGAGAGAAAGGAACTATAACAGAGCTTGCATGGTGTGAATGTTTCGCCCAGTTACTCTGCCAGCATGAAGAAACTTGTTTCAATGGAAGATTTGAAATTAATTGGTATGAAGTCTCATGATTGTCAGGTGCTGATGACACAAATACTTCCTATTGTAATTAGAAGTATTTTGCCAAACAATTTTCGAGTGGCAATCATGAGGTTGTGTTATTTATGTAACTCAATTGCTCAAAATGTCATCGATCCTGAAGGATTAGATGCTCTACATGTCGAGGTGGTGACAACTCTATGTCATCTTGAGATGTTTTTCCCTCCGTCATTTTTCGATATCATGGTCCATCTCATTATTCACCTTGTGAAAGAGATAAAGATATGCAGCCATATGTTCCTACATCATATGTACCCGCTCGAGAGGTACATGGGAATTCTCGAGTCCTACGCACGGAATTGATCTTGTCCAGAAGGTAGCATCATTGAAGGTTATGCAACCAAAGAGGTCATTGAGTTCTGCGTCGACTACATGGCTTAGGTGGAACTGATAGATGTGCATCTATGTCGTTATACGGGGAGGGTGGAGGGCATCGGGGCCATCAGAAGAAAAGTAATCACTCCCGATCTGGATACGTACACTCAAACCCATTTCACGGTCTTGCAACATATGACTGAAGTGTCCCGTACACCGACAAGCACAAAGACATGGTACGCCAACAGAAGGAACTACCACAGGCAATTTAGTGGAACAAACTGTCTGTGATATGTACCATAGACGGTTCTTTAAGATATAACTATCTGTGATATGGTCTTATATCACAAACGGTGTTGTAATATGGCAGTCTGTGATATAGAATATCACAGACGGTTGCTTAATAGAGTCGTCTGTGATATTTCTTTATTAATATCGCCCGCTAGGGTTTGCGCTCTTACTCCTCACTTGCCCGTCCCCCTCCCCAGCACCCTTTCCTCCCGCCCAAATCCCTAGTCGCAGCCGTGCATTCCGCAGTCCCCGTTGTAGCCTGTAACATCCCAAAGTTATGTTGCCAAAAACAAAATTAATAAATTTATTATTTGGTTGGATTTTCTAAAATTTAAAATAGTTTTATTGGTTAAAAAATAATAAAAAGAAAAATAAACCTAATTATATAATTTCTTGGTTTTTAAAGTTAAAAGGAAAATTTATTGAGTTTTCTATGATTTTCTTGGAATTAAAGTTAAAAATAAAATTTTAATTAATTTCTTGAATTTTTTGGATTTTTAAAATGTTTTTAATTATTTTTTAGAAATTAAAAACAATTTATTTGCTAAAATAAAATCCAACTTTAAGTTGGAAATATTTTTATTAAGTTCAAAATGATTCAAGGAATTTCTGTGATTGTTTCTAGAATTTTTGAACTCTATTTACACTTTTTTAAAATCCAGAATTGAATTAACTCATTTTCTGGAATCGCTAAATCAATTTAAAATCCAGAAAACCTCTTCGGGCCAAATCTCTACGGCCCAACCCATTCTCTCCCACGCCCGGCCCGTTTTCCTGGCCCATCTTATCCACGCCTGCCCACCCGTACTTCTCTCTCTCTCTCACCACCTTGTGGGACCCACATGTCAGTCGGCCATCTCTCTTTCCTTTCTCCTCTCACTCACTGCCACATGGGGCCCACTTGTCATCCCCTTCCTCTACCTTCCTTTCTTCCCATTCCAATCCTATGCGCTACACCATTGTTGTCATGTCAAAGCTTTCCAAACTAGGCCAAATCTGCAGCATATCCCAAAATCTCGCTGCCATTATTGCGCCATGTCAATTCCGCGCCCGTCTCGGTGATTCTCCTTCCGTTTCTTGCCGCCAATCCCTCAATTTTCGCCGCCTCACCGGATCGGCCATCTTGAGCTCCACACCGCCTCTGCCTCACCCTTGCCCTATAAATAGGTGCCCCGGCTTCACCATCCATCACTCATCCCAACGTACCCGTCGTTAGCGCCTCTCCCACTCCCAGCTCTCGGATTTTGGAGTTGAAATCTCGCCGCCCGAAGCTTTTTTGCCACCAAATACCACGCCGTCGACGACACTCCGACCGCACAGACCACACCACCGGCATAGCCTCATCGTGGTCTACGCGGTGCCTCCTCTCTTTCCACCGGAAACCCGTCGGAGCACCGTCGTCGTCTTCACCCGAACCTCGCCGCCGCACATCTTCTCGCCGTCGGGCACCACATCACGCTCTGCACCATTTAGGTGAGCATCGAGTTCACCGTGACCTCTACCTTTTGTGCATTTGTTAGGCCTCGCCGTGGCGCGTAGCGCTAGTGAGCTCCACACCCGTGCGCCACCACCTCGCCATGGTGACGTGGTAGACACATACGAGCCATGTCAGCACTATGTCACCACCCTTGCCGTGTTAGCCCTGGCTGTTGTTTCATAAGCCAGGTCTACAGTGGACCTTTGACCTCTCGTGGACCCGGTCCACGGACTCGGGCCCACATGTCAGTGAGTCATCTCTTTTTCCTTTGAAAAATAATTTAGCCAAAAATCCATTTATTCCCTAGCTGACATCATGTTGACTCAATAAAGTATTTTCCTTTAGAAAAATAATTCCACAAATTCCATAATTTCCATTTTCATCATTTCATGTGAATTTGAATCTTCCGAGAGCCTGTTCTCCTTTGTTCAAGCCCCGATTAAAGTGATTAAAAATTCTAAATTCATCTAAGTTCAATATATATCTCTTAGAGCCAAAATTAT
The DNA here is from genome assembly GCA_036346395.1 of Hsuehochloa calcarea. Classification (NCBI taxonomy): domain Eukaryota; kingdom Viridiplantae; phylum Streptophyta; class Magnoliopsida; order Poales; family Poaceae; genus Hsuehochloa; species Hsuehochloa calcarea. The sequence continues at coordinate 26,696,185 of CM070611.1, read as the reverse complement.
TTAATTTGGAGTTTATTTTATTTTTTTTGAATTTGGCTTATTTTCATTTATAGATTTCGACGACTTTGGAGAGTCAGATTTCAACATCATTTGAGAACAACAACTAATTGAGCAAGGCAAGTTACATCCTTTAATCATATTTGATCCTATTATTTTAAATTATTTAAATTCTATTTTAAATTATTACTACATGTTTATTTATATTCCATTATTTAAATTCATATTTTAAATTTATAGTTATGCCAAAATCATTTGTATGGCCAATGTTGATATTTAATAAAATCTATTGTCACCCTATATAAAACCTAGTCGATATGATTGTATGACCTAGAGTCATTTGGAAAATATTATGCAAAGACATGCTTAGACCAAAAGTGTTTATCTTTGGGAATTTTAGCCAAATAATCAACTTATTTTGAAAATAAGTCTATGACATTGGTTTGCTATCGAAATTTTGCAAATGATTTTGAAAAGCAAAATAAAGTGATAACTAGTTTAGACTAGGGCAAAATGGTTGTTAAGGTTGGTGCAAGTTGATGCACAGGATCGATTCATTTTAATGATCGAGACTAGGGTTTTATTGGAAGTTGCCCAAGTCAGTTAAGGACCGGTCCGCGAGCTGCGGCCTATAAATCCCCTCCTACTACCATGAGTCTGGTATGGGACAAACCTGGCTAACTAATTTGCAACATTCCTTTGCTCATTGTGCCATTTGGATGTGCGGGTGTCGGGTAGACGGAAATTCCCACTTGGAACAAGAGGGGGACTTCCAGCAGGCTGGTGGCCCAATGAAGGCGACACCTTAGCGGGCATAACTGTTTTGGGATGGATCATTGTAAAGGTCTTGTGATAATCACTTAGTCGCACACCTACGGAAGTGTGTCAAACGAAAATTAAAAGTTGATTATCACTTGTGGGTAAAGTTGTACAACCTCTGCCGAGTGTAAAACTATTTGAATAGCTGTGTCCATGGTCATGTACATGTTGAACAAAGATTTTCATGGATTAGACTTTGGTTTTTATTTCAAAATGATTTTGACACAAATGATCTTGGATAGTTTATCCAATTGGAAAATTGGGCGGTTAGCTATGTGATAAGAGGGTATCCTTCACCAGAAATGTATGGAAGTTATCCTACTATAAAACTTGAGAATTTAGAAAATAAATTTTAGTTATGGAATAACCTCTTTGGAATTTAGTACAAGTATTTAAAGAAAACATTGTTTTATACAAATTCAACCCTATACGCCTTACTTTGATATATCCTTGCATGCATTATATTCGGTTATTGGGTGCAACGTACAGAGCACGGTTGTTTGTGCTCACCTTTGCTTAATAAATTGTTGTTCTGAGGAGAAGGACTTCGCTACCGGTGTGGATCTCGACGGCTAGGCCACTTCCTTAGTCGATTGCCTGTGTCAGATTAGATGGGCTCTAGTAGTACTTCTTCATCTTCTGATGTTTTCTTTATTGTTAGCTTGTAAGCCTCTTTTGTTTGTAGTAAACTCTAATATTTATTAGTTAAGTTGTGCGAATTATGGATATTATAATATTTCTTTATTGTGTGAACTAGCTACTGATCATGGACTGGTTCAAAATACACATAGGATTTAAGGGTGTGACTCCCGAGTCTGACATCGCCTCCCGCCAGCCCCCTACGCCGCCATCATCCCCACACCGGTGTCCTCCCTCTGCCAGCCTCCATCTGCACGCTGTCCTCCTCCCAGTGCCAGCGTCATCACTCTGCCAACCTCCTTCCCGCGGCGTCCACTTCCCTATGCTAGCCTCCTCCCCTGTGTCAGCCTCCTTCTCGCACCCCCCTGCTCTCTCCACTGTGAAGGTATTAACCGCTCTCTCCACTGTGACTTGTCTTGACTTGACTTCTTGGTGGATTTGAGTGCCATCAGTTCAGTGAGCATTCTTCAACTTTAAATATCTATTGTGCTTAGTGTGCCATACTAGTGAAAATTCAGTTTATACCTCTCTTTGATTTATATTAGCACTTGTATTCGGTGACTTTGCATAATAGATTGTGGGATTTATATTGCTCAGTGAGGATTGTTGGTCATGGTGAGATTAGTGTGATAATTTAGAGTCATAAGCTAGGTTTTGAGCTAATTAATGTCATTATCTTCTATTATTTTGTTACTAACAACATGTTGTTGTGTTACTTCTGTTAGAGAAATTAATCTTCAATAGCTCTCAACTGTGAGTACTTGCGGTAATATCATTGAGTACTTGCAGTAATTTCCATGATTGATGCAGTACTGATTTGTTGATCTTGCAATAATATCATTTATTGATGCAGTACTAATTTGTTAATATTGTAGTAATATCATTTAATGATGAAGTACTGGTTTGTTGCTTTATTAATCTTACAGTGATACCATTGAGTCAATCTGTTAAGTGGTTTTGAAAAGCCTTGGAACTTCTTTTGTCTTTTGCTGAAAAGGTGGTTTTGAATTTCTATTGTCTTTTGCTGAAAAGTTTCCATAGATAGCAAATAAGCGAGATGACATCCGCACAGTCTTCGCTGCCGTCATCGACGTCGCCGAATGCGTCTGGCGCTCCGATGAAGACGATACGTAAGCGAGATGGCAGAGAAATATCAAAAATGCCTGATGACCAATTGACCATTAAGGAGGTCACTGCCGTTGGGGTCCCTCTACATCCCAACCAAGCAGCGTCAGCATTCCGGACAATTCGCAGGATTGTTGGAAAGGAACGGGTCCCCATCAACACACCAAGCTGGAAGTCTCTGACGGACGAAGAGAAAGGGCAGATGTGGGCTGAAATTTCAAGGTCGTTTGAGATCCTAGCAGAAGTCCAGGGACTCTTGCGATGGCAGGCGTTGCTCACGATGGGAAAAGCATAGAAGACCTTCAAGAGCACGCTTGTCATTTAGTACGTGAACAAGGATCGAACGCCCTTCACGAAGCATCAATTCATATTGCGGGATACATGGGACGCCTTGTGAGGATGAAGACGACGACCGAATTTCAAGAGCAAAGTGCGGCGCACAAGGCTATGTAGACACGAAACACTCACCCCTACAGGCTCAGCACCGCTGGGTACGTGGGTAAAATCCCACAATGGATGAGGGAGGACGAGGACACAATCCGGTAGGACGCCTCCCCGCCATCTGCTGGGATCACTGACGAGCGCGTCCGAAACTAGTTAAGAGCGAGGCCATCAGCCACGTCTTCAGGCTCCATCTCTTTCACAAACCCAGCAGACGAGGAAGTGTCCCAACATCTAGAAAGATATGTTGAACAACCTAGTTGTTAATACGTCCATAACTTCATAGGGTCTAAAATAACATGATGGCCTCTTGCAGCAAACATTGACTACCAAATCTTACCAAGGCTCCTTTGAAGCAGTTAGGGAGAATGATATACCATCCACGGCCCTGGAAAATAAGGAGCACCCGGGTCGTATGCGAGGCCTTGGGATTTACGTACCTTAGAGGCAGGGATTCCCACACGACTCCAAGGCCTATAGGTGTAGGAAGAGATCCAATATCGGGCGCGAGGAACAATTGAAAGAGGAGATTCATGTAGAATTTCAAAGACAGATAACATTGACATGCACAACCTCATCCATAAACGTCAGGACGACGCAGTGGATCGGGTGGACGTGGGCACAGGCCTTGCCCTACATTCACCATCTTGACGAACTCGGCCTCGTCGACGACCCCCACCTGTACCTTGTCACCTCACCCTCCTCCCTCATCACTGGCATCCTCGCGTACCTCGCCGACCACCAAATCCGCTAGAGATCCACTACCTCGCATTCTAGCTCGTACACCAAGGTGGACCTGCGCCTCGGCCACAACAGCTGCGTGTTAGGATGCTACACTGCGTTTGTCTTGCTCGCTAGGACCACATGTGGGGTACCGACTTAAACCCAAAGATCACCAAACATTTTCCACAACTATCCATGATTTCAGTTGGGCACAGAATGATACATTGTAGAAGCTTATATTAAACATGTAATATGATTTTTATTTTATTACCAAAATGTGGTCTAACGATCAAGATCTACATGTAGGCAGGCCACTGGCCGATTTTATATTACATTACAAAAGATGTAGCAAAAAAATTCCACAGGCATTCTTCTTCCAATCCACCGACTGAAGTTTTTTGTTGGATCGAAACGGCGACTAGAGGGGTCAATAGGAGAACTATTGTTTCCCAACCCCGACCGATTTCAACTTATTCCTCTCCTCAGTAGCTATAGAATCTATGAAGATCAGAGAACACAAGTACAACGAAAGTCTTGCATTGAAGCCGACAAACCCTAGACAAACACACCAAAACTACTCAAATAGGCAAATGCTGAAGGGTAACGTGGCAAGGCTATGATAGCACAAACAAAATTTTACCGCGCAACCAAGCAACCACCGCAAGTAATAGATCACGAGATTACCTCTAGACGCGCCGACTCGTAGAGAAAGTCACAGCGGCCCGATCTTCCGATAGGTTCGATTCGGTTCGTCGTGAGGACGTTGACGCTTTGAGGCTTCCGACCAACAGATCGTCACCTCGCAATTTGCTACACCCGCACGCCTGTCGTTATCGACCACGCTTGCAAGTGATCGACCTTACCACGAAGGTTATTGTTCCTGCAAGCAATCGAAGCAACTCACAAGAACAAGGTAGATGCAATCTGAATTGTATTGCGGATATGGATGAAGTTTACAAGTGGGGTTCCTCAAACCGATAATCGGCGAAACTGCAATTGGCAGAATAATCTAAGAAAAACCCACCCTAAACTATGACAGCTACTGTATATATATAGGGAAACGTGAGGAGGTCGACCTAGGGTTGTGCGGCCGTGGGATGAAGCGTACACAACCTGGACTCCGACCTCGTCACGCAGCACCTTGTGTTGCGTATTTCTGGTCGAATATCTGGTCGTAGGACTGGTCCTAGGGTGGTTTTGAGGAGTCCATGCTATCTTTGGTCGTAGATTGTGTCCAACGAGTACTGTGCTCGCTTTTCTGGTCGTAGATTGCTCCAATCGAATCAACTAGTCGTAGGTCTTCTTGTAGTGGTCGTAGACCCTGCGGAACTGGTCGTGGACCTTCTTGAACTGGTCGTAATCCTAGATTCCTGAGTACAAGTAAATCATCTCTATTAGGCAGCATCATAGAGTTCTCAAATAATACACTCAGCCCTAGAAACGACTTTACCTGATCGATTAAGTGACGTGCTCTAGCTCTTGTCATAGGACCGTGTAGTTCAGCACCCAGATCTGGAGGGTCTTGTGTAGTGCGTGTATCCGAAGGAGGGATATCCTCATCATACTCCCCCTCTTGAATTGTAGTCGTCCTCGACTCAAGCTCATCTTCTTCTCCCACGTATGGTTTCAAATCTGAAATGTTAAATGTGTGGCTAACCCCAAAATCTGCAGGTAATTCTAATTGATATGCATTATCATTTATCTTCTTAATTATCTTAAACGGTCCTTCAGCTCTAGGCATCAACTTTGATTTTCTTAATTCCGGAAACCTATCCTTTCTCAAATGAACCCAAACTAAATCACCTGGTTCAAATTTGACAACTTTCCTACCTTTACTTCCAGCAACCTTATACCTTTTAGTCATATGCTCTATATTCTCTTTAGTGGTTTCATGTAACTTGAGAATAAATGCAGCACGCTTCTTAGCATCTAGATTAATTTTTTCAGAGGTCGGTAAAGGTAGTAAATCAATAGGAGCACGGGGGTTAAAACCATACACTACCTGAAATGGACTTACCTTGGTGGTGGAGTGTACTGACCTATTGTAAGCAAACTCAATATGCGGTAAACACTCTTCCCACATCTTCAAGTTCTTCTTTAAAACAACCCGCAACATGGTGGATAACGTGCGGTTGACAACCTCTGTTTGTCCATCAGTTTGGGGATGGCATGTAGTAGAGAACAGCAGCTTTGTCCCCAATTTATTCCAAAGTGATCTCCAAAAGTGGCTCAAAAACTTCGCATCACGATCCGAGATAATAGTATTGGGCACTCCATGTAAGCGAATGATTTCCCTGAAAAACAAATCAGCTATGTTTGTAGCATCATCGCTCTTGTGACAAGATATAAAATGTGTCATTTTAGAAAATCGATCCACTACTACAAATATACTATCTCTCCCCCTCTTTGTCCTAGGCAATCCTAAAACAAAATCCATAGAAATATCCTCCCAAGGGGTGCTAGGAATAGGAAGAGGCATATAAAGTCCATGTGGAAGGAGACGGACTTAGCTTTGTTGCATGTAGTGCAATGAGCTACGTGGCGCTCGACATCACGCCTCATCTTTGGCCAAAAGAAGTGGGTGGCCAGCACATCTTCTGTCTTCTTTGCTCAAAATGCGCCATCAAACCTCCTCCATGTGCCTCCTGTAACAACAAAGACGAACAGAGCTAGCCGAACGCATAGCTTGTTAGCACGATAGACCAAACCATCATTCAAGACATAGTTATTCCATGTCTTCCTCCTTTACAATGTTCAAGCACTTCCTTAAAGTCCAAATCGGTGACATATAAACTCTTAATGGCCTCCAAACAAAAAATCTTATGGTCAAGTTGAGATAACATGGTATAACGCCTAGAGAGCGCATCAAGAATCACATTATCCTTACCTTTCTTATGCTATAACATATGGGAATGACTCAATAAATTCTACCCGCTTAGCATGTCGCTTATTCAGTTTAGCTTGGCTTCTAATATGTTTTAGCGATTCATGATCCGAATGTATAACAAATTCTTTGGGCCATAGATAATCTTTGCCAAGTTTGAAGCACTCGAACTAAAGCATACAATTCCTTATCATAGGTGGAATAATTCAAACTAGGCCCATTTAGTTTTTCATTGAAATATGCAACTGGTTTACCTTCTTGAATCAATACACCACCTATCCCAATCCCACTCGCATCACATTCAATTTCAAAAGTCTTACCAAAATCAGGGAGTTGGAGTAGAGGTGCTTGGGTGAGCTTCTCTTTCAACAAGTTGAATGCCTTCTCTTGTGCAGGTCCCCATTGGAAAGGCACTCCTTTCTTTGTCAATTCATTCAATGATGCGGCAATGATGCTGAAATCCCGCACAAAGCGCCGATAGAATCCAGCAAGACCATGGAAGCTCCGCACTTGTGACACAGTAGTAGGCGTCGGCCAGCTTTGGATGGCTACAATCTTTGTCTCATCCACCTCAATGCCCTGTGGTGTCACAACATAACCAAGAAATGCAACTCGATCGGTGCAAAAGGTGCACTTCTCGAGGTTACCAAACAAATGTGCGTCTCTCAAAGCATTAAAAACAGCACGTATATGATTTCAGTGTTGCTCATGTGACTTGCTATAAATCAAGATATCATCAAAGTAAACCACCACAAATTTTCCAATGAAAGGACGTAAGACCTCATTCATCAAACGCATAAAAGTACTAGGTGCATTAGTTAAACCGAAAGGCATCACTAACCACTCATATAATCCGAACTTAGTTTTAAAAGCAGTTTTCCATTCATCTCCTAATTTCATTCTAATCTGGTGGTAACCACTCCGCAAGTCAATCTTTGTGAAAATAATAGAACCACTCAATTCATCTAGCATGTCGTCTAGCCTTGGAATAGGATGACGATACCTTATAGTAATGTTATTAATGGCTCTGCAATCAACACACATACGCCAACTACCGTCTTTCTTAGGAACCAAAAGAACTGGAACAACACAAGGACTAAGGCTTTCTCTTACGTACCCACGGTCCAAAAGATCTTGGACTTGTCGCTGAATTTCCTTAGTCTCCTCTGGATTGGTCCTATATGCAGCACGGTTTGGCAAAGTCGCTCCCGATCAAATCAATTTGATGCTCAATTCCTCGAATAGGTGGTAATCCCGGGTACCTCGCTTGAAATACATCCACATACTCCTGCAAAGGTTAGCAACAAAGCAGGAGGCAAAGAGCTAGCTATGTCCTCAAGCGAATATAAGGCATTTTTGCATATCAAAGCATAGCATGGCACTCATTATTATAAATTTCAAAGTTCAGATTTAGTGGTAATCATAACACATCCTTCAATTTAATTCCTTCGGACTTAGGACTAGACGCCACTTTCTCCCTTTTGGGTGGGAAAACACGTTTTGCTACTTGCTGATTTTCAGAATCATGCTTATCGGTGTTTCTTTCATTTTTAGCGCGCTCTTCTTCAACTTTCAGAATCTCAGCTGGTGTCAAAGGCAACAACTTAATCTTCTTACCCTTATGTGAAAATGAGTAGGTATTAGCTCTACCATGGTGCAAAACATCATTGTCATATATCCAAGGTCTACCGAGCAACAAAGAGCATGCTTGCATAGGCACGATATCAAAGTCAGAACTATCTTTGTAATTACCTGCTAAAAATTGCACTTTCACAACTTTGTGTACCTTTAATTTACCACACGAATTGAACCATTGGATGTAGTAGGGACGTGGGTGTGGTTGTGTGGTCAAGCCAAGCTTCTCGACCATCTCGGAGCTTGCAAGGTTGTTGCAGCTCCCTCCATCAATGATGACTGCAGCTCTGTCCTTCACGAGAAATCTGGTCTGAAACAAGTTGTGCCGTTGATTTTACTCCGCTCTCTCCACTTGTGCGCTCAGCACTCGTTGCGCAACAAGGCTCACATGATACTCGGTGTCAACAGCAGCTACTTGTTCCTCTACATCATCAGCATCACTGTCTATCTCATCTCCTCCACCTGCAATGTTAGCTGTAAGTACATATTCGTCCTCAATATCACTAGTACTTACATAACCACCGTCTTTGGTGGCAAGGTATGCTCGCTGACTGGGGCAGTCCCTCATGACGTGCCCCATTCCCTTGCAACGGTGGCACACAATCCCAGTGGTACGACCAGTGGAAGCAACCGACGAAGAACTCTTGGCTGGTGCCTGCACACTAGTAACTTTACTTACCTTGGGTGCATGTGATGTGGTCGAAGGTGTTCTTGAACGCGCCCTACTCGTGGAGGGGCAGCAGACCGTGTAGTGAAGGTGGGGCTGTTTTGGCTTGCCCCTTTGATCGTCGTGGTGTAGACATGCTCCCAAAGTTGTTCCTTGGCCTCTGTTGTCGTCCCTGTAATTCCTTTTCTGCCAAACATGCAAGTTGGAACAATCTAGAGACGCTGTCGTATTCTTTGTAATCCACTATGTCCTGAATTTCACGTCTTAATCCTCCATAAAAACGTGCCATTGCGCTTCTTCATCCTCAATAATATCACAACGCAACATGCTAATTTGTAGCTCCTGATAATATTCTTCTACGGATCTATTACCTTGGTTTAAGCGCTGCAATTTATTACGCAAATCACGCTTAAAAGAAGGTGGGACAAATCATTACGCATAGCAACCTTTAAACCATCCCACGTAGTAGGCGCTAATCCTTCTGCATACCCTATTCCACCAAATGATGGCAAAGTTTTTAAATTCACTTGTGGCTTGCCTAACTCTATGCACTTCGAACTAAGTGAGCATTCAATTTACATTCTCCGTCATCTCCCAATCTAGATATATTTCAGCATCATAAGCACCCGCAAAAGATGGTATAGAGAACTTAACTTTAGCATATGGATCATCATTAACACGTGCATTATGTTGTCAACATTATTACCTCTCATACCTTGACGGTTGAAGTTCGATCGATTCGTTGTCGCATCAAAGGCGTCGTGGTCATGCATCTCATTATCATTATCAAACTCATGGTCATAGGTCGCACCACGAGGTTCCACACGACCAACGCTTGGTGGTCGGTTCACCATTCTTTCGAGGCGTGTAGTGAGCGCCGCAATACTATCGCTGATTGAGCGTTGTAATGTGATCGTGGTAGCTTGAAGCTTCTGTCGATGTCCTCATTAATGGTAGTGCGTTGTTCATCCAATAGCGTCATGAGCTCTTCCTCAAAACACACTCTTACGCATCCAATCCTTCACCGACATGGTTAGTAGGAGACAAAAACAACACAAAGGTATTATCCCTATCACTATTAGGTGGTCTGAGGGTGGAATCACACACTCTCAAGCCGCCTTACCAAGCTCTTATGAGTTTCTTACCAAATTGCGCAGTGGTCTAATCGGAAGTTGGGATGTACGATCACGGCGGAGGCGAATGCGAGGATCCAATCTGAGGGTCGAAAGTATGTGGAGCTCGGACAGGCAATGTTTAGTAGCAAGGAATAGCAATAATGAAATCAGATTAGCAAAGCTGAACCAAAGCCCACAGTACTCGTCACGCTTCTTTGGTCTAAAAGTGCCCTAGCCCTAGCACAATCTCGATCGAAACAAGGACTCGATACAAAGGAGTCCAAAGGATGCAAGGCTGGAACTAGTCGTAGACCAACTAGGGGTGGTCGAATTGCTTCTTCTTCTTTTCTTTTGCACTTTTTGCTTCTTTTCTTTTCTTTTGCACTTTTTGCTTCCTCTTTTTTTTTGCAAACGTGACCCAAGCCCAAAATTCTTCTGTTACCTTTTCTGGATCCGATGAGGTGATTGGGTCATAAACTTTTTCCGGAGAGCAGGGGTAAATAGGTAATTAAAAGAACTTGGGCTAGTTCTGTTGCGGCTACGGAATCCGACCAGGGGATCGAATCCGACCAGGTGGTAGTTCCTGAGTGGATGGTAGAATGGGTGTTGCTCGAAGAGGTGGTCGGATCCGAGTAGATGTTCGATTCCGACCAGATGGTAAATCCGAGCGGTGGTCGAATGGGTGTCGCTCGAAAAAGGAGGTCGTGCGTCCAGGATGGATGGTGGCACGGCGGGCGACGGTGCTGACTAGAGACCAAGAATTCTACTCTAAACCAGCAACAAAGACACCGACGATGGACTCGAACTCAACAATGCGAAAATTGAAAACAAAATTGCGAAAGGCACAAAGTGGTTTGGACAGCGGAATAATTACGATCTAAAACTTTTTGTAGGGCGGTTTTACGACTCTAGGTGAGGAACACAACTAACAAAAGGATAAACGAAATTACCTAACGGGCAACCTTTGCTCGATACCACTTGATGAGTCACGGCGCCCGATCTTCCGATAGGTTCGATTTGGTTCGTCGTGAGGACGTTGACGCTTTGAGGCTTCCGACAAACAGATCGTCACCTCGCAATTCGCTACACCCGCACGCCTGTCGTTATCGACCACGCTAGCACGTGATCGACCTTACCACGAAGTTTATTGTTCCTGCAAGCAATCGAAGCAACTCACAAGAACAAGGTAGATGCAATCTGAATTGTATTGCGGATATGGATGAAGTTTACAAGTGGGGTTCGTCAAACCGATAATCGGCGAAACTGCAATTGGTAGAATAATCTAAGAAAAACCCACCCTAAACTATGACGACTCGTGTATATAGGGAAGCGTGAGGAGGTCGACCTAGGGTTGTGCGGTAGTGGGATGAAGCGTACACAACTGGACTCCGACCTCGTCACGTTTACAAAGTCTTATTAGTTTTCAAAACGGTGACACAGCACCTTGTGTTGCGTATTTCTGGTCGAATATCTGGTCGTAGGACTGGTCCTAGGGTGGTTTTGAGGAGTCCATGCTATCTTTGGTCGTAGATTGTGTCCAACGAGTACTGTGCTCGCTATTCTGGTCGTAGATTGCTCCAATAGAATCAACTAGTCGTAGGTCTTCTTGTAGTGGTCGTAGACCATGCGGAACTGGTCGTGGACCTTCTTGAACTTGTCGTAATCCTAGATTCCTGAGTACAAGTAAATCATCTCTATTAGGCAGCATCATAGAGTTCTCAAATAATACACTCAGCCCTAGAAACGACTTTACCTGATCGATTAAGTGACGTGCTCTAGCTCTTGTCATAGGACCGTGTAGTTCAGCACCCAGATCTGGAGGGTCTTGTGTAGTGCGTGTATCCGAAGGAGGGATGTCCTCATCAGGTTGGGTAATTCATTGCTTCCGCATTTCCATTGATGTGACTCGATTATTGAGTCGTTGTTGAATTGTTTTGTGTTATGTTGTTGTTAATCTATCATATGATGTGATATCCTATATCTATGAATTTACTTTATGATTATCATGAGATGATCCTATATATTCATAAATTATTACATTGGTTATGCGTGTTGATAACGGGTGTTAAGATGTTGAGGTCGTAGTTGTTCCTCTGTGATTCACCAGGTTACACCATCGTTCGTGGTATATGGTTAGGGGAGTAGTTACTCCGAGTACCGTAGTTCCAGGTGTTGAGAGTGAGCTACTTTAGAAAGTTGTTATGTTCCTTAATTTCTGAATTTGCCAAATTCTTGTCCGGTGGTGGTTGATGAATTTCTCTTGGTTTCATGGTTCATGGTAGTTGATGAGTTTCAATGGGTCTTTAATGGTTCTCTAAAACAATTATTGTTTTTCGACTGTTGAGTTGTTTATACTACTGGTGATCTTTGTCAATTGGCAATATCGATACTTCCTTGGTTGTTCCTTCCTTCTCACTGGAAAAAAAAGCGACTCATTTACTCGTTTGATAATTTGGATAATGATAGTTTTCTGTTGAAAGTTCGTTAACATGAGAAAGCTTTGGCTCCATGTATTTCTTTTGAATCATTCCGCGTGTTGAAGTTTAATGCATCTCTTTTCTGAAGAAAAGTGTTAAAACCCTTTTGGTGGTGCCTTGTTGTGGTTAAGTCGGAGACTGTAATCAAACAAAATGGTTGGCTATGGGTTTCTATTGATCCCTAATTGTTTTTCAGAACAACTAATGTCTTTCCGACTGTTGAGCTATCTTTGCTACTTGTAAATGCTGTTATTTACAAGACTGTTCTCTTTCATGAGAATCCAATCTTTCTTGTTGATAGAGGTAACCTGGTTATCCGTTGTGTATGTTGGATAATGAGAATTATCTTTACAAAGTTCATTGAAGAAAGTTTGACTCTGCACATTTCTTTTGCAGTTGTTGTGTTGGAGTTTAGAACCTTTTCCTTGAAAAAAAAATAAAGTGTCGAAACCCTTTGTAAGGTTTCATGGTGTTATGTGAGATTAATGTTAATTCTTGTAGTAATTTGATCGCCTTGGGTGATATAGTTCAAACGAGAATATTTCAAGTTTAGCTTTCGTGATATTTTGGAGCTCATGAATCATCTGGTAGTTGAAATTATTTTGAATAAATTGAGATATTACATTGTCCTATTACTCTTTAAGAGATTCGTGTGATTTTAATCCTAAAGGCTCTTTGGTCTGAGAGGGGAACGTGAGGTTGCAATCAAAGAAAATTATATTGATTCCTTTAAGAAGAGAAAGAAATTTGCTTGCTTTTCGTGATATTACTTAAATGAAAATGTCTCGAGTTTTGTGGCTGAGATCATTTGGATCTCATGTTATGGATAGTTGAACTGTTTCGAGCGGAAAAGTCGTGTTGAAGAATTTTATTGGTTCTTAACTATTTCTTGTGGTTTGGACTAAAGAACTTATCTTGTTCGTTGTGGCAAAGTATTGTTATTGGCAAAAGGGTTAAGTTCAGTGTTAAAGGAAAGAGTGTAGTAGAAGCATTTGAGAATAGGAGTCAAGTTTTATAACCTGTGGTTATTTGAATCGTGCCTAAACTTTCTGCTCTTTCCGCACAAGGGATGTCGGGTTTCAATCACAATGTCATTTTCTTATTGGCTGTTATTTGCTATTCCCTTTTTGAGGGATGTGTGCCCTCATCTGTGAACTCAACTTTCATTTTTTAAGATCATCATTATCAAATCATTTCTTTTGGTTTCGTGCTCGCTGTGAGGAGCAACGTTTTCCTGTGTGACGAAACATGTGCTTGTTCACCTCTTTCTTTTGAGAAAGGAATCACGGTTCTGTGTTGCAAAGTTTTACAAGGCGTAAATTAGCAACTGTTTGTTGATGGTTAAATAATTATAGCGGTGGGATTTTGCTACCAAGCTATTGGAGGGATAGTAGAAGATGAATTGGTTTTGATCTATACCTCTTGGAAGAAATTTGATTCACATGGGATGTTTGGCTTCGAAGTAAATCTGAATAGTGCTACGACTAAGTAAAACCTATGGTATAGTGAAATTCCAGAACTTCAGTTCATGTTGAAAGGTCGAGGATTATCGAAGGTATGGAAACCTTGATTAATTTGATAGGATAACGCAATTGGGTAGTATTGCGAGATTGTGAAGGTGATTTCCGATGATGTCAATGAGTGAGTATGTTAGAATTGTAGGAAAGTTAGAGATTTAATTCGATGATTTCACTATCTGTTATAAGAGAAATTTGTTGTAGAGGTCTTGGAAGTTAAATCTGGGCTTTGCATTTTTATGCTAGACCTTTGGTCACACAATGATTTTGTGTAGAAAAAGTGGAATAATGGAGTTTCCTGAGCTGTGGAATGATCATTGATAGAACTCTTCTGATGTAGTTTATGAACGTGCGTTGCAAGGATTTTGAGATGTTGTTATTGAAAATTGGAGGTAATGTGATTGAGTGAGACTTTCTTTCGTGGTGCTTTGGGTGCCTTCTATCAAATTAATTTTGTTAGTAGAATGAGTTACCTAGAGTATTCGGTGGATTCAATAGAGCCTCTCCACAATGGTGTGGATGATGTATTTTAGTTTGAGCATAATTTGAGGATGTTTAATTAAGAGGTTTAAGCTCACGTAGTATGCGATGAATTCGAATTCCAAGGTTCGAGGGAAGTTTTATTCCTAAAAGAGAAACTGAGACTTGGTTACTTCTTGAGTCAGCCATCCCAGAGCGAGTGCGGAAAGCACAGCAGCATGATCAGATGCTCCAGCGAGTGAGGAAGCGTTTTGTTGGGGACAAATAAGGCCACTTCAGTGTAGATGAGTCTGGTGCCCTGCGTTTTAAAGGACACCTCTGTGTACCACAGGAGGCTCAGGTCAAAGATGAGATTTTAAGCGAAGCACATCATACTCCTTATACCGTACATCCTGGTAAGACCAAGATGTACAAGGACTTGAAGAAAAGTTTCTGGTGAAAAGGGATGAAGGTTATTATCGCTCAATATGTAGCATCTTGTGGAGTTTGCCAGCGGGTCAAGGCTGAGCATAAGCGACCAGCAGGTTTACTGCAACCTTTGGAGGTTCCTGTATGGCCGTGGGACGACATGTCTAAGTATTTCGTAGTTGGTTTGCCTCGCACGCAGTGAGGAAGGGATGTTATTTGGGTCATAGTGGACTGGCTCAGTAAGTCTGCACATTTCATTCCTATTCGTACAACAAATTCAGCAAGTGATTTGACTCCTCTCTATGTGCGAGAAATAGTGCGGTTGCACGGGGTTCCTAAAACTATTGTTTCTGATCGAGATGTTAAATTTGTCTCTAAGTTCTAGGAGAGTTTGCAAAGTGCACTGGGCACACAGCTTCGTCTTAGCACCGCATTTCACCCCCAAACGGATGGTCAGTCCAAACGCACCATACAGACTCTAGAGGATATGCTCAGATGTTGTGTTATGTCTTGGAAGGGGGGCTGGGAAGATCATTTGGCTTTGGCAGAGTTCGCCTACAATAACAGCTATCACACTAGTATTCTAGCTGCTCCGTTTGAGGTTCTCTATGGGCGGAAATGCAGGTCCACGTTGTGTTGGGATGCAGTTGGAGAGCAAGCAGTTGTGGGTCCCGATTGGGTTCAGCAGACTGTGGCCAGAGTAGCAGAGATCAGGAAGAATCTGTTGGCTGCTCAAAGCCGACAGAAGAGCTATGCAGATGTCAGAAGGAGAGATTTGGAATTCGAAGTGGGGGACGAGGTTCTGTTGAGAGTATCGCCTACCAGAGGCGTAGTGCGGTTTGGTACCAAAGGGAAGCTTAGCCCGAGGTACGTTGGACCATTTCCAATCGTGGCACAAATTGAAAAATTGGCTTATCGTTTGGATCTTCCTGAGTCCATGCGCAGAGTTCATAATGTGTTGCATGTTTCGATGTTGAGAAAATTCCTGAGAGATCCAGAACATGCCATTCCCTTGGAACCTTTGAGTATTGAGCAAGACCTTACCTTCGAGCCCCGGTCAGTGAAAATTTTAGAAGAGTCAGAATGGATTCTGAGGAACAAGACCCTGAAGTATGTTAAGATTCTTTGGTCTCATCAAACTGAGAGAGAGGCCACCTGGGAGCTAGAGTCCCGCATGCGAGAGCAGTATCTAGATCTGTTCGCTTCTGGTACGTGTTAAAATGTTGATTTCAATTCAGTAGTATTATGTTCTCATATTCATTTCGATGATTAGAATTCGGGGTCGAATTCCGTTAAGGGGGGTAGAATGTAATAATCTGAGTTTTATTTTGAGAGGAATTTGTTTGGGAGAGAGAATTTTTCCAAAAATTCGAGTTTTTCAAAAAATTGTTGGACCCTGGGCCTGGCCAACCAATGGCCGGCCAAGGATGGGCCAAGGAGGGGGGAAGGCGCCCAGGCCCAAGGCCCAAGCGCCCCACCTCCCCCTCCAACCCTAGCCCCCCCCATCTCCCCTCTCCCTCCCCACCTTTCCCCCTAGAGTCGCCACCCCCCACACCCCAAACCGGTGCCTCGCTTGCCCCTTGGTTCCGCCTCCTCCCCTTGGTGCTGGCCCCCGGTGATCCCCAGCGCTGCCCCCAAGGTTCTCCCCGAAGTCGCCCTCCAGCAGATTCCCCGGGTGCCGCTTTCGTGGTGGCCAGCCAAAGAAGAGGAGAAACAAGGAGAAAGGGGGAGTTCTTCGGGAGGTTGATCTTCGTCGTCCAGCGGGTCTTCAAGGGTAACAAAGGATCCAATTCGTTTTTTACTACTATTTGGATGCGAAATTGTTTAGTAGGATGAAATCGAAGTGCTGTCTTAGGATTTCCAGAATCTATCCAATATGTTGCGCGGTCTGTTTCGACCTCTTAGAGGCCGATCTGGAGGTTCTCCCCTCTTAGAGAATTGTAGCCACGGTTTTCAGCTTTCCATGGCCACAAGATCACCAAATTCCTATCTGTGGTTCAAACGTTATGATATATTCATTATTGATGTTCTAAGAAACCTGACGAGTATTGTCAGTTTAGATGTTTGATGAAATATGAATTTTTTACGTGCAGATTCAGACTTGTCACCCAAAAAAATTTTCTATAGATAATTTGATTATCATTCCAGATTGATAAAGAAGACTCAAATTGGACTCATAGAGTAAAAGTTATGTTATATTCTTCGCTGCTGTTCTGATTGTCTGGACAGATGTTTGTCAGACATTTTCAACTGCTATTTAGTCAAATGTTTTGGCAGAATTAGGAAATATTTTCAACTTGAGTTGTGTAGGTTTTCTTGTTAAGTTTCATTGGTCACTGGATTCATGTCATTCCGAGTTTCAGATCATTAATTATGAATTTTTCTATGTCGCTGTCCAGAATTGTTTTAGATGGGTGAATTGTATGTTTTCAATTCGGGTCTATCCGTTGTATTGGGTAGTCAAGGGGTATTGTAGATCGCCGGTAGCATCGTCATATCATGTGTTCTTATGTTTGATACGCATTCGTGTAGGCGGCGAGGCGGCGAGTACAGGAGCACCTTCGTTACCTCCTAGTACGTCACATCGCGGAAGGCAAGTACAATATGTTAAGACATGTTGATTTATGTTGAATGTTGTTAATGCGATGTTACTTCTATTATCCATGTTCACAATTCATGTTATACAGTTGAATGTTGTTGGTGCGATGTTATTTCTATGATCCATGATTCATACTTCATGTTATTTATTCGTTTTTAGTTGATAATCCATGTGAATGAAAGAGGTGACACTCATTGCATATATTCATTCCATCCTTGCATTGTTCGTACTCCGTCCACGGGAGTGGAATTGTTAAGACCCATCAATTCCAGTATGGGCACGGAAGACCCACCATTCCAATGTGGGCAATTTCGGACACCTGTATGAAACGTTCTTCATACGGTGATTGGATCCCCGGATTTTGTTAAGTACGGGCTTAAGTGAGCACCGACGGGTGTGTCACTCGCTATACCGGAATGAGCATGTGTGCAGTCCTTTCCTTTCAATGCATCCATTCATTCCATTCATACTCATAAGTGTTCAGAGATAGCTTAATAATTCGTATTGAGATAGACTTGTTCATTACCTTGTATGTTCAATTGTTTACTGTACTTGCTTAGTTTCGACTCATTCTTGCTTTCTTTATTTATTTAGGTGATCGTTGATGATGGCTTTGTTTGGAGGGAGTAGACTAGCACATTTCATACAGTTCACCATAATTTACTTTCATTAATAATGTCGATTATGTCTTTAATTTGTTAACCAAGGAACTGTAATAAATAAGTTTACTACTGCATGATATTTCTCTCCATGTTATGCTTTCTTATCAAATGATGCTAGTGGTTCGTTTTAATTATTCCTTGATTATGTTCCAATGAGTTCAGTCTTTATTCATGCCTTGCTTCTATTAAAGTTGGTCTCTATATGTACTTAGAGGAGTTACAGTTTAAATTTTTCCGCAGTTTGGTTGTATGATAGTTCTTTAGGTAGCATTTTGGCTTCCGAATAGCCAGGGAGTTACAGTAAACATGCTCCAAAACATCTGAGATAAATTGTGGAGCTATTCTTTACAATTACACACAAGTTTTATTTTTGGAGGCTTATTAAAATCTCAACCATTTTGAAGATATAAAATAACAAAGTTTCAGAAAACTAAAAGTTTTTGGTTTTCAGATTTTGACAATTCCATTTGAGCTTTTAAGAAGGGCTCAAAAATAAACTAAATGATTATTTAAAAATCTGATAAAATTTGGAATGAAATATAAACTATTGAGTATCAACTAACATAATAATAACGTCCTCTAATTCTTAACCCATTTTGAGATGCCAAAATCATAAATCATCTCAAAACCATGCAAAACTCTCAATTTTCAGCATGTTGATCAAAGTGAGAAAAGGTAAAGAAATTCAAATAAAGTTGAAATTCTATGAAATATTTCAGAAAAAAAAACTTTGGACTCATAAGAAAATTTTATTAAAAGAAGTTTCTTAAAAAAAAGTCTCCATTCAAAAGTTATGCCAATTTGAGCTTTGTAGGTCTATAATGAGAATGATCTTTGCTCAAAGAGAAGAAAAGTAAAAAAAATCGAATAATGTCCAAATGGTTTGAAATTTTTCAGAAATGAACTCTGAACTCAATAGAAGGAATATAATTTTTCTTTCAAAAGTTATGGCAAAATACGCTTTGTAAACATATAAAGATAATGGTTTTTCACAAAAGTGTCAAAACGTATCCAAGTTTGAACTTCTCTGATATTTTAACTTTCATGCTTTTGTATGGGTTAGAAATACTATTTAAAGCCAAAATACATAAAGAAATACGGCTAAAATAGCCAAACCCACGATTTGCAAGAATATGTCATTTTGGGTTAAAGCAAGATTTTGGACGAAGTTCAAATCGCTATAACTCTTAAACGGTTAGTCCTTTGCAAAACCTTTGAGCTAAAGAAATGTTTGTTATGACCAACCTTAAGAGTTTGGTATTGAAAAAAAATCAAAAACTCAATTGATTTTGATTTATGAAAATATATCATTTAGTCCAAAAACAAGATCATATAAGATCTTTTTGGGGGCAAATTTTCTCTCTTGTTTCAAAGATAAGATTTTTTTCTCCAAAAGCATTGGAAAATATTTTAAATACATATCTAGGTATTTATAACTAGTTTTTGACAAATTTGGGGATTTCAAACAAGATTTTTGACTTTTGACCAAAGAGGCTCTTTGAAAGGCTAAACTTGCATATTGTGGACAATTTCACTCAAAAAATGACAAATAAAGAAACTGATAAGATCTTTGATTGGAATTGGATATATGAATTTCAAACAAGATTTTTAACTTTTGACCAAAGAGGCTCTTTGAAAGGCTAAACTTGCATATTGTGGGCAATTTCACTCAAAAAAATGCCAAATAAAGAAAATGAGAAGATATTTGATTGGAATTGGTATATATGAATTTGAAATACCATTTTGAGCAAAGATATAGCTATCCAACCGGTTCAAGTAACAAAACTCACTTTATGCTAGTAGGTGACCAATATAGGTCAAGTTTTTCGGTGAGCTTCAAAATCAAATAAGTTTTGATTGGTTGGCCTTTTGAAAATATTGAGAATATGAAAAATGTTTATGATGACCAACTCTAGATTTTTCGTTTTGGAACCATTTTCAAATTTATTTTAGAATTAATTTTATGCAAAAATACAAGTTGAAAGCCAAAACAAGATAGTGGCAGCTAGAATTTGGGCTATAAACTCATTTCTTTGAAAATTAGTTTTTGTTAAACCAAAAAACTTTGGGAAAACTTTTAGAAGCATATTTATCATTTTTCAAGTAGTTTTTAAAATGATTACTAATAATTACATTTTTTTGTCTTTTGGCTAAAGAGGCTTAATTTTAAAAAATAATACTAGCACTTAATTAATTTGGGCACATTTAGGTATGCGATATACATAATTATGATTTAACACTCCCTCATTTCCTGATTTACTTGAAGTTGTGTCCACATATCATCGGAACTGACACGGATCAACCTCCTATTGATGCACAAAGGTTGCCCGATTTTTCATGGCACAGTAAAAGTGCAGTAACACTCTGACAGTAGTATAGTAATTCTCCATCTTTCATGCAGTAACACTGCCTCCATTTGTGACCTTTTCTCGTATGTGGGAATCTCTATCTTCTTGGGTAGATTCTAGATCGTCTTTCATTTTGTTAGTGAGTAGTTTTCTTATTAATAAGTCAAGTCAAGAATAATAAGAGAACTGTAGGAGCTTGCCAGGATGGCTTGGTAAGCAAGCTACCTGTTATGTAGGTGCCAACTCCCAGTTCTTTCTCTTCTTTCTTTTTTCTTTTTTTTTCTAATTTTTTATACTATACGTATAATCACCACACAAACCCTAGATGGGTTCTTCCCTGACCATGCATAGACACATGTGCCAAACAAACCATGTCTTTTCTGTATTTCTCGAAATTAAAAAAAAAACGTCCCTCTTCACAATGATTCGGCCTGGGGTCATATCTCCCCACGCGCACACACACTAGGCCGAAGCCGACTCAACTCCCTATTCGGACCTTGGCCCACACGGACTAGGAAACAACTGAATTACAGCTCCAAGTCCTAATGCACTTTCCTTCCACATTACATGGAAACAAAAGGCCTACTCGGATTCTCCTAATAAAAATACCAAAAAGGACTAATTTAACTTTTGGAAACTAAAGGATAAGAAAAGGAAATAGGTGCCACACTCGGTCCATGCGATCAACTCCCATGCGCTTCATGCCATCTCCCATGCGTTGGCGAGTGGATCAGTGCATGTTCCTTTCATCTTCCCTCG
Organism: Hsuehochloa calcarea; assembly: GCA_036346395.1. Classification (NCBI taxonomy): domain Eukaryota; kingdom Viridiplantae; phylum Streptophyta; class Magnoliopsida; order Poales; family Poaceae; genus Hsuehochloa; species Hsuehochloa calcarea. The sequence goes on along the minus strand of CM070611.1, from coordinate 26,674,890 downwards.
TCGTAGGAACAACATATTTCTCTCCTAGTCTTCTTTCCCCTTTATTCCACGCGCACCAACTTGTGATTCAACTTCAGATTGCATGTTGGGAATGCAAACCAAAGTCGAAGTAGTAACCGGGGTCGTATCATCCTCCACACACTAAGTTGTACTTGGAATACAAAGTATGGAATTCTCCCCGATGCATGTATACCGGTTGGCTCATCCTTGGCGCGTAGTATTCAAATCAAATTGAGATGGACGTTCCAACAAAATATGACCAACATGCATAGATAACAACTTCACCTTGTCAACATATCCATCAATAGTAAATGGTACTCTCATCTTATGTGTGATCTTTACATTACCGATGTTATTGAGCCATTGAATGTAGTAAGGTTTTGGAAGCCTCCAAGTGGACAATGAGAGCGATTTTACCACATCTTCACCGACCATAACCATATTGCTCAAACTTCCATTATCAATAATCAGCTTACATATCTTGCCCTTGATCTTTCAATCAGTTGAAAAATATTACGTTGTCGCCCCTTTTCCAGAATAACAGTGGAGCCATCGAACTAACACCGTCCATCTCATGGATCCTAGAAATTGGTATCTTCACTCTAAACCGTGGCCAGAATTGAGCCAATATCTGCCTTACCTCGATCGGGGTCATTCCTCTAATTTTTTTGGAAAATACGTGAACGTTAAAAAGACATCTTTTTTTTTCTAACAGTAGGATTTTTTGGATCAGCGGGAGAACTGCTACCAGTTGATTGGAACAGAATGGGTTTACATCATATCAATGCGTGCTGCCATAGCTGTGCTTCACCATTCACAGGATATGTTTCTGTAGGATCGTAATGACAATCAGAGGGGGTGAATGATTGTAATTCGCAGTGAAGATGTTTTTCTCAAATCTACTATTTTCTAACTTTTCCAACCTGTTAATACAATAAGAATACAAAGAAAAAAAAAAAGACAAGGCAAAAAAAAATATTTCGGGCAGCAAAATAAAGATCGGGAGTACTGCAGCAATAAAAATTTGGAAACTGGAGCACCAGAAATTCGGGTACTATAGTAATCGGAAAACTCGCACTGCAGTACTTAACAGGCGGCACTGCGGGAGTTAACCATCAGTATTGGATTGGTTTTGGATGCCATCTATTGGTCTTCACGTCATGCATCCATCAACAATTACCAAAAGCTATCTCTTTGAAATTAATGCTCCCTGTCACTTTTCTATCAACTATGCATGAAAAGAAGCACAAACTTTGCTGGCTTACCGAGCAAGACCAATGCAGGAATCTCATGGTAAATTAACAAAGGGAATCAATTTACTTCACTACATTCGAGATGATTCGTCGCCAGGGACGATGCACGACGATCGAAGAAAAAGAACTGTCGAACGCAAAGCTCAGTTCAGCGAAACGCGCCGCCGCCGCCAATATTTTATTTTCCGTCTGTCTCTACCAAAAACCTTTGTGTACAAAGCCGAAAACAAAAACCGACATCTTTACACGGCCGACGGCCTGGCTTTATATGCCAACACCCACGCACACAATCCTAACCCGACTCCAAGACCAAAACGTCCAATACTCTACTGCTAACCAATCAAGGTTCACCTAACCAAAATTAGGAAACTAACTCGTAGTCAAATATTGATTCGGATTGATCCTACGAAAATAAATACCTTCGCAATCTTTCCTTCTCTCTATTCCTTCCATGGTACGTATACGCTTCACATGCATATACTACATGTGCTTCCCCTTTTTCATGAACGGCTGCCAGCACATCTGTAGCTCCAACACGTATTATTTATCTTTAGTCTCTATGCGCTCCGACTCGAGCTCGACCACATCCTCCAGCATTCTCGACCCTCTGGACTATGACTTCACACCAAGCCATCTCCAGGTCACCGCCGTAGACCACGATCGCCTCCGAGTTACCCTGCACATACAAAGACCAAAGCAACATATTTTTCCGGCACAAGTTCTTCCCAACTTGACCGATATAAGTCTACACACACCACACGTCTCAAATAACATCGGTAAATAACACTGTCAATTATTCATCAGCTAAATTATATAAGACTTAGCCACATGGTCTAACAGTTTCTGACAAGTATCAGTGCATCTTGTAACGAGAACTGCTGCTGGAAGATCCGATATTGAGGCTCCAAATAGCCATGATGTTCAAACCGCCCGCTTCTTCCTATAGTTTCTTTGGTACTCGATTCCGTTCATCATGACACCTTGCTGGTGCAACAGTAACTAGGTTTGCTACCAATCCGCCAGCTCCCAACTTGTTGTAGAAGGACGTGCATTAAAAGAAGTTGCTCTCGCCGTTTTAGAATACTTGGCACTGTTTTCTGTGGATATCGTAGGGATATGTGCATGATCTTAGAGTGATGAGTCAATTGGCAATGGCGTTGTTGGTTTGACGAATCTCGCGTTTTCGAAAAACTTCAGTGCTGTCAGGTCATTGGCGGTCCGACCGCCAAGCCACGGTCGAGAGCCGGTCGTGTGGCGATCCGACCAAGCAATGCTTGCCATCCGACCGCCACGATTGATGATGGATTTTGGGGCTAGGCCAAAAATAGGTTGTGTAGGCATGAGAGGGGAGTCTCCTGGATGTGGTCACATAATTTTTGGAGGTCCCAGTCAAAAGTTCTATCCATTGGAAAATTCCAGAGAGGTTGCGGATTTTCGAGTTGAATTTTGGCTAAGTCTTTTGGGGCGGTCCAACCGCCGTTATGGAATCGGTCCGACCGGTATGGTAGGGCGGTCAGACCGGCTTCCACTTGGACTTCGGTCATTTTGGTATTGTTGTGTTTTGATGATATCTATTTGTTGGACCGTAAAGGCGACTAGAGGGGGGGGGTGAATAGGAGCACGCTCACTTTTTCACAAATTATGAACTCAATACAATTTAACTCCAGTAGCTATTAGAAAGCTATGAAGATCAATGTACCAGTACAGCGGAAGACTAGTATTGAATCCAATTAAACCCCTAAGCAATATAACAAAATCAACTAAGATTACCAAGACTCACAGCACGGGCGGTCTGACCGTTATACTTAACCGGTCGGACCGATTGCCGGGCGGTCTGACCGGCGTTGTGTTGGCGGTCGGACCGCTCCAAAATCGATCGACCGGTGATGACGGCGATCGACCGGCCGACTCGAACCGATCCGCAATAAAAAATCACCGATGACGAACTTGCAATTAGGTGAAACTTTTGATTCTCAACTCTAATCTTTATGAAACTTTGCACACACCTTCTATATGCTATTGAGGACCTATTCCAATTGAATATTATGATAATTCTTGGAACGATCTTGAGCAATTGCCAATTGATTAACAGAAGGTCTAAAACCGGGCAAGAACGAAAACTTGATCTTAAAGCTTGTTCGTGAGAGATTGATGATCAAGATGATGCTAGATAGATTCACACATATCACAGCAAGCTAATTCACGTGAAAGAATCAATCACAAACTCGCGGATCAAGGAAAGCCCTAAAATCACCAAATTGAGAGCAAGAACGAAAAGAGACTTATCTCAAGCAAACCTTGCATAGATTGATTTCGTGATTGAAGCTGGATTACATCCACACCATCATGGATCAGTAGACAATCAAGGATCACGAAATTCTCCTCAAACCATCAAGAGCCCTAGCCTCCACCTCAACTCCCCTAAAGACAATTAGGGTTTTGAAACATAAAAAGGCGAGAGAGAGAGAGGTGCAGCCACCATCTCCTCCTATTTATAGTGGAGGCCTAAAACTCTTAGGGTTTGACTTAATTGGGCTCCCGTTAAGGCCCACTAACAAACGGGTCACATACGCATGCTTCGCGAAGCGCCGTCTTTAACCTTTTGACCTAAACCGCTTCACCATGCATCATGGATTCGCCAATTGGTCACCCTTGTCCATCTTGTGTCACGCTTGAGTCGTTAACCTCACCCGGCATCGCCGATCGTTCGGACCTCAACTCTTCACGTCTAGTCCCGATTCTCCTCGCCGTTGACCGTCGTTGACCACCAAGCCACCTGCACAACCACAGACAAGAAAACACGTATTCGGGAACAAGTTCTTCACAACTTGACCCATGTTAGTCAAAACATGCATCATGCAAATCATATGCCACGAAACCAATGACTTTGACCTAACAAAACAACATCGCCACGGTTGGCCGACGTTCAAGTAGTTCTGGTCGACCGCTCCAGTGAGCGGTCGATCCGCCATGGCGGTCGGACCGCTCCTCGTGAGCCGGTCGGACCTCCCTTAGACTTAGCGAAATTCAAGCTCCCAAAATCCAAACCTTCGGAAACTTTAAACCAATAGAACTCTTCATCGGAGACTCCAAAAACATGAGACCAAGTGCATTGGGATCCCTTACTTGTCTACAACACCTATTTTTGGCCCACTCGATTTGAACACTTTTGGTCATCGCGGTCCGATCCGCCCAGATGGCCGGTCCGACCGATATGGGACCGGTCGGACCGCGTGCAAGGACCGGTCGGACCGCCCCGAGCGATAAGCTCAGAACTTTGTCGAAAACGCGTGAAACGACAAACCGTAAACGCCATTGCCAATTGTCACATCATCATAAGATCTGGAGCATATCCCCATGAAATCCACAATCTCCCCCTTGATGAACACATTGGCAATTATCCGAAAAATGTAAGTAAGAGGTTTGAAAACGAGTTTACTCGCGGTTTTAGACAAAAGCACAACTTGGTCCATAAGCAAGAAAAAGCAATGAAAATGACCAAGCGGCATCGTAATAGTATAGGCATGTGAGACAAAGCAAAATAAGCATAAAAACTTTAATTTCGAAGGGTCAAAATTCTCACATGAGGTCCATATGAATAAACAATTGTTCAATTGACCTATGATCATTGTGAGTAAAAAGAATGCAATTCAAGTTCAGAATATTCAATAAGACAATAAGAATGCAACTCAAGAACTCCCCCTCACTATGATCATCAAATTTCAAAATTTCAGTTTCTCCCCTATGTATAAACTTCTCCCCCAATCTTCTCATTAACACATCTTCTCCAAATAAGAGTAGCAAAGAAATATTACACATCATCTCCCAAAGAAATATCTTTTCATTTAACACATCTTCTCCCCCTTTGACAATGGATTCATCAAGGAATCACGCCTTCCTCTCATCCAGGGATAACAAATAGAGAATAAAGAAGGAAGCAGAAACAAAAGAAGCATAAAGAGGAATATGCATGAAGTGCAATGGAGTGGCTTCAATTTTTGTATTTTTCAATTTTTGATTACAAGAAGCTTTGGAGATTACCCAAAAGAACAAGCTAGTATCTCGAATAATGCACAAACAAAGATATCAAGCCCGACAAATACTAGCAAGATCATTGTAAGACATATATATCAAAGCTAAGCACAAAGGCTCAAAAGTAAAGCAGTAGATTTGATCAATTTAAGCAACGCTTCAAATTCAGCAAGTTCATCAACAGGGATCCTAAAGTGAAATTGGCCATGTCAAAATGTCAAAGTGAGATCAAAAATCTAACAAAGACCACATTAAGAGTCAATCAAGTCCCGTATTGAATCATTTTGCTCAATATTTTGTAAACGCCCATTTGTCAACATTTTTCTCATTTGCATTGAATATTGAAGTTGACTAATGATCTAACTTAGTGACAAGATCCTGGACTAGGAGCCATCCACAAACTCATCCTAAGCTTCACCAAAAGTTGATTAAAGGTATATCTTAGTAAAGAAGATCCCGGACTAGGAGCCATCCACAAACTCTTTCTAAGCTTCTACCGGGCGACAAATCTTGAGGTTCATGTCATTTCGACAAGCGATCCCCATGAGATCGTCGGTTCATCAAACTATCTCCAAGTTCATGTCATTTGACAAGCAGTCTCGTAAGAATAGTTTGGCACAATTTAAGCATAAGACAATCTTGATTTTCATTTTCACAAGAGCAGTTTTTAGAATCTCAAGAACACAAAAGCTCAAGTAATGGTCAATTTTAGATCAAAGAGCTAACAAAGCAATTCGAGCAGGCCAATGTCACAAGAGGAGCACTAATTACGCAACTCGCTAAAACATCCACAAATTGCAATTTCTTAGTTTGAGTTGTTTAAAAGGTTCTAGCTCATATAGCAAAGACTTAGCTACACATGTAAAAGCATGATAATTCTAGCAAGTCAAAGAACTAGACATGACATTGAGTAAGAATTGAAATACAAAAGCTCTAAAGGGTAATAGGCAAAGCTTCATCAATTTTTAAAGATAAGCAGAAAATCTTATATTACAATGCATCTTTTTGGATTTTTCATACCATTTGTTGTAACCATTTATTGGAGTTTTCATGTGAATGCAATATGACACAATGAGATGCAATTAAAAAGCCTAAAAACCTACAAAAGTTCGAAAAGATCACTAAGTTCAGAAGAAGAACAATAAAAGATCAAAAGAACAAGAAAAGATAAAAAAAAAATCAAACTCCCCCTCAAACCAACCCATAAGGATAAATTACCCCTAACTCGCTTCTTAAGGAGGAAAATCGGTTTGATCTAAAGGCTTGGTAAGAATATCCGCCAATTGAGCTTGGACTCTCTGAAGTGCATCACAATATCACCTTTTTCAACATGATCTTTAAGGAAGTGAAAGCGAATGTCTATGTGCTTAGTCCTAGAATGTTGCACTGGGTTTTTAGCAATATTAATAGCAGAAGTGTTATCACAGAAAAGAGGAACACTAGCAAAGTTTAACCCATAATCTTTCAAAGTGGACGTCATCCACAAAATCAGCTCAACAACTAGCAAGCGACTACATACTCTGCTTGAAGAAGGATTGTGCAATGAAGACTACTTCCTAGAAGACCAAGATACAAGAGAAGTGCCTAGGAAGTGACAGTGCACGAGGTACTCTTCCTATCTAACCGACGACCCAAAATCGAATCAAAAACCTCTAATGGACAAAGTCAAGAGCAGAATACCAAATGCCATATAAGAGGGTGGAGTGTAAATACCGAATATGCGCTTAACGGCTTGGCGATGGGAAGTTCTCGAGACGCTGAAATCTTGCACAAAGGCATACCGTGAAGTGAATGTCCGGTCTCGAGGCCGTCAAATCTGTAAGGAGCCGATCATGCTTGCGGTACTCGCGTTGATCCACGACTTCTCCTTCCTCATCCGGATCCAAAGCGATCGAAGTTGCCATGGGAGTGGAAATTGGCTTGCGATCACCCATGTTGAAGCGTTTGAGTAGATCTTTAGTGTACTTCGTCGATGGATGAAAGTTCCTTCCTTGCATTGCTTGATTTGAAGTCCCAAAAGTAATTAAGCTCTCCCATCATACTCATCTCAAATTCCTGGACATAGTGTCGGAAAAGTGAAAACAAGAGCATTAGAGGAACCACCAAAATAATATCATCCACGTAAATTTGAGCAAGCGTGAAGTCATTGTCACGCCTAAGAATAAATAGAGTTTTATCCACTTTACCCATCTCAAAATTATTTTTAAGCAAGAAGGTCTTAAGTCTATCATACTGTGCTCTAGGGGCTTGTTTAAGACCATACAATGCTTTAGATAGCTTGAAAACACGATTTGGATATTTAGGATCCTCAAAACCGGAGGTTGCTTAACATACACTTCCTCATCTATGAAACCATTTAAAAGGCACTTTTAACATCCATCGATATAGTTTAAAACCTTTTGATGCAGCGAATGCAAGCGAATCTGAATGGCTTCTAGTCTAGCAACAGAGCAAATGTCTCATCAAAATCTAACCCCTCAACTTGGTCAAACCACCGAGCTACCAATCGGCTTTATTTCTAACCACGTAACCATCCTCACCTTGTTTATTCTTAAACACCCAACGGGTTCCTATAACATTATGACCACTAGGAGGTTCTACTAGGTTCCAAACTTTGTTTCTTTCAAAATTCTCTAACTCCTCATGCATGGCATTTACCCAGCTAGAATCAGATAAAGCATGTGATATATCGCGGGTTCAAAAGAAGCAACAAAAGCCGAATGAGAGTAGAGATTTGGATCATTATACCTGGAGCGAGTGACTCGCTCATGTAGATTACCTATTATCCGCTCCGACGATCTTTGTCTCGAATGCGAAGTGGAGCGCCCGGGTGAGATGTCGTTTCTTCGACCTCCGCAGTATCTGCGATGATGATGATGCAAAGAGAGCCTCAATCAAGGTGAAGTAGACGTAGCGTGTTCTTGTATCAATATGGGCGCCTCGGCGAGCAGATGAGGGAATGACATTAGCCGTCCTCATCTTCCTCCACAAAAATGCTTTCACACCAGAAATCATCTCAGAGCAATTGATCTAGCTCGTGGCTAGTCTCATCAAAAGTGACATTACAAGTCTCCTGAATAATGTTAGTCTCAGTATTAAAAACTCGAAAACCCCTCGAATGAGCAGGATAACCCAGAAATACCCCATCAAAAGTTCTTGATTCAAATTTATCTAAGTTGCATGTCTTAAGGATAAAACATTTTGATCCAAAACTCAAAATGCGAAGCAGAGGTTTTCTACCAAAACGAAGCTCATAAGGAGTCTTGCCTAAAGAAGGTCTCAAGAAGACACGATTTGCAATATGGCAAGCAGTAGCAATAGCTTCGGCCCAAAATCTCCTCGGTGTGCTATACTCATCTAGCATCGTCCTAGCCATTTCGACCAAGGTTCTATTCTTCCTTTCCACCACGCCATTTTGTTGAGGGACGTGTGGAGAAGAGAACTGATGCTCAATACCACGCCAAAGACAAAAGAAGCAAAGAAGCATTTTTGAACTCCGTGCCATTATCACTGCGAATCGCTCTCAAAGCACCAGGAAGCTCAGAAGCCAAACGAAGAACAAGGTCATGAAAATAACCAAAAGCTTCATCTTTTGAAGTAAGAAAGAACACCCAAGTATATCTAGAAAGATCATCAACTATAACAAGAATATACCATTTTCCACCGACTGACCGGACTCTAGCAGGACCAACAGTATCCATATGAAGCAACTGTCCTGGTCCGTCAGTCATAACCATAGTCACAGAAGGGTGTGAGGCAGCAACTTGTTTGCCATGCCTACAGGGCGCACATACTGCATCTTTGACAGCTTTGAGTTTGGGCAAACCTCTCATAAGATCAAGGTTGCTAACTCGCGTCAGATGATCAAAACCAATGTGCCCCAAACGTCGATGCCAAAGCCAGAAATCAGAAGAAGATGTAAGCAAACATTTAAGAGATCCAGCAAGAGATTCTGAAAAATCAGCTCCAAAAATTCTACCAACTCTAGAGATTCCAAACACAAGCTCACCAGTAGAATCAAGCACACGACAAGCATTTTTCTTAAAAACAGTCTCATAACCATCATCAAGAAGCTGAGAAACAGAAAGAAGATTATACCTAAGCTTGTCCACAAGAGCGACATCCTTTAGAATGAATTTGTTGTTTACCCTAATTGATCCTGTTCCTTCAATTCGCCCTTGTGTATCATCTCCAAAAGTGATGAAGTCATCACCTGTTGCCCGCGTGAAAGAGGTGAACCATTTTGAGTTCCCGGTCATGTGGCGTGAACATCCGGAATCAACGAACCACGTGTTCTTCCCCTTTCCGCGATAATCCTAAAAATCAAGGAGTAAAAGAACGATGTGTCTCAATACTGGGATTAGATAAACAAGATTTAGGAATCCAGTACTGAGACACACGTCTGCAAGGAGTATACAAACCAGAAGTACTATCCTTGATTTCATTTAACATTCGGTTATGAGCAATGTTTAAATTAAAATGAGACTTGAATCGTCCATGGGCGGTCTCGGCCGGCTTTGGTCTTTGGATCGACCGGTGACCAAACCGGTCGATCCGGTGACCACAAATGATCGACCGCCATCGATACACATTAGAATTAGGATGTCTAGAAACATAATGATTTGCTTGAGATAAAAATCCTAATCCGTGTTTATTCTTTTCGGTGTTACCATGTCTCATAGAAGCTCTAGGTTGCATGAATGAAATTCTATCAAAATTTTTCCTATCATTTTTCAACCTCGCCAACAATATTCAATCAAATGTCCACCCTTTTTGCAATAAGTGCAATGGTACTTGGTACCACTAGAAGACGCACCATTTGAATTAATACAAGGTTGGGCAAAACCGCAGATTTAAAAGATGTTTTTGCAGTTGGGTTTTGAATTCAATTAAACCTTTTCCAAGACTTGAATGACTTTTGGGTTTGAATTGTCTTGAAAAGAATTGAATCCTAAACCTTGCTTCTTATAAGGAGTTTTAGACTTGTCAAGAATCATGTTTAATTGTTTCTTACCTTTAGAAAATTTTTCTAATGTATCATGAAGGTAAGCATTTTCTTTTCTCAAGTTAACACAAGAATCACAAGTTTTATCCATAGATTTTCCTTATACAAAGCAATTTCAAGTTTAAGAGTGGAACATGAAGCACAAGTAGTATTTTCAATATTGTCCTTAAGCTTTGCATATTTGACTCTAGCGACTTCTAAGATATCTTTGATTTCACATTCTTTTCTAAGCATGAAGTGCAAGCGCTAGAATCAAAAACATCAAAAGCAATCAATTTACTAGATTCTAAACATTTTTCACAAGGAGCACTTTTAATTTCATTTAGTTCAGATTTAGCATTCTCAAGTTGTTGTACACAAATATTATGAGCAGATTGTAACTTGGTAATTTCGAATGCATAGCATGACAAGATAAACATTCATCGAGTTCAAGAGTCTTAGCAGTTTTAAGCTCTACTTTCAATTTGTTAATCTTTGACTCTAATTTCTTATTTTTGTCATAACAAATTCTAGCGCTTCATCTTGACTAAGCAATTGCTCAACTATAGAATCATATTTAGCGAAAGCTCATCATAAGAAAAAGATACCTCATCATCATCAATGTCGCTCGATGTCGACCATGAAGCACATGCCGGTGAAGTCTTTGGCCTTCCCTTTCTTTTGCCTTGAGGATCTCCTCCTCCTTGTCCTCCTCACTCCCGGTATCCACATCGCTCAAGGATTGATCCTCAAAAGCGGCAAGGACCCGTGGCGACCTTCACAAGCTTATTTGCCTCATACCTTGATTTGTTGAAAGGAGGCTTCTTCCAAGCTGGCTTTCCTTCCTTATGATTGCTCTTACCTTTAAGCTTGGGGCAATTTGCCCGGATATGATTGAGCTCACCACATTCATAGCATGTTACCAGACCACCTCTCTTTTTGTTTCTCACATTATTGTAGGCCCGTGTGAATTTCTTAGCTAGAAGAGCTAACTCTGTTTCAGGAATACTTTCAAGCTCCTCTTCATGAATAGCAGATAAACAAGCAAATGAAAATCCAGAAGAAGATTCACAAGAGTCATCAAAAGCCTTTTTGAGAGGATCTGCTACCAAAGCTAAATTATCTTTCTTAGGATGATCAACTCTTTTAATTTCATGAGTCTTGAGTTTACTATAAAGCAATTCTAAAGTAAGACTTGAAAGATCAACATTTTCTTCTATAGCGGTAGCTTTCATCTCCCACTCCTTGGTGTTGATTGCGGCCAAGAGATGGGTGGCATTTTCGATTGAGAATATTCAATATCAACGACTTTCATTTGATTAATTACTTTATTAAAGCGACGAAAATGTCATCGATGCTCTCTCGGACGCATCTCGAATTTATTGTGCTCACGCTTGTAAACAGTTTGACGACCTTTTTGATTTGGGACGAACCCTCATGATATGTTTCGAGAGTGTTCCAAATTTCATGCGCAGTTGAAAGATTGCAAATTCTATCATATTCTTGTCTACCAAGTGCACCATATAAAAGATTCTTAGCCTTATTGTTGTTAGCCAAAAGAATTGCGAGCGGTGTAGCAATTTCAGAATAACCAATGGGCTCTAACAACATCCCAAATAGCTTGTCCTCGCTCTCAAGAAAGACGCATCGATTCTTCCAATAGGCATAGTCGTGCCCATCGAACATATGTGGTTTAGTAGAAAACTTATCCATCGCCAAAGTTCAGTGACCGGTTAAGATCAAGATTGAACTAACCGGGCTCTGATACCACTTGTTGGACCGTAAAGGCGACTAGAGGGGGTGAATAGGAGCACGCTCACTTTTTCACAAATTATGAACTCAATACAATTTAACTCCAGTAGCTATTAGAAAGCTATGAAGATCAATGTACCAGTACAGCGGAAGACTAGTATTGAATCCAATTAAACCCCTAAGCAATATAACAAAATCAACTAAGATTACCAAGACTCACAGCACGGGCGGTCTGACCGTTATACTTAACCGGTTGGACCGATTGCCGGGCGGTCTGACCGGCGTTGTGCTGGCGGTCGGACCGCTCCAAAATCGGTCTGACCGGTGATGACGGGCGGTCTGACCGGCCGACTCCAGAACCGATCTGCAACAGTAAAATCAGCCCGATGACGAACTTGCAATTAGGTGAAACTTTTGATTCTCAACTCTAATCTTTATGAAACTTTGCACACACCTTCTATATGCTATTGAGGACCTATTCCAATTGAATATTATGATAATTCTTGGAACGATCTTGAGCAATTGCCAATTGATTAACAGAAGGTCTAAAAACGGGCAAGAACGAAAACTTGATCTTAAAGCTTGTTCGTGAGAGATTGATGATCAAGATGATGCTAGATAGATTCACACATATCACAGCAAGCTAATTCACGTGAAAGAATCAATCACAAACTCGCGGATCAAGGAAAGCCCTAAAATCACCAAATTGAGAGCAAGAACGAAAAGAGACTTATCTCAAGCAAACCTTGCATAGATTGATTTCGTGATTGAAGCTGGATTACATCCACACCATCATGGATCAGTAGACAATCAAGGATCACGAAATTCTCCTCAAACCATCAAGAGCCCTAGCCTCCACCTCAACTCCCCTAAAGACAATTAGGGTTTTGAAACATAAAAAGGCGAGAGAGAGAGAGGTGCAGCCACCATCTCCTCCTATTTATAGTGGAGGCCTAAAACTCTTAGGGTTTGACTTAATTGGGCTCCCGTTAAGGCCCACTAACAAACGGGTCACATACGCACGCTTCGCGAAGCGCCGTCTTTAACCTTTTGACCTAAACCGCTTCACCATGCATCATGGATTCGCCAATTGGTCACCCTTGTCCATCTTGTATCACGCTTGAGTCGTTAACCTCACCCGGCATCGTCGATCGTTCTGGACCTCAACTCTTCACGTCTAGTCCCGATTCTCCTCGCCGTTGACCGTCGTTGACCACCAAGCCACCTGCACAACCACAGACAAGAAAACACGTATTCGGGAACAAGTTCTTCACAACTTGACCCATGTTAGTCAAAACATGCATCATGCAAATCATATGCCATGAAACCAATGACTTTGACCTAACAAAACAACATCGCCACGAAGTTGGCCGACGTTCAAGTAGTTCTGGTCGGCCGCTCGGTGAGCGGTCGATCATTTCATGGCGGTCGGACCGCTCCACAATGAGCGGTCGGACCTCCCTTAGGACTTAGCCAAATTCAAGCTCCCAAAATCCAAACCTTCGAAACTTTAAACCAATAGAACTCTTCACTGGAGACTCCAAAAACATGAGACCAAGTGCATTGGGATCCCCTTACTTGTCTACAACACCTATTTTTGGCCCAGCTCGATTTGAACACTTTTGGTCATCGCCGGTCCGACGCTTCAGATGGCGGTCCGACCGATATGGGACCGGTCGGACCGCCGTGCAAGGACCGGTCGGACCGCCCTGAGCGATAAGCACAGAACTTTGTCAAAAGCGTGAAACGACAAACCGTAAACGCCATTGCCAATTGTCACATCATCATAAGATCTGGAGCATATCCCCATGAAATCCACACTATTGTACGATTTTCAATGCTTTATTGTTGCATATTGCATTGTTGAGCTAATGTGGGTCAAGTTGTGAAGAACTTGTTCCCAGAGACGATTTCTTTGTCTATTCTCGTGCGGTGGCTTGCGAGTCAACGGCGTCAATGGCGAGGAGGATCGGGACTAAGCTTGGAGAGCTGAGGTCCAGAACGATCATGGATGCCGGGTGAGGTCGCGTGACTCAAGCATGGTGCAGAGTGGACAAGATGGATCGAGCAGGCGATTCGTTGCGGTGGTTGGATCAAGCGGCGCGGGGGTCGGTGCAAGTGCCTTGGAGGTTCCGATGGGATTCGGACGGGAGAGACTTGCCGACAGGATGAGAGCCGCTGATCAACCTACACGTGGTGAAGCAAGCGATTGCTTCAACAGATTTGTGTGTGTGTGGGTCCCATTTGTATTGGGCCTTAATGGGAGCCCATAAGAGAAACCCTAGCCTCTCCTATAAATAGAAGGGGGGAGATGGAAAAAAACCCCAAGCACTTAAGCACTCATTTAGAAAAACTCCAACTTTTCTAGGGTTAGGGTTTGGAGAGGAGAGGAGAGGAAATTTGTGTGTGCTCTTGGATTGAGCTCTTGTCCTCCTTGAGGGAGTGGCTATATAAGCAACATCTTGAATCATTCAATCTATGGATGTTTGTTCAAGGATGAAGTCTCATTTACTTTCTTCTCTCTTTTGATGATTTTGGTGCTTCCTTAATCCAGGTGTTTATGCTTGGTCTCTTGACCGATTTGACCTTACTATGATGTGTGGGAATACTCCTAGAATCATCTAGATCATCAATCCCCCACAAGCAAGTTTTGGATCAAGATTTTCATATTTCTAGGTTTTGAACACTTCTTTGGTAAAACCTAAAGAGATCGATTATTTGAAGTGGATCTAGACGATCGTCTCTAGAAATAGGTCTCAGATATCCTTAGGGAGGTGTGCTCCAAATTTGGTCAAGTTTCATTGGTTAAATCAAAAGTTGGACCAATTTTCGTTTTAGATCTGGGCTTTGTGCGCTGCCTCTGGACTAAATCGGTCTGACCGATTTCTCCACGCCGGTCCGACCGCCCGACAATCAGACCGCCAATTGAGCGGCGGTCCGACCGCTAGGCAGTCAGACCGCCAGCACTACACCGGTCCGACCGACCCAGTGAAATCAATTCTCCATTATTGAGTCTTGTGGTTAAGGGGGTAATCGAATTCAGCATAAGGTTTTCTCTGTGCATTTACTGATCTTCTTAGCTTTCATAGCTAAAGGAGAGAAGTGTGTGTTGAATTTGATTAAAGCGAAAAATCGAGAAAGCGTCTATTCACCCCCCCCTCTAGTCGCCTTTACGGTCCTACATTTTCAGGACACTATGATTGATAATTTGAACCTAGAAATTGTTAGTCTCAAATCTATTAATCCTGATGATATTTGTGATTCCTGTTCTAGCTTGCTTAAAGAATTGACAAGCTTAAAATCTGCTCATTCCTCTGTAGTAAATCAATTAAAAGATGCTCTTGATGAACTAGAATCTCTCAAGTCTAGTTCTGGTTGCATGGATGTTATTTCTCTTGATGTGACTGCTTTGGATGCTATCCCTTTAACTTGCTCAAACTGTGCTTTGCTTGAATTAAAATTGGATAGCGCCTTGAAAGAATTGCAAAAATTTGATGCTAGTCACACTTGCTCTCATTGTAAGAATAATAGGATTAAAATGCAAGAGATGACAGAAATGGTTGTGTACTCTAGATCTGCTTCATGTGAAAATTGTTCTAAGCTCACAATTGAGATTGAAGCTCTAAACAAGACTCTAGAACAAAAGGCTAAAATTGAAAAATCCATGTCTTTTACTGCTTCTAAGAAAGTTATTGACTCTACCTTTTGTGTATTGAATACTGAAGTTGAAACTATTGTTGGTAAGAGACAAGAGGCTTTTAGAGTTAAATTTAAGGAGCAGTTGAATAGGATTAAGGATTCCTATTGTGTGTCTTGTGATGTTTTGAAAGTAGAAGTGGCTCTTCTTAAGAGTAAACATGATGAGGCAATCAAGTCAAGAAAGTGCACTAGATGTGAGGATTTAGCTAAAGAGAATGATTACCTCAAAGTGACTCTTGAGAGGTTTTCTAGTGAAAAAAAGAAACTCAATATGATTCTTGACCAGTCCAAGGTGAGTGTGAAAAATAGTGGACTAGGTTTTAATCTCCTAGTGCATTCCAAGAATCACCCACCTAAGATTGCAAGAGTTGTGAAAAGTGGTATGTTTGAGGTAGAACCTCCTAAACCATCCAAGGTTGTTTTCAAATCTGCAGGTTTTGCTCAAACTCTTTCTAGCAAGAAAGGTGCTTCTGTTTTACCAGTACAGACCCCTCAAAAGGTCAAGTACCATTGCACTCTCTGCAAGAAAGATGGCCACACTGTTGAGTTCTTTTTCCGGAGAGCTAAGATTGAGATAAAAGAGAGGATGAGCGCTTTGAGAACCATTAGAAGAGTCCCTTCACCTACTGTAGTCTCTAGAGTCAGGCAGCCTATTTATCATACTACATATAGGCCTAGGTTTGTAGAGAACATTGTAGACTCTTTTGATGGGTCTAGGCAGCATTCTGGTTTAGGATATCGTGAGGAGAGACCACGGGTAGCATCTAGACAGGGGGAGTATCGATCTTTTGGTAGATCATTTCGGAGAGATCGACGTGGTTCTCGTGTGCATTCTTATGATTTTGTTCCTGGTCATTTTTCTGCTACTTCTACAGTTGTTCCCAGGCATCGTGCATCTCAGTACTGGATTTCTAGATGTTTTATCACTAACCCCAGTACTGAGGCACATATGTTTTCTGCTTGTGCTTTTTAGGTACCTCGTGCGAGGAAGGAGGACATATGGCTTGTTGACTCCGGGTGTTCTCGACATATGACCGGGGATTCTAGATGGTTCTCCTCCCTCACACGTACTGTAACACCCTGGCTATTCGGAAGCCAAGATGCTACCTATGTTCATCATACAATTCATTTGCGGAACTAATATTCAATATGCACCAAAATCAAATAGTCAAGACAAAGCAACGAGGAGTAAATAATCGTTCATCAACGGAGTGTAACCAAGGAATTAAACATGGAAGGTCTGATGTAAACTTGAAGTGATACTTATTACAGTTCATCCCATAACCAAATAACTTAGCAAAATATCTTAATGAATAAGTGAATTAATGAGATGTGTGAAACGTGCTTGGACTACGCCCTCCCGCTAGCAACAATATCATCAGTGTTCACCTAAAAATAAACACAGGAAAGCAAGGGTGAGTCGAAACTCAGCAAGCACAACATCAATCTCACATGTTACAATGGAACAGAGCAATAATCAAGACAGTAAATAAATTTTCCACGGATTTGTGAAAAAACATAGTATGAATGTATGCATTGAAGGAGAATGGACCTCTCAACTGCGTATACCGGTATAACGAGTGATACACCCATCGGTGTTCACTTAAGCCCGTACTTAACAAAGAGCGGGGACCCAAGTACCGTATGAAGAACGTTTCATACGGAGTGTCCGAAACCGCCCACGTTGGAATGGTGGGACTTACGTGCCCATACTGGAATTGATGGGGCTTAACCAAATTTCCACTCCTGTGGACGGAAAATAAAGCATGCATGAATGGAATGAATCATGCAATCTGGACGTCATCACCTTTTATCACAAGAAACATAAATATTGAAATCTATCAACATCATGAACAAAACGCAAGAATATTCATATATTCAACACATCATCATGCATTCATTTGAAAACAACACAATTTAACAAACAGTACATGCCTTCCGTGCTGCAACGTACTAGGAAGCGACGAAGGTGTCCTTCCACCCACTGCCTACACAAGAATTTACACGGGATAAGGATAACAAGGTATGACGTATCTACACGTGCTCTACCATACCCTCTAACCATCCCACACAACCATGGGTTCAATTTGACAACTTCACCCAGAAGGCCGGATTACTGCTCTACTGGCAGTTGTACGAGAAAATTTACAATTAAATATCTGTAACTCCTAAAGACTTGAAACCAGTGCTCAGCTAATCCTAACTAACCAGGCTACGAAACTTTAGTTGGCGGGATCCTCTGATTCGGCCAAAACAGAGGACTAAACTGCCCAAGAAGACACCGACAGAAACCTGTCCAGATTTCAGAACAGTCGTAAAGAAAAGCCTGTAACTTTCAGTCTACTGATCCTATGGAGATGATCTTTATCAATCTAGAATCATGGAGAAATTATATTCAAAAACCTATTGGGGTGGCCGCCCTGGATATGGCTCTAACTAGAACAAAACTGAAGAGCAACCGACAGTCTCCAAAATCTCTGACAGACAGAGTAGTGTGCGGTTAAAAATTCATAACTCCTAAACCACAAGGTGGAATCTCGTGATATCGGTGCCAAAAGAAATCTAACGAAACTAGGAACATAACTCTAGGATACGTCAACCCGTGATTCTGATCCTAAGATGCCGAAACAAGGCGCACAAGACGATTGAACAAATTGGATCTACTCTGGAAACTGGCAGACAGCAAACCAGTTTATCACTAATCGATCAATCTACCTCCAAACAACAACAAACAGTGGAAGAGACTCCTCGTTACCCTTGTAGACCTGAAGAATGACGGTGATCCACTCCCCGGAGATCTCCCTCCCTCTCCAATGGCCGACCACGGGTAGGGCGACGAACGGCCAGCGTGACGGCAAGAGAGATCGGCCTCAGGGGAGCACCGGGGATCGCCGGAGGCCAGCACCAAGGAGGAGGGGAGGCGCCAAGGGACAGGGGAGCTGCTGGAATGGGGAGGAGGGGTGGCGGCTCTAGGGGGAGAGGAGGGAGTGGGGGGAGGCGGCTAGGGTTGGGGCGCCTCACCCCCCCTTGGCCGGCCCCCCTTGGGCCAGCATCCCCCTTTTGGGCCGCCTGGGCCGCGGTCCGCGGCCCAGGTTGCCGAATTTATACGAAAATCCCCTCGTTTCACAAAAAATTACATTTCTTTAATTGCCTATTCGTCCCCGGTTTCTTTTAAAATCACCCGATTCGATTCCGGGGTATTACACGTGCATCTGGCAACGAATTGATTACATTTGGGGATGCTTCTACCGGGACCGTGACTGCAAAGGGCACTGCGCGCGTCAACAACAAGTTCATGCTTAAAGACGTCGCTTTGGTAAGTAAGCTAAGGTACAATCTTCTATCTGTTTCTCAGCTGCTTGATGAGGGTCTGGAAGTAAGATTTAAAAGTGGTGAGTGTAGAGTTCTAGATTCCTCGGGTGAGCTTGTCTTTGAGATCTCCAGGTTTGAGAAGATCTTTTGTGCAAATTTGAGATTTCTTGACTTCAGTCCTAGATATCTTGTAGCCTCTGATTCTCATGATCTTATTTTCTGGCATCGTAGACTTGGGCATATAGGTTTTGATCATCTGTCTAGAGTCAGTTGCAAGGATTTGATTAGAGGTTTGCCTAGGCTGAAGGCTGTTAGAGATCTTGTGTGCTCACCCTGTAGACATGGTAACATGGTGTCTGCTTCCCATCCACCTCTTACATTGGTGATGGTGATGGACTGGGACGACCACGCACTTAGACACTGTTGGTCCTTCTAGAGTTCAGTCAGCTGGTGGGAAATGGTATGTGCTTGTGGTTGTGGATGATTTCTCCAGGTATTGATGGGTTTATTTTCTGGCTTCTAAGGATGAGGCTTTTGGCTTCTTTAGAGAAATGGCCCTTAGACTTGCTGTTGATATTCCTGGAGCTTTGAGAGCCATTAGGAGTGACAATGGGACAGAATTCAAGAATTATTCCTTTTCTACCTTCTGCACTGATAGGGGAATTGAGCATCAGTTTTCTTCACCTAGAGTTCCCCAGCAGAATGGTGTTGTAGAGAGGAAGAACAGGACCCTTGTAGAGATGGCTCGGACCATGTTAGATGAGCATTCTACTCCTAGGAGATTTTGGGCTGAGGCGATCTCTACTGCTTGTTATATCTCTAATAGGGTTTTCTTGAGATCTGTGATTGGGAAGACCTCTTTTGAGCTTAGATTTGGTCATTCACCCAAAGTCTCTCATTTCAAGATTTTTGGTTGCAAGTGCTTCATTCTTAAGCATAGTAACCTTGATAAATTTGAGTCTAGATGTTCTGATGGCATATTTCTTGGATATCCTGCTCATTCTCGTGGCTATCGTGTATTTAATGTTGACACTAACAAAATTGTTGAGACTTGCGAAGTCACTTTTGATGAGGCTAGTCCTGGTACTAGACCCGATGCTACAGGTACACAGGTTCCTAAAATTCAAGAAAGCATCT
This sequence comes from Hsuehochloa calcarea, assembly GCA_036346395.1. Classification (NCBI taxonomy): domain Eukaryota; kingdom Viridiplantae; phylum Streptophyta; class Magnoliopsida; order Poales; family Poaceae; genus Hsuehochloa; species Hsuehochloa calcarea. Next base: position 26,654,721 of record CM070611.1, on the reverse strand, counting down.
TCGTCGATGATGACTCTGAGGATGAGGACCCGATACATCCTCCAGTCACTTCGAGAGGTTGGAGAGCTGCTACTACTATTCGATTTGGTGAGCGAAGATCCTCCTATCTTCACCGACGACTTGAGTGGCTCTGTTCCTACCTCCACAGCTCGTGAGGTAGAGGCCACTTCTGCACCAGTAGCTCCTCTTCATATTCAGCGACTACATCCACCTGAGCAAATGATTGGGGATCTTCAAGAGCGATTCACTCGCTCCAGGTTTATGTCTCTTGATTCTCATACTCATTCTGCTTTTGTCGCTTGTTTTGAACCCCAGATATCACCCATGCTTTTTCGATACCTCTTGGGTCAATGCAATGCATGAAGAGCTTGAAAATTTTGAAAGAAATAAAGTCTGAACCTTAGTTGAGCCGCCTTCTGATTCTCATGTTATTGGAATAAAATGGGTTTTTAAAAATAAGCAAAGTGAGGATGGATTGGTTGTTCGCAATAAGGCTAGACTTGTAGCTCAAGGTTATTCCCAGGTAGAAGGCTTAGACTTTGAAGAGACTTTTGCTCCTGTAGCTAGATTGGAAGCCATTCGTATTTTACTAGCATTTACAACATCCAAGGGTTTCAAGCTTTTTCAAATGGATGTCAAAAGTGCTTTCTTAAATGGTTTCATAGAAGAAGAGGTCTTTGTCAAGCAACCACTGGTTTTGAAAATCATAAGTTCCCAAACCATGTTTTAAACTCTCCAAAACCTTATATGGATTGAAGCAAGCTCCTCGAGCTTGGTATGATAAACTTAATAGTTTCTTGCTTGAAAATAATTTCAAAATGGGAATGGTTGATAAAACCTTGTTCACTCTCGGGCATGGTAGTGATTTCTTGTTGGTTGATTTATATGGATGATATCATATTCGGTGGTTCTTCTCATGCTTTAGTGTCCAGATTTTGAGATTCTATGAGCAGTGAGTTTGAGATGAGCATGATGGGAGAGTTGACATTCTTCCTTGGTCTTCAAGTCAAACAACTAAAAGAAGGTACATTCATCCACCAGAGTAAGTATACAAAGGACCTTCTTCGGCGCTTCAATATTGGAAGCAGTAGGCCAATGTCTACTCCCATTGCCACAACCACCGTGCTGGACCCTGATGAGGATGGAGAGCCCGTGGACGGAAGAATACCGCAAACATGATTGGCTCCTCCTCTACCTCACAGCGTCGAGGCCGGACATACAATTTGTTGTATGTCTGTGCACTCGCTTTCAGGCTTCCCCTCGTGCTTCTTATCGTCAAGCAGTACGTCGCATCTTCAAGTACCTTCAAGATACTCTTGACTTTGGACTCTAGTATTCTTCTTCTTCTGCTCTCTTAATTTGAGCATTTTCTCATGCTGATTTTGCGGGGTGTAGAGTGGATAGGAAGAGTACTTCTGGCACATGTCATTTCTTAGGCACATCCCTTATCTCTTGGTCTTCTAGAAAAGGTCTTACATTGCACAGATCCTGGCCGAGGCCGAGTATGTAGCTGCAGCCAGTGGTTGCTCTCAGGTTCTCTGGATCTTGTCCACGCTGCGGGACTATGGGCTATTTTTGGGGAGTGTTCCTCTTTTCTGTGACAACACTTCTGCCATGAATATTGCCAAAAACCCAGTGCAACATTCTAGGACTAAGCACATTGATATTCGATATCATTTTCTTAGAGACCATGTTGAGAAGGGTGACGTTGTGCTTCACTTTGTAGAGTCAGAGCAACAACTTGCAGATATTTTCACTAAAGCGCTTGATTCTTCTCGTTTTGCTACTTTGCGGGGAGAATTAGGGGTTATTAGTCCTCTTGGGCTGTTTTGAGAGGGAGTTTGCTCTTTTTGCATTCATTGTATCATAATGCATTTTAAAATTTGAATTTCTTTCATTGTATTATAAACTTGTGGAGCTTTGATTATTATCCTTGTATGGCATATTTTCATACTTTATACCTTGCCATGTCCTTTGATAGTCTGCTAGACTTCTTTTATGGCTCTTCTTGTTTTAGCTTAGCTTTTGCCTTGCTAGCTTTATATATGTGAGCAAAATTGAATCAAATCATGTTTTGTTGGATCTTGTGACTAGTTTTGCTTTAGTGATCCTCTCATGATTCATGCCATGTCATATAGGTTAAATTGAGTTTTGAGCTGAGTTTGAGCTGCAAAATGAGCTTTGTTAATTCTTAAGTCAAGCAAATGAAGAATGAGTTTTTATGTGCGAAAAAACTGATCTCACCAATTCTTTCTCATAAGACTGCTTGCCATTGCACTAGGCATGAACTCAGGGGGAGTTTTGGATGACCTAGACCATTCTTTTAAGCTTCATGCTTGAGATGGTCGCGGCAAGGCTTGAGATCTAGCACATTGCTATATAAAAAATATCATTTTCAGTAAAATTCTCAAAATGCTAAGTGCTTGATTAAAATTGCTTCATACTTGAACTTTTAATGCTCAACATGCCTCAGTTTCTGGTTTCTGGTCTCCATTTTACTTATAGACATGGCTTGACTCATTTTTGGATATCTTGGTGAAACTATGATATTGAGCAACTTATCAAGGTATCAATTCATTTAATCTCGGATTATTGCTATTTTGGTCTTAACTTTGTAGTACATGATTTGCCATGATTGAACATAGCTTCCTCACTTAATAGTAAGGTTTACATTACCGATGTTATTGAGCCACTGAATGTAGTAAGGTTTTGGATGCCTCCAAGTGGACAATGAAAGCGATTTTACCACATCTTCACCGACCATATTGCTCAAACTTCCATTATCAATAATCGACTTACATATCTTGCCCTTGATCTTGCAATTAGTTGGAAAATATTATGTTGTCACCCTTTTCCACAATAACGATGGAGCCATCAAACTGTTATCTTCACTCTAAACCGTGGCGAATTGAACCAATATCCGCCTTACCTCGATCGGGCCATTCCTCTAATTTTTTGGAAAATAGGTGAGCGTTAAAAGACATCTTTTTTCTAACGGTAGGATTTTTTGGATCGTGGAGAACTACTACCGATTGATTGGAGCAGAATGGGTTTACATCATATCAATGTGTCTTTGCCATAGTGTGCTTCACCATTCACAGGATATGTTTCGACATGTATCGATGCATCTTGTAACTAACTTTGGAAGATCCGATATTGCGGCTCCAAATAGCCATGATGTTCAAACCGCCCGCTTCTTCCTATAGTTTCTTTGGTACTCGATTCCGTTCATCATGACACCTTGCTGGTGCAACAGTAACTAGGTTTGCTACCAATCCATGACTCCCAACTTGTTGTACAAGGGCGAGCATTAAAAGAAGTTGCTCGCCGTTTTAGAATACTTGGCACTATTTTACGTGGATATCGTGGGGATATGTGCATGATCTTAGAGTGATGAGTCAATTGGCAATGGCGTTGTTGGTTTGACGAATCTCGCGTTTTCGAAAAACTTAAGTGCTGTCAGGTCATTGGCGGTCCGACCGGCCGTGTGGCAGTCTGACCAGCAATGCTTGCCGGTCCGGCCGGCCACAGTTGATGATGGAGTTTGGGGCTAGGCAAAAAAAAATAGGTTGTGTAGGCATGAGAGGGGAGTCTCCTGGATGTGGTCACATAATTTTTGGAGCTCCCAGTCAAAAGTTCTATCCATTGGAAAATTCCAGAGAGGTTGCGGATTTTCGAGTTGAATTTTGGCTAAGTCTTTTGGGGCGGTCCGACCGCTGTTATGGAATAGGTCCGACCGCTAGGAAATCGGTCCGACCGATATGGTAGGGCGGTCAAACCGGCTTCCACTTGGACTTTGGTCATTTTGGCATTGTTGTGTTTTGATGATATCTATTGTATGATTTTTAATGATTTATTGTTGCATATTGCATTGTTGAGCTAATGTGGGTCAAGTTGTGAAGAACTTGTTCCCGAGGCGATTTCTTTGTCTATTCTTTGTGCAAGCGGCTTGCGTGTCAACGGCGTCAGCGGCGAGGAGGATCGGGACTAAGCTTAGAGAGCTGAGGTCGTAGCGATCATGGATGCCGGTGGTCGTGTGACTCAAGCATGGTGCGAGAATGGACAAGATGGACCGAGCAGGCGATTCGTTGCGGTTAGTTAGATCAAGCGGGGCGAGGTGGTGCAAGTGCCTTGGAGGTTCCGATGGGATTCAGACGGGAGAGAATTGCTGACATGATGAGAGCCGCTGATCAACCTACACGTGGTGAAGTAGGCGGTTGCTTCAAGAGATTTGTGTGTGTGTGGGTCCCATTTGTATTGGGCCTTAATGGGAGCCCATAAGAGAAACCCTAGCCTCTCCTATAAATAGAAGGGGGGAGATGGAAAAAAACCCAAGCATTAAGCACTCATTTAGAAAAACTCCAACTTTTCTAGGGTTAGGGTTTGGAGAGGAGAGGAGAGGAAATTTGTGTGTGCTCTTAGATTGAGCTCTTGTCCTCCTTGAGGGAGTGGCTTTGTAAGCAACATCTTGAATCATTCAATCTATGGATGTTTGTTCAAGAATGAAGTCTTGTTTGCTTTCTTCTCTCTTTTGATGATTTTTGTGCTTACTTGATCCGGTGTTTATGCTTGGTCTCTTGACCGATTTTACCTTGCTATGATGTGTGGGAATACTCCTAGAATCATCTAGATCATCAATCCCTCACAAAGATGTTTTGGATCAAGATTTTTATATTTCTATATTTTGAACACTTCTTTGGTAAAACCTAAAGAGATCGATTATTTGAAGTGGATCTGGACGATCGTCACTAGAAATAGGTCTGAGATATCCTTAGGGAGGTGTGCTCCAAATTTGGTCAAGTTTCATTGGTTGAATCAAAAGTTGGACCAATTTTCGTTTTGGATTTGGGCTTTGTGCGCTGCCTCTGGACTAAATCGGTCTGACCGATTTCTCCACGCCGGTCCGACTTCGACAATCGATCCGCCAATTGAGTGCCGGTCCGACCGCTGACGGTCGGATCGCTTGACACTACACCGTCCGCCGGCCCAGTGAGATCAATTCTCCATTATTGAGTCTTGCGGTTAAGGGGGTAATCGAATTCAGCACAAGGTTTCCTCTGTGCATTTACTGATCTTCTTAGCTTTCATAGCTAAATGAGAGAAGTGCGTGTTGAATTTGATTAAGTAGAAAAATCAAGAAAGCGCCTATTCACCCCCCTCTAGTCGCCTTTACGGTCCTACATTTTCTTACGGTTGGCTTTTTTTGTCTCAAGGTTAAACTTTGTGACTAATTTTACAATAATACATTTATAAAATGCAGCTGGGATATAATATTATGAAACTATATCTTAGGAAAAAACTAACAATATCGTTTTAATATGATCAATCTAAATATTTAGAGAATAATTATTGCCTGAAAATTACGAAGTTAGACTGGTCTAAGTCAAAAGTGCATCGAATCATCCATCGATCACTCAAAGCTTCCGGATGGAGACTTCTCGAAGAAGACTCATTGGAGATCCGATCCTCCATTCGTCTCCGCTTTGGAGACGTGTCGAGGCGGTGCGGCAGCGATCATCGGATCGCGGCAGAAGTTTCGAGTGAAGTCATGGTCGTGGGGCAACATGGGTCGAAGGAGCAGGGCGTCGCGTGTCCAGGGCGGAGCAGTGATGGGCCGACCCATCTATATATATGGTACTTCGCTCACCGACATTTTTGACCATTCCTGGCGATGTATTCCGAGTTCGTCGTGATGTTGGATTCTCAGGCGTGCGTGCGTGCGTGGGTGAGTTAGGTTTCCCTACTAGGAGGCGAAAGTGGTGGTGGTGGGGTCATGGCTCGGGTCGCCCGGCGGATTCGAGATCCTCCACTGCTAAATCGCTCCTTTGCTGAGGTGGTTCAGGGGGAGGGGATGGATCGTGGAAGGGGAAGGTTTCCTCGACGTGTTGGAGGGGGTGGCCGCCACTTGGTTGAGGGGAAGCGAAATGCTCCTGACGAGTGGATGGAGGATGAAGACTTACTTGTGAGATCCTCAATTATTGAAATGTGCCTTATTAAAATTATACTGATAGCATAATTCTTATTTAAGGAACAGTGCAAATTCCTTTATTAAGAATCATACTAAAAGCATAATGATAACAAGTAACAATTTCAACATTCAGGTTCTCGGATATATGTCATGCAATATTTCCCAGGATCAGTGAATATTGCACATATATCCTTAAACAACATTGCATCATTCACATACAAGTCATACATTCACATAATTATACACCCATAATTACATCACTAATTTCAGTTACTACGATCGAATACAAGCGGATGACCTTGGGTCATTAACAAAAGAACAACAATGAAACAAAAACATAAAAGCAAAACCACCAATGGCCCCATTATCCATGAGGCTATTGCGTGGAGGCTAGAACTAGCATTACTCGTTAGCGTCACCCAGATCGGCGCTAACGGGCATCTCATATAGATATCCATCCTCACCTGCAACAAGAGGTCATAAACCTTGAGTACGAAAGGTACTCAGCAAGTCTTACACAAACTAATAAAAGAAAGTGTTTAGAAGAACCTATACAAAGGAATAGAATTTTATATGCATAAGGTTATCAACAGAAGGCTTAATTGGTTCAATTTGCATAAAGCAATACCTGTTAACCTACAATTGCTAGATTTTGACAAAGCAATTTTAATAAATCAATTTGGACTAAAAACAGTAAGTAATTGAACATAAGCATAAATAGTATCAATAATAGCCATTGATCATTACCAAACCAAGCATGACACTCCTCATGCCGAAATTAAAATTTCCAGAACCCAAATTAGAGCAAATGCTATACAGGTGACATCAATCCAAGCGTTGCGTGGCAGTGGACACGGCTATTGAATAGTTTTAATCCTGCGGGGTGTACATCTTTACCCACACGACTTAGTTAGCCCGTAGCCCCTAGGATAATAGCACACTGCCTTTGGTATGCCGGACGGGTAAACTAAGATTCGGTATTTTTCAACAAGTTAACACTATTGAGTTGGATGACCCATGTGACACCGATCCCGCTTAAACAACGGTGATAGCATATATTCAGCAGAGGTTCACATGTTGTGCAGGAATGCCGACCAGTCAATTAAATGCAAACTCGTGTTAGCCACACATATTACACATGATCGGGCCTGAAGGTACGTACATGCGATGTAACACATCTACGCCCTTACCCTTCTAAGAACATCTGATATTGATATAGGTTCCACATGGCATACGACACGGCCCGAAGACTTAAGCATCTATGCCATATGAAATCAATACACATGTCCTTACTCTCCTGTATCCAACTCAATAATATTAACCTTTTACTTAACCAAACAGCGCCCATACACTGCATGTGGAAGTACGTTGGTGCTTGAATTGGGCCGTCAGAGTTCAGTCCTTAATCAACCCAGACAAGACATCCACAGTTCCCATTCTCGTGCACTAGGCACCATCACTAGCATCCACTTGTCCAGATTTGAATTAAGTTTAACAACAAGATTTAGATTTATATCAGGTTTAAATAAACTGAACAAAGAATCAACAGAAAATAAAAATGTATTTGTTGTTCCCCAGGTTTGACAAGATAAGCCTGTCAAACATTACCGTTCTATGGACTGCATGGCTAAGCAAAATTGAAAATTTAGTATTATATCACCACAAACTATCGTAGGTTGAGTGTATGATCAATTCAAGGTAAGCCATAAGTTCTGGTCATAGCTAACTAGGAACAGAACATAAATAGTCTTTTAGAAAATTGCATGCAACAGTATCACTGTATTTTATAAATCGACAGTTCAAAAGATTAGGACAACATGGTGCAGAGAGGAAGCTTGCCTTGGTAATAATAGATAACCTCTTGTTCAGGTTCTGGTGGCTCAACAAAAGACTCAACAATCTCAGAAGAACCAGTATCTAGAACACAAAAATCCAATAAATAGCAAGAAAATGGCAAGGAACAATGCATAAAAAAAAATCATGATCAATAGCTCAATGCATAATTAACAACATGCTTAAGTCATACCTTACTCAAGGACAATACCCCATATATAATAGCTACTACTACATGTTATCAGAATTTAATGGGTTAGAAAAGCATTACAGGTTCAGATTTGATTAGTAAAGAACTAGAGTTTCAAATTTCTAAATCTGAAATTTAACTTAACACTTGCATTCTTTACTAGAAGGAATAGAGGTCAACAATAGGTTGCATGTGGTTGGCATAACCACCAAAAGAAGCAAAACCGAAATGGGAATTCAGAAAAGCTACAGTTTCAGGTTTTAGCCAAACCAGAGATCTAGATAAATTGTAAAGAAAGCAATAGATGCTTCACTAGATTATGAGCACTTGATGTTTTTGAATAAGCCAAGGCTAAAGGGTAATATTCGAAACCTAATTCATCACAAAGCATCAGCTAGCATTCACAAATAGGATGATCAAAATCTGGATTACAGGTTTCAGGTTTTTAGCAAAACCGAAAACTGGGCAGAAGTACAAAAATCAGATTGATGAACTAGGACATTAGAAGAAAATGATATTCTGGACTAATTCTCAACTAAATGAGAAATATACTAAGTCTAATTCATCTCCTACTAACAGCTATCAACCAACATCAATTTCAGTTTAGACTGCTACAGTTTCAGGTTTAGCCAAAACTGAAATAGGGATAGATTGCAAAATAAAGCTTTGCTGATTTTTGCTTTGAACCAAGTAATGAGTTTATTTAGATGACTAGTTAAAGAGTAAAACTTAAAGCCTAGCATACTATTTAGCATCAAATACTAGTAGACATCAAAATTTGAGGCTTACAAAGTAAAGCAACAATCAGATTTTGAAATCAAAATGCGACAGATTTAGAGATGCAAACTTGAAGCTCCATTAGACTATAACAAATTGACATACAAGATGGAGTTATAGCTAGATAAGTACAACCACCAGTTTTACTTATCACTAAACATCCAATAACACTAAGGAGCAATTCCCAGGTCAAACTGAAATTGCAGTTTTCAGTTTTACAAAAACCGAAAACTGTGCAGTTTCATAAAAGAAAACTTGCTACTGCATTAGACTAAGAGAAAATACTATTTCAGATTAAGCTACAAATAAATGAGTATACTAAGAAGCCTAACTCCTCACCAAACATTAGTTAGCACTAACTACCAAATTTCGGTTCAAACAGAAATACAGTTTTCAGTTTTTCTGAAAACTGAACAGGACAAACACCAATTGCAAATTGCTGATTTAAATGATCACAAGTAAAGTACTATACTTTAGCTTAGGGTATTCCTAATTAGATTAGGAAATTAACCCACCATTTGCTAACAGCAATTGACAAGAAAGAAGGAAGTTGCTGTGTACTACTAGTCCAACCGAAAATGGACAGGGAGCAGTCGGCTGAAAAGATTACTAATTTCAATTTTTGCTGTGCACTGCTAGTATAACCGAAAATGGACAGTGCACAGCCGACCACTTAATGACCTCTAGCAATAATTGAAGTCTGCTACTAACGATTCTCAGGTTCAAATAAGACCTAAATAGGCTGAAAAGAGACAAGAGAAACCCTAAACCTTGCAATGATATGAAAGACCGAAAAGCTACAAAAACAAAAGTTTTGTCAAGACAAAACTTGAGCACCACATGCACAAGGAAGTGATTTAGATCAGCTATTGAGTTTCCTAAGAATATCAAGAAGAAAAGACATAAGATCATGTCTTACCAGCTACAGCTAGAGGAGAAACTATGATCTTCCAGTTGAACAAGAAAACTTTGAAAACCACTTCCCTTCACCGAAACAGGAAAACCCCAAGCAATATTCTAACCAGTTCGGTTCACTGGGAGCTGCTCCATTTTCACTGATAAGGAAGAAAGCATGAGCAAGAAGATGAGCGACACTTGCAGTCTAGAATGGCGGGAGGCTAACACTAAGGCTTGGGAAGGGTTAAAGCTCTGAGCAAAGGAGAGGTTCTAGAGATCTTTGAGGTGGTTCTGCTTGGTACCTTCTTGACCGGCTACTTCTGCCGACATTGCCTTGCCCTCCTCAGAAAGAAGAGAGGGAAAGAGAACAGCTGCCCTGAGTTGCATACTGGTCAGTGCATTGCTCCCCAACCGACAAGAAGGAAAAGAAAAGAGCTAGCACTAGCTGCTGCCTTGCATTGAACGTTCTTTGCTATTGACACGATGCACTTGCTCTCAAAGAATGAAAAAGAAAGAAAGAGAGCTCATCTTTGGTCAAGTCTGCACTCTGCTGTAGTTGCTATGCTTACCGAATGAAAGAAGAGGAAAAGAGATCAATTGCGGTGTATTGCTCTTTGGTAGATACACAGCTACCCAACCGAAAAGAAGGAAGGGAAAAGAGAAGATGTTGTCCTGTGTTGGAGCTGCTGCCCTAAGTTGCCTTTGCAGCACTCTCCCAAGGCACAGATCACAGCAACAAGGAAGCAACAGAAACTCCAAGAAAACCAGCCACTTGATCAAAAAGGGATGGCTGAGATTGATGGAGACAAAAAGAAATAGCAAATCAATATTTTGGATTGTAACAACATACCCAAGTTTCAAAATAAGCAGTGATGCTATGAAAAGCATCTAATTATTTTTACTAAAAGCGAGGCTATTACAAACCTACCCCTTTAAGAGAATCTCGTCCGAGATTTGGACGATTCAAAAGTTGCAAAGGAATTCAATTTGAAATGATTCTTTACGGAGATAAAACACATGTTGTTTTGACTTCCTATAAAGATAGCAAAGAAAGATTCTAATAGACAACATAGTGTTGTTATTACATCCTTCCTTTACATTGCTTTGCTTAACCTTGCCTTTCTTGTCTCAAAGGCAATTTTTAAGCAAAAAAGATGGGGTGTTCAATCCTCATCGGATCTTCCCGCTCCCACGTGGCTTCATCTTACAATGATTAGCCCAGAACTTTTAAGAACTTGACGGTGCGGTTTCTTGTTCTGCGTTCCATTTCATCAAGAATACGCACTTGGTTGCTCTTGATAGGAAAGATCTGGTTGGAGATCAAGATGCTCATAAGTAGTGGCCCGGAAGGAACACGCAGCACTTCTTTAATTGAGAAACATGAAAAGTATCATGCCTTCTTGAGAGAGACTCGGGTAGCTCTAATTGATAAGCTCTGACTCCTCGTTTTGCAATGATTGGAAGGGTCCGATATAACGAGGTGCTAGCTTTCCTTTCACCAAAGCGATGAGTGCCTTTCATTGGTGATACTTTAAGATAGACATAATCATCTACCTCAAAGCTTAACTCACGGCGTCGATGATCGGCATAGCTCTTACGGCGAGGCGGCGGTTCTCGAGCGGTCTCGAATCGATTTAACTTGCTCTTGGCTTCTATACCAAGTCTGGACCATAAAATGGTCTTTCACGGACTTCGGACCAATTCAATGGAGTCCTACAAGCTCTTCCATACAAGGCTTCAAAGGTGACATTTGAATACTTGCTTGATAGCTATTATTGTAGGAAAACTCCACATACGGCAAAGATTTTTCCCGATTCTTGCCATATGATAGCACATGGCTCTAAGAAGATCTTCCATCACTTGATTTACCCTTTCGGTTTGACCACTAGTCCGAGGATGATAGCGATCTTTGAAAGAGAGTTCGATCCCCATGGCTTGATGGAGACAATTCGGAAATGAGATGTGAACCGAGGTCCACGATCCGAGACAATGACTTTTGGAACACCGTGGAGACAAACAATCTTAGCAATATATAACTCGCCAATTGCTTGCCATTAAAAATGGTTTTGACAGAATAAAATGAGCCACTTTAGTTAGGCGATCAACGATCACCCAAATGGCATCAAACCCATTACGTGTTTTGGAAGTCCAGAACAAAATCCATCTGACTTCTTCCCATTTCCATTGTGGAATAGGCAAGGGTTTGAAGGGTACCAGGGTTTTAAGTGCTCGGCTTTAACCCTTTGGCAAATATCGCACTCGACAACATCTTGAGCAATTTGCCTTTTCATCTGCTCCACCAAAATGTCTTCTTTAAGTCTGGTACATCTTAGTACTTCCGGGATGTATAGAAAACTTGGAATTATGAGCTTCTTTGAGAATTAGCTCTCTCAATTGAGAATTTGAAGGTACCACCAAGCGATTGCGATCTCAAGGATACCATCGCATCTTGAGAGAATTCGATGGCTTTACACCTTCAAATTTTCCTTGATTTCGCCACTTGCATCGGTTTACGAGCTTTAAATCGATCTTGAGGTTGACTTCACTTCTAAAGCAGCAAGAAATCCATCTGCTACCATTTGAGACTTAAGCGTGAAAATCAGCACATAAGCTCTTAGCCAGAGGAAATGTGGATAAGCAATTGCAATGCGACTTTTCGCTTAGGGCATCACCACAACATTGGCTTTGCGGGATGGTAGTGAATACCCATATCGTAGTCCTTGATTAATTCAAGCCATCTTCTTTGTCTCATATTCAGTCCACTTGAGTGAATATATATTTGTGCTTTTATGATCGGTATATATTTACAACGATTCGAGAAGGTAATGTCGCCAAATCTTTAATGCATGGACTACGGCCAATTCCAAATCATGAGTAGGATAATTCACCTCATGAGGTCGCGAATCGCTGGATGCATATGCCACAACTCGGCCTTCTTGCATAAGTACACACCAAGTCCTTGGCGAGGCGCATCACAAAAGATATCAAAAGTCTTATGGATATCCGAAGAGTGAGAACAGAGCTTGGTCAGAGCTTTCTCGAGAGTCGCTGCTTTCACTCCATCGACCAAAAGAATTTGTTCTCCTTCTTTAGGAGTCGGGTCGAGGCCTAGAAATTTTAGAAAGTTTTCAATGAACCGACGGTAATAACCCGCAAGTCCAAGAAAACTCCAATTTCATGAACATTCGAGGTGCTTCAGTCAATACATCTTGTATCTTCTTTGGATCAACCGTAATACCTCCTTGGATAATACATGTCCCAAGAATGCAACTTGTTTGAGCCGAAAGCACACTTGCTAAATTTAGCATCTGGTGATGCTTGCCAAGTGTATCGGACAAGTCTCAAATCTTGATCATGCTCTTCGGCAGACTTGGAATAGACAAGAATGTCGTCAATAAACACGACAACAAACCTATCCAAGAATTCCATGAAGACTGAATTCATCAGATTCATAAAATAAGCTGGAGCATTGGTTAGGCCAAAGGACATGACAGTATATTCATATAACCCATAGCGAGTAGAGAATCTTTGTCTTAGGAATGTCCTCGGCTCTAACCTTGATCGATGATAGCCCGATCGCAAATCAATCTTAGAAAAGACGGGCTCCAATCAACTGGTCAAACAGATCATCGATTCGAGGTAAAGGATATTTGTTTTTGATAGTGACTTCATTTAATGGACGGTAATCCACACACATCCGTAAAGTCTTGTCTTTCTTTTGGACAAAGATGGCCGGGCATCCCCATGGTGAGGAACTCGGTCGAATGAATCCTTTGTCAAGCAATTCTCCCGATTGCTTCTTCAATTCAAACAACTCATTAGAAGGCATGCGATAAGGTCTTCTCGATATGGGAGCGATGCAGAACTAGTTCAATTACAAACTCCACTTCCGATCCGTGGCATCTGGGAAGGTCTTGAGAAAACGTCCGGATATTCACATACTACCCAGATCGACTCCAAAGTAGGGTGGTATCCATTTTCATCGCACCTGATGAGAATGAACTGTTCTAGATTGAAAAATGACCGAAAGGCCATTTTTATTAGTAGCGGATATGGTTCGTTGAGCACAATTAATTTGCCCAGCATTCTTGGTCAACGGTCCATTCCCAAAATAACATCTATCCCTTGTGAATTTATCACAATCAGGTCTGCCCAAAAATCTACCCCTTCAATAATGATATTGACATTAAGGCAGATTTGATCAGTTAAAAATACCGACCCAGGCGAATGAATAATATGTGGTGGATGAAGATGATGCATAACTAACTGATGTTGAGTAGCAAACTGCCTACTAACAAAAGAATGGGATGCTCGAGTCAAATAAAGCGATGAGTTTAACCGAATTAACTAGGAGCATACCAAGGATAACTTCCAGTGCCTCGGCCGCTTCTTCAGCAGTTAATTGATTTACACGGCCGCGGGCTGGAACTGGATCAGGCTTAGCAATTGCCTTTGGAGAAGGTGCAGGACGAACAAGAGCTGGAGATGGTGAACAGGTGGCAACCCCTTTGCCTTAGCAAAGCATCGATTTACAAAATGCCCCAAGCGCCCACAATGATAGCATATCACACCCGCCGACATTGATGGCGGCGGTGGTGCATGTCCACTAGGTCGGGACTGCCCAGAAGGTGGCGGTGGGCGAAAAGCAAACATCGGCGCCTAGGTGGAACCAGCGCGCCCGGAAGACGGAGGCCGCCACGAGGCGATGCCGATGAGCGACTCTGGATCTGAATTGGGTAGCCTTCGCGCTTCGCGACTCCTCCAACGCCTTGCTTTTAGTCTCAGAATAATGGCTTTGTCCACAAGATGTTGGAAATTTCTGAAGTCTTGCACCGCCAAAGCCAACTGCAACTCTTCAGATAAACCATTCATAAAACGGTTTCGACGACGAATGTCCGTCGAAACATCGTCAGGGGCATACCGAGCAAGAAAATTAAACTCATGAAGGTACTCGGTCACGATTTTCGCCCAGCTTGAGGCGAAATTCTGCCGCTTGAGCATCATCACTCCCTCGGTATATGGGCCTCGCGAAGGCCTCCATGAACTCAAGCCAGGTAGGAGTATATCCGGCGGGTTGGATAGCCAGATAATTATCCCACCAATTGCTAGCCGGCCCAGTCAACTGATAGCTAGCATACAGGACCTTCTCCCTTTCAGAACACTGAGCAATGGTCAGCTTCTTTTAATCTCCTTAAGCCAATCCTCTGCCTCCAAAGGATCACGGGAGCTAGAGAACATCTTGGCGGATTAGTCCATTGAAAGTCGACAAGACTTCCACCGCCCATGAACTCCTGCTCTACCAGCTGGTGGAGTGATGGAAGAGGTATTGAGTGCAATCTGCTCCAAGATGCGTGTCTGATCCATGCGGTTGCGCTCAATTTGCATGAGCACATCCGCCATAGTGGGTGGTGGAGGAAGCTCCTCTTCTGCCTACCACCTTGCGGACCATGGGATCGGAAGGGTCCGTCTGCTCCCCGAGTCCAAGAGCAGGTGGAGAACCTCTCCTCTTGTTGTGTTCGCGATCGAGTGGTTGGTCCTGTCATCCTGTTGCCATATAATGGTTAACATTATAACAAGGATACACTCGTGCTAACACAAACAAGCTTTGGAGAAAGAAATTAATTAAATACTAAACCTAAGCATGCAGTATGTCATGATATGCAACCAATTAACACCAAAAACAACAGCACAAAGTACAATAAAAAGGTGCGGCTTCCATTCCAAAATAAATGTCGGCTGAACAAAGACTATAACAGATTCAATTACAACCAAAAGTCTGCATCCACTTTATTAACAGCCAACAGGGAAACATGTTATACCCAAAATACACAAGTCGGCCACTACCTCACCATGTTTCAAAGTACAAACGTTAGCACACAATATTTATACAGACATAGGCTATGCTATTACACACTACCTAATGGGCAACTACTAGCCTATTACACAACTAAAGCCAATCACATCCTTCAGTTCTAAACATGGTCGTCTCGGTTAAAATTCACCGGAAACTCATTTAGCAAATGAGCCTCAGGTGAACCAGTATCTAAAGGGTTCGATGGGCTAATGAGGCGAGTGGGAGAACCCAACAACAGATGATGTCCACCAGAGTGAGTAGGCGGCGAGTGCGAGGAAATCCAGCGAGACATCCCGCACGGCGACATCGACCAAAAACAGAACCATCAGGAACTTCGAAGTCGCCATCCTTGGGGTACAGGCGACGGTGGAATCTCATTGTTGCCATAAAGCACGTTACGAGGAACGCGGTTCGTGACAACACCAAGCCTCAAATATTCCCGTGCCTCGTGCAAGCGATGGCGGGTCTCCCATAACTCGTATACGAGAGGCGGTGATAGGTTTGGGCCATGATACGGACCAACCTTGCTAACTCGCGTCGATGGGTCCTCTCAAATCAGATCTCATCAAGCGTAACCACATCCGATCTAGGGCCTTGTTTTGGGAAGTGCACATAGGGTGGTCGAGACAGCTCAGTCAAGTCATGACGAAGGAGGCTCATCATCCTCTGCAGACTTCTGCCGCATGCACCATAGACTCGGAGTGTGGCACGCACATGGATGCGATGGGAACACTTCCACCACCGTCTGCGCGATCACATTAATGATAGCTTGGTACTCTTCCATACCGGGCCCTCGGTCTCTACGGTAGATGGCATACTCTGCCGATAAGTGAAATTAGCTCGCCACATCATGTCTCAAGTAAGGTGAAACCCGTCCACACCTTCTACATGCGAGTCTCCTTAATCAAATACCACCACTCATCTACGGATAAAAGACAAGGTAAGTAAGCTGATCTTAAAAAATCAAAAGAAGGGTAGATAAAATTGATACTAAAAGAAGATAAGAAGTAAAAGACAAGATGCTTAGATCTTTTAGAAATTAATTATGTTAAAATAGTATCACAGAGACTCACTAAAGGCAACAACCATGCTAATTCTACTCTGAGGCAAACATATGCTCGATACCAACATTTGTGAGATCCTCAATTATTGAAATGTGCCTTATTAAAATTATCTCGATAGCATAATTCTTATTTAAGGAGCAGTGCAAATTCCTTTATTAAGAATCATACTAAAAGCATAATGATAACAAGTAACAATTTCAACATTGAGTTCTCGGATATATGTCATGCAATATTTCCCGAGATCGATGAATATTGCACATATATCCTTAAACAACATTGCATCATTCACATACAAGTCATACATTCACATAATTATACATCCATAATTACATCACTAATTTCGGTTACTACAGTACCGAATACAAACAGATGACCTTGGGTCATTAACAAAAAGAGCAACAGCGGAAACAAAAACATAAAAGCAAAACCACCAATGGCCCCATTATCCCGCAGGCTATTGCGTGGAGGCTAGAACTAGCATTACTCGTTAGCGTCACCCAGATCGGCGCTAACGGGCATCTCATATAGATATCCATCCTCACCTGCAACAAGAGGTCATAAACCTTGAGTACGAAAGGTACTCAGCAAGTCTTACACAAACTAATAAAAGAAAGTGTTTAGAAGAACCTATACAAAGGAATAGAATTTTATATGCATAAGGTTATCAACAGAAGGCTTAATTGGTTCAATTTGCATAAAGCAATACCTGTTAACCTACAATTGCTAGATTTTGACAAAGCAATTTTAATAAATCAATTTGGACTAAAAACAGTAAGTAATTGAACATAAGCATAAACAGTATCAATAATAGCCATTGATCATTACCAAACCAAGCATGACACTCCTCATGCCGAAATTAAAATTTCCAGAACCCAAATTAGAGCAAATGCTATACAGGTGACATCAATCCAAGCGTTGCCCGTAACCGTGGACACGGCTATTCGAATAGTTTTAATCCTGCGGGGTGTACATCTTTACCCACGACTTAGTTAGCCCGTAGCCCCTAGGATAATAGCACACCGCCTTTGGTATGCCTACGGTAAACTAAGATTCGTATTTTCAACAAGTTAACACTATTGAGTTGGATGACCCATGTGACAGATCCCGCTTAAACAACGATCGATAGCATATATTCAACCGAGGTTCACATGTTGTACAGGAATGCCGACCACCAATTAAATGCAAACTCGTGTTAGCCACACATATTACACATGATCGGGCCTCAAGGTGCGTACATGCGATGTAACACATCTCGCCTTACCCTTCTAAGAACATCCGATATTGATATAGGTTCCACATGGCATACGACACGGCCAAGACTTAAGCATCTATGCCATATGAAATCAATACACATGTCCTTACTCTCTGTATCCAACTCAATAATATTAACCCTTTACTTAACCAAACAGCGCCCATACACTGCATGTGGAAGTACGTTGGTGCTTGAATTGGGCCGTCAGAGTTCAGTCCTTAATCAACCCAGACAAGACATCCACAGTTCCCATTCTCGTGCACTAGGCACCATCACTAGCATCCACTTGTCCAGATTTGAATTAAGTTTAACAACAAGATTTAGATTCATATCAGGTTTAAATAAACTGAACAAAGAATCAACAAAATAAAAATGTATTTGTTGTTCCCCAGGTTTGACAAGATAAGCCTGTCAAACATTACCGTTCTATGGACTGCATGGCTAAGCAAAATTGAAAATTTAGTATTATATCACCACAAACTATCGTAGGTTGAGTGTATGATCAATTCAAGGTAAGCCATAAGTTCTGGTCATAGCTAACTAGGAGCAGAACATAAATAGTCTTTAGAAAATTGCATGCAACAGTATCACTGTATTTTATAAATCTACAGTTCAAAAGATTAGGATCAACATGGTGCAGAGAGGAAGCTTGCCTTGGTAATAATAGATAACCTCTTGTTCAGGTTCTGGTGGCTCAACAAAAGACTCAACAATCTCAGAAGAACCAGTATCTAGAACACAAAAATCCAATAAATAGCAAGAAAATGGCAAGGAACAATGCATAAAAAAAAATCATGATCAATAGCTCAATGCATAATTAACAACATGCTTAAGTCATACCTTACTCAAGGACAATACCCCATATATAATAGCTACTACTACATGTTATCAGAATTTAATGGGTTAGAAAAGCATTACAGGTTCAGATTTGATTAGTAAAGAACTAGAGTTTCAAATTTCTAAATCTGAAATTTAACTTAACACTTGCATTCTTTACTAGAAGGAATAGAGGTCAACAATAGGTTGCATGTGGTTGGCATAACCACCAAAAGAAGCAAAACCGAAATGGAAATTGAAAAAGCTACGCTTTGTGTTTTAGCCAAACCGAGATCTAGATAAATTGTAAAGAAAGCAATAGATGCTTCACTAGATTATGAGCACTTGATGTTTTGAATAAGCCAAGGCTAAAGGGTAATATTCAAACCTAATTCATCACAAAGCATCAGCTAGCATTCACAAGCAGGATGATCAAAATCGGATTACAGTGTTTGTGTTTTTAGCAAAACCGAAATGGCGTGTAAGTACAAAAATCGATTGATGAACTAGGACATTAGAAGAAAATGATATTCGGACTAATTCTCAACTAAATGAGAAATATACTAAGTCTAATTCATCTCCTACTAACAGCTATCAACCAACATCAATTTCAGTTTAGACTGCTACAGTTTCAGGTTTAGCCAAAACTGAAATAGGGATAGATTGCAAAATAAAGCTTTGCTGATTTTTGCTTTGAACCAAGTAATGAGTTTATTTAGATGACTAGTTAAAGAGTAAAACTTAAAGCCTAGCATACTATTTAGCATCAAATACTAGTAGACATCAAAATTTGAGGCTTACAAAGTAAAGCAACAATCAGATTTTGAAATCTGAAATTCTGGACAGATTTAGAGATGCAAACTTGAAGCTCCATTAGACTATAACAAATTGACATACAAGATGGAGTTATAGCTAGATAAGTACAACCACCAGTTTTACTTATCACTAAACATCCAATAACACTAAGGAGCAATTCCCAGGTCAAACTGAAATTGCAGTTTTCAGTTTTACAAAAACCGAAAACTGTGCAGTTTCATAAAAGAAAACTTGCTACTGCATTAGACTAAGAGAAAATACTATTTCAGATTAAGCTACAAATAAATGAGTATACTAAGAAGCCTAACTCCTCACCAAACATTAGTTAGCACTAACTACCAAATTTGGTTCAAGCAAATCGCTTTTGATTTTTCAAAATCGAACAGACAAACACCAATTGCAAATTGCTGATTTAAATGATCACAAGTAAAGTACTATACTTTAGCTTAGGGTATTCCTAATTAGATTAGGAAATTAACCCACCATTTGCTAACAGCAATTGACAAGAAAGAAGGAAGTTGCTGTGTACTACTAGTCCAACCGAAAATGGACAGGGAGCAGTCGGCTGAAAAGATTACTGATTTCAATTTTTGCTGTGTACTGCTAGTATAACCGAAAATGGACAGTGCACAGCCGACCACTTAATGACCTCTAGCAATAATTGAAGTCTGCTACTAACGATTCTCAGGTTCAAATAAGACCTAAATAGGCTGAAAAGAGACAAGAGAAACCCTAAACCTTGCAATGATATGAAAGACCGAAAAGCTACAAAAACAAAAGTTTTGTCAAGACAAAACTTGAGCACCACATGCACAAGGAAGTGATTTAGATCAGCTATTGAGTTTCCTAAGAATATCAAGAAGAAAAGACATAAGATCATGTCTTACCATTTCTGACTAGAGGAGAAACTATGATCTTCCAGTTGAACAAGAAAACTTTGAAAACCACTTCCCTTCACCGAAACAGGAAAACCCCAAGCAATATTCTAACCAGTTCGGTTCACTGGGAGCTGCTCCATTTTCACTGATAAGGAAGAAAGCATGAGCAGCAGTATGAGCAGCACTTGCAGTCTAGAATGGCAGGAGGCTAACACTAAGGCTTGGGAAGGGTTAAAGCTCCTGAGCAAAGGAGAGGGTTCTAGAGATCTTGAGGTGGATTCTCACTGGCTGCTACTTTGACCGGCTACTTCTTTGACCGGTGCCTTTGCCCTCAAACCAGAAAGAAGAGAGAGGGAAAGAGAACAGCTGCCCTGAGTTGCATACTGGTCAGTGCATTGCTCCCCAACCGACAAGAAGGAAAAGAAAAGAGCTAGCACTAGCTGCTGCCTTGCATTGAACGTTCTTTGCTTGGCGACTGATGCAATCGCTCTCCACCAATGAAAAGAAAGAAAAAGCAGGCTCTTCTTGTCTTTGAAGCTCTGACTACTGTGGTTGCTATGCCCAAATAGGAATGAAAGAAGAGGAAAAGAGATCACCATTGCGGTGTATTACTCTTTGGTAGATACACAGCTACCCAACCGAAAAGAAGGAAGGGAAAAGAGAAGATGTTGTCCTGTGTTGGAGCTGCTGCCCTAAGTTGCCTTTGCAGCACTCTCCCAAGGCACAGATCACAGCAACAAGGAAGCAACAGAAGCTCCAAGAAAACCAGCCACTTGATCAAAAAGGGATGGCTGAGATTGATGGAGACAAAAAGAAATAGCAAATCAATATTTTGGATTGTAACAACATACCCAAGTTTCAAAATAAACAGTGATGCTATGAAAAGCATCTAATT
This sequence comes from Hsuehochloa calcarea, assembly GCA_036346395.1. Classification (NCBI taxonomy): domain Eukaryota; kingdom Viridiplantae; phylum Streptophyta; class Magnoliopsida; order Poales; family Poaceae; genus Hsuehochloa; species Hsuehochloa calcarea. The sequence goes on along the minus strand of CM070611.1, from coordinate 26,633,481 downwards.
ACTGTTTACTAAAACTGAGACTGTTACAAACTTACTGATGGGAAATTATACCGCGAACAAGAGCAGAAGAGGCGGATCCAAGAGAATCAGCAAGGGGTTCCTCAGAAATCTGGTACTCAATTTGGTTCTCAAATTTCAGATCATTCTCATTTTGAATCTAGGGATTTTGGGGGAGGTGGTAGAAATGATTTTACTCAAGCTAAGGGGTGGCAGGCTGATTCTCGGCATGAGGTTCAGAATAGAGAAGGGGTGTTGTATTGTGATGAACCTCCGAGAGGGGATTCCAGGGGTGGATTTGGGGGGAGAGGGGGATTTCTAGATTTGACATATCTAGAACGACTGCTACTTGGGATAATATGGGGGTGGCTGGTAAAGGAGAGGAGTCGAAAAAAGTTTGGGGTGATATTGGGCAACATACGGGGGGTGCTTAGATCTGAGGATCGTGACACTTACTTTAGATGTCTGCAATCTGGACATCATCAAGCCAGATGCACTAACCCCCAGTGTGCTACAAATACAAAAAAAAGGACATATGACATCTGGTTGTCCTGATGAAAAGAAAGTTCAGGGACTAAAGCTGTGTGGTTTTGGGATCCCTGGACAAGGGTTCTACAGTCTTCAAGTGGCAGGTTTGTCGTTATCAGATCAACAAGCTACCACGGGGGTTTTGAGTATATTAAGGAAGGGGTTGCTTTTGTGCAAAAAATCACTACTACAGAAAAGCTCATCACACACGGTTCGTAACAGTCAACACAAACGGTTTTTGAACCGTCTGAAATTTTATGTCTGTGATAACAGGCGGTTATCACAGATGGTTGAAAAACCGTCTGTGATAAGTCTTATCACGGACGGTTCCAACCACGAACCGTCTATGATACTAAAGAATCACATACGGTTCGTGGTTGGAACCGTCTGTGATACTACAGAAACACAGACGGTTCTAACCACGAACCGTCTGTGATACTACAGAATCATAGACAGATCGTGGTTGAAACCGTCTGTGATAAGTCTTTAGACCTAATTAATTTTTATCGTATTTTCAGCTAGCCTCAGGGATTGCTAGCCATGCCCTCTGAAAACTAGCAACCAGAAAAATATCACAGATAATTGTTGACAACTCAAAGTGATCATTTAACTCAAAATCAATTACAAAAGAATGTTTCAAGTATATATTGTCGCTAGAGTTACAAATTGAATTACAACCAGTTAAAGTGAATTACAATATTGAATCAATTGTTTCGAGGTCGTTCATCGGTGTCGACGGCGTGAAACTCTCCGGTGGTGTTAACTATGTCTGCTTTGATGAAGCTGCAGAGCTCCTCGAACGTCGTGACTGGTCCATCTCGAGTGCATTTAACTCTATGTTCAAGCCACATAAGCTAGCGAGAGTAAAGTAGTAAGCATATATATTTAAATTTATAATTAGGAAATAATTATTATGAGATTGACAAACCTGGGGATCGTGCGTCCTAGAAGCAATCAATAGCTGCATATGATTGCATACGTAGAATGCGCATAGGTGATCTTGTTTTTGCTGGCGGCACTGCAAAAATAGAATTACATATATATGTACAGTCAGTTCGAGACGCAATATTACAGAGTATGATATATGATTATTGTGTTGTAGCGCGTACTAGAAATCGCATCCTGTGAGTTAGTGTGGCGCTCGTTCCCTTGTATAAACCTCCCTCGGCAACATAGCCGATGAACGCCCTACATGATTCAAAAAAGTTATCATCGCCCATTTCAAACAAAGGAAGACTACAATAGAGTTATGTGCAAAGGAAATGAACATACCTGTCGAGTATTCCTCCCGTGTTCACGTACTGCGTGACAAGTAGGCTCTTGAAGGTCCTCCACGCGTGGGACATCGCCAGCAGCGTGTGCCATCGCACACACGCCTGGTCTGCTTCAGGGAAAGTGAACGAGGCAGAAAGTTCAATCCACAACTGGTCTCTCTGTACATCCGTCAGAGGCTTCCAGGTTGGGGTGGTGATGGGGACCCGTTCCCTTTCAAGTACCCCGCAGACGGTCCAGAATCTCGCAGCTGCTTTCTTGGGACTCAGCGGGATCCCGACATCACTGACCTCCGTGATCGTCATGCGGCCTGAGGACAATTTGGAGATTCCTCTGCCTTCTCGCCTGCGTACCACCTTGATCGGAGATCCAAACGCATTTGGCGACGTCGCCGGACGGCGGCGAAGACGGTGCCTCTGCCATCTATATAAGTTACGTACGCAATGATTACATAATCAAATATAAGTTACCCATTGAACCTAAATATATGATACGTAGTAAATAAAATATATGAAATTGCCCTCGATACAGGAAACTCATGGGGATATCAGCCCTACACACTAAAACAAAAGGAAACACAACCCCCAAACCACACTAACAAATTTTACCCCTAATCAGAACATCCAAAAGAACGTTCAGCAACTAAACTCGTTTCTTCATCTACTTCTCGACGTTGTAAATATAATAATATGCCTTGTAAATATAATAATATGATGTCGTTCATATCTGTGTATCGCAGTCAGATATTACACAGCTAAGACGCATACAAGAATCCTCACAATCTTTCAAAGTAAAGAAGTCGCACAAGTAATAATCATCAAACATATCAACGATAGCATATCATATCAATGGCTACCTATGTATCTGTGTTCCAAGAATCAATTGCCCAAGACAACTTCAGAAACTACAAAGTGTAACAACTGAATGGATGTCCATGTTCATGGTTACAATGAATTATCCAAAGACTGACACAACAAGAACTTGTTAAAGTTAGAACACTCCAACCATCCACCATAAACAATCCCACTATTGCCATCCATCCATTGACTACCACAGAAAACCTCAAGAAAAGAAACTGCTTTCCCCTAAATCACCAGCCTGGAAACTATTTTGATGTGTCTATGTGACGCTGACAACTAATGTCTTAACATGTCAAGAAAAACACAATCAACTGAACCTATGGTTGGACATTCAGCACATTGCTTCCAGACAGAAAAACTTAAATCAAACCTTAGAACAACCTATTGCATCTGAAACAAAGTAGCAATTATAAAGACCACCCAGATCAATACTTAAAACAACCCGAGAGTCTTTCCATTCAGATTGTTGAGTAGTTATAGTTAAGCAGCCAGTAAGCAATTAAGCACACACCCTGACACCAGTCTATCCAGCGAGTCTCAGGATACATACGGAGATATGGTAGAGCACACAAGAGGATACAGCAATACTTAGCCCGCGGAAGAGGACGGTGATGGTGGACTGGTGGTGGGGGGTTGGGGTTGGGGGTTGAGTTCAAGCAGAGTCGGCGAGGCAGGCAACGACGGGGTAATTTGCCTGGAACTTGGTCTCCCAGTCGGTGAGGACGCCGAGCTCCTTGTCGGAGGGGAGGCGAACGGCGGTGGAGGCCCACAGCGGTGGGGAGCGTCGGCTGGCTTGCGGGGATGGCCGAGGGCGGTGGGGCGAAGCTTTCGACGGCACCGAATCGGCCAGAGGAGCACCTGTGGCCGGAACGGGGGAGGCGGCGTTGGGTGGCGCGTTATCACAGACTGTTCTATTAAAGAACTGTCTATGATAACCCTAAACATCACAGACGGTTCTTTAATGGAGCCATCTGTGATGTGAGTAATCACAGACGGTTCCATTAAAGAACCGCTCGTGTTTATGCGAATCTGTCTTTGTGAGTAATCGAGATCGAACGGTTCAAGTGAACGGGGCGATCGACTGGTCCGATCGGCCACTCAATCCAGACCGTTGATCTCCAAATCGGACAGTTCAAGTGAAAGGGGCAATCGGCTGGTCCGATCGGCCACTCAATCCAGGCCGTGATCTCCAAATCGGACGGCTCGGATCCAGGAGCGGGAAGGCCCGAGTGGTCCGAACGGGTACGAGATCTGGACCAGAGGATCTCCATCGAGCGGCTCACACACGAGGGGGTTAGACGGTTGAGCTGAACCGTGAGACTCGGGTCTGAGTCTGACTCGGGTTCGAGCCCGAGGAACAGTGATTAAAGATTTTGAATTGAAAGGCTGAGATGATTTGGGAATTTCCAGAGGTAGCTCCACAGCTCCAAAAATTCTGAAATTTGTACTGAGTGATCCTGACTTCAAGATCAACCGTGTATGAATTTTTCAGAATTTCTCATGCAGTGCATTGCCCGCTAGAAAATTCACAAGCTCTTTGGACGGGGGTTTGACCAGGAGACAACAGTTTGACCAGCCCTTAAGAAATAGCAAATAATTTCTAAAAATTATGAACTTTCTTAGGGAGGTTACCCAGATGATCAAGAATTTAGGAAAAATAATTCCCGAGGATGATCACAATATTTGACTGGAAGACCTTGAATTGCAACACTTCGAGTCAATAACCTTAATTGAATTTGAAGTCCATATTTCAAGGAGATAAATTCTAGAGAATTCAAATGAAAACAAGCATGCATCCAAAAGTTTTGATTTATCCTCATTTTCAAACATTTGAAACAAAACTAATTGCCGGTCCGTACGCCAAATCAATCGAGACCACAAGGGTGGCCGGTCCGACTTGCGACACATGGCGATCGACCGATTTAGCACCTGGCCGACCGCCAGCCACGTATAATGCAATGCACTTTTAACTTTGATCAAATGACAAAACACATTTTTCCATTTGTGTGCATTTCCAATAAGATTTCAAAGATGATATTCTCAACAAGTTGATAACTCTAACAAGTCCGCATTAACATCAACATTAGATATGACAAGTCCATAACACATGTTAACATCAAATTACAATGGAATACGTGCTTAATTGAAATATAGTCCTTCATGATGATCGACGCGCATATAGCTAGCTTCTTCACTGGGTTCTTCCTCCAGTCTGATGCCGTCTCCGAAAGGAGGCAACTCGTCAAATTGATTGTACTCTTCCTCATCCACGACATTCTCAACTCCGACAATCCTTCTTTTCCCATGAAGAACTACGTGGCGGTTCTTATTTGTTGGGTCCGTTACATAAAAAACTTGAACAACTTGCTTAGCGAGTACGAATGGTTCGTCCTTGTATCCGACACGTTTGAGGTCCACAGTAGTGACGTCATACTTGTCGACCTTCACGCCCTGCGGAAGTTTAACCCAATGACATCGAAACAGGGGGATCTTGAAAAGTACATAGTCGAGCTCCCAAATATCATCTACGAACCCATAGTACGAGTTCAACCCGCGTGCCCCCACGGTATTGAACCCCTCGTGAAATGCATCTATGCGGACACCGCTGTTCTGGACTGTGCTCTTCCTATCTTGAGCTGCCGTATAAAACGTGTACCCATTTATGTCGTATCCTTGCCATGTCACAATTGTAAATTTTGGTCCTCTGGCCAACCATAGTAGTGTTTCATCACTTGATGACCTCCAAGTGAATCGCATCTTTAACCATTCGTTGAACCGACGGTTGTGCTCTCTCGTTATCCAAACCTCCGACTGGTCTGGATTCTGTTGGCGCACCATATCTTTGTGCTCGTCGATGTACGGGGACACTTGGGTCATGTGTTGCAAGACCGTGAAATGGGCCTGCACGTATGTATCTAGATCGGGAGTGATTGCTTTCCTCCCGATGGTCCCGATACCCTCCAGTCTCCCCTCGTGACGAGATAGAGGCACACCTATCGGTTTCACCTGAGCCATGTAGTCGACGCAGAACTCAATGACCTTTTCGGTTGCATAACCTTCGATGATACTGCCCTCCGGCCGAGATCGATTCGTACGTAGGACTTCAGAATTCCCATGTATCTCTCGAAAGGGTACATATGACATAGGAACACAGGGCCGCATATCTTTATCTCTTTCACAAGGTGAACAATGAGATGAACCATGATATCAAAAAATGACAGAGGGAAATACATCTCAAGATGACATAGAGTCGTCACCACCTCGGCCTGCAGAGCGTCGAGTCCTTCGGGATCGATGACCTTCTGAGCAATTGAGTTAAAAAATAACACAACCTAAAGATTGCCACTCGGACCTTGTTTGGCAAGATACTCCTAATTACAACAGGAAGCATCTGTGTCATCAGCACATGACAATCATGAGACTTCATACCAATTAATTTCAAATCTTTAATGGAAACAAGTTTCTTAATATTGGCGGAGTAACCGGACGGAACTTTCACACCATGTAAGCTTTGACACAGTTCATTTCTCTCGGCCTTTGACAAAGTGTAGCAAGCTGGGGGAAGGTACGTTCGTCCTTTATCGGTCTCTTTCGGTGCTAACTCGGTTCTTATGTTCATATCAACCAAGTCACGCCGTGCGTTAACACCGTCTTTTGTTTTGCCACTAATGTTCAGTAAGAGACCAATCAAGCTATCACATACATTCTTCTCCACATGCATGACGTCGATGCAGTGGCGAACTTCTAAGTGCTCCCAATAAGGCAAGTCCCAAAAAATTGACCGCTTCTTCCAGATATTTTTCTGAGGGGTCCTTAATTTACGTCCCTTTCCAAGCACAACATCGATATCCTTAACCATATCATAGACCTCTTTCCCTCTAAAAGCCCTTGGAGCTGAACCGTCCTCCTTATTTCCGTCGAATTATTTCTTCATCTTGCGGTATGGGTGAATCCTGGGAAGGAACCTACGGTGACGCATATACACAGTTTTGCACGAGTTGTTCAGCCATACACTGTCGGTACCATCTAAGCAGTGCGGACAAACTTTGGCTCCTTTTGTAGTAAACCCCGATAGGTTACCAAGGGCAGAAAAATCATTGATGGTGCAGAATAACATGGCGTGTAAAGTGAAGTTCTCTCATTTGTACGCATCCCATACTTGTACCCCTTCGTTCCAAAGTGTCACAAGATCTTCCAGCAATGGTGCTAGGTACACATCAATATCGTTTCCATGTTGCTTCGGCCCTTGGATAAGTAGTGACATCAAAATGTATTTTCGCTTCATACACGGCCAAGGAGGAAGATTGTACATGCATAGATTCACGGGCCAGGTGCTATGTCAGCTGCTCATGTTACCGAAAGGATTCATTCCGTCCATACTCAACCCTAACCTTATGTTCCTCAGTTCCATACCGAACTCTTCGAAGCTTCGATCGAAGTTTCTCCACTGGGTAGAATCAGCAGGGTGTCTGAGCTTCTCATCTTTCTTACGCTCCTCCGAGTGCCAATGCATCAATCTTGCCTCCTTTCGGTTCGCAAATAAACGCTTCTGTGAGACCCCGGTTTATCCGGCTTGTGATGCTTAACCATCCACTTGGTCCTAGCATCACAATTCAGATAATCCGAGACTCGAGACATGTATACTTCCCAGAGTGCAGTATACACACCTCTTTACAAAATTTATGCATCAATTCCATTCATCCACATAGAACCAAGCAAAACAACAAGCGAGAAGATAGCATAAATAAAGGATAGTTATTACAAAAGAGAGGCCGACCGGCCAAACGACATATACATAAAGAAGTTTAACAGCGGAAGCAAAAGTGCCATAAGATGGCCATAAACCAAAAGAGCCAAACAGTGTGCCTTTAACCCACAAGGCAACCGACCGGACCGTCAAGCTAGTCGTCAAATCCACAGCACAGCTCACAAAAGTGAGGCCCTTGGGGCTCACCTTCCTCCCCTGCAAACAAAAGCGTAGGCAAAAGCGGTGAGTACTTTGAATGTACTCGCAAGACTTACATGTGGAGTAACAAACCTGTACATATACTACATGCAAGCTTAATCAAAAGTAAGCTGTACGTTTCATTTAGCATAAAGCAAGTTTTCATTTGCAATAATGTAATAGATTGAAAGCAATTTAACAAATCTGTTTTTAATGTTCAAATAATCGCAAGAGACAACAATATAACAGTAGGTAGAGAACAACAACAGTCCTGGAAGTGACTAAACCCTGAGTCACCACAACAATAGCATGAATTACCCATTCATACCACCCGTGTCAAATTTTAATTTAAAAGGTTGTAGTCTAACTCTTGCAAAACCTAACCAAGCGTGTCCATAACCTAGGACGAGGCTATTCGAATAGTTTTATCCCTGCAGGGGTGTACCAATGTACCCACACGCTGACCGCCTTTTGCCACATGATTAGCATACTTCCTTTGGTATGCAAGCATGACTAAGTCCTCTGAGACATTTCGGTATTGTGCATTAACTACGAGCCGCCCGTATGGATAGAAACCCATACGTTGTGTCGGAGTCATTGTAAAGCCTCGGTCAACTACCCGTCTCAAGTAAAGCCTTGGACAACTACAATGCTCCTCGAGGTGGAGAGCCTACCCGGAATCTCCACCACCGCACACCCAACACAAGAACACATATCCTTTTTCACACAACACACACAACCCCCTCCTGCGACTCGGAGATAACACACGCCAAAGTACTTAGTCAAGAGAGGTCCCATATCCCTCTCGCGTGGTTAGCACGCAAAAATGCTTGGAGAGTGTGACACAAGATGTTCGGTCCTTGTTGACTTAGGCAAGACATCCACAAACCCAATAACCCACCATCCAACCACTTGCCCAAGTCCAAATCAATTTTCCATTTTCAGATTTTTACTTTCCAAAATAACAAAGCACAAGTGTTAGACATAAAGGAGTAATATGTAGATGTGTGATCAAGATCATCGACTAAAATCGATGATCGCCCATTGCTACCGAAACTAAGCATTTCTAAGCAATTACAATTCGCAATCTACTAAGTGACAAGAGCTCATCCATCGAACTCCAATCACGACAAATAACCTAGGCTCATGGTAGTAAAGGATAATCAATTCTTACATATTATGCAACTATAGGATTCTAACCATAATTTAACACAAAATAGCAATGCATACATACAAGTTGAAATCAATATATTAGACTTGAAAAATAATGGGATTAACATGATCAAGCGCTTGCACCTTGCGTGGGTCAAGGTGCTTCTTGAGGATCAACAATATTGTCAATGTGCTCTTCGGATCCTAACGAAAAAGCGAGAACCAAACGATAAGAGCGAATAAAATGCAAAGACCCAACAGTAAACCTTCTCCAAAAATTCTAAAAATTCTACAGTAGCAAGATAATGATTTATAAAGAATTTAGCAACAAGAACCAATTGATTTGGATTCTTAATGCCAAAGATATGCCCAAAACAATTTTGCTCAGCTTTTATAAATCAAAAATGCTACTATTCATTAGCAAAATTTTCTGGAGCTATACTGAGTTTGGAAACATTTTTAAATTAAAGTCTAGTTAAAAACATAACCAACAAAATTTGAATCAACCGAAAAGGATTTGAAATGAATTAGTTATGCATTTTACAAGTTATCACATTTTTCAGTTGATAAATAAATCCTCTCGGGAAACTCAGAAATTAGAAATGGCGTGGCGAACACAGGGCGTCGATCTTGGATCAACGGCCCAAGCCCGGTCTTGGCGCGCGCGAAAACCTTAAATGTCAACCGTTGGATCTGGATCCAGCGGTTCCACGTGGCCAGGCGTTGGTGGTCGAACGTTCCGCCGCGACGCGGCCGTGGATCTGGGATCCAACGATTCCGCGATCGTAGGCGTTCGGTGGTCGAGCGTTCATTCCGATCTGCACGTTGATCTTGGATCCAACGGATCACGAACCAAGCGCGACAAACTCAAATCTTGGCGCGATCGAGCCGCGGATCTTAGGATCGACGGTCCACAATGGCGCGCGTTTAAACTCCGTTACATTTTCGTCCGCAAAACAAGCGGCGGGGAAGAAACGGCTGCCGCGGCCGGCTCGCCGCATGGCGGTGCGAGCAAACGCCTAAATGAGTTCCAAACGTCATTGCGCACCTAATGGTACCAATGGCGTTGGCTGCGGTGGACCAGATCGCCGGCAAGCCGGAAGGAACCGAGAGGGCCGAAAAATGACCGAAACGAAAATAGCAAAAACGCTCCGCTGCGGTTCAAGGGAGCGAGTGCCAAACAACTAGGGACTAATAAGGGGGTACCTGAGCCCAAAGAAGGCGCAGAAGAGGATCGAATCGGATCGGGTGAAGAAGAATAGCCGTTTGGCCGAAAGGGGCAATCATAATTGAATCGCTCTCTTCATCAAAAGCAAAATTGACAGAGGTTAATATTCTATGAGATTCTAAATGGCGAGGAAGCGAATGTTTTGAAAGAGAAGGCCCGGAACACCACTTTCACCGAAGAGGTTGGAGCTTCACAATGGCGGCCGAGAGCAATTTTTTGCGATTGAGCTCACTCAGTGTATTGGAAGCGATGCTGGAGCTCAAGGGTGTTTAAAGGATGCTAAGGAAGCAACTGGAGAAGTCTTATAGGCCGAGAAGCAAGGAAGAAGCAACGGGAGGAAAAATGGTGGTGCATCAGTCTTTGAGGTTGGCCGAGAGCGACGAGGCGAGTAATCGCAGGAGACAGCCAGTGTGGGGCGGCGGACAGGAGCAATAATCTGTGCGAGCCGTTGGCCAAAAGGAGACGCGGGCTCTGCCGAAGTGTCTTGCTGCACGCCACCACCGTTGACTTCGGCGACCGAGCGGCGGAGGAAGACGACGAACGGCGACCGTCGGATCAGATTGGATTCCAATCGCTCGGCTCCCAAGCAACCAGAACCCCGGGCGATCACCTGAGAACGTAGACCGCACGATCGAGATTTAACGGTCGAAGTTGAAAGCGCCCAAGGCGACCGAGCCCGGTGCAGTTAAGTTGATCCGGTTGAACCGACGGTTCGAACCGAGGCCAGTGCGGACAGCAACAGCGAAAGGCTGATTTTGGATTAATTTATGAACTGAACTTAGGAGGATTAGTCAAGATAGCAAACAAGCTTCAATAATTTTGAAATTTTAACTGGAGATTGTTTACTGGATGATTAACCTTACATAAAATTTTCAGAAATTTTCATGCACTGAATTATTCCCCAGAAATTCCAGAAGAGAGGAAAATAGGGTTTGACCAGTTTGACTTGCCTCCAAAAATTATCAAATAATTTCTAAAAATCATGAGATAATTCAAAGGTGTTAAACATCAACCCTAGACCCAAGAAAAATTATTTCCAAAGGTTGGGCACAAGATTTTCATGAAGGAGATTTGTGTTGGTGTCCAAATGGCAATTTGATTTTTGATTTCACATAATTCCTTTACAAAAATTATGGAACTGATTACAAAAATCAAGATCAGAGAAAAAGTTTTAATTTCTCCTCATTTTTATTACATTTGAAACACAAACCAATTTTGGGATGTTACAAAACCTCCCCCTTACAAAATCTCGTCCAGAGATTTGGCTCACTCGATAAAGAAAGATGGATAGTGCGCACGAGACGATCTTCCCTTTCCCAAGTAGCCTCATCCTCGAATGGTTCGACCAGCGAACTTTGAGGAATCGATGGTTTTATTCCTTGTTCTTCGTTCAGCCTCATCGAGTATGCGAACAGGGTGCTCGCGATAGGTCAAATCCTCTTGGACATCGAGGGTTTCCAACGGAGCTTCCTCTGTTGGAACACGGAGGCACTTCTTTAGTTGGGACACATGGAACACATCATGTACCCCCTCGAGTGCCGCTGGCAATTCTAACTTATAGGCAACAGCCCCTTTCTTTTCAATAACACGGTAAGGACCGACATATCGAGGAGCTAACTTGCCCTTGACGCCGAAACGCTGATGGCCCTTCAAAGGAGAGACTTTGAGATAAACAAAGTCATTAGGCTCAAAGCTCAACTCACGACGACGGCGATCCGCATAGCTCTTTTGCCTGGATTGAGCTGTGCGCAAACGATCACGAATAAGCTGGACTTGACTCTCGGCCTCATTGATCGAGTCCGGGCCAAAGAATGGTCTTTCGCCGGTCTCAGACCAGTTCAACGGGGTTCTGCACTTTCTCCCGTACAAGGCCTCAAAAGGTGACATGCCGAGACTAGCTTGAAAACTGTTGTTGTAGGAAAACTCGGCAAAAGGCAAGCATTTCTCCCAATTCTTTCCATAGGAGAGGACACAAGCACGAAGCATATCTTCCAACACTTGGTTGACCCTTTCGGTCTGACCATCAGTTTGGGGTGATATGCGGTGCTAAATGTGAGGCGTTCCCATAGCCTCTTGCAAGCACTTCAAAACACAGCGGTGAATAGCGCACCGCGATCCGAAACGATCGTCTTCGGTACACCATGCAAGCAGACGATACGGGAAATATAGAGGTCCGCTAGTAGACTCACACTAAGGTTTGTCCGTACTGGCAGAAAATGGGCTACCTTCGTCAATCGATCGATGACAACCCAGATGGAATCCTTGCCCTTGGAGGTGCGAGGCAGACCGGTGATAAAATCCATCCCGATCGAATCCCACTTCCATTCAGGAATAGGCAAAGGCTGAAGCAGCCCTGCTGGACGCTGATGCTCGGCCTTGACACGACGACATACGTCGCACTCGGCAACGAACTTCGCAATTTCCCTCTTCTTTCGGGTCCACCAAAATCCCTGACGGAGATCTTGATACATCTTTGTGGCACCGGGATGAATAGACAAAGGCGAATCATGGGCTTCGCGGAGGATCAAATTCCGCAATTCCATGTCCTTTGGAACCACAAGGCGTTGCCCGAACCTTACAACACCATGCTCATCCTCAGAGAAGCACTTAGCTGTTCCGTTCTTGACATTTTCCTTGATGCGACTTATTCCAGCATCCGATTGTTGAGCGATTTTAATCCGATCCACCAAGGTTGGTTGCACAACCAAGGCAGCGAGGGAACCATGCTCAACCAATCCCAAGTTGAGACGCTGAAATTCCTCCAGAAGAGTGGGCTGACGCTCCTGGAGCAATAAGGCATTGCAATGCGCTTTCCGGCGCGCCGGCAACGACATTAGCCTTGCCGGATGGTAGTGAATACCCATGTCATAGTCCTGATCAACTCCAACCATCTCTTTTGCACGAGGTTGGATCTGGTTGGGTGAACAAATACTTTAGGCTTTGTGATCCGAATACGCCATAGCGATTACCGATTAGGTAATGTCGCCAAATCTTAAGCGCATGAATCACAACAGCCAATTCCAAGTCATGGGTAGGGTAGTTGAGTTCATGAGGTCTCAATTGCCTTGATGCATAGGCCACTACCTTGCCTTCTTGCATAAGGACACAACCGAGTCCTCGACGAGAAGCATCGCAAAAGACATCGAAGCTTTGATGGATGTCGGGAAGAACGAGGACGGGAGCGGTGGTCAAACGCTTCTTAAGTACTTGGAAGCTTTCCTCACAAGCATCGGACCAAAAGAACTTCTTGTCCTTCTTGAGCAACTCCGTCATCGGCTTCGCGATCTTGGAGAAGTTCTCGATAAAACGGCGATAATATCCCGCTAAACCAAGAAAACTCCGCGCCGGTTACAGTAGGTCAACCATGAGAGAGAACGTCGCTGATCTTGCTAGGATCAACGGCTATGCCTCCGGCTGAAAGGACATGGCCTAAGAAAGCCACTTCCTTCAACCAGAATGCGCACTTGCTGAACTTTGCATACAGCTGGTGCTCACGAAGCTTGCCTAACACGAGCCTCAGATGCTCATCATGTTCCTCATCGTTCTTAGAATAGATAAGAATATCATCGATGAAGACCACGACAAACTTATCCAAATACTCCATGAATACCAATTCATGAGGTTCATGAACAAGGCGGAGCATTGGTTAAGCCAAATGACATGACGGTATACTCATACAAGCCATAGCGAGTAGAAAGCCGTCTTTGGAATATCCTCGGTCGTATCCGAACTTGATGATATCCCACTCTCAAATCAATCTTGGAGAATACTCGAGCTCGGTTAATTGATCAAAGAGATCATCAATGCGGGCAATGGATACTTGTTCTTTACCGTTACCTCATTAAGCGGGCGGTAATCAACGCACATGCGCAAAGTATTGTCCTTCTTCTTTACGAAGATTGCAGGACAACCCCACGGAGATGAGCTAGGGCGGATGAAGCCTTTCTCCTGCAGCTCACCAAGTTGCTTCTTCAACTCCACCAACTCGTTTGGCGGCATCCGATAATGCCTCTTTGAAATCGGGGCAGTACCGGGAACCAACTCAATGACGAACTCGAGGTCTCGAACTGGTGGCATCCCCGGAAGGTCTTCAGGAAAGACATCAATGAAGTCACAAACCGTTGGGACTTTACTAATATCTAGAGCGGGCTTCGCTTCAGCGAAGAGATGCGGGCCTAGCGACTTGGTGGCGAACTGCTGCTTGCCGCCAAGGACTAGATAGAAGGACACACTTCTTGGCACAATCGATGTGTCCCTTATGCCGAGACAGCCAATCCATGCCAAGAATTACATCTAGACTTGCTGAATGGAGGAGAACAAGACTCGCGAAGAATCTCACTCCCTCGATCTCAACTAGAACATCCTTACACTCAGATTCAGCTCTCAACTCCGAACCAGGAGAGCGAATGAGCAACGGGACCAACAATGGAGTAAAGAGGAGCTCACTAATAGCAAAGAAAAGACTCGAAACATAAGAATGAGATGCTCTGAATCAAACAAAACAATGAGAGGACAAGAGTTAACGAAAGGGTACCCGGCCGACGTCGGCGCCTCTGTGCCTCCTCTGTGAGATGAGGTTGACGCGACCACTACCCACGCCTTGGGTAGTAGGGACTATCTTCCGGTCCTGCGAAGAACCACCTCCTTGCCCGCGTCCTCCATTAGGACGAGGGGCTGCTCCTGTCTTCTTGGGGCAATTATTTGCATAATGCCCCTTGTCGTTCTGAGAAGAAGCGGTGACATCCGCGGTGTCGCGGAGGCCTCTGGTGACTCGCGGTGCGTGATTGGGGCACGACTGCGAAGGGCGAGGCAGTCGCGGCGATCTCGAAGTCTTGAAGGCGGAGGACGGGACCCGGAGGCGCCTAACACGGAAGCGGAAAGAGCGGCTGCACACGACTTGTGGGCCTCCCACTTGCGCTTGCGGGAATCCACAAGTGCTCTCCCGTGCTCAAGAACGATGGCCTTGTCCACCAAGGCACGGAAATCGGAAAGTCAGCGATGGATAGCTTATCCTGCGGCTCCTCAGACAAACCATCCTTGAACTTCTCTTGCTTGGCCTCATCAGTGGCCACCTCCTCCGGAGCATAACGAGCCAAATGGTTGAACTCATAAAGATACTCTGTGACTGAGAAACGTCCTTGTCTGAGCGACAAGAACTCCTTCTTCTTCAGTCTCATCAGGCCGGAAGGAATGTGAGAGCGACGGAAGGCAGTACGGAACTCCTCCCAGGAGACGGTGTGACCGTCGGTGCATGGCGAAAGCTCTCCCACCAAGACAAAGCCGCACCCTCCGGTGGTGCAATGCGACAGCGCCTTCGTGCTCCACGGCATCTGCGCTATCTGGCTTCGCTCAACTAGACGAAGCCAGTCGTCTGCGTCAAGCGGGTCCTCAGACCTGGAGAACGTAGGGGGCTGAGTGCGAAGAAACTCCGCAAGTCCCCCACGCGGCTGATGACCACTCCCTTGCCCGATCACGAAGCCTTTGGTAAGGGCGGAAGTGTTGCTTGCGAGGACGTCGAAAGAACCCTCATCCTCTGCGGTTGCGCTCGATCCAAGAAGGACCTCGGCCATGGTCGGAGGAGGAGGAAGATCCTCGTCCGGACGGTGGCCTTGGCCGCTTAGCGCTCTGAGTCCATCATCTGTTACAAGAAATTTTTGGTTAAAACTAAACTCAAAGATTCAAAGTCGAAAGAAAGCGAAAAGCTAACGACTAGGGGAATGGAATATCACCCTAACCGAAAGCCAAAAACAGTATGTGTATAAACTTAAACAGGTTTATAAAAAGACTCCAAAAACGGCAAGGAATCATAAAACCAAAGCTCAACTCCCCAATGCAACTAACCCATATTGAATGAACGAGTAATTGATTGAGAAGATAAAAACCAGAAGATTAAGGTAAGATCTAATACAATTAAAGAGCAAGGTTCAATCAGCGAAAATAGTGTTAGATACATAGCTAACTAGTATCACATCTTACCCTTTTTAACCCCACAAGTTTTAGTTGATTATCCTCTCATTTTCTACCCCATTAGAAACCATCGAGCTTGCTGTCCGGAAATTGAGGTTGCTGTAGCGATTTTGCATCCAAGCTTCCAGTCGAAGTCTTCCATTCTAGAAACTTCAAAATCTGGCACACTTCAATTTGCCAAGCTCAGTGGTCCTATCAGAAACCATTGAGCTCTTTATCTGAAATTGAAGCGTCTTGTCGATTCCGCATCCAAGCCTCTAGCGAAACCTTGATCCGAAACTTCAAAACCCTAAGCACTTCAATTTGCCAAACTCAGTGGTTCCCAAAACCCATTTAATCGATAACACTATCTTTGAAAAGGAGATGAGAGGAAAACAACTTTCAAAACTCAAATTAGAGTAGGATGAGAGGAGAAAGCTAAGATAGGTAAGGAATAAAATCTGAGAATTCCTTAAGCTTTCACAAATCATTTGATACTTTTGAAAATAAGATTTTTCAAAATATCCTAAAGACGACCAAGCTTGGGTTACTACGGTCAAGATGGCTCGATACAAACCTTGTGAGACCCGGTTTATCAAACTTGTGATGTAACCATCCACTTGGTCCTAGCATCACAATTCAGATAATCCGAGACTCGAGACATGTATACTTCCCAGAGTGCAGTATACACACCTCTTTACAAAATTTATGCATCAATTCCATTCATCCACATAGAACCGAAGCAAAAACAACAAGCGAGAAGATAGCATAAATAAAGGATAGTTATTACAAAAGAGAGGCCGACCGGCCAAACGACATATACATAAAGAAGTTTAACAGCGGAAGCAAAAGTGCCATAAGATGGCCATAAACCAAAAGAGCCAATCAGTGTGCCTTTAACCCACAAGGCAACCGACCGGACCGCCAAGCTAGTCGTCAAATCCACAAAGCCTGACTCACAAAAGTGAGGCCCTTGGGGCTCACCTTCCTCCCCAGAACAAAAGCGTAGGCAAAAAAGCCGGTGAGTACTTTGAATGTACTACATAAGACTTACATGTGGAGTAACAAACCTGTACATATACTACATGCAAGCTTAATCAAAAGTAGGCTGTACGTTTCATTTAGCATAAAGCAAGTTTTCATTTGCAATAATGTAATAGATTGAAAGCAATTTAACTAATCTATTTTTAATGTTCAAATAATCGCAAGAGACAACAATATAACAGTAGGTAGAGAACAACAACAGTCCTGGAAGTGACTAAACCCTGAGTCACCACAACAATAGCATGAATTACCCATTCATACCACCCGTGTCAAATTTTAATTTAAAAGGTTGTAGTCTAACTCTTGCAAAACCTAACAAAGCGTGTCCATAACCTAGGACGAGGCTATTCGAATAGTTTTATCCCTGCAGGGGTGTACCAATGTAACCACACACCAGACCGCCTTTTTGCCACATGATTAGCATACTTCCTTTGTTATGCCGGCACAGCTAAGTCCTACGAGACATTTCCAGTATTGTGCATTAACTACGAGCCGCCCGTATGGATAGAAACCCATACGTTGTGTCGGAGTCATTGTAAAGCCTCGGTCAACTACCCGTCTCAGGTAAAGCCTTGGACAACTACAATGCTCCTCGAGGTGGAGAGCCTACCCGGAATCTCCACCACCGCACACCCAACACAAGAACACATATCCTTTTTCACACAACACACACAACCCCCTCCTGCGACTCGGAGATAACACACGCCAAAGTACTTAGTCAAGAGAGGTCCCATATCCCTCTCGCGTGGTTAGCACGCAAAAATGCTTGGAGAGTGTGACACAAGATGTTCGGTCCTTGTTGACTTAGGCAAGACATCCACAAACCCAATAACCCACCATCCAACCACTTGCCCAAGTCCAAATCAATTTTCCATTTTCAGATTTTTACTTTCCAAAATAACAAAGCACAAGTGTTAGACATAAAGGAGTAATATGTAGATGTGTGATCAAGATCATCGACTAAAATCGATGATCGCCCATTGCTACCGAAACTAAGCATTTCTAAGCAATTACAATTCGCAATCTACTAAGTGACAAGAGCTCATCCATCGAACTCCAATCACAGCAAATAACCTAGGCTCATGGTAGTAAAGGATAATCAATTCTTACATATTATGCAACTATAGGATTCTAACCATAATTTAACACAAAATAGCAATGCATACATACAAGTTGAAATCAATATATTAGACTTGAAAAATAATGGGATTAACATGATCAAACTGCTTGCCTGCTTGCTGTGGGTCAAGGTGCTGCTGAGGATCAACAATATTGTCAATGTGCTCTTCGGATCCTAACGAAAAAGCGAGAACCAAACGATAAGAGCGAATAAAATGCAAAGACCCAACAGTAAACCTTCTCCAAAAATTCTAAAAATTCTACAGTAGCAAGATAATGATTTATAAAGAATTTAGCAACAAGAACCAATTGATTTGGATTCTTAATGCCAAAGATATGCCCAAAACAATTTTGCTCAGCTTTTATAAATCAAAAATGCTACTATTCATTAGCAAAATTTTCTGGAGCTATACTGAGTTTGGAAACATTTTTAAATTAAAGTCTAGTTAAAAACATAACCAACAAAATTTGAATCAACGAAAAGGATTTGAAATGAATTAGTTATGCATTTTACAAGTTATCACATTTTTCGTTGATAAATAAATCCTCTCGAAACTCGAAATTAGAAATGACGTGGCGAACACGGGGCGTCGATCTTGGATCAACGGCCCAAGCCCGGTCTTGGCGCGGCGCCAAACCTTAAATGTCAACCGTTGGATCGGATCCAACGGTTCACGTAACCCGAGCGTTCGGTGGTCCGAGCGTTCCGCGCACGCCTGAGGCCGTGGATCCGGGATCCAACGATTCACGCCGATCGTATGCGTTCGGTGGTCCGAGCGTTCATTCCGACCGCACCGTTGATCTTGGATCCAACGGATCACGCACCAAGGCGCGCGACAAACTCAAATCTTCGGCGCGATCCCGAGCCGCAGATCTTAGGATCGACGGTCCACAATGACGCACGTTCAAACTCCGTTCTGTTTTCATCCGGCAAAACAAACGACGGGAAGAACGGCTCGCCGCGGCGGCTCGCTCGGCGGCAAAGCGAGCAACGCCTAAAATGAGTTCCAAACGTCATTGCGCACCTAATGGTACCAATGGCGTTGGTGCGATGAACGGATCGCGGCAAGCGGAAGGAACCGAGAGGGCCGAAAAATGACCGAAATGAAAATAGCAAAAACGCTCCGCTGCGGTTCAAGGGAGCGAGTGCCAAACAACTAGGGACTAATAAGGGGGTACCTGAGCCCAAAGAAGGCGCAGAAGAGGATCGAATCGGATCGGGTGAAGAAGAATAGCTGTTTCGGCCGAAAAGGGGGCAATCCGCAATTGAACTGCTCTCTTCTGTCAAAATCAAAATTGACAGAGGGTTAATATTCTATGAGATTCTAAGTAACTGAGGAAGCGAAGGTTTTGAAAGAGAAGGCCCGGAACACCACTTTCACCGAAGAGGTTGGAGCTTCACAATGGCGGCCGAGAGCAATTTTTTGCGATTGAGCTCACTCAGTGTATTGGAAGCGATGCTGGAGCTCAAGGGTGTTTAAAGGATGCTAAGGAAGCAACTGGAGAAGTCTTATAGGCCGAGAAGCAAGGAAGAAGCAACGGGAGGAAAAATGGTGGTGCACTGTGCTGAGGTTGGCCGAGAGCGACGGGCAGTGTAATCGCAGGGAGAGCGGCAGTATGGGGCGGGGACAGAGCAATAATGCGCAGAGCCGTTGGCCAAAAGGGAGACGCGACTGGGCTCTACCGAAGTGTACTATGCACGCCACCACTGTTGACTTCGGCCGAATTCGCGCGAGCGGAGGAAGACGACGAACGGCGACCGTCGGATCAGATTGGATTCCAATCGCTCGGCTCCCAAGCAACCAGAACCCCGGCGATCACAGAGCGTGACCGCCGATCGAGATCTAACGGTCCGGTTGAAGCGCCAAAGCGGCCGAGCCCGTGCGATTAAGTTGATCGGTCGAGCCAACCGACGGTTCAACCCGAGGCCAGTGCGGACGAGCAACAAGAAAAGGCCGATTTTGGATTAATTTATGAACTGAACTTAGGAGGATTAGTCAAGATAGCAAACAAGCTTCAATAATTTTGAAATTTTAATCGAGATTGTTTACTGGATGATTAACCTTACATAAAATTTTCAGAAATTTTCATGCACTGAATTATTCCCCAGAAATTCCAGAAGAGAGGAAAATAGGGTTTGACCAGTTTGACTTGCCTCCAAAAATTATCAAATAATTTCTAAAAATCATGAGATAATTCAGAGGTGTTAAACATCAACCCTAGACCCAAGAAAAATTATTTCCAAAGGTTGGGCACAAGATTTTCATGAAGGAGATTTGTGTTGGTGTCCAAATGGCAATTTGATTTTTGATTTCACATAATTCCTTTACAAAAATTATGGAACTGATTACAAAAATCAAGATCAGAGAAAAAGTTTTATTTCTCCTCATTTTTATTACATTTGAAACACAAACCAATTTTGGGATGTTACAGCTTCAAACATGGGATCACAGGCAGATACCACAACATCTTAGCAGGAGATCCTTGCTTCGCCTTAACAGTATTCTTACGCTTGTATCAGGATGCTTTGCACATGGGACATACATGCATGTCTACATACTCTTTACGGTAGAGGATACAATCGTTCGGACATGCATGTATTCTTTCTACTTCCATTCCCAATGGACAAAGAACCTTCTTAGCTTGGTAGGTTGTGCTGGGCAACATGTTTCCCTCCGGAAGGATGTCAGCTAAGAGACCTAACAACGCCGTAAAACTCTTGTCGGACAAACCATTGTTTGCCTTCAATTTCAGCTGTTCAAGCACGGTTGACAACCTTGTGTATTCCAGCTTGCAGCCAAGGAACAAAGGTTTCCCCGAGTCCTCCATTAAGCCCTCGGATCTACAAAACTCTCTCTCACCGTAGTTCCCTTCTGCATCGCGTAGAATCTGATCCAGATTGTCATCATGCGACCTATCCTCATCAAAAGCACATTCCATACCCTGCATATCGTTGACTTCCTCGGCGATGTTGTCATTCTTGACTTCCCAGATAATCGCTCTTTCTGGTATTGCTCCAACATGTATATCATTTTTTGAAACCCCTTCGTATTAAGTGAGCTTCGATCTGTGCTGGGTTATTAAACATTTTCATATTTCCGCAATCAATGCATGGACAGTACATAAATTTTATCTCCTTCTTCAACATATCCTGCTCGGCGGCTCTTCTAAAAGCAAACACGCCATTAATATACTCTTCACTCACACGGTTCTCAATGTACATCCAGTTTCGGTCCATCTACTCGTATACGCACGTAACAAATTAATTAGTGTTAAATTATATTAATAAACCGCAAGTACCCTTCATAATGACCAAACACATTAGTGATTAGTCTAGAGCAAATATAAAGGGTTACAGATCGTTACACATTAGTGATTAGTCTAGAGTAAAAATAAAGGGTTACAGATCGTTACCCTTCTCTCCAAGGTGGCGCAATGTGGGAGGAGGTAGCAGAGGTGCCGCAATGGGGGAGGAGGAGGCAGGGGTAACAGCTCAAAACGGAATGGGCAGCAATGTGCATGGAAGGAGGCAGCAGCAGCAGGGTGGCGCAACGGGGGAGGAGGCAAATGCAGCGTGAGGTGGCCAATGGGGAGGAGGCAGCAGTAGCAGCAGCAAGGTAGCGACACCTCAAATGGAATGGAAAGGGGTCCTGTCGGGAGCATCTATTTATAGTGCTTGTATATCACAGACGGTTCTTTACAAGAACCGTCTGTGATAGGCATGTATCACATATGGTTCTTGAAAAGAACCGTCTGTGATAAATAAGTATCACAGACGGTTCGTATAAAGAACCGTCTGTGATAACACATAGAATCACAGACGGTTCTTTATACGAACCGTCTATGAAGTATCAGAGACGGTTCGTATAAAGAACCGTCTGTGATACTTATTTATCACAGACGGTTAACGAAGAATCGTCTGTGATAATTTTATCACAGACGGTTCCAGTCTAGTATAGCATATTTTGTAGTAGTGAATTGAGGATGAGATGAAGCATTTAATTCAAGCGAATTGGGATTGGAAAGTGAGGAAAATTTCAAAAGTGGTTTCCCCCCCCCCAAAAAAAAGAAATGTTAGATACTTGGTCTAAAGCTAGGGGTGTTGGATTGGCCCTTCATTCTATCAAGGCTAAGATAGATAAATCTGCTTTAGACCCTGAAGCTTCTTCTGTCCTTACTGCAGCTTGGATCAGGATTTCTGGTATTCCTCTTCATGCAAGGACAGTAGAAGTTGTGAAGGAAATAGATAGTACAGTGGGAGATCCTTTAGAGGTGGATGAGATCAGTCTGATGAGGGTAGACCCTGTTAGGGTTAAAGTGCTCAGTAGGGATCCTTCAAACATCAATTGTTATGTGGAGATCTTTATTAACTCAATGGGGTATGAGATGAAATTCGAAGCTGAAGGGGGTGGAACAGGTAAGAAGAAAGGCCTAGTATATGATCATTTCCATAAGATTCATGCTCATAAAAAAGATGAGGATGAGGAAGATGAATCCAATGGGAGCAATCATAGGACTGAATGGGGAAAAATGGCAGAAAAGTTTGGTGGGGAGAATAACCAATCTTTTGAACAAAAGAATGGGTTATTCTAACCAAAATAAAAATAAACAGCAGCAAGGGTTTGAATATGATGGTGGGGTGGTGTGCACTGACATGATGGTGTACTATTCTGATTATCAGGCTTTGTTAGTGACTCATATAGATGCTATTACCTTTGAAAATAAGGATCAAGCTGACCAGGCAGGGGGCAGCAAGGGATAATTCCAATGAAATAGTGGCGGGTGATCATTAGCACATATCAGATTTTAAAAATGGGGTGGAGTCGGTTAAAGAGAAACATCATTAGCAAGGTAGTTTTGTTGGGTCTGTTATTTTAGATAAAGGTGAGCACTTTGATAATATGGAGTTTGTGGAAGAGGCTTTATAGATTGTACCTCTTAATTTCAGATATCCTGATCATTTTGGTGAAAAGGAGAATCCTGAGAATATTAGGGCTATTGTCGAACCCGGGAACGAAGGATCCCGAATTCTCTGTGTTCATACACTAGTCCAGGATTTCCAGTGTACACAGTCACAAAAATGTTATCACAAACATATCCAGCGTATATTAATAAGCATAGAGTTTATTACAATTGGGGCCGGAGGCCAAATAAAACATTAAGCGGAAGCAAAATATAATGTTAAGCCACACGATACGCCACAGGCAATCGTCTGGAGGTCGCTGCCTAATCGTCCTGCTCCTCACCTTCTGGATAGCGTCTTCTCCTGAATAATAATATTCAAAGACAGAGTGAGCACTACAACTGTGCTCGCAAATTACACCCAATACAGCAATTAGAATGCATGCATAAGTCATTCAAAGGAAGGTTGTAGGGTTTATTTGCATAAATCAGCATTTTTGGTTTAAATAGTTATACTAAGTTTCAAGGCACATTTTCATTACATAACTAAAATCAGATTTAAAATTGATCATTTTATAGTGGATAACCTCCATATGAAACATGGTGAAGGATACCCTCCTATCACAAGGCTACCCGCCCAAATTTACCACAAGGATTAACCATCCTCAAATCATGTCCAAAGTTATTTTAAAACCAAAACAAATCTAACTTAGAGTGGCTTTGCTCAGCATGTCCATGACCGTGGACACGGCTATTCGAATAGATTTACACTCTGCAGAGGTGGTACAACTTTACCCACACGAGATAATTTGCCCGTTATGTCGGCCAATGCACGCTTCCTTAGGCATGTGACTAGGCAATTATCACAAGGCGTTTCCAATGCATTACCTCAATACCAATATGCCCGCTAAGGTTTCACTTCCATTAGGCTAACCACCTGCCGGAAACCCCCTCTTGCGCCAAGTGGGAATAAAGTCTAACCGACACCCACACAACAAAAATGGCATAAACAATACTGAGATAATACAAATTATTAAGCCTGGTTCTGCCCATACAGAACATGTGGTAGTACGGTGGAGCTTTTGCAAGATGCGGCTCAAAGGCCGGTCCTTAATCTACTTGGGCAACTTTCAATAAAAACCCTGGGTCTCAGTCCTAACCAGACAGGCCCGTGCATAAACCTACACCCACCAACGATCCATGTTTGCCCAAGTACAAACCATTTTCTTTTATTTTTATAATTTTCAAAGACATTTGCAAAAGTCCACCATGACAAAGCAATGTCATAGGCTTTTATCAATTTATGAAATTTTGGCTAAATTCTCCCAAAGTCAAATATTTCATGGTCTAAGCATTTGCTATGCATATATTTATTTTTAAATTCATTTGACTAAGGTTACAAGGAATTGATAATACAACAATCAAATTTGGCTATACAAAGGAATTGGAATAATTAAATATTTAAAACAGGAATTTAAAATAATTAAATACAATTATGCATGCAATAATAATTTAAAATGCAAATTAAATAATTTTAAATATTAGGGGCAAAATGGTCAATGGTGTAACTTGCCTTGTTCAAATTCACAGTATTCTACTTCTTCAATAGGGTCAAGCTCTCCTGAGTCGTCAAAATCTATCTGTGAGAATATTCCAAATTCAAACAGAATTCAAATGAACACAAATAAATTCAAATGAAAATTCAAATTAACTCCAAATTAAATAATTTTGGTTTAGTTAGCTAGATCTTGATTTTATACAAATTTAGAAATTTGAATCACCTAAATAGGAGTTTGTATGAAGAAATACGAGCTCTCGAAGTTTAAATCTAAATTTAATTCCAAAATCGATTTTCCATAATTCCGAATTAAATTTCTAAAGAAAATTCTAATTATTGCGCAAGCATGCGTCGTGCACCTTTATTCACGAGAGGCCGACATGTGGGCCCGACAGTCATGGATCGAGTGCACGGCGCTTTCCAAGTTCACGGTGGACTCGGTGCACGCAATAAATGCGAGGCGGTAGGGGGCGCTACTTGACTTACGCCCACGCCACCACGCCAAAGCGATGAGGTGGCGCCGAGGTGGCCGACCACGTCGGCGCCGAGAGAGAGGCGCTTCGAACCGAGGGTAGCGGCGATTAGCGGCGCGGCGAGCTCCGGTGAGTGCACAAAATGTTCGAGAGGTGATCTTGAGTGCGATCGCTACTGGCGACGCGAGGGTGGCGGAAGATGGTCGGCGACGCGAGGGCGGCGGTGATGTTCGGTCGTTAGCGGGAGGGTGCTCGGGGATCTCGGCGAAGACGAGGCGCGCTGAGGATCGCGGAGGACGCCAAGGCTGGTGGTGCGGTCGATGTGGCGGGAGAGCTTCTGTCGCGGAATCGAAGAAGACGAGTTTCGGCCACGACGGGAAACTTCAAATGCCGGCGATTGAGCGCGAGCGGCTACGGAGGCGGGGAATGAGTTGCGGAAAGAATGCGCGGCGGGGCGCTTTATAGGCGAGGGGAGGCCGGAGGCGAGGTTAGCGCGGCGTTAATGGCGGCGAGTCGGGCGCGGGGCGTTCACGGGGTTAAGAGGGGGTAATGGCGGGAATGAACGCGGTGGAAGCCGGCGTCGTGCGCGCATGATGGCGAGTGAAGAGGGGAGGAATCGCGGACTTGATGGCGGCGATGAAGAAGGGCGTAATGGCGGCGTCGCAGGGGAAGAAGGAGGCGAAGAAGACGACGTTGTGCGTGAGCCCCACCGACAACGAGAGAGAGAGAGAGAGAGAGCGGGCGGATTGATTGTCGGCCGTCCGATTTTGATCGGACGGCCAGCGTTCATTTCGCAGCGAGAGTTGGGCGAGACAGCGCGACAAAGGCCGGGCTTCGCCCGATCTTTATGTGAAGAATTTTAAATTCTTTTCAATTGATTTAATTCGAGAAATTCAAATAGGCTTTAGAAAATAGTAAATGAAGTCCAAAAATTTTGAGAAAATTCACAGAAATTCTATGAGGCATTCTGGACTTAAATAAAATAATTCCAACTTTTAGTTGGTAATAGATTTTGCACATAAATTCTTTTAGCCTTAATATACTTTAGGAAAAGTTTTAAAATTTCGGAAAATCCACAAAAATTAATAAAGTCTTATTTTTAATGAAATTGAAATTTTGGGTCATTACAAACCTACCCCCTTAAAGGGAATCTCGACCCGAGATTGAGACTTGGTCGACAAAAGGTAGGGATACTCGGCTCTCAAAACTTCTTCTCGCTCCTGGTAGCTTCTTCTTACGAATGATTGCTCCATCAACCTTACAAGAACGAATGACTTTACTTACGGTGACGCGTTACGCCACATCGAGAATCTTGATTGGTTGTTCCACATAGGTGAGATCTTCACGAAGATCGATGCTCTCAGCGGTGTTTCTTGTTGGTACTCGAGACATTTCTTTAATCGGGATACATGGAAGACATTGTGAGCAAATGATGAGATCTTTGGTAGTTCAAGCGATAAGCAACTTCACCTCTTTTGCCAAAATCTTATAGGGTCAGACAAATGCAGGTGCGAGTTTTCCTTTAGTCTGAAATCTCTTCACTCCTCGAGTGGAGTTACCCCGAGATAGACAAAATCTCCCATCTCGAAGATAGTTCTCTCACGATTATCGGCATAACTCTTTTGTCGGGTTTGAGCTACTTTAGACGTTCTCTTATTGCTTTTACCTTACTTTCACTTTCTTTTATCAATTACGTCCAAGAATTGGTGCTCTCCTACTTGATCCCAAAGGAGATGGGTTCTACACTTTCTACCATACAATGCTTCAAATGGCGACATCTGTAGGCTAGCTTGAAAGCTGTTGTTGTAGGAAAATTCTGCATAGGGCAAATTCTTATCCCTTCTTCCATAATCTATAGCACAAGCTCGAAGCATGTCTTCTAGGACCCGATTTACACGTTCGTCCGCCATCTGTTTGGGGATGATATCTCAGGCGGAAGTTGAGTCTGGTTCCCAAAGCTTCATGTAGACTCTGCCAAAATTTTGAAGTGAACTGCGAACCGCTGTCATGTCAGACACAATTTTCTTGGGTATACCATGTAGACAGACGATCCTGGCCATATACAATTCTGGCTAACTTATTGCTTCGTAAGTGGTCTTGGTGGAATAAAATGAGCCACTTTTGTTAATCGGTCAATTATTACCCAAATGGAATCACAACTTTGATTGGGTCCTAGGTAGTCCGGTGATAAAATCCATACCAATCTCCTCCCATTTCCACTCGGGAATTGGTAATGGTTGTAACAATCCGCAGTCTCGATGTTACGCCTTAACACGCGACATACATCACGTGCAACAAACTCGGCGATCTCTCGCTTCATACTAACCCACCAATACTTTTCCTTGAGATCCCGGTACATCTTGGTACTCCGGGATGGATAGAGTAAGGTGATTCATGAGCTTCTTTCGTAATCGGTTATGCGGTTTCATGATGTTTAGGTACACGATGCGGTTGCCAAACCATACTGCGCCCCTGCTCGCCTTGAGAAAATCACGGGCTTTGCCTCTTCTCATGTTCTTCATGATTTCTTTGATGTCTTCGTCTTCTAGCCGTTTTTCTCGATCGACTTTGTATGGTTGGTTGGACTTCCACCGTGTTGATCTGACCTTGATCGACAATTTCAGTTCGGATGCTTTAGTTCTTCATACAACTCGGTTGATTTTCTTGAACTAACACCGTGTTGCGGATGCCTTCCTACTCGAGCATCTGCTACCACGTTGGCTTTACCCGGTGATAATGAATTCCAAGGTCATAATCCTTTATCGGCTCTAACCATCTTCTTTGCACGAGATTAAGATCATTTGGGTGAAGATATATTTCAGACTCTTATGATCTGTGAAAAATCTCACAGCGTTACCAATGAGATAATGCCGCCAGATTTTCAAAGCATGCACAATTGCCGCTAATTCTAGATCATGAGTTGGATAATTTCCTTCATGTGGCCTTAACTGACGAGATGCATAAGCCACGACCTTTCCTTCTGCATCAGTAGACATCCTAGCCTCAAGGATGCGTCCTGAAAACTTCAAAATCCTTACGATATCCGGTAAGACTAGCAATCGTGCGAGACTAGTCTTTTCTTCAGCTCTTGAAACTATGTTCACAAGCACTTGTCCATTCAAATTTCTTTTCCTTCTTCAGAAGTTGAGTCATGGGTTTGGCGATCTTGGAGAAATTTTCAATGAATCTGCGGTAGTACCCAGCTAATCCGAGAAAACTTCTCACTTCTGTGACAGACTTGGGTTGCTTCCAATCCATTCTAGCTTCAACCTTTGAGGGTCTCTCGCAACTCCTCCTGCCGACACAATGTGTCCAAGAAAAGCCACTTGGTCGAGCCAAAATTCACTTTTCTTTGAGTTTGGCATAAAGTTGGTGTTCTCGGAGTTTGTCCAAAATAATTCTGAGATGTTTTTCATGCTCTTCCACATCTCTTGAGTAGATGAGAATATCATCTATGAATACCACCACAAACTTATCCAAGAATTCCATGAACACTTTGTTCATCATATTCATGAAATAAGCAGGGGCATTTGTTAGTCCAAATGACATCACTTGTGAACTCGCTGATCCATATCCGTGGTGAAGGTTTGTCTTGAATATCTTCCGTCTGATTTTTAACCGATGGTAGCGACCTCAAATCAATCTTGGAGAAAACATCGCTCCTTTAAGTTGATCAAACGGATCATCTATCCTAGGTAACGGGTACTTGTTTTTGATTGTTACCTCGTTGAGTGATCTATAGTCCACACACATTCTCATACTATTGTCTTTCTTTTTGACAAATAGTACGGAGCTCCCAAGGCGATGAACTTCGGTTGAATGTAACCTTTACTCTGTAGTTCTTGATCCGCTTCTTCAACTCTGCTAGATCGTTTGCCGCATTCTCGTAGGGTCGCCAAATTGGAGAAGTCCACGGACTAAGTCAATTAAGAACATTATGTCCCTATCGGTGGCATACTGTAAGTCCTCGGAAAAACATCTGGATATTCTTGTACCACGGTATATCTTCGATTTACTTCCTTTAAATCGGTCAAGATAGGACTTCTTTCCGTAGAAGTCTTGGGTTGAACTCTCTTGAAATCCCTTGTTCATTGGTGAGGTTGATAGATCTACTAGCACAATCTATCCTACCTTGATTTTTGGCAAGCCACCCATTCCAAGAATTACGTCCAATCCTTGCGAACGCAAGACTATTAAGTTTGCCGAAAAGTTACTCCGGAGATTTCAAAGGTAAGATTTGGGCAAAAGAAACTAGCCCTCATTTACGAGCAGGGAATGGATTAACATGGGCTTATCTAAGGGGAGGTAGATAACCCATACTTTTCCACAAACTTATTTGACACAAAAGAATGCGAAGCTCGGAATCAAATAAAGCGATCTTTGATCGAGTTGACAAGGAACGTACCAAGAACAACATCCGTCTTGCATAGGCTTCCTCTGCGGTGGCGTGATTCACACGTCCCTTCATGAATGACCACCGGTGGTCTTGAGGACCGCCGAGACCAAACTCCGGAGTTGGCTTGACGGGTGGCGATCTCGCTTCTTGGGACACTTATTGGCATAGTGACCCAACTCGTTGCGATGAAAGCAAGTGATTCTCGCCGTGGAAATAGCCGCCTGCTGAACTGCCCTCGGATGAACTACTACGAATCCGGAGTATTTGGGCGCGAATCGAGCCGGAACTCTTGGTGTAGTAGATGGAATTTCCCACGCCGAGGTGGTGAGATCGAGAGAAACGAGGCTTGGGCGATCCTCCCGAGTTAAACTTCGAGCCGCCATCCTCCGCTTGCGATTCTCCATTTCTTGATGTTTGCCTTCTGGCGTATGGCCTTATTTACCAAGCTATTTGAAAGTCGGTAAAATCTCGAGAAATCAAGCGAGCAGAGAGTTCGCTGTTCAACCCTTCCGAAATCGCTCTTGCTGCCTTCATCTCTGGCTACATCCTCGGGGCATAGCGAGCAAGTTGGTTAAACTTATGCGAGATACTCGATCGAAGCGGTTTCCTTGGCGAAGCGGCGAAACTCCTTCTTTTCAAGGTAATCATGCCAGATGGAATGTGAGATTGGCGGAAAGCTTGCATGAACTCATCCCAAGTGATTTCTTGGGCATTAGCATGGGACATGCTGAAATTATCCCACCATTCTGATGCGGGACCCATCAATTGATGAGAGGCAAACAAAACTCTCTCACGATCTGTGCATTGAGCAATATCCAGCTTCTTTCCAATGACCCTGAGCCAATCATCTGCGTCCATGGGTTCCGTGCTACTAGAAAATGTTGGCGGACGCATCCTCATGAACTCTGACAAAGTCACTCTTGCGGGAGGTGGAGGAGCATGATAGGCTGCTGACGCTTGAGTATTCTGGTTGCTGTGAAGGGACTGGGCTAGCAACTCAATCAGATGAGTCTGATTGGCCATCATTTGGCGCCAGTCAGGAGCTTCAGTTGGAGGAGGTGGTGGCTGTTGAACTGGGTTTTCTTGATAATCCGCATTCTCATTTCCTTGCCCTCTGGCACTGACACTTCCGGTGCGGGTGGTCACCATCTGATGAACTCTTCACAGATTAGACAAGAGAGACAGGAATTATAAGAGTATAGATCTAAAATAGCCCAAATTCAACAAACACAAGGCAAGAACATTTCGGCAAAATAATTTATTTTTATTTTATTAATTCATTATGGCTACTACAAAGGTTTGGTAGCTCATAATTCGCAACTAAAGGAAAAATTTAAGGTCAAATCTATGGTGTTATTGGGGTATAATCTGGCTCACTAGAACTAGCCTCGCCTTCCTTGTAGGAGGCCAGTTCTTTTTCTGCAGTCTTCAACTTTTCTTCTGCATCTTGTAATTTCACTTGCAGGAGAGACAGCTCATCTAGTGTATTCCGTAGGCATAATCCATGGCTCGGCGGATCCACGATGAGTGAGATCGGACGATCTTCATCTCTAGTTGAGCGAAAAGCACTTTGTCATGCCGGGTTGGGATGTGCATTGGGTAATAGTGGAACCCAAAGGTCGTTGAGGCGGTGATCGTAGATGTAGCGAAGTCTGCGGGTTGCTTCCCTGGTCGCATCTGGATGCCTTGGCGAAGGTGTCTCGTCGCATTGGGGCATCGAAGACGTGGAAATCGTGTTCGGCGATAGATTGGAGTAGAGGATCACCTCTACTCTCCACCGTTCTGATTTCCCACCTTATACTTGTATCCTTGATCGTCGGTCTTTCTTCAAAGTCCAAGTCTTGCATCATCTTCGAGAGAATGGCGCCCAATGACCAAAGAAGACTCCATGGGAAATGGCATTGAACTTGACCATCTACAATTTTTGAAAAGGAGATGAGTTAGTAAATAATTTTCAAGAGAAAAGTTGAGGAATGACTCGGAAGACCAAGTTATTTTTAATTTTCAAAATAAATCCTTAAGGGTTTGATTTCCTTCTAGGTCACGACCTACGATCGATATGGCTCGATACCACTTTTGTCGAACCCGGAACGAAGGATCCGAATTCTCTGTGTTCATACACTAGTCCAGGATTTCCGGTGTACACAAATACAAAAATGTTATCACAAACATATCCAGTATATATTAATAAGCATAGAGTTTATTACAATTGGGGCGGAGGCCAAATAAAACATTGCGGAAGCAAAATATAATGGTAAGCCACACGATCGCCACGAGGCAATCGCCTCGAGGTCATTGCCTAATCGTCCCGCTCCTCACCTTCGGATAGCGTCTTCTCTGAATAATAATATTCACAAGAGTGAGCACTACAAGCGTGCTCGCAAATTACACCCAATACTGACAATTAGAATGCATGCATAAGTTATTCAAAGGAAGGTTGTAGGGTTTATTTGCATAAATCAGCATTTTGGTTTAAATAGTTATACTAAGTTTCAAGGCACATTTTCATTACATAACTAAAATCAGATTTAAAATTGATCATTTTATAGTGGATAACCTCCATATGAAACATGGTGAAGGATACCCTCCTATCACAAGGCTACCCGCCTAAATTTACCACAAGGATTAACCATCCTCAAATCATGTCCAAAGTTATTTTAAAACCAAAAACAAATCTAACTTAGAGTGGCTTTGCTCAGCATGTCCATGGCCGTGGACACGGCTATTCGAATAGATTTACACTCTGCAGAGGTGGTACAACTTTACCCACACGAGATAATTTGCAGTTATGTCGGCCAATGCACGCTTCCTTAGGCGTGTGACTAGGCAATTATCACAAGGCGTTTCCAATGCATTACCTCAATACCAATATGCCCGCTAAGGTTTCACTTCCATTAGGCTAACCACCTGCCGGAAACCCCCTCTTGCGCCAAGTGGGAATAAAGTCTAACCGACACCCACACAACAAAAATGGCATAAACAATAATGAGATAATACAAATTATTAAGCCCGGTTACGCCATACGAGAACATGTGGTAGTGCGGTGGAGCTTTTGCAAGATGCGGCTCAAAGGCCGGTCCTTAATCTACTTGGGCAACTTTCAATAAAAACCACAGGTCTCGATCCTAACAGACAGGCCGTGCATAAACTGCACCCACCAACGATCCATGTTTGCCCAAGTACAAACCATTTTCTTTTATTTTATAATTTTCAAAGACATTTGCAAAAGTCCACCATGACAAAGCAATGTCATAGGCTTTTATCAATTTATGAAATTTTGGCTAAATTCTCCCAAAGTCAAATATTTCATGGTCTAAGCATTTGCTATGCATATATTTATTTTTAAATTCATTTGACTAAGGTTACAAGGAATTGATAATACAACAATCAAATTTGGCTATACAAAGGAATTGGAATAATTAAATATTTAAAACAGGAATTTAAAATAATTAAATACAATTATGCATGCAATAATAATTTAAAGCAAAATTTAATAATTTTAAATATTGGGGCAAAATGGTCAATGGTGTAACTTGCCTTGTTCAAATTCCTGGTATTCTACTTCTTCAATAGGGTCAAGCTCTCCTGAGTCGTCAAAATCTATCTGTGAGAATATTCCAAATTCAAACAGAATTCAAATGAACACAAATAAATTCAAATGAAAATTCAAATTAACTCCAAATTAAATAATTTTGGTTTAGTTAGCTAGATCTTGATTTTATACAAATTTAGAAATTTGAATCACCTAAATCGGAGTTTGTATGAAGAAATACGAGCTCCTGGAAGTTTAAATCTAAATTTAATTCCAAAATCAGGATTTTCCATAATTCCCGAATTAAATTTCTAAAGAAAATTCCAATTATTGCGCAAGCATGCGTCAGCGGCACTGTTCACAGAGACTGACATGTGGGCCCGAACAGTCATGGACTGAGTCCACGGCGCTTTCCAAGTTCACGGTGGACTCGGTGCACGCAACAAATGCGATCTGCGGCGGCGGTGTCTTTGGCCAGGCCGCTTATTTGCAGCCACGCTGGCGCCGACTTGGCGCCACGCACGCGAAAGCGATGAGGTGGCGCCGAGGTGGTGACCACGTCGGCCGGAGAGGGAGGCGCTTCGAACCAAGGAGCCGGCGATTAGCGCGCGAGCTCCGGTGAGTGCACAAAATGTTCGAGAGGTGATCTTTGAGTGCGATCGCTACTGGCGGCGCGAGGGCGTGGCGGAAGATGGTCGGCGACGGCGAGAGCGGCGATGATGTTCGGTCGTTAGCGGGAGGTGCTCGGGGATCTCGGCGAAGACGAGGCGCGCACAAGATCGCGGAGGGCGCCAAGGCGGTGGTGCGGTCGATGTGGCCGGGGAGAGCTTCCTGTCGCCGGAATCGAAGAAGACGGAGTTTCGGCCGCTGACGGGGAAACTTCAAATGCCGGCGATTGAGAGCGAGCGAAGCTACGGGAGGCGGGGGAATGAGTTGCGGGAAAGAATGCGCAGCCGGGGGCGGCTTTTATAGGCGAGGGGGAGGCCGGGAGGCGAGGTTAGCGCGCGGCGTTAATGGCGGCGGAGTCGGGTGCGGGCGTTCAGGGGTTAAGAGGGGGTAATGGCGGGAATGAGCGCGTGGAAGTCAAGTCGTTAACGCGCATGATGGCGAGTGAAGAGGGGGAGGGAATCGCGGACTTGATGGCGGCAGTGAAGGGCGGTAATGGCGGCATCGCGCGGGGAAGAAGGAGGCGAGGAAGACGACGTTGTGCAGCGGGCCCCACCTGACAGCGAGACAGAGAGAGGGAGAGAGAGCGCAGGCGGATTGATTGTCGGTCGTCGGATTTTGATCGGACGGCCCGCGTTACTCGCGCGCGGGGAGAGTTGGGCGAGACAGCGCCGCGATCTTTGGGCTTGACCCGATCTTGTAGTGAAAATTTTAAATTCTTTTTCAATTCATTTAATTCCAGAAATTCAAATAGGCTTTAGAAAATAGTAAATGAAGTCCAAAAATTTTGAGAAAATTCACAGAAATTCTATGAGGCATTCTGGACTTAAATAAAATAATTCCAACTTTTAGTTGGTAATAGATTTTGCACATAAATTCTTTTAGCCTTAATATACTTTATGGAAAAGTTTTTAAAATTTCCAGAAAATCCACAAAAATTAATAAAGTCTTATTTTTCACTGAAATTGAAATTTTGGGCTGTTACAGCTATCAAATTTCCTTTGGGGGGACTGAACTTATATGCCCTCAAGAAGTTAAGATCAAAACAGGAGTTCAGACAGAGGGGGACATAGTAGTTCACATAGAGGGCGGCCCTGCTCTTCTAACTGCATCTCTTTTGCCTTGTTTAAATACTCCTAAGAAAGACAGAAAAGATTCAGATGGTCACGTGCTCACAGAAGAGTTGAGTCCTTTACTTCTGATAAGCTCAAATCTCATTATCCTCGGAATACTGGACTAGGATGTATTATTTCAAAAGACTTAGTAGACTTAGGTGAAGCTTTGAAGTGTGGTGGGGTTGCTGTTAATCCCAAAAATTCTGAAGGGGGAAAACAAGATATGGTGGTGTCTGGAACTGATGGGGTGGCAGAAGGATGGTTGTCTACAATGAAAAAGGGAATGAAAAATAGAATCATGGAACTTCAACCATCAACAAGGAAAAGTTCTAGGATTCAGGATCGGGGAATCACCATGGAGAAGAATGCCTCCAAGTTGAAGTCCATTCAAAATATGGAAGCTTCAGGTAAACCTGCTAACTCTTTTAATGTTCTTAATAGTATGCCCTCTAATTATGTGGAACAAGAAGCTAACTCTTGTGGCATTAGCCTAGGGGGTAAAACTCAGAATGCAAAGGATATTATTTTAGCCATGCAGGCACAAGAGCTTGTTAGAGCTGCCTTGGCTAGAGTTGGAAAAAAAAAAAGATTAGAAAACATGGAGCAGGAAGCTCAGGTTGCAAGAGAAGACATGAATGAAAGGGGTGATATTTTGAATTACACTCGTACTGAGAAAAGGGGAAAGGATGGTGCCAAATTAAGCAGAATTGATGACAGTAAGCCAAACAAAGGGGGAGCTTCTATTAAATTTACTAACCCATGAAAGTCTTATTTTGGAATATTAGATGATTAGGGAATGCTGCAAGAAGGCAACTCAAAGAGTTTATTTACTCAAAATGTTTGGATGCAGTTGGGATTCAGGAAACTTTTAAAGATAATTTTTCTGATAGAGATCTTAAGAATTTGGTTGGGTATTTTACCTTTTAGTTGGAATTGGATTCCTGTTGTGGGGCATTCAGGTGGCATTTTGATGGGGATCAAAGAAGATTTGTTAGAGATGGAAGCCTATGATTCAGGTAGATTCTTTGATAGCATGGGGGTTAGAAATAGGTTGACCAGTTTTAGATGGGAGTTGGTGGCACTTTATGGCCCTGCTAATCATGATTTTTCATCAATTTTTGTAGAGGAGCTGGAGAAAGTGCAAGAGGGTTGCTTTACCTGTGGTCTTGGCGGTGATTTTAATTTGATCACAGAGATGGGGGATAAAAATTCTAAAATCTTAAATTGGAATCTTATGATCCTTTTCAATGAGTTCATATATGATAATAAGTTGATTGATATTAAAAAAGGGGGTGTTAAATATACTTGGACCAATAAACAGAAGTGCCCAATTATGGTGAATTTGGACAAGGTTTTAGTGTCTCTTGATTGGGAAGATAAGTTTCCTCTTTGCAATGTGCAGAGCCTTATTAGAGTGGATTCTGATCACAGTCCCATTCTGCTAAACTCTGGGGAGAGAGAGATGGTAAGGAAGGAGAGGTTCTTTTTTGAAAAGAAATGGATTTGTCATGGGAACTTGAGGAGTTTGCTTCAGAATAAATGGATAGAGTTTGAGAGTAGATCCTCTGTTGAATTCTATTCTCTAGATAGGTGGAATGGTTGTATAGCTGCCTTAAGGTGCTTTTTGAGGGGTTGAGGTGCAAATCTGAATGGTGCTTATAAGATGAGTAAGAAGAGAATTTTGGATCAACTTCAAGTTTTGGATTCATTGGCAGAGGTGTAGGTCACTAATACAGATATGTGGATGAAGAGATATGCTCTGGAAGCCGAGTTGGAGAAGGTTTATGAAATGGAAGAGAATCACTGGCAGCAAAGGGGTAGAGTGGATTGGTTAACTTAAGGGGATGCTAACATTGGGTACTTTCAGACTTGTGCCAATGGGAGAAAAAGGAAAAAAAATATTTTTAGTTTAGAACAAGAATGGGACATCTTGAGAAGCAAGTCTGAATTGAGATATCACATTTATGGGTTTTACAAGAGTCTGTTTGGATCTGAAAAAGGTCAAGATGTGGGTTTGACTAATGAGATTTGGAGTAACAAGCTGAGAGTGACAAAAAAGGACAATATGTTTCTGCTTCAAGAGTTCACTGAGGTGGAAGTGTGGAAGATTACTAAAGAGTTGCAGGTGAACTCAGCTCCTGCTCCTGATGGTTTCCCAAATCTTTTTACAAAGAATTCTGGGGGGTGATTAAGAAGAATTTTCTTGTTCTAGTTAAAGACTTTTTAAAGGGGGATTTGGATCTGAAGAGATTAAACTTTGGAGTTATCACTTTAATTCCTAAACTCAAAGAAGTTAACAATATTAAGCAATATAGGCCTATTTGTCTTCTAAATGTCAGTTTTAAGATTTTGACTATGCTTCTAGCTAATAGGCTGGGGGTGATTGTGGATAAAATCATTAATGATAGTCAATCTGCTTTTATTAAAGGCAGACATATTCTTGATGGGGTAGTAGCCCTGCATGAGATTGTTCATGAGATCAGATGTTCAAAAAGGAAAGGGTGATTTTGAAGCTGGATTTTGAAAAAAGCTTATGATAATATTCAGTGGGATTTTTTGGAGGAAGTGATGGTGAGAAAAGGCTTCTCAGATAAGTAGATTAATCTGGTTATGAGCTCAGTAAAGGGGGAAAGTTAGTATTAATATCAATGGAGAAGTGGGTCCTTATTTCAAAACCTATAGGGGTTTGAGACAAGGGGATCCTCTTTCCCCTCTTCTCTTCAATTTAGCTACTGATGCTTTAGCAAAGATTATTGACATAGCTCAGGATAAGGGAATGGTGAAAGGATTGCTATCTCATTTGGTCCCTAGAGGGGTGCCTATCCTACAATATGTTGATGGCATTGTGATTATGGAGTGTGAGGAGGAATATTTTCTACATCTCAAATTTTTGCTCTATTACTTTGAATGGATGTCTGGTTTAAAGATTAACTATCACAAGAGTGAAGTTTATGTCCTAGGGGTGGAAGAGGAGGAAGCTTCACATGTAGCAAACATTTTTTATTGTAAATTGGCTCAACTTCCCATGACCTATTTGGGTATTTTGGTTGGAGATAGACATGTTGGTATGAGGGCTTCTGATAAAGTGATTGACAAATTGAACAAAAGGCTGGATAATTGGAGAAATAACTTGCTTTCTTCTGGAGGTAAATTAATTTTGGTCAATAGTAGTTTGAGTAGTCTCCCCATTTACACTATAGGATTTTATAGATTCAGTGAGGAGGTGCATCACAAGACGGACACTATTAGGTCTAAATTTTTTTGGAGGGGTGCAAGTGGTAAATTTAAGTACCACATGGTGAAGTGGAATGTTGTCTGTAGGCCCAAAGACTTTGGGGGTTTAGGGATTGTTAATACTAGGGTCATGAATGACTGTTTTTTGGGTAAATGGATTTGGAAAAATTAATCAGCTAATACTGAGCTCTGGTTTAAATCCTGTCGGTGTATTAGAACCGATCTTACGTAAAGATTATTTGATTCGGGGGGTCTCCTAGAGATGAAATCACGCAGAGTGGTTGACACGGGATGTTTAGACAGGATCAGGCCTTCTCCAGAGAGAATAACAACCCTACTCCTGTGTGTGTATGGTATTGACTGTATTCTCGATGATCAAGCAAGAAACTAAGACTATTACAGAGAACAGTGCTTGTGTTTCTCCTTGACTTGCTCTGTTTCGCCCTCCCTTGCACCCTCTGATTGATGTCTTTATATAGTCGTGAAGAAGTAGCTGTTTTGTCCTGCGGAAGAGGCGCCTTAATTAAGCCAGTAATGGGCGCATGATGGCAGTAATTACCGGCGCATTGGCTTCTTCACGCCGTCTGGCAGTTATCATTCAGAGGTAATGGGGTATTTAAGCACTATTACTACGCAGAATAATAGTGCGTATGGATCGTTCGGATTCCTTAATCAATTGGACCCACTCGCTTGTAGGTTTGATTACAAGGTGGTCGTGGTTTACTTGGTCGTAGTATGACTTACGACTGGGTATAAGTCGTAGTAGAGCTTACGACTGTGCAATAGTCGTAGAAGGACTTACGACTGGGTAATGGTCGTAGAAAGACTTACGACCAGGTAGTGGTCGTAGAAGGACTTACGACCATGACATAGTCGTAGTAAGACTTACGACCATGGGGGTGATTGTAAAAGATCTTACAATCACTTGGTAGGTTTCCCCCTTATAAATATAAGGGGTACTTCTGGGGACTATGTGACATCATATTTACCCATAATAAGAATTATAGATAAAAGATAAAATGAGGATTATTAGATCCTCGTCATCTAGCCCCCCAACTTCAAGTGAAAGTAACTTACTTGGTGAAGGATTTGCAAATGGACTTACGACTATGAAAATGTCGTAGAATAATGGTCAAAGGAAAAACTCTTCGACATTTGAGTGCTACTTTGACCAGGAATTGACTTGGTCAAGAAGGTTGCTTACGACTATCAAAAAAAGTCATAAAAACCCCTACGACTGTGAAGTGGTCGTAGTAGGACGATCGGAGAAAAAACCCTTCCGATTGATACTTCCTTCGACCAGAAAGACTTGGTCAAGAAAGTAGTTTCGCTTGGAGGTGACAAAGCGAACTTAATTTTCCCGAATGCACCGTGCAGGGAATTGCAAGCGACTCCCGGATCTGTTGATGAGGCGGTTCCTAAGCGGTTGCAATCGTGAAGATTGCTTACGACTATCAAAAAGTCGTAAAAACCCCTACGACCATGAAGTGGTCGTAGTAGGGGGATCGGAGAAAAAACCCTTCCGATTGATACTTCCTTCGACCAGAAAGACTTGGTCAAGAAAGTAATTTAGCTTGGGGTGACAATCGCACCTAATTTTCTCGAGCGGACCATCTTGGGAATTGCA
Organism: Hsuehochloa calcarea; assembly: GCA_036346395.1. NCBI lineage: Eukaryota > Viridiplantae > Streptophyta > Magnoliopsida > Poales > Poaceae > Hsuehochloa > Hsuehochloa calcarea. The sequence continues at coordinate 26,593,887 of CM070611.1, read as the reverse complement.
AGCGACTCTCACAGACACTGTCAGGAGACGGTTCGGCGGTGCAACCAACTCCCATAGACCTATAGGCGAGCGGTTTCAAGCGGTGGCAATCGTGCGGTTATAAAAACTCACGGGAGTTAGACTTGGATTTTACCTTTTCCTCAAATCGCTCATTGTTCTTCAAGTTCTTGCTTTCTCCGTCTTGACTAGGTTTCATCTTCTCACCGCCAACCCAATCAAAAACTTCTTGTTTACGGCGAAATGGCCAAGAGAGTTTCCGAATGGGAAGAATCGGAGATGGATGCGCCAAGATCAAAATCTTGGTCGACGTCGGAAGATTCCAGAGAAGGCTCGGTGAAGTGGATTCCGCTATTGGGCGTGCTTGGCCGTCAGGGAAAATGGGCAAATCCCGTCTTCCAAGTGTATTGTGAGTCGACCTCCATTGCTGCTCACCCTTTTCTTCTGATGGTACTCGAGCACTTTGGGGTGGAATTGGTGAACTTAGGTCCTAATTCTATTACCATGTTGAGTGTCTTCGTGTACTGTGCGGCGTACCTAGGGATTCCATGGACCTCGAGCTATTCCAATATTATTATGGGATGGCTCGTCAAGCCGAATCGCCGGAAGTCTGTGATCAAGCTCCACGACTCGAAGTCGAAGGAGTATATTCAGAGTTTTACCGGTCTTCATGGCGGGGTGGAGGAAGAGGTGGTTTCTTTGGAAAGTCACCTCTGAAGGCAACCTCTCTTTGCGGGAGGGTCTGCGAGAAGAAATCTTCATGGGATTCGACTCAAGATATCAGTAGGATTGCCCCTATATTCAAGCCATCAAGGACTTGAAAGAAGAGGGATCGACCGGATGGCATGTGGTAAAGATTTCATCACAAGCCGAATTAGTCCCTTGAAGAAGCGAGCATCTCCTATGTGGAGATACTCGGGGAGAGGAGACCCAACCAGAGACTACGACGAGGGTAAGTAACTGTAGACTTAGCTCTCGGTTTGGTCCTTCTCAACATTGCTAATATTCTTATCTGTTTACACAGATCTTTCACAGGCCGAGGTTGACTCTAGAGTCAGACTCATCTGTGAGAAATCTCCGCCACCTCGAGTGGCGGTTCCTCAAATCATTGCGGCTTTGCCCGCAGATGAAAAGATAGAGCGCCTAAAGGTAATCAAAAAAGTTGATTTTCTCTTTAGGACTTTATAGTCGTAGAAGAAACTTACGACTAATGGTGATCGTAGAAAAACTTGCGATCAAGACAGTGTCGTAGAAAAACTTACGACTTGGCACTGGTCGTAGAAAAACTTGCGACTAGTTAGTGACTCTTCTTTTTCTGTTTTGCTTTACAGAAAGTAGGCATGGAAAATCGTCAGGACGACGAGGAAGTCGTACTGATGACTATTGGCGCAGGGTTGTCGAAAGACAGAGGCTCGGCTCCTCCATCTAAGAGACGTCGACTTGTAAAATCCACCGACAAGGGAGGAGCAAGTTCGAGCTCTGGTCTCTCGACCAGACCCTCTACAAGGCCTGCGGCAGACATAGCCATAACTGAAGCCGAGGCTGCAGCTATCGAAGCCAAGGAGGTTGAAGCGGCTGAATCTCTTAAGCGCAAACCTCGCAAGGCTAAGGTACCCTTCTATTATGACAAGGAATCTTTATGATTCTTGCCACTCCTAGTTTTGTTAAGCAAGCTGGAAAGGAGATCTGGAAAGATTTTATGTCTTTTGTGAAGGACGATGCTGCTCCAGCACAACCTGCAGTCGAGGGTAGTGCTGCTTTCGGAATGGTCGAGACTGATCTCGGCCATCCAGAGAACCAGGAGACCAGAACCCTGGTTCCTGTTCAAACTCTACGACCAGACGTGGTCGTAGCTGGACCCATTGTTGACCCTCGACTAGACGTGGTCGTGGAGAAGAAGAAATCCTCCGTTGGGAGGATTGCTCCTAAATTCCTGGTTAAGACCAGGGTACAGAGGTATGTGAAATGTAATAAAGTGTAAGAAGAACATTTACCTTTTCCTTTTCACAACTTTGATTTGCTTTTCTTTATTTGATCAGACTCCTTGTTTTCGAGAATGCTTCCGTTGAGAAGCCCATTGTCACCTCTTTAGTTGCTGGAGAGGTAACAATGGAAGTGGTTGAAAAATCTTCCTTGATCCAGATGGCTCCCAAAGTGGTTTCTCCAACTGCTGAGGTTGAGGCTATGACTACTGAAGTCATAGCTATGACCACTGAGAGGGCAACTGCGACTACTGAGTCGTAGCTACGACCACCGAAAGGGTAGCTACGACCTCAAAGTGGTTGTAGAAAGCAGAGCATTGTAAAGCCTCTGGTCAAGGTGAGGGCGACTCATGTGCCGTCTTAGGAAAGGAAGTCGTGGCGGACATTCTGCCGGTGTCCAAAGAGAAAGTGCGACCACGTAATCGGAGGATGAAGAATATTTCAACCATGGCGACTTCTTTGGGCTGCTTCCATCATAGGGTCTGCGCTACATGATCTCGTGGCGAGTCCCCATCCCAAAGATATTCCAAATAGAGGAGATACAGCCGACAATGGCGTCTTGAGAAGGTGTGGTGGGATCTGATCGTGAGGATAGACAAGTCTGCAGAACCGGAGTTGGTGTACTCGATCTTAGCTAGGTCGACCATGAATGTAAGTATTTTTAGGATACTTATTGAGAGACCATGTGAGAGGTCCTCCACTGAGTGATGAGTATTTGACAAGTGTGTTGATTAGATTGAGAATTGAGTTTTTCGGTTTGGGTGTTTACGAAGTCAGTCGAAATCGGAACTACCATTGTATGGGCGGAAGTTCGATAAATCTGAACTCACTGGCGTTGGAAATAGGATCTTCCGATTTTCTGGGTTTTGAGTTCGGTGGGGAAATCGAACTTCCGCTCAAGGGGTAGCGGAGTGTCCGATAATACTGATATTAAGGTTCTCTGAGATGAAAATCGGAATTGAATTTCCGGAAAGTCGGATGTTAGAAGATCGGAAGTACCGCAGTGTTAAGCGCGAACTTCCGATAATCTGACAGTGCGGATAATTCGAAATCGGAACTTCCGCTGTAGGTAAGTCGGAACTTCCGATTGTGTCCGCTATCGCGAGAGAAGATTATTTTGTGATTTTGATTTTGTATGAGTTTGAGTCTTATACAATTATTGATGCTATGATATTGTGCAATGCTATGTGATGTGTTTTTGTGCTGTGTTGATCGCAGGGCATCAAGATGGAGTCGTGGCGAGACACGTGGACCGGACTAGGCGCAGGAGGCGTTGAGGTCAGAACGGTCGGGATGTGTCGAAGACGGCGTGAATCTTGAGGTGGTTGTGAGTCAAGGACAGCAAGGTGTACGGAGGCTTCGGAAGGTGCGCAAGGGGCGAAGGGTCTTTTCGCAGCGGCAAAAGTGGAGGCGGTTACATTCGGTGTAGCGGGCTTAATGGGTTGGAGGCCCATTAGCAAAGGCTATAAATAGGGAGAACCACGGTGTTAGGGTTAGACTTTTGAGAGAAAATTAGGTTAGCTCTAGAAAAGGAATTGTTTTGCTTTTGAGAGCTTGTTGAGAGGAGAGTATGAATCAAACCTATTGTAATCATTCCTCTTTGCGTTACCTCTGTAATCCATGTTTCAATCCAATGAAATCTGAGGTTTCGATTATTTGATTTTGCAACTCTTTCTCTCTCTGTTCATGTTGAATATCTAGGGTTTTGACATATCTTTTGATTCGTTTTATGAGATAGCATGAAACTTCATATCTAGAATCGTTTTGGTATTGCTATTACTTCCTCAAAGTTTCATGCTCTAAGAATCTGAGAATCTTGCTTATCATTGGTTTTGGTCTTTCTTGTCCCTTCTTCAAGAAATCCGTTTTTGGTTCAATTATTGAATCTTTGGTTGCGATTCTTCTCCATAAGGTCAAGATGGTGTTTAGGATGATGTCCTGTAAAACTTGACCTGAGAAGAGCATTCAAGATTAAGTAGTTTGGATTTTTGGGCAAAACCCGAGCGTTCGTTCTTGGTCGATAATCGAGCTTCCGATTTTATGCAATGGAAGTACATAGCGGAACTTCGCGATATACATCATGGAACTACATAGCGGAACTTCCGCAATCTCGCCCTAACTTCCGATTTCGGAAGAACAACTGAAACTTGTTTTTGTTATTTGATCTTGCTTCATTTACTTTCTTTAGATCTTCAGAGATCTTTGTAGGCTGGTTTTAAATACAGTGAAGGGGAGTATTAATTTTTAGGCACCATTCACCCCCCCCCTCTGTTGCCATTTCGGTCCTTCAATTGGTATCAGAGCCGGTTAGCTCTTCTTTATAGATCTTAACCGGTCGGTTGAGCCATGGCAACGGACAAGTATTCCACCAAGCCTCCGCTTTTGATGGTCCGATTACCCTTCCGAAGAGCCGAATGGAAACTTACATCCGTGCTCGGGGTATGCCATCCGAGAAAGGTGAAGGTTAGATTTGTTGTTCTGCCGATGAGAACATCAATGCCGGAAACATGGCGATGTTGAGGCAAATGCTAAGGCAAGGAACATAATCATTCGTGGTTTGAGCGAATGAGTTTGATCGTATTTCTCATTTGATTTACGCTACGACATCCGGTGACCTCGATGCATACCATGAGGGCACCACTCAGATTAAGACGGTTAGACAAGACCAGTTCAAGCGTGAATACAGTAAATTTGAGATGCTTGCTGGCGAATCTCTTGACGAGTGCTTTTCGCGTTTTCACAAGATTTTGAGCAACCTCCGAGCGGTCGGTCTTACATACCCCGACTCGGATAACGCCGATGATGCTTTCGCACTTGATCTTCGTGTTTGGGAGATGAAAGTGACTACCATCAAAGATAGCACGGACCTCTCGACCACGACTCTTGATGCGCTTTACTCGCGTCTCAAGACTCACGAGATTGACATTGTCTCTCAAGGTCGAAGTCACAATGATGGCTTTAGTCACCGATCCCACTTCGGATCTTCTTCGAGTCGACACGTGGGTTCTCCTAGTCGCTCTCTGTGACATAACCGATGATCGCTAGAGCGACTTGAGGATGAACGACTAGCCCTCCTAGCTCGGAAGTTTTCCCATGCTTACAAGAGGAGGAGGGATGGTAAAAGAGGAGGTCCTGTGATTTGTTTCGAGTGTGGTGGCCCCAACCACATCCGAGCAAACTGTCCCAAGCTTGGGAAGGGCAAAGGTGACTATGGCGGTCCAAGCAAGAACGACTACATCGACAAGAACCGCAACACGAAGCCCTCAAAGACTGATCAAGGCAAGAAGAAGTTCCGCAACTTTGGGAAGGCAAAGAAGTTGCTCCATCGCGTCCTCACCGCCTCGATTTAACCGGACACCAGCGAGGTGGAGGGGTGGAGTGACGATGATGGGAAGGACGATCATGATCCCAAGGACGACGGCAACTTCTCCTAAGATGTGCTTCATGGCCCTCGGGGCGAATCGAGCGACAAATGAGGTGTACTCCGACTCAGATGAGGTTAGTCCCACTTATGACCAAATTTTAATGATGCTTTTCTTAAGCTAGGTAGATTCCATGCTAAGTCTAGGGCTAAGTGTTTTGGGTTGGAGAAGGAAGTAGCTAGACTATCACGGAGCTTACTTTACTTACATCCGCTCCCTCCCGTGATGAATGTGACACATGTTTGTGCTTTGATTGATGATATGGATAAACTAAGGACCTTACATGATAGTGTGTCCTCTGAACTTGACATGATTAAGGTAGAGAACATTAGCCTTCTTGTTTGAATTAGAGATGAGTAGGGTAGCACCTCCTTCATCCACTACTATTGAGGCTATCGCTTGCACCTCATGTGAGGTTAAGGACAATTCGCTTAGAGGTCTTTATACCATGTTGCTTGATCCGCTCAAACTTGTGAAAATTGTAATAATCTCAAGATGAACCTAAAACGCAGTATCACAAAATTGTCAATTCCAAGTCTGCGCTACTAGAGCCTATTGTTTCTTGTTTAAACTGTCCCTAAGTTAATCATGAACTAGAATCAGATTCAAGCGGTTTCAAGAAATGATTGATCACAAGAATAAATTGGCTCAAGATGCTTCTAAGGACCTTGTTAGCTCACCATGCAATCATTGTAATAAACTAAAATGTGATTTGGTTGCTTTGGATGAAAAATGTGTGAAGCTAACTAAGGACCTTCTAGAGACACAATCATCTGCTTGTATTGTGTGTGCTGGGAAGAAGTCTAAGGGTTTGGTAGAGACGCCTAGCAACGTGAACCAATCACGCTAGCGAGAGGACTGCCCCTCAAAGTCGGCTGTGCATGCACAAGCAAATCTTTCCTCTGCTGTTGGTTCTTCTTCTGCTCCCTTACCCTCTGTTGTTTCTTCTTCCCCCTGCTCTTCTTGCACCTCTCTCTTTGGAGTGTCGGATCTTATGAACACTCTCGAGAGGTTTGTAGGAGGCAAGAAGAAGCTCAATCTCATTCTAGACAAATCTAAAATTTGCAGATTTAATCAGGGTCTAGGATATGATATCCATGAGGATATGAGGAAGAATCCACCGTCGTGCTCAAAACCATAGCACTGTGTGTGATCAAAACTAAGCCCAAGTCTAACAAAGTCAATTTTAAGTCGGCGGGCTTTGTTCAAAGGATTTCTGAGAAGAAGGTGATTCCACTGCAGCTTGACCTCTAAGGCGAAGTATCATTGCACCTTCATCGTAAAGATGGACATTTAGTTGATCATTGCTTCAGCGCGCCAAGATCGCGTAGAGACCGTGTTGAGTCTCTTAGGCACATTCGTGGTCACCCGGATCTTGAGTGCACCTAAGACCAACACGAGGTCTAGGTTTGTTCCATCCGATGATTTTGGGCAAGATCGAGGACTTGGTTTTTCCGAAGTTTTCGATTTTCGTCCTCATGCTCCTTTGGTCGTAATCTCCGCCGCCCCGAGGGTAGATCTCGTTTTCCTTTCGAGATAGCTACTCATGGCGAGATCAAGATGTTATCGCACTTCGACTCGCTTCTCCCATAGCGGTGGATCCAAAGAACAGTGAGATCTTTTGACTTGTTGAGTGACAGAGCGAGGGTAGATAGAGGTCGGTCTTGCTTGACTACTTCATCTGCTCACCGTGTTACTCAAGATTGGGTGCCAAAATCATCGTTGATTCACCCCAAGATCGAGACTTTACTCTCTGCTTGACTCGTGGTCGCGGGCCGGAAGGAAAGGTCCGGATTGTAGACTCGGTTGTTCACGCCATATGACCGTGAGTCTCGTTGGTTTTCTTCCCTAGCCCGCGCTCCGGTGATGAGACGATCACCTTTGGAGATGCTTCATTTGGGCGCCATCGCTAAAGGTAAAGTGAGCATTAATGATTCCTTTATTTTAAAAGATGTTGCCTTAGTAAGTAAGCTGCAGATAATTTGCTTTCGCCTCTCACCACCGATGACGGTTTCGAGGTGAGCTTTAAGAAAAACAATTGCAAAATTCTTGATTCTTCTGTAGTCTAGTTTATGGATTTCTCGGTATGGGAGGATCTTTCGTGCTGATTTTTCCGATCTTCCGTGATCCTCTCCGATGTTTAATTGCTTCAATCCGTGATTTGACTTTCTCGCATAGGAGACTTGGTCATATAGGATTTGATCATCGGACCCGAGTTAGCGGCCACGATCTCATTCGTGGTTTGCGAAACTCAAAATGGTCAAGGATCTTGTTTGTGCTCCTTGCCGCAGCGCGGCAAAATGGTTGCCGCTTCACATCCTCCGCCATAAAGGACTATGACAGATGCACTGTGTCAATCGCCCATATGGACACAGAGGGACCAAATAGAGTCAACATCGAGGGAGGAAGTGGTACGTACTTGTCGTGGTCGATGACTTCTCGAGGTATTCTTGGGTGTTTTCTTAGCCTCAAGGATGAGACGCTTACTCTTTTCGTGGTCTTTTAGTAGGCTTTCTGTTGAGCTCCCGTGCATTACGAGCAATTCGACCGATAATGGCACCGAGTTCAAGAATTCCTACTTTGAGAGTTTTTGTGGTGAGACAGTGTAGAGCACCGCCTCGTCTCCATACGCCCCCAACAAAATGGCGTTGTGGAGAGGAAGAACCGCACCTTGGTCGAGATGGCTGTGACGATGCTTGATGAGTACTCTACACCTAGGAAGTTTTGGTGAGGCAATTGCTACTTGCTTGTCATGTTTCTAATGAGTTTTTCTTCTGCACTCTTGCATCGCACTTCTTATGAGTTGAGATATGGGCGAAAACCCGGCGCCTCGCATTTTCGTGTGTTTGGTTGCAAGTGTTTTATTCTCAAGTCCGGGAACCTAGATAAGTTCGAGTCACGATCTTGTGATGGGATCTTTCGGTTACTCGACTTCTTCTCGTGCCTATAGAGTCCAGAATCGCGAGTCTAGTAAATTGTTAGAAACTCAGTGAGGTGACCTTCGATGAGGCCACCAGGGACTAGGCCCGATATCTCGTGTTCCTTAGAGCATCGAGTCCATCTTTGTGGACGAAGAGGAAGACGGAGATGAAGGTTGTCTACCCGATCCAGCTCTTCCTCCTCCTCTTGAGGTGCCTTCTTCCACCGCACCTCGAGGAGATCACCTTACCTTCGCTTCTTCTTCAAGCTAGTGGCTCTGCTCCTATCTCATCCGCTAATGAGGTAGAGGCCACTTCTTCATCTCACCTCGACCTCCAAGACACATTCAAAAGGACCATCCTTCGAGAGCAGATAATTGAGACCTCTTGAGCGTGTCACACTATCAAAAGCTGCTTGTCTCTTTTACATCTCCATTCGCCTTTGTTGCCTCATTTGAGCCCAAAGACGTTTGTCATGCTCTATCGATGAGTCATGGACAAACGCTATGCATGAGGAGTTGGAAAACTTTGAAAGAAACAAGGTCTCGTCCCTTGTTGAGCCCCTCAAGGTCACAATATCATTGGGACCAAATGGGTGTTCAAGAACAAGCAAAGTGAAGATGGGTTAGTCATTCAAACAAGGCTAGGCCGGTAGCTCGTGGGTACTCTCAAGTTGAGGGTCTAGATTTCAAGAGACTTTTGCCCTCAGAGCTAGACTTGAAGCCATTAGAATCTCGCTTGCCTTTGCGACTTCTAAGGGTTTCAAGCTTTACCAGATGGATGTCAAGAGTGCCTTTCTCAATGGCCTTATTGAGGAAGAAGTCTATGTCGACACAACCTCCGGTTTCGAGAACCCCAAATACCCTAACCATGTCTACAAAGCTTTCCAAAGCTTTGTATGGACTCAAGCAGCTCCCGAGCTTGGTATGAAAGGCTTAAGTCCTATCTCACGAGCCATGGTTTTGAGATGGGTAAAATTGACAAGACCTTGTTCATCCGCCGCCTTGGCATTGATCTTCCGCTCGTCCGCATCTATGTGGATGACATTATCTTTGGCGGCTCCTCGCATGCTCGCTTCCCAATTTTCCGATGTCATGAGCTCGGAGTTTGAAATGAGCATGATGGGCGAGTTGAGCTTCTTCCTTGGCTTCCAAATCAAACAGACTGGAGGGTACCTTTCTTCATCAAGGCAAATACACTCGAGACCTCCAAGTGCTTCGACATGAATGATGGAAAGCCAAGATCAACTCCAATGGCATCTACAAATGCCTCGATCCGATGAAGACGGCGAACTCGCTGACCAAAAGGATTTTAGGAGCATGATTGGCTCTCTCTTGTACCTCACGACCTCGAGACCGGACATACACTTTTCTCAGGTGTCTTTGTGCTCGGTTTCAGCTTCTCCTCAGATCTCACCGTCAAAGGTGAAGCGCATCTTTCGTACCTTCGAGCTACCATTGACTATGGTATCCGTACTCTTCCTCTTCTTGTCTATCTCTTAGAGCCTTCTCCGATGCATTTTCTTGGTCAGAGGATAGATAGGAAGAGCACTTCGCACTTGCCAATTCATTGGCACTTCTCTTGTCTCCCGGTCGCCGAGGAAGCAATCCGGTGTTGCGCATCCCACCGCAGAGGCCGAGCACGCTGTCGCATTCTTTGTCAGAGTCAAGTGCTTTGATGGTCTCGACCTGCAGGATTTTGGATTATCTATCGATCGCGCCCCACTCTTTTGTGATAACACGCCTGCGATTTGCATTGCCAAGAACCCAAAGCAACATTCTCGACCAAGCATATTGATATCGATATCACTTTCTTCGAGACCATGTAGAGAAGGGTGACATTGTGCTCCAGCCAGGAGAGTGAGCACCAGCCATGATATCTTCACTAAGCCTCCGGATGACTCTCGGTTTTGACTCTGCGGGAGAGCTTAGTGGTTTGTCCTTACGGATCACTTTGAGGGGAGCTTTGTGCTACTACTATATTATATTATATTATATTATACTCTTACTCCTTTCTCGTTTCATTTCTTTTAATATTTCGGTCAAGTCCTTCCAAAGATAGGTTAGAGTGGTTCTCTTGCCAAATTGCTTTGATCGCTATTTCTTATCTTGTGCTTCTAGGATGTCGCTTATTAGTCGTCTTTTCCTCTCTAAGTAGAGCTTACTCACTTCTTATAGGTTCTAGCAGGGGTCGGGCCACCCTTGGGTAGACAGGGACAGTGTTTGCTCCTTAGTGTATGAGTTGATCAGCTGATAGTCCTAGAATCATATGGGGTAGATAAGAACCTGTCTGAGCGATAGTTTTCTCTATATCTTTTCTATGCTCTAAAGGACTGCCTTTTCTGGTTTACTTATCAGATTCTCGTTTTTGTTCCTTTGGTTCAGGGGGAGTTATTCTTGGTTATTCCATACTCTTAATTTTGTCATAACTCAACCTTGAATTAAAAGATGCATCTCATTCTCAAGGGAATCGATTTTGTGCATTTCATCAAGCATTGCATTATAATCAAATGGAGCCTTGTTTATTATCCCTTATGATATGTTTTCACTTTGATTTACATCTTGCCATGATTTATGCTAAACTGCTAGATCTATCATGACTTTTTATGTGTAGTTTAGTCTTTGCCATGCTAAGGTGTTTAAAAATGCTAAACTTGAATTAAAATCTTGTCATGATAGCTCTTGAGACTAGTCTGGTTGAAACTATCCTTTTATGATTTTCGCCATGTCAAGTAGGCTGAGTTGAGTCTGAATCTCTTTTGAACTTTTGAGTAAGCTATGTCGGTTTGTTAAGAAACATGACTTATCTCTAATCACCGGTCTAAAAACTTCAAAAGCAAAATGATCTCTTTTGTGCGAAAAAACCGATCTCACCAAATCTTTCTCATGAGACGGCTTGCCATTGCACTAGGCATGAACTCGGGGGAGCCTTGATGACCTAAGATCACCTCCTTAAGTCTCTTGTTTGGAGTGGTCGCATAAGGCTTGAGATCTAGCACATGGCCAAAAAAAAATGGTTGAAGCTTAGGAGGCAGTTGTGGATGGCACCTAGTCCAGAGCTTGCTTTACTGAGATAAAACCATAAAAAGTCTTCAGAAAAAGAAAAATATGCTAAAATTGCTTATCACTAAAGAGACCAAGTTACGGATAAAATGAGTCCTTCTTCAACTGGTAGCACTCTAAACTGCTCAAGATGAGTCTTCTTGGTTCAACTTAGATTATTTGACATGGCTTGCATCATCCTTGGATATCTTTAGCTAGATTTCAATCTTGACTTATTTGACTCGCTAAAGAATTGGATCATTAATCGATTATGGACTTTCTGTCTTAGCTTTTCTATACATCAATTGTCATGATCTTGATAGCATTCTTCCGTGTTATGGCTTGGTGTAATACTCTAATAGTCATTTTGGATAATCTACATGGCTCCTAATGCTTAAAATGAACATCATATAGTCTTTTCCTCCCTTTTCTACATATTGATGATTTTATTGCCAAAGGGGAGAATTTTTGTGAGAAAAGCCTGAGAAAAGCCTTGAGTTTTGTGCAATTTTTGTGAGAAAAGCCTTGAGAAAAGCCTTGAGTTTTGTGCAAAAATTGCTCTTTCATCTCATCTCAAGTCTTTCTCTTTTGTCAACTTGGTCTTGAGCTTAACTACTCTTGTTTAGACCTTGGTTGACTGTAATCTCAAACTCATCTTATGCTTTTTTCTAATTGTCAATATACTCATCAAGGGGAGATTGAGAGACCATGTGAGAGGTCCTCCACTGAGTGATGAGTATTTGACAAGTGTGTTGATTAGATTGAGAATTGAGTTTTTCGGTTTGGCGTTTACGGGTCAGAGTCGGAAATCGAACTACCATTGTATGGAGCGGAAGTTCCGATTAATCGAACTACTGGCGTTGGAAATAGGATCTTCCGATTTACCGGTTTTGAGTTCGGTGAAGGAAATCGGAACTTCCGCACAAGGGGTAGCGGAGTGTCCGATAATACCGACATTAAGTGTTCTCTCGAGATGAAAATCGGAATTGAATTTACGGAAAGTCGGATGTTAGAAGATCGGAAGTACCGCAGTGTTGAGCGCGAACTTCCGATAATCTGACAGTGCGGATAGTTAGAAATCGGAACTTCATTGTGGTAAGTGCGAACTTCCGATTGTGTCCGAATCGTGCGTAGAAGATTATTTTGTGATTTTGATTTTGTATGAGTTTGAGTCTTATACAAATATTGATGCTATGATATTGTGCAATGCTATGTGATGTGTTTTTGTCTCTGTTGATCGCAGGCATCAAGATGGAGTCGTGGCGAGACACGTGGACCGGACTAGGCGCGGAGGCGTTGAGGTCGAACGGCTCGGGATGTGTCAAGACGGCGTGAATCTTGAGGTGGTTGTGAGTCGTGGCACAACAAGGTGTACGGAGGCTTCGGTAAGGTGCGCAAGGCGAAAGGGTCTTTTCGCAGCGGCAAAAGTGGAGGCGGTTCCGCTCGGTGTAGCGGGCTTAATGGGTTGGAGGCCCATTAGCAAAGGCTATAAATAGGGAGAACCACGAGTTAGGGTTAGACTTTTGAGAGAAAATTAGGTTAGCTCTAGAAAAGGAATTGTTTTGCTTTTTGAGAGCTTGTTGAGAGGAGAGTATGAATCAAACCTATTGTAATCATTCCTCTTTGCGTTCCACTTGTAATCCATGTTTCAATCAATGAAACTCGAGTCTTTGATTATTTGATTATGCAACTCTTTATTCTCTCTGCTCATGTTGAATATCTAGGGTTTTGACATATCTTTTGATTCGTTTTATGAGATAGCATGAAACTTCATATCTAGAATCGCTTTGGTATTGCTATTACTTCCTCAAAGTTTCATGCTCTAAGAATCGAGAATCTCGCTTATCATTGGTTTTGGTCTTTCTTGCCCCTTCTTCAAGAAATCCGTTTTTGGTTCAATTATTGAATCTTTGGTTGCGATTCTTCTCCATAAGGTCAAGATGGTGTTTAGGATGATGTCCTGTAAAACTTGACCTGAGAAGAGCATTCAAGATTAAGTAGTTTGATTTTTGGGCAAAACCCGAGCGCTCGTTTCTTGGTCGATAATCGAGCTTCCGATTTTATGCAATGAAAATACATAAGCGGAACTTCATGATATACATCAGCGAACTTCCGCACTCTCATCGTCCGAACTTCCGATTTCCGAAGAACAAGCTGAAACTTGTTTTTGTTATTTGATCTTGCTTCATTTACTTTCTTTAGATCTTCCAGAGATCTTTGTAGGCTAGTTTTAAATACAGTAAAGGGGAGTATTAATTTTTAGGCACCATTCACCCCCTCTCGCTGCCATTTCGTCCTTCATGAATCTCTCGACGAAAGTGCTTTTCGCTTTCATAAGATTTTGAGCAACCTCCGAGCCGCTTTGGCCTTACATACCCCAACTCGATAACGCCGATGATGCTTTCGCGACTCGATCTTCGTGGTTTGGGAGATGAAAGTGACTACCATCAAAGATAGCACGACTTCTCGACTTCGACTTTGATGCGCTTTACTCGCCTCAAGACTCACGAGATTGACATTGTCTCTCAAGGTCGGTCACGCCGATGGCCGCCACCGCTGGATTTAATCTGACACCAAATAGAACGGTTGATTATAACGATTCGATCGCTACGCTTGATCTCGGCCGCTGATTTAGAATCCAATGGTCCACGCTATGCGAGGCGCCGATGGTCCAACGCTCCTCTTTCGTGAGCCACGATCTTCGATGAACGGTTCAGAGCAGCAGGAGGATCGGCGGTCCGAACGTCACTCGAAAGCGCAGACCGCACGATCGAGATCTAACGGCCGAAATTGAACGCTACTCGATGTGGCCGAAGCCTGCAGCTTAGTTGATCCGATCGAATCAATGGCTTGAACCCGAGTGTGACTTGAGTCCAAGGAATAGTAAAAGCCGATTTTGAGTTATTTGTCGAAATGACTTAGGATAATTAATTGAGATAGCAAACAAGCTCCAAAAATTATGAAATTTTAAATGGAGGTTGTGGGCAGCAGGAGGAACCTTATATAAAATTTTCAGAGACATTTATGCACTGCATCTTTCTCTAAAAATTCCAGAAGGCTATTTTAGGAGTTTGACTAATGTTTGACTTGTCTCAAAAATTATCAAATAATTTCTAAAAATTATGAAATAATTCTGAGGTGTTAAACATCACCCTAGGTCCAATGAAAGTTATTTCCAAAGGTTGGGCACAAGATTTTTATGAAGGAGATTTGTGTTGGTGTCCAAATGGCAATTTGATTTTTGATTTCACATAATTCCTCTACAAAAATTATGGAACCGATTACAAAAATCAAGATCAGAGAAAAAGTTTTAATTTCACCTCATTTTTATTACATTTGAAACACAAACCAATTTTGGGATGTTACAAAACCTCCCTTTACAAAAATCTCGCCCCGAGATTTGGCTCACTCAGAAAGAAAGATGGATAGTCCGCACGAGACGATCTTCCTTTCCCAAGTGGCTTCATCTTCGTAATGGTTTGACCATCGAACTTTAAGGAACTTGATGGCACGATTCTCGCTCTTCGCTCAAATCTTCAAGGATGCGAACAGGTGCTCCTTGTAAGTCAAATCTTCCTCGACATCGAGTTTCCAACGAGCTTCCTCCGTTGGAACACGGAGGCACTTCTTTAATTGGGACACATGGAAAACATCATGTACCCTTCGAGTGCAAAATGGCAACTCCAACTTATAGGCAATAATTCCTTTCTTCTCGATAACACTGAAGGACCGATATATCGAGGAGCTAACTTGCCTTGACGCTCAATCGATGACCCTTCAAAGGAGAGACTTTGAGATAAACGAATTCATTGGGCTCAAAGCTCAACTCACGACGACGGCGATCCGCATAGCTCTTTTTGCTCGGATTGAGCCAGGCGCAAACGATCACGAATAAGTCGACTTGACTTCGCCTCATTGATCGAGTCCGCCAAAGAAAGGTCTTTCGCCTGCCTCCCACCAATTTAACTGGTTCTCGCACTTTCTCCCGATAAGGCCTCGAAGGTGACATGCCGAGACCGGCTCAAAACTATTGTTGTAGGAAAACCCTGCAAATGGCAAGCATTTCTCCCAATTCTTTCCATAGGAGAGGACGCAAGCACGGCATGTCTTCCAACACTTGGTTGACCTTTTCGGCCTTGAGAGACCATGTGAGAGGTCCTCCACTGAGTGATGAGTATTTGACAAGTGTGTTGATTAGATTGAGAATTGAGGTTTTCGGTTGGGCGCTTCGGCGTGGTCAGAAAATCGAACTATCATTGTATGGAGCTGAAGTTCCGATTAATCTAACTACCGTGTTGGAAAAGGAACTTCCGATTTACCCGGTTTTGATTTCGGTGAAGGAAATCGGAACTTCCGCACAAGGTAGCGGAGTGTCCGATAATACCGACATTAAGTGTTCTCTCGAGATATCAAATCGGAATTAAAAATCTGAAAGTCGGTTGTTCGGATATCGGAAGTACCGCAGTTGTTGAGCGCGAACTTCCGATATTTCGACAGTGCGGATAATTCGAAATCGAACTTCCGCCGGGTAAGTGCGAACTTCCGATTGTGTCCGTAATCGCGTAGAAGATTATTTTGTGGATTTTGATCTTGTATGAGTTTGAGTCTTATACAAATGTTGATGCTATGTTATTGTGCAATGCTATGTGATGTGTTTTTGTCTGTGTTGATCGCAGGCATCAAGATGGAGTCGTGGCGAGACACGTGGACCGGACTAGGCGCCGGAGGCGCTGAGGTCGAACGGCCGGATGTGTCAAGACGGCGTGAATCTTGAAGCGGTTATAGTCGTGCACAACAAGGTGTACGGAGGCTTCCGTAAGGCGCAAGGGCGAAGGGTCTTTTCGCAGCGCAAAAGTGGAGGCGGTTCCGTTCGGTGTAGCGGGCTTAATGGGTTGAGGCCCATTAGCCAAGGCTATAAATAGGGAGAACCCCGGAGTTAGGGTTAGACCTTTGATAGAAAATTAGGTTAGCTCTAAAAAGGGTGTGTGTTGCCTTTTGAGAGTTTGTTGGTTTTGAGAGGATGAATCAAATCTATTGTAATCTTTCCTCCGTGTTTCCACTTGTAAACGCTTGATGTCTATCAATGAAACTCGAGTCTTTGATTACATGTTTATGCCTCTCTTTATTCCCTCTCTGCTCATGTTGAATATCTAGGGTTTTGGCATATATTTTGTTTCGCTTTATGAAATAGCATGAAACTTCATATCTAGAATCGCTTTGGTATTGCTATTACTTCTCAAAGTTTCATGCTCTAAGAATCTGAGAATCTCGCTTATTATTGGTTTTGGTCTTTCTTGCCCCTTCTTCAAGAAACCGATTTTGGCTTGTTTGTTGAATCTTTGTTGCGATTCTTCTCCATAAGGTCAAGATGGTGTTTAGGATGATGTCCTGTGAAACTTGACCCGAGAAGAGCATTCAAGATTAAGTAGTTTGATTTTTGGGCAAAACCCGAGAGCTCGTTTCTGGTCGATAATCGAGCTTCCGATTTTGTGCAATGGAAGTATCAGCAAGCGGAACTTCCGCTTATACATCATGGAACTACCGCAAGCGAACTTCCGCACTCTACCGTCCTAACTTCCGATTTCCGTAAGAGCACTCAAACTTGTTTTTGATTGTTTGATCTTGCTTCATTTACTTTCTTTAGATCTTCGAGATCTTTGTAGGCTAGTTTTAAATACAAGAAAGGGAGTATTAATTTTAAGGCACCATTCACCCCCTCTGCTGCTATTTCGTCCTTCAATTGGTATCGAGCCGTTAGCTCTTCTTTATAGATCTTAACCGGCCTTCGTGAGCCATGGCAACTGACAAGTATTCCACCAAGCCTCCGCTTTTGATGGTCCGATTACCCTTCCGAAGAGCCGAATGGAAACGATATCCGTGCTCGTGGGTATGCCATCCGAGAAAGGTGAAAGTCGTTTGTTGTCCTCGCCGATGAGAACATCAATGGGAAATATGGTCGATGTTGAGGCAAATGCTAAGGCAAGGAACATTATCATTCGTGGTTTGAGCAGTATGAGTTTGATCGATTTCATTTGATTTCGCTATGACATCCGGGTGACCTCGATGCATACCATGAGGGCACCACTCGATTAAGACGGCTCGACAAGACCAGCCTGCGAGAATATAGTAAATTTGAGATGCTTGTCGTGAATCTCTTGACGAGTGCTTTTCGCTTTCATAAGATTTTGAGCAACCTCCGAGCCGCTTGGCCTTACATACCCCGACTCTGATAACGCCGATGATGCTTTCTCGACTGATCTTCGTGTTTGGGAGATGAAAGTGACTACCATCAAAGATAGCACGACCTTCGACTCGACTCTTGATGCGCTTTACTCGCCTCAAGACTCACGAGATTGACATTGTCTCTCAAGGTCAAGTCACAATGATGGCTTTAGTCACCGATCCCACTTCGATCTTCTTCGAAGTCGACACGGGTTCTCCCTAGTCGCTCTCTCGTGATATAACCGATGATCGCTAGAGCAATTTTGAGGATGAACAACTAGCACTCCTAGCTCTAAGTTTTCTCATGCTTACAAGAGGAGGAGGGATGGTAAAAGAGGAGGTCCCGTGATTTGTTTCGAGTGTGGTGGCCCCAACCACATCCGAGCAAACCGTCCCAAGCTTGGGAAGGGCAAAGGTGACTATGGCGGACCAAGCAAGAACGACTACATCGACAAGAACCGCAACACGAAGCCCTCAAAGACTGATCAAGGCAAGAAGAAGTTCCGCAACTTTGGGAAGGCAAAGAAGTTGCTCCATCGCGGCCCTCACCGCCTCGATTTAACCGGACACCAAACGAGGTGGAGGGGTGGAGCGACGATGATGGGAAGGACGATCATGATCCCAAGGACGACGGCAACTTCTCCCAAGATGTGCTTCATGGCTCCTGGGCGAATCGAGCGACAAATGAGTCAGATCTCGACCGATGAGGTTAGTCCCACTTATGACCAAATTTAATGATGCTTTTCTTAAGCTAGGTAGATTTCATGCTAAGTCTAGGCTAAGTGTTCTGTGTTGGAGAAGGAAGTAGCTAGACTATCACGGAGCTTACTTTACTTACATCCGCTTCCCTCCCGTGATGATTGTGACACTTGTCGTGCTTTGCTTGATGACATGGAAAACTAAGGACCTTGCATGATAGTGTGTCCTCCGAACTTGACATGATTAAGGTAGAGAACATTAGCCTTCTTGTCAATTAGAGATGAGTAGGGTAGCACCTCCTTCATCCACTACTATTGAGGCTACCGCTTGCACCTCATGTGAGGTTAAGGACAATTGCTTAGAGGTCTTTATACCATGTTGCTTGATCTGCCTCAAACTTGTGAAAATTGTAATAATCTCAAGATGAACCTAAACGCGTAACACAAAATTGTCAATTCCAAGTCGCGCTTACTAGAGCCTATTGTTTCTTGTTTAAATCGTCCCAAGTTAATCACAATTAGAATCAGATTCAAGCAGCTTCAAGAAATGATTGATCACAAGAATAAATTGGCTCAAGATGCTTCTAAGGACCTTGTTAGCTCACCTTGCAATCATTGTAATAAACTAAAATGTGATTTGGTTGCATTGATGAAAATGTGTGAAACTAACTAAGGACCTTCTAGAGACACAATCATCCGCTTGTATTGTGTGTGCTGGAAGAAGCCTAAGGGTTTGGAAGAGACGCCTAGTAACGTGAACCAATCTGCTAGCGAGAGGACTGCCCCCAAAGTCTACCGTATGCACAAGCAAATCTTTCCTCTCCTGTTGGTTCTTCTTCCGCCCCCTTACCTTCTCGCCTCTTTCTTCCCCTCGCTTCTTCTTGCACCTCTCTTTCGGGAGTGTCAAGATCTTATGAACACTCTCGAGAGGTTTGTAGGAGGCAAGAAGAAGCTCAATCTCATTCTAGACAAATCAAAAATTTGCGATTCAATCAAGGTCTAGGATATGATATCCGTGAGGATATGAGGAAGCATCCACCGTCGTGCTCAAAACCATAGCACTGTGTGTGATCAAAACTAAGCCTGTGGATCGAGAAAGTCAATTTTAAGTCACCGGTTTTGTTCAAAGGATTTCGACAAAGAAGGTGATTCCACCGCAGCTTTCTCCCTCGTAAGGCGGTATCATTGCACCTTCCGCGTAAAGATGGACATTTAGTTGATCATTGCTTCAGCGCGCCAAGATCGCACAGAGACCGTGGTTGAGTCTCTTAGGCACATTCGTGGTCACCCTGCATCTTGAGTGCACCTAAGACCAACACGAGGTCTAGATTTGTTCCATCCGATGATTTTGGGCAAGATCGAGGACTTGGTTTTTCCGAAGTTTTCGAGTTTCGCCCTCATGCTCCTTTCGGTCGAATCTCCGCCGCCCCGAGGGTAGATCTCGCTTTTTTTCGAGATAGCTACTCATGGGCGAGATCAAGATGTTATCGCACTTCGACTCGCTTCTTCCATAGCAATGGATCCAAAGAACAGTCGAGATCTTTTGACTTGTTGAGTGACAGAGAGCGAGGGTAGATAGAGGTCACCTTGCTTGACTACTTCATCTGCTCACCGTGTTACTCAAGATTGGGTGCCAAAATCATCGCTGATTCACCCCAAGATCGAGACTTTACTGCTTGACTCGTGGTCGCGGGCCGAAGGGAAAGGTCCGATTGTAGACTCGTTGTTCACGCCATATGACCGTGAGTCTCGCTGGTTTTCTTCCTTAGCCCGCGCTCCTGTGATGAGACGATCACTTTCGAGATGCTTCATTTGGGCGCCATCGCTAAAGGTACTGTGAGCATTAATGATTCTTTTATTTTAAAAGATGTTGCCTTAGTAAGTAAGTCGCAGATAATTTGCTTTCGCCTCTCACCACCGATGACGGTTTCGAGGTGAGCTTTAAGAAAACAATTGCAAAATTCTTGATTCTTCTGTAGTCTAGTTTATGGATTTCTCGATATGGGAGGATCTTTCGTGCTGATTTTTCCGATCTTCCGTGATCCTCTCCGATGTTTAATTGCTTCAATCTCGTGATTTGACTTTCTCGCATAGGAGACTTGGTCATATAGGATTTGATCATCCGACCCGAGTTAGCGGCCACGATCTCATTCGTGGTTTGCCAAACTCAAAATGGTCAAGGATCTTGTTTGTGCTCCTTGCCGCACGGCAAAATGGTTGCCGCTCACATCCTCCGCCATAAAGGACTATGACAGATGCACTGTGTCAATCGCCCATATGGACACAGAGGACCAAATAGAGTGCAACAAGAGGAGGGAAGTGGTACGATTTGTCGTGGTCGATGACTTCTCGAGGTATTCTTGGGTGTTCTTCTTAGCCTCAAGGATGAGACGCTTACTCTTTTCGTGGTCTTTTAGTAGGCTTTCGTTGAGTTCCCTGTGCATTACGAGCACCGTGACCGATAATGGCACCGAGTTCAAGAATTCCTACTTTGAGAGTTTTTGGTGAGAGACAGTGTAGAGCACCGCCTCGCCTCCATACGCCCCCAACAAAATGGCGCTGTGGAGAGGAAGAACTGCACTTTGGTCGAGATGGCTGTGACGATGCTTGATGAGTACTCTACACCTAGGAAGTTTTAATGAGGCAATTGCTACCGCTTGTCATGTTTCTAACAGAGTTTTTCTTCTGCACTCTTGCATCGCACTTCTTATGAGTTGAGATATGGGCGAAACCCAAATGGCCTCGCATTTTCGTGTGTTTGGTTGCAAGTGTTTTATTCTCAAGTCCGGGAACCTAGATAAGTTCGAGTCACGATCTTGTGATGGGATCTTTCCGGGTTACTCGACTTCTTCTCGTGCCTATAGAGTCCGGAATCGCGAGTCTAGTAAATTGTTAGAGACTCAGGAGGTGACTCTTCGATGAGGCCACCGGGACTAGGCCTCGATATCTCGTGTTCTTAGAGCACCGAGTCCATCTTTGTGGACGAAGAGGAAGACGGAGATGAAGGTTGTCTACTCCGATCCAGCTCTTCCTCCTCCTCTTGAGGTGCCTTCTTCCACCGCACTCGAGGAGATCACCTTACCTTCGCTTCTTCCAAGCTAGTGGCTCTGCTCCTATCTCATCCGATCATGAGGTAGAGGCCACTTCTTCATCTCAACCTCGACCTCCAAGACACATTCAAAAGGACCATCCTTCAGAGCAGATTATTGAGATCTCTTTGAGCGAGTCACTGCTCAAAACTGCATGTCTCAATTCTGCTCCACTCGCCTTTGTTGCCTCGCTTGAGCCCAAAGACGCTTGTCATGCTCTTTCGATGAGTCATGGACTAACGCCATGCACGAGGAATTGGAAAACTTTGAAAGGAACAAGGTCTCGTCCCTTGTTGAGCCCCCTCAAGGTCACAATATCATTGGGACCAAATGGGTGTTCAAGAACAAGCAAAGTGAAGATGGGTTAGTCATTCAAACAAGGCTAGGCCGGTAGCTCAGTGGTACTCTCAAGTTGAGGGTCTAGATTTCAAGAGACTTTTGCCCTCAGAGCTAGACTTGAAGCCATTAGAATCTCGCTGCCTTTGCAGCCTTCTAAGGGTTTCAAGCTTTACCAGATGGATGTCAAGAGTGCCTTCCTCAATGGCCTTATTGAGGAAGAAGTCTATGTCGACATTCCTCCGGTTTCGAGAACCCCAAATACCCTAACCATGTCTACAAAGCTTTCCAAAGCTTTGTATGGACTCAAGCAGCTCCCTGAGCTTGGTATGAAAGGCTCAAGTCCTATCTCACGAGCCATGGTTTTGAGATGGGTAAAATTGACAAAACCTTGTTCATCCGCCGCCTTGGCATTGATCTTCCGCTCGCCCGCATCTATGTGGATGACATTATCTTTGGCGGCTCCTCGCATGCTCGCTTCCCAATTTTCCGATGTCATGAGCTCTGAGTTTGAAATGAGCATGATGGGCGAGTTGAGCTTCTTCCTTGGCTTCCAAATCAAACAGACTCGGAGGGTACCTTTCTTCATCAAGGCAAATACACTCGAGACCTCCCAAGCGCTTCGACATGAATGATGGAAAGCCAAGATCAACTCCAATGGCATCTACAACCGCTCCGATCCGTATGAAGACGGCGAACCTGCTGACCAAAAGGATTTTAGGAGCATGATTGGCTCTCTTGTACCTCACAAACCGAGACCGTATATACACTTTTCTCAGGTGTCTTTGTGCTCTGCTTTCGTGCTTCTCTCACAGATCTCACCGTCAAAGCGGTGAAGCGATCTTCGCACCTTCGAGCTACTATTGACTATGGTATCCGTACTCTTCCTCTTCTTGTCTATCTCTTAGAGCCTTCTCCGATGCAGATTTCCGGTCAGAGGATAGATAGGAAGAGCACTTCCGCACTTGCCAATTCATTGGCACTTCTCTCGCCTCCGGTCGCCGAGGAAGCAATCCGGTGTTGCGCAATCCACCGCAGAGGCCGAGTACGCTGTCGCAGCCAGCTGTCGTAGTCAAGTGCTTTGATGGTCTCGACCGCAGGATTTCGGCTATCTATCGATCGCGCCCCACTCTTCTCGTGATAACACGCTCGCGATTTGCATTGCCAAGAACCCAAAGGCAACATTCTCGACCAAGCATATTGATATCGATATCACTTTCTTCGAGACCATGTAGAGAAGGGTGACATTGTGCTCCAGCCAGGAGAGTGAGCACCAGCTGGTGATATCTTCACTAAGCCTCCGGATGCCTTCCTGCCACCACATGGGAGAGCTTAGTGGTTTGTCCTCACGGATCGCTGTGAGGGGGAGCGCAGCTACTATCAGTATTATATTATATTATATTATATTATACGCTACTCCTTTCTCGTTTCATTTCTTTTGATATTTCGGTCAAGTCCTTCCAAAGATAGGTTAGAGTGTTTCTCTTGCCACATTGCTTTGATCGCTACTTTGTCTTGTGCTTCTAGGATGTCGCTTATTAGTCGCCTCTTCCTCTCTAAGTAGAGCTTACTCACTTCTTATAGGTTCTAGCAGGGTCGGGCCACCCTTGGGTAGACAGGATGTTGTTTGCTCCTTAGTGTTTGTGTAGATCACCTAATAGTCCTAGAATCATATGGGGTAGATAAGAGTCCGTCTGAGCGATAGTTTTCTATATCTTTTCTATGCTCTAAAGGACCGCTTTTCTCGTTTACTTATCGATTCTCATTTTGTTCCTTTGGTTCAGTGGGAGTTATTCTTGATTATTCCATATTCTTAATTGTGTCATAACTCAACCTCAATTAAAAGATGCATCTCATTCAAGGGAATCGATTTTGTATTTCATCAAGCATTGCATGATAATCAAATGGAGCCTTGTTTATTATCCCTTATGATCTGCTTTCACCAGATTTACATCTTGCCATGATTTATGCTAAACCGCTAAATCTATCATGACTTTTATGTGTAGTTTAGTCTTTGCCATGCTAAGGTGTTTAAAAATGCTAAACTTGAATTAAAATCTTGTCATGATAGCTCTTGAGACTAGTCCGTTGAAACTATCCTTTATGATTTTCGCCATGTCAAGTAGGTCGAGTTGAGTCCCGAATGTCTTTTGAACTTTTGAGTAAGCTCGCTTGTTAAGAAACATGACTTATCTCTAATCATCGTCTAAAAACTTCAAAAGCAAAATGATCTCTTTTGTGCGAAAAACCGATCTCACCAAATCTTTCTCATGAGACGGCTTGCCATTGCACTAGGCATGAACTCGTGGGGAGCCTTGATGACCTAAGATCACCTCCTTAAGTCTCTGTTTGGAGTGGTCGATAAGGCTTGAGATCTAGCACATGGTTTAAAATAAAAAAATGGTTGAAGCTTAGGAGGCGCTTGTGGATGGCACCTAGTCCAGAGCTTGCTTTATCGAGATAAAACTATAAAAAGTCTTCTAAAAAGAAAATTATGATAAAATTGCTTATCTCTAAAGAGACCAAGTCCTCGATAAAATGAGTCCTTCTTCAACTGTAGCACTCTAAACTGCTCAAGATGAGTCTTCTTGGTTCAACTTAGATTATTTGACATGGCTTGCATCATCCTTGGATATCTTTAGCTAGATTTCAATCTTGACTTATTTGACTCGCTAAAGAACTGGATCATTAATCGATTATGGACTTTCTGCCTTAGCTCTTCTATACATCGATTGTCATGATCTTGATAGCATTCTTCCGTGTTATGGCTTGGTGTAATACTCTAATAGTCATTTTGGATAATCTACATGGCTCCTAATGCTTAAAATGAACATCATATAGTCTTTTCCTCCCTTTTCTACATATTGATGATTTTATTGCCAAAGGGGAGAATGTGTGTGAGAAAAGCCTTCTCAAGAAAAGCCTTGAGTTTTGTGCAAAATTGCTCTTTCATCTCATCTCAAGTCTTTTCTTTTGTCAACTTGGTCTTGAGCTTAATTCTCTTGTTTAGACCTTGGTTGACTGTAATCTCAAACTCATCTTATGCTTTTTTTTGATTGTCAATATACTCATCAAGGGGAGATTGAGAGACCATGTGAGAGGTCCTCCACTGAGTGATGAGTATTTGACAAGTGTGTTGATTAGATTGAGAGTTGAGGTTTTCGGTTGGGCGCTTCGGTCGTGGTCAGAAAATCGAACTACCATTGTATGGAGCGGAAGTTCCGATTAATCGAACTACCGTGTTGGAAAAGGAACTTCCGATTTACCCGGTTTTGATTTCGGTCAAGGAAATCGGAACTTCCGCACAAGGTAGCGGAGTGTCCGATAATACCGACATTAAGTGTTCTCTCGAGATATCAAATCGGAATTAAAAATCGAAAGTCGGTTGTTCGATATCGGAAGTACCGCAGTTGTTGAGCGCGAACTTCCGATATTTCGACAGCGCGGATAATTCGAAATCGAACTTCCGCCGTGGTAAGTGCGAACTTCCGATTGTGTCCGTAATCGCGTAGAAGATTATTTTGTGATTTTGATCTTGTATGAGTTTGAGTCTTATACAAATGTTGATGCTATGTTATTGTGCAATGCTATGTGATGTGTTTTTGTCTGTGTTGATCGCAGGCATCAAGATGGAGTCGTGGCAGACACGTGGACCGGACTAGGCGCCGGAGGCGTTGAGGTCGAACGGCCGGGATGTGTCAAGACGGCGTGAATCTTGAAGCGTTAAGTAGTCGTGCACAACAAGGTGTACGGAGGCTTCTTAAGGTGCGCAAGGGGCGAAGGGTCTTTTCGCAGCGCGCAAAAGTGGAGGCGGTTCCGCTCGGTGTAGCGGCTTAATGGGTTGAGGCCCATTAGCCAAGGCTATAAATAGGGAGAACCCCGAGTTAGGGTTAGACCTTTGATAGAAAATTAGGTTAGCTCTAAAAGGGTGTGTGTTGCCTTTTGAGAGTTTGTTGGTTTTGAGAGGATGAATCAAATCTATTGTAATCTTTCCTCCGTGTTTCCACTTGTAAACGCTTGATGTCTATCAATGAAACTCGAGTCTTTGATTACATGTTTATGCCTCTCTTTATTCCCTCTCTGCTCATGTTGAATATCTAGGTTTTGGCATATATTTTGTTTCGCTTTATGAAATAGCATGAAACTTCATATCTAGAATCGCTTTGGTATTGCTATTACTTCCTCAAAGTTTCATGCTCTAAGAATCTGAGAATCTCGCTTATTATTGGTTTTGGTCTTTCTTGCCCCTTCTTCAAGAAACCGATTTTGGCTTGTTTGTTGAATCTTTGTTTGCGATTCTTCTCCATAAGGTCAAGATGGTGTTTAGGATGATGTCCTCAGAAACTTGACCGAGAAGAGCATTCAAGATTAAGTAGTTTGATTTTTGGGCAAAACCCGAGAGCTCGTTTTTCGGTCGATAATCGAGCTTCCGATTTTGTGCAATGGAGTATCAGCAAGCGGAACTTCCGCGCTATACATCATGGAACTACCGCAGCGGAACTTCCGCACTCTATCGTCCTAACTTCCGATTTCCGTAAGAGCAAACAAACTTGTTTTTGATTGTTTGATCTTGCTTCATTTACTTTCTTTAGATCTTCGTAGATCTTTGTAGGCTAGTTTTAAATACAAAGAAAGGGAGTATTAATTTTAAGGCACCATTCACCCCCTCTGCTGCCATTTCGTCCTTCAATTGGTATCGAGCCGGCTAGCTCTTCTTTATAGATCTTAACCGGCCTTGAGCCATGGCAACGACAAGTATTCCACCAAGCCTCCAGCTTTTGATGGTCCGATTACCCTTCCGAAGAGCCGAATGGAAACGTATATCCGTGCTCGTGGGTATGCCATCCGAGAAAGGTGAAAGTCGTTTGTCGTCCCTCGCCGATGAGAACATCAATGTGGGAAATATGGTCGATGTTGAGGCAAATGCTAAGGCAAGGAACATTATCATTCGTGGTTTGAGCGTATGAGTTTGATCGATTTCATTTGATTTCGCTATGACATCCGGGTGACCTCGATGCATACCATGAGGGCACCACTCGATTAAGACGGTTCGACAAGACCAGCCTCAAGCGAGAATATAGTAAATTTGAGATGCTTGTCGTGAATCTCTCGACGAGTGCTTTTCGCTTTCATAAGATTTTGAGCAACCTCCGAGCCGTTTGGTCTTACATACCCCGACTCGGATAACGCCGATGATGCTTTCAGACTTGATCTTCGTGTTTGGGAGATGAAAGTGACTACCATCAAAGATAGCACGGACCTCTCGACTCGACTCTTGATGCGCTTTACTCGCCTCAAGACTCACGAGATTGACATTGTCTCTCAAGGTCAAGTCACAATGATGGCTTTAGTCACCGATCCCACTTCGATCTTCTTCTCGAGTCGACACGTGGTTCTCCCTAGCTGCTTCTCGTGATATAATCGATGATCGCTAGAGCAATTTGAGGATGAACAAATAGCACTCCTAGCTCTAAGTTTTCTCATGCTTACAAGAGGAGGAGGGATGGTAAAAGAGGAGGTCCTGTGATTTGTTTCGAGTGTGGTGGCCCCAACCACATCCGAGCAAACCGTCCCAAGCTTGGGAAGGGCAAAGGTGACTATGGCGGTCCAAGCAAGAACGACTACATCGACAAGAACCGCAACACGAAGCCCTCAAAGACTGATCAAGGCAAGAAGAAGTTCCGCAACTTTGGGAAGGCAAAGAAGTCGCTCCATCGCGCCCTCACCGCCTCGATTTAACCGGACACCAATGAGGTGGAGGGGTGGAGCGACGATGATGGGAAGGACGATCATGATCCCAAGGACGACGGCAACTTCTCCTAAGATGTGCTTCATGGCCTCGGGCGAATCGAGCGACAAATGAGCCAGCATCTCGACCGATGAGGTTAGTCCCACTTATGACCAGCTTAATGATGCTTTTCTTAAGCTAGGTAGATTTCATGCTAAGTCTAGGGCTAAGTGTTCCGTGTTGGAGAAGGAAGTAGCTAGACTATCACGGAGCTTACTTTACTTACATCCGCTCCCTCCCGTGATGATTGTGACACTTGTCGTGCTTTGCTTGATGACATGGAAAACTAAGGACCTTGCATGATAGTGTGTCCTCCGAACTTGACATGATTAAGGTAGAGAACATTAGCCTTCTTGTCAATTAGAGATGAGTAGGGTAGCACCTCCTTCATCCACTACTATTGAGGCTATCGCTTGCACCTCATGTGAGGTTAAGGACAATTCGCTTAGAGGTCTTTATACCATGTTGCTTGATCTCGCTCAAACTTGTGAAAATTGTAATAATCTCAAGATGAACCTAAAACGCAGTAATCACAAAATTGTCAATTCCAAGTCGCGCTACTAGAGCCTATTGTTTCTTGTTTAAATCGTCCCAAGTTAATCAATTTGAATTAGAATCAGATTCAAGCAGCCAAGAAATGATTGATCACAAGAATAAATTGGCTCAAGATGCTTCTAAGGACCTTGTTAGCTCACCTTGCAATCATTGTAATAAACTAAAATGTGATTTGGTTGCATTGGATGAAAAATGTGAAACTAACTAAGGACCTTCTAGAGACACAATCATCCGCTTGTATTGTGTGTGCCGGGAAGAAGTCTAAGGGTTTGGTAGAGACGCCTAGTAACGTGAACCAATCTGCTAGCGAGGACTGCCCCCAAAGTCGCCGTGCGTGCACAAGCAAATCTTGCCTCTCTGTTGGTTCTTCTTCTTCGCTCCCTTACCTTCTCGCCTCTTCTTCCCCTCGCTTCTTCTTGCACCTCTCTCTTCGGGAGTGTCAGATCTTATGAACACTCTCGAGAGGTTTGTAGGAGGCAAGAAGAAGCTCAATCTCATTCTAGACAAATCTAAAATTTGCAGATTCAATCAAGGTCTAGGATATGATATCCAGAGGATATGAGGAAGCATCCACCGCCGTGCTCAAAACCATAGCACTGTGTGTGATCAAAACTAAGCCCAGTGATCGAGAAAGTCAATTTTAAGTCACTGGTTTTGTTCAAAGGATTTCGACAAAGAAGGTGATTCCACTCGCAGCTTCGCCCTCGTAAGGCGAAGTATCATTGCACCTTCCGCCGTAAAGATGGACATTTAGTTGATCATTGCTTCAGCGCGCCAAGATCGCACAGAGACCGTGGTTGAGTCTCTTAGGCACATTCGTGGTCACCCCTGCATCTTGAGTGCACCTAAGACCAACACGAGGTCTAGATTTGTTCCATCCGATGATTTTGGGCAAGATCGAGGACTTGGTTTTTCCGAAGTTTTCGAGTTTCGTCCTCATGCTCCTTTCGGTCGAATCTCCGCCGCCCCGAGGGTAGATCTCGTTTTCCTTTCGAGATAGCTACCATGGCGAGATCAAGATGTTATCGCACTTCGACTCGCTTCTTCCATAGCAAATGGATCCAAAGAACAGTCGAGATCTTTTGACTTGTTGAGTGACAGAGAGCGAGGGTAGATAGAGGTC